>CM042039.1:30060000-31310000 GCA_023525975.1 Smallanthus sonchifolius | reverse complement strand
TTGGAGCTTCGGGAGCTGTGTCCTCGTTAGCATAATCGTCATAGACGATTACAGACAGGTTGACTATCGACTCGAAGGTCGAGGGTAGATTAGCTTTCACATGAACACGGACCCATTGAGGTAGGCCCTTCACATAGTATTTAATCATTCGTTCTTCTGTCTCCACCAGGTGGGGTACCAGTTGAGTGAGCTCATTGAACCTGGAAGTATACTGGTGGTGCGTCTTGCTGCCAGCCTTGAAGTTCCTCCACCAACTTAGTGCCTCATTGGTTCTGGGGAATTCATTTTCCACTTGATCATTTTCGTTCTGGGGACAGAACTTTTGGATTATCAGCTTCTTTATGTTTTCCCATGTCATTCTGGCAAGAGCGTTTGGTGACTTTTTCCTCTAAATGTTCCTCCACCAACTTAGTGCCTCATTGGTGAAAGAATGAGCAACATACTTAACAGCCTGGTCCGGTCGACACTCGCTGATGTTGATTACAGTGTTCATCCTCTCAATCCATTCGAACGTAGCCACTGAATCCTTGTTCCCATCGAACTTGGGTGGGTCTCCGTCCTTGAAACCTTTGTAAGTACACCCACGATTGCTTGATCCCACCTTACTTCATCCCCATCACTGTCATACACTTTCTCTTCATGGTCTCCTTCATCCTCCTCTCTACTTTTCTTTAGTGCCTCAGATAGTAGATCAGGCAATACTTTCTTCAGAGTGAGTACAACTTCGCGGGCAATAGCATCCCTGACCTCGGGTTCCAACTGTAGAGACCCTTGATTGTCGTCCCCAGTTGGGGTCACATCTGTTTCGTGCACACTCTCAGTGTGTTCTGCGTGCACACTCTCTTCCTCTTCATGTCTTTGATTCAATGGAGGTCTACCGACTCGGCCAGTGCGACCGCCTCGGCGTCCTGTTCTTCCTCCACCAGCCATAGTTCCTAGTTTCCTGATAGTTATAAAAGGAATACATCAATGCCATTCCTTCAAATCATAGTTTTAGAACAGTACGGGCAAGGTAAATTATTAATTACAGTGATCGGTTTGTGATTACTAATTTGCATTGCTTTTCGGGTTCAAACTCTTCAAATCGGTTGTGACATTGACATCTATTTGTTCTAAGTTAAGGTATCTATTCTTACCCACATGCATTAACTCTAGTACTAACTTACCGTACTGGCGTTGGCGTTGGCTACCCATACTGACATCCGTGCGTTGGTCCCATAATCAGCTTGAGTCCAGACATTTAGGGATGTCTGAATCTCTCAAACTATTGCTATGATACCAACTTGTAAGGCCCCTTTCCCGGGTAAGCTCACTTGTTGGATTTACTCATAAACATAGTCATTGATCACTGAACTTTTAATTAAAAACATTCAAACACAGCGGAAGCATACATCATTCGAATTCATAACATAACATAACATAACATAACATAACATAACATAACATAACATAACATAACATAACATAACATAACATAACATAACATAACATAAAAGCGGAAGTCTTAACAATTAAAAACATAACATTGCCTTAACATATATAAAAGTGGGATGTCAGTCGCTTACCGGGTAACCATCACGCCTTCGCACGACCCTTCCTTTCTTTACCTGAAATGTATACTAAAAGTCAGGTAACGTGGGTGAGTTCTAGTTTCAAAACAATCAGACATAACATTTATCTTATCATTAAGTATTATATACATATATATATATGATATACGTGCATTTGGATATTCTTTGCTTTACTATTCTCACATAACATTCATACTGAGTATATACATATGTACATACATACTTACTTTGGGGAGAACATTCATTGGTCATACACATATGGGTGATCAACCCGTCATAATTACTACGTGAGTCATAAAGACAAACACCATGAGAACTACCGTAGTAGTCCATTTCATAAACCGTCCGGCTCTAGAAACAGTCCGTCGTAACATAAATCCGTCCAGCAACCTTTGTCCGTCTGCCTAAAACCCGTCCTACCGTCGTAGTCCATTCATTCGCCCGTCTGCCTGAAGGCATCCGTTTCCCACGCGGCTATCATGTATGCAACCGTTCTACATGTAATAAGGTATTTTGTGACAATCCGACTTTTTAGGTTAACCCCGTTACTATTCCGTTAAGTTTCCTATTAAAAACTTAACCCCGTTAACTAAATCTAACCCCAGGGACTGATTCGGTCACAAATTCAACTCAACACTGCAAGGACTAATTGTGTAATTATGCCAAATTGAATAATTTGACTACCCAAAGTCAAAATTGACAAATTGGTCTTCTGTTGACTTTTAGAAGTCAAAATCGAGACCCTTTGATTTCCAATCCGCGATTGATAACAGAAATGAATTGAATTCTGTTATTGATTATCACCTAAATGCCTTAATTGTTCATCATGGAACTTTAATCGTAATCATCAATCAAATTAAACTCAAATTATGACAATTATGTTCAAAACAGTCGACCTCATCTTAATCGATCACCAAATTCGACTAATTCTTGTATTCTTCTCACAAATTATTCACCTGCAAACCTTGTACGAGTCACTCAGGAGAATTCCCATACACCAGCCGCGCCGGAGAAGCAACCAGAAGCGCCGAGGATCAACCCACAGCCGTCGAACCCCGTTTTACTCGATCACCATCAATCCGACAACATTTCTGGTAATTGCTTGCACTCACACTATCGTTTTTACCCATAGAATGAAAGCCCTATCATTACCAGGGCTTACATTATCAATTCGATCGAAATCTGTAACCTAAGGTTCATCTCTGACCGATTTAATGGAACCCTAGTCTAGACCTAATCAAAATACAATTAACCTATACAGTCAGATTCGCAATACCATTTTCATTGAAAGCATCAGTCAATTCGATGTTTTATTTTGCAAATTGTTGTAACCCGTAATCTAGGGTTCTTATGAAACCAGATTGTCAAATTCAACTCTAAACCGTATTTAAATCAAATTAAATCACATCATTAGACTCGTAATCGTCTGTAGAGTGAAAGCCCTATGAAATATCGGGCTTCCATTATCGAATTGATGTTGATCCAGTAATTAGGGTTCATCCTGAAAACGATTTGGGGTTTTCAATCTTAAACTCGAAAGAAATAAAATTAAACCACACAATCAGATTCGAACTGTCGTTTTTGTCAAAAGCCCTATGATCCTATCAAATCTTATTATCAGAATATCTCAAACTGATTAAGTGTTCATAATCTAGGGTTACGGCCCCTAATTCTAAAATTAAACAAACTTAAACTTGAGGATTTTAAAATTAAACTTAACCACAGGACCGCCTCAAACCGATTATCAAAACCCCTCTACTGTTTCGATCGATTACCACCGGAAAAGATGGATCAGGGCCAGGTTTCGATCGCGAGTTGGTTTGGGAGGAAAACCACTTGAGCCTGGATGTTAAAAGAATTCAACCCGGGTATCAGTCGCGATACCCTAGCGGGCGGGACTGGTTAATGGCTTGTGCGTGTGTGGGAGAGACCCGGGTTCGAGACCGGGCTCCCACAATTATTTTTAAAACATTTTTCTGGATTATTAATTAATAAAAATCAAACCTTTTAATATTGTATTATTATATAAATGGGTTTTAACCCGGAAAACAACCCGTAGGCTCGGGTTTGAAATATTAGTTTGTTTTTATAAATTATACCCACTTTTATAATTTATACATTATTATTAATAAGTAAAAATAATAAGCCGTAAACTCGTGTAAAATAATATGTTTATATTATTCTCAAATTGTGACCCGTATTATTAAATAATATATATATATATATATATATATATATATATATATATATATATATATATATATATATATATATATTATTTCAAATCATTTTATAACGCCGAAATGGGAGATGTTCCATCACCTTACTTTGGATCCGCATCTTCATTATCTACACTACCTAGCTTACCATGCACCATGGAACAAGCTTTCGCAGCATTCGTAACTTATATGTCGAAGGAATTGAGTATTGTACAAGATGCCATCGAGGAGATACCTAAACTTCTGAAGAATGGACCCCAAATAGAAGAGAACAAGATAGGAATAGAACTTTTGACTACCGAACTAGCTGCAACGGACCATGTTTATAACCTTTTAGTGGATCGTGTGGCACATCTAGAGACGAGGGCCGACACTATGGATGGTGATATGGAAGGAGTTCTGGAGAGACTAGCTGCTATGGAAGCTCAGCTACATGTGGCAAACCACACTGTTGAAGGTCTTCAAGAGAGGGTAACCCACTTGGAAGCCCAACTACAAGCCGCTTTATTTCCTGAAGAAATTCCACATTCTGATGGCGAGGAGGAACCTTTTGAAGAAGGGCCTTTCGAGGAAGAGCCCGTGGAAGAAGAACCGGTTGAGATAGACGATGCACAATCGTATGTTTCTTCCGATGACGAAGATGTTTGATGACCTTCCTATTCTATCTTCCTTTTCATGTTTGTTTCTGCTTATGTTATTTCTCTTTTCAAACCTAGATGGGTAAGGTTGTTCCCATCCAATAAAAGCATGAGAAGTTTAATATTTGAGTTATTTATTTTGTAGCCTTACAATTTATTTAATTTTCAAAATATTAGATGTATCTCCTTACTCATATCTGAATAATGTTTAATATGCGATATATTTCTCATTGTTTTTCATATGTGATTGTGAAGAATCATGTCTGGGAGAGGACGCGGAGGCCGTGCCGGTGGTCGTGGTACCATTAACATGACGGCAACAAAGCTAGCAACACTGATAAATGATAGTGTGGCAGAGGCTCTAGCAGCACAGAATGCTGCAGGTAAATGCTTTAGCTATTGACTAATAGTATCAATCCTTCTCCTAAAGACATCTTTCTAAACTCTATAATTCCAATTCTATTTGTATTTCTAAATCCAGGCCAGCAAAACCAACAACCAGCCTGCACTTTCAAAGCATTCATGGATTGCAAGCCCCACACCTTTAGCGGAGCTGAAGGTGCCGTTGGATTACTTCGCTGGTTTGAGAAGGTTGAATCAGTAATTGCCATGTGTAACTGCCCCGTGGCTAATCAAGTGAAGTTTACCGCCGGAACTTTAGAAGGCCCGGCACTAACATGGTGGAATGCCCAGGTCCAAATGTTGGGTCTGCCATGGCGAATGGACTCCCGTGGGAGGAATTCAAAACAATGATGAAGGAGGAATACTGTCCTCGCGATGAGATCCAGAAGTTAGAGGGAGAGTTTTGGAACTTAATGATGCAGGGTTCTAAAATTGAACTCTACACCACACGTTCCCATGAACTGGCTACTATGTGCCCGCATATGGTAACTCCCGATTACAAAAGAATTGAGCTTTACATTGGAGGTCTAGTGCCTCAAATACAAAGCATGGTGACTTCATCAAATCCTACCACTATCTAACAAACCATCCGACTTGCGCATAAGTTAACCGACCAAGCGGTGACACAAGGAACCCTACCTCCGAGAGGTTCAGTTGCTAAACCCACCGACAATCACAAACGCAAGTTCGATCACCATTCCAACACTCACAACCACTCCAACTCCCACTCCAAAGGACCTCAACCTAACCAACCCCAGTTTAACCAACCGCAACAGCAGCAACAACGTAGGTTTGAGCCTACTAAAAACTTCAGCCAGTCGACCTCTTCAGGTCAAAACCAGGGTGGTTATGCGGGGAAGTCCCCGAAGTGTAACAAGTGTAACTTTCACCACTTTGGGTTCTGCAATCGTTGCCAGAGGTGCGGTAAAATAGGTCACACTGCTAAGGACTGCAGGGGTGAGTTACAAAGTAAACAACCTTTTCAACAACCGGGATCCACAAGTGTAACATCCCAAAACTGGTAATAAATAAATAATGACACGATCGAAAATTATAATTTTTAAATGGCGAAAGAAAAACGGATGGGCTTGGGCTCGGCTCCAACGGGTCGAAGGAAGCCCAAGTATATAAGGGCAAGGGCTGCACCAAACCTTTCATTTCTACCATTCACAAGTTCTAGAGAGAGAGAAGAGAGCTCGGGTCTAGAGAGAGAAAGTGACGGATGGACTCGGGAATTCAGGAGAACGTTGCTGCTGTGCTCGTGATCATCTCCTCCGAATCAGAAATCCAACCCAGGTAAGCGTTCGATCATAATCTGAGTTTTTATGATTTTTTTTGGGTTTTCGGTTTTAGCCCAATAGATGATGATTTTACGGATGAAACTTGAAAATGAGCTTAGGTATAGCATCTAGAATGAAAACCGAACGTTTTGATCAAAGAAAATTTAGAAAAAACACTATCAGAGTCGCATGCAGAACCTTTGGGTTTTTTGGGAAGAAGACTGATTCATCGAAACTAGTAGTTTCGATGTAGGTGAATCCATCGAAACTACTTAGTTTCGATATATATACAGACCCATCGAAACTACTTAGTTTCGATATATATACAGACCCATCGAAACTACCTAGTTTTGATATGCCCACGATCCGAAGCTAAGATAATACATAAGTTACTTACCGAAACTACCATAGTTTCGATATGAACCCATGACTCGAAACTACCAAGTTTCGACATAAGCAACCTATCGAAACTACCAAGTTTCGACATAAGCAACCTATCGAAACTACCAAGTTTCTACATAAGCAACCTATCGAAACTACCAAGTTTCGATATAAGCAAATCCATCGAAACTACTAGGTTCAAGCATAGTAATGTCTAGTGTCATCTAGGAGCACTACCTTACGTGTATGACTTTATTATACAGATTGTGAGTGACATTAGTGACGCTCAGTAACCAGCTAAGTGTATCTCAGAAACTACTCATCAGGTGAGTTCTATGTGCCCCCTCTATGTTATGTGCAAACCTTATTAAATGTTTTGGGGCTGAAGTGTATACACTAAATGAATGAATGATAAGAATGCCAATATGATCATACGTGTTACATGAAAGTAATGATGAACAAAGAATGGACCCAATAACTACAAAGAATGGAATGAAAGTATGACATAACTTATAAGAATGAAATCTTGCTTTATATCCATATATATATTGCTTGCTATGAATGAATAAACATTATGAATGGAACAATAATAACGTCTACCTCGGTAGACGGACGACCACTCGACTATTATGCAGCCAGAAATGAAAGTCTAGAAAGGTAGACTAAACAGGCCACTACGGTGGAGTAAGTCCCGAAATCGATGCACGACTGTATAATTAGTTCGGGTTGGAGACGGATACCTTAGGGCAGTCAGACAAATATGACGGACTACGACGGTAGGACGGTTGTAAGATAATGACGGTCTACTTCGGTAGGACGGTTGTAAGATAATGACGGACTACTTCGGTAGGACGGTTGTAAGATAATGACGGACGGACACTAGTTGCCGGACGGTTGTAAGTATGGTGGACTACGACGGTAGACGGCGACGTTTGTCTTTGTGACTCACGTAATCATTGATGGGCCGATCCCCCTTATGTGTAAGATCAGCCAAGGCATAAATAAATGTAAGAATGTATGTATCTATATATGTACCCACAAAGATTATAAATATGAAGGAAAGAATCGAAACGGAATATATATATACATGAATACTTACGAAAAATTATGACAAGAATTAATGTTTATGCCTACTTGATTTAAACTAGAACTCACCAGCGTTAGCTGACTTTTAGTATACATTTCAGGTGACAAAAGGAAGGGTCGTGCGAAGGCGTGATGGTTACCCGGCATAAAGACTGACATCCCACTTTTATATATGTTAAGACAAATGTTATGTTTAATGTTAAGACTTCCGCTGCTATGTTATGTTATTGAATGATGTATGCTTCTACTGTGTTTGAATGTTTTTAATTAAAAGTTCAGTGATCAATGACTATGTTTATGAGTAAATCCAACAAGTGAGGCCTCCCGGGTTTGGGGCCTTACAAGTTGGTATCAGAGCAATAGTTTGAGAGATTCAGACATCCCTAAATGTCTGGACTCAAGCTGATTATGGGACCAATGCATGGATGTCAGTCATGGGTAACCAACGCCAATGCCAGCACGATAAGTAAGTACTGAAGTTAATGCACTTGGATAAGAATAGATACCTTAACTTAGAACAAATAGATGTCAATGTCACAACCGATTTGAAGAGTTTTGAACCCGAAAAACAATGTAAATTAGTAATCACAAACCGGTCACTGTAATTAATAATTTACCTTGCTAGTACTGTTCTAAACTATGATATGAAGGAATGGCATTGATGTATTCCCTTTACATATCAGAAAATTCTAGAAAACTATGGCATGTAGAGGAAGAACTGCAGGCCAAGGAGGCCATACGGGCCGAGTAGGTAGACCGCCATTGAACCAAGGACAAGAGGAATAAGAAATCATGCACGTCAAACACACCGAGAGAGTGCATGGCACTAATGTGACCCCACCGGGAGGTGACAATGAAGAGGCACTACGATTGGGACCCGAACTTAGGGATGCTATTGCCCGTGAGGTTGTAATGACACTGAAGAGTGTATTGCCTGGTCTATTACCTGAGACACAGAAAAGGAAATGGGAAAACGTGTCCAAAGGAAATGGAAAGGGAACTATACAGCTGAGGCTACGAAGCCAAGGACTGAAGAATACGAAGCTTGTAAGAAATGTTTGAAGAAACACTAAGGCGGGGCACTATTCTCACGATTGTTTAAGAGACACTAAATGCCAAGGAGACTATTTGGACATCTGACCAAGAATTTCAGGAGAACCAGACAATCTGGTTCGGGAAAAAAAAAGGAATAGCCGAGGGCTAGGACTAGAGCCTACGCCCTAACTGAGGAGGAAGCAAGGGGAAACCCTGATGTTGTGTCAGGTACGTTCCTAGTTAATAATGAACATGCTGCTATTTTATTTGACTCTGGTGCTAGTAAAAGTTTTATATCCAATGCATTTAGTCGTAAACTAGGATGCACCATCAACACCATAGTAAAGGCTTTTAGCGTACAAACTGCCGTTGGTAAAAATTCGGCAGTATTTCAAGTAACAGAGGATTGCATCATAGAAATAGAGGGTCATAAGTTCCCTTCTAGATTGTTCCTTCTCACCTTAGGAGGATTCGATATAGTATTGGGTATGGATTGGCTAGCTGCCAACGAAGCTCAAATCATATGTAAACGTAAGAGGATACACCTCAAAGCTCCAAGCGGCAGTCCAATTACTGTTTATGGGGATTGGAATTGCACGATGCCGAACATCATCTCGATGATCAAGGCCGAAAGTTACATGAGGCGCGGTTGCGAAGCTTATTTGGCATATGTTATTGATGATAGAATGAAAATGAATGAACTCAAGAATGTACCCGTGGTGTGCAACTTTCCGGAAGTATTCCCTGAGGATCTACCTGGGTTACCACCCGATCGGGAAATAGAATTTCAGATTGACTTATTGCCAGGAGCTGAGCCTGTTGCCAAAGCCCCCTACCGATTGGCTCTGTCAGAAATGAAGGAATTGATGTCTCAACTAGAGGAACTAATAGAAAAAGGATTTATTAGGCTAAGCATCTCACCGTGGGGCCCTCCGGTACTACTTGTAAAGAAGAAGGAAGGCAGCATGCGCATGTGCATTGACTACCGCGAGTTGAACAAGAGGATAGTAAAGAACAAATACCCACTGCCTAGAATAGACGACTTTTTGATCAACTGCAAGGCGCGAGTTGGTTCTCAAAGATCGATCTTAGGTCGGGGTACCATCAGTTGAAAGTAAGAGAAGAAGACGTAGCAAAGACCGCATTTCGCACGCGTTATGGGCATTATGAGTTTCTCGTGATGTCCTTCGGATTGACTAACACACCAGCAACGCTCATGGATTTGATGAATAGAGTATGTCGACCAATGTTGGATCGATCAGTGATAGTTTTTATAGACGACATACTGGTATACTCGAAAAGCGAGGGTGATCACCACTGTCACCTAAGAGAAGTTCTGGAGGTGCTAAAGCAGGAAAAGTTGTATGCAAAATTCTCCAAATGCGCGTTTTGTCTTAGGGAAGTCCAATTCCTAGGTCATGTGATACACCCAAACGGCATCATGGTAGATCCTACAAAGATCGAAACAGTAAAGGAATGGAACGTCCCAAAGACACCAACAGAGATACGAAGTTTTCTGGGGTTGGCAGGCTACTATTGGAGGTTCATTCAAGATTTCTCGAAGATAGCCTCGCCACTAACTAAATTGACACGGAAAGAAGTGAAATATGAATGGGGTCCAACCCAAAACAACGCGTTTGAGGAACTTAAAACGCGATTAACCCAAGCTCCAGTCTTGACACTACCTAAGGGAAATGAAGACTTGGTAGTCTACTCTGACGCTTCGGGTCAAGGTTTAGGCTGTGTACTTATGCAACGAGGAAAGGTAATTGCTTACGCTTCGCGACAACTAAAGATTCACGAGGTTAACTACCCAACTCACGATCTGGAGTTAGCGGCAGTAGTTTTCACATTAAAAATATGGAGGCACTATCTGTATGGAGTTAAATGCACCATCTACTCCGATCATAAAAGCTTGAAGTACTTTTTCGAGCAAAAGGTATAAATATGAGGCAAAGGAGGTGGTTAGAATTATTAAAGGACTACGATTGTGAGATACTGTACCATCCAGGCAAGACAAACGTAGTAGCTGATGCCTTAAGCAGAAAGGAGCAATCTGATCCTATCCGGATCAAGGCATGTCAGCTGATTATAACGCCAGATTTGATGAATGAAATATCAAAAGCACAAGATGAAGCACTATTAGAAAGAAATATTAAACGGGAAAGAATAGTAGGACAACAAGGGAATTTGGATGCAAATGTATACGGTGTACGAACTAGGTTTGGCCGGATGTGGATACCTAAGATTAGAGAGCTTAGAGCCAAAATACTCGAGGAGGCCCATAAGTCTTGCTATTCCATCCACCCTGGGATAACCAAAATATATCAAGACTTGAAGAAAGAGTACTGGTGGCCCGGCATGAAGAATGATGTGACCGAGTACGTGAACAAGTGCCTAACGTGTTCACAAGTTAAGGCCGAGCACCAGAAACCATGCGGTAAAATGCAACCTCTACCAATACCGGAATGGAAGTGGGAGGAGATCACGATGGACTTCATTACCAAGCTACCGCGAACAGCTAAAGGCAATGATACCATTTGGGTGATCGTCGACCGCTTGACAAAGAGTGCTCACTTCTTGCCAATACGTGAAACTTCTTCTTCTGAAAAGCTAGCAGAAATATTTATCAAGGAAATTGTGAGCAGACATGGTATGCCGCTGTCGATTGTGTCCGACAGGGATACTAGATTCACGTCAAGGTTTTGGAAGAAATTCAGTGAATCGATGGGCACTAAACTGAACATCAGCACCGCTTAGCACCCTCAAACCGATGGTCAATCGGAAAGGACCATTCAGACCTTGGAGGACATGCTCCGAGCCTGTATCATTGACTTCGGTGGGAGCTGGGACAGCCATCTACCATTGGCAGAATTTTCATATAACAATAGCTATCATTCAACGATTGGCATGCCGCCATTTGAAATGTTGTATGGAAGGAGATGTAGGATCCCGGTGTGTTGGGGGGAAATTGGGCAGAAAGACTTTGCAAGCCTCGAAGTGGTCAAAGCTACTTCTGAGAAATTTGATCAAATCAAAGCTCGAATGAAAGCCGCGAAGGACAGACAGAAATCGTACGCGGATAAGAGAAGGAGGGAATTGGAGTTTCAAGTAGGGGACATGGTACTGTTGAAGGTATCGCCATGGAAAAGAATCATCTGATTCAGAAAACGTGGCAAACTAAGTCCAAGGTTTGTCAGACCTTTTAAGATCTTAGCGAGAGTGGGTCAAGTTGCTTATAGACTCGACCTACCTGATGCGCTTAGCGAAATACACCATACGTTCCACGTGTCGCACTTACGCAAGCGTCTAGCTGACGACACGGCTCACATACCTTCCGATGAGATCGAGGTGGATAACAGTCTGAATTATGTCGAGGAACCAATAGCCATCCTTGACCGATCTGAGAAGCGACTACACAACAAGTCAATCCCATTGGTGAAAGTTCAATGGAAGCACAGAAAGGGATCGGAATCTACATGGGAGAAAGAAGACGAGATGCGGGAACTATACCCTCAGTTGTTTAACGTATAATTGGTTTCGAGGACGAAACCTTTCTAAGGGGGGTAGACTTGTAACATCCCAAAACTGGTAATAAATAATGACACGATCGAAATTTATAATTTTTAAATGGCGAAAGAAAAACGGATGGGCTTGGGCTCGGCTCCAACGGGCCGAAGGAAGCCCAAGTATATAAGGGAAAGGGCTGCTCCAAACCTTTCATTTCTACCATTCACAAGTTCTAGAGAGAGAGAAGAGAGCTCGGGTCTAGAGAGAGAAAGTGACGGATCGACTCGGGAATTCAGGAGAACGTTGCTACTGTGCTCGTGATCATCTCCTCCGAATCAGAAATCCAACCCAGGTAAGCGTTCGATCATAATCTGAGTTTTTATGATTTTTTTTGGGTTTTCGGTTTTAGCCCAATAGATGATGATTTTACGGATGAAACTTGAAAATGAGCTTAGGTATAGCATCTAGAATGAAAACCGAACGTTTTGATCAAAGAAAATTTAGATATCGACACGATCAGAGTCGCATGCAGAACCTTCGGGTTTTTGGGGAAGAAGACTGATTCATCGAAACTAGTAGTTTCGATGTAGGGGAATCCATCGAAACTACTTAGTTTCAATATATATACAGACCCATCGAAACTACTTAGTTTCGATATATATACAGACCCATCGAAACTACCATAGTTTCGATATATATACAGACCCATCGAAACTACCTAGTTTCGATATGCCCACGATCCGAAGCTAAGATAATACATAAGTTACTTACCAAAACTACCATAGTTTCGATATGAACCCATGACTCGAAACTACCAAGTTTCGACATAAGCAACCTATCGAAACTACCAAGTTTCGACATAAGCAACCTATCGAATATAAGCAAATCCATCGAAACTACTAGGTTCAAGCATAGTAATGTCTAGTGTTATCTAGGAGCACTACCTTACGTGTATGACTTTATTATACAGATTGTGAGTGACATTAGTGACGCTCAGTAACCAGCTAAGTGTATCTCAGAAACTACTCATCAGGTGAGTTCTATGTGCCCCCTCTATGTTATGTGCAAACCTTATTAAATGTTTTGGGGCTGAAGTGTATACACTAAATGAATGAATGATAAGAATGCCAATATGATCATACGTGTTACATGAAAGTAATGATGAACAAAGAATGGACCCAATAACTACAAAGAATGGAATGAAAGTATGACATAACTTATAAGAATGAAATCTTGCTTTATATCCATATATATATATATATATATTGCTTTCTATGAATGAATAAACGTTATGAATGGAACAATAATAACGGCTACCTCGGTAGACGGACGACCACTCGACTATTATGCAGCCAGAAATGAAAGTCTAGATAGGTAGACTAAACAAGCCACTACAGTGGAGTAAGTCCCGAAATCGATGCACGACTGTATAATTAGTTCGGGTGGGAGACGGATACCTTAGGGCAGTAAGACAAATATGACGGACTACGACGGTAGGACGGTTGTAAGATAATGACGGTCTACTTCGGTAGGACGGTTGTAAGATAATGACGGACTACTTCGATAGGATGGTTGTAAGATAATGACGGACTACTTCGGTAGGACGGTTGTAAGATAATGACGGACGGACACTAGTTGCCGGACGGTTGTAAGTATGGTGGACTACGACGGTAGACCACGACGTTTGTCTTTGTGACTCACGTAATCATTGATGGGCCGATCCCCCTTATGTGTAAGACCAACAAAGGCATAAATAAATGTAAGAATGTGTGTATCTATATATGTACCCACAAAGATTATAAATATGAAGGAAAGAATCGAAACGGAATATATATATATACATGAATACTTACGAAAAATTATGACAAGAATTAATGTTTATGCCTACTTGATTTAAACTAGAACTCACCAGCGTTAGCTGACTTTTAGTATACATTTCAGGTGACAAAAGGAAGGGTCGTGCGAAGGCGTGATGGTTACCCGGCATAAAGACTGACATCCCACTTTTATATATGTTAAGATAAATGTTATGTTTAATGTTAAGACTTCCGCTGCTATGTTATGTTATTGAATGATGTATGCTTCCGCTGTGTTTGAATGTTTTTAATTAAAAGTTCAGTGATCAATGAATATGTTTATGAGTAAATCCAACAAGTGAGGCCTCCCGGGTTTGGGGCCTTACAACAAGGGGTTGCTTTGAGTGCGGAAAGGAAGGGCATATCCGAAAGAACTGTCCTAAGTTGAAGAAAGGGGGTAATGAAAACCACAACCCTAACCTGAATAACAATGGCAATGGTGGTAACAATGGAAATGGTGGAGGAAATGGTGCGAAGGGACTAGCCTTCGTACTAGGATCTGGAGAAGCCCGTTACGACCATAATGTGGTCACCGGTAAGTTCCTCGTAAATAATTTCTTTGCTTCTGTCCTTTTTGACACCGGTGCTGATAGAAGTTTTATATCTAAGAAATTTAGTAATATGATAAAAGGAACTTCATCTCTATTAGAAGATAAGTATACAATAGAGATAGCTGACGGCCAAATAATTGAGGCAACTCACATTCTTAAGGGATGTAAACTTGAGCTAGCTACGCATATATTTGATATCGACCTTATGCCGGTCATACTTGGTAGTTTTGATATAATCGTCAGCATGGATTGGTTATTTAAAAACCAAGCTGAAATTATCTGTCGTGAGAAGATTGTACGTATACCTCTCTCGAATGGAGAAACCCTTTCCATCCATGGTGAAAGAGTTGGTGCAGTCATTGGCATCATATCTTTCATGAAAGCACAAAAATGTCTTCGAAAGAGGCATACGGCTATTTTGGCCCTTGTTGCTGAGCAGCCATCAGAAGAGAAGAAGATCGAAGATATTCCCGTTGTGCTTGAATTTTTGGAAGTGTTTCCCGAGGATCTGCCCGGTCTGCCACCGCACCGTCAAGTTGAATTCCAAATTGATTTAGCACCCGGAGCAGCACCGATTGCTCAGGCACTTTACAGACTGGCACCCAGTGAATTGCAGGAATTGTCCACTCAATTGCAAGATTTATTGTATAAAGGTTTCATCCGACCTAGTTCATCACCGTGGGGAGATCCGGTACTATTTGTCAAGAAGAAGAACAGAACTTTCCGTATGTGTATTGACTACCGGGAGCTGAATAAAGTCACAATCAAGAACCGCTACCCTTTACCTCGCATAGATGACCTTTTTTATCAACTCCAATGATCAAGTTTCTATTCTAAAATAGATCTTAGGTCCGGTTACCATTAGTTAAGAGTCCGAGAAGAAGATATCTCAAAGACTGCATTCAGAACAAGGTACGGCCATTACGAATTTATGGTCATGCCTTTCGGGTTAACCAACACACCTGCGGTATTCATGGATCTCATGAACCGTGTGTGTAAGCCTTACCTTAACCAGTTCGTTATTGTTTTCATCGACGACATCCTTATTTATTCCAAGAACAAGGAAGAACACGAGGAACATCTACGCCTAATTTTGGAATTACTTAAGCGAGAGCAACAGTATGCTAAGTTTTCCAAGTGTGAATTTTGGATTCGTGAAGTTCAGTTTCTAGGGCATGTGGTTAACGAGGAAGGAATACATGTCGACCCATCCAAAACATAAGCCATCAAGAATTGGGCAGCACCGACGACTCCGACTGAGGTGCGACAATTTCTGGGATTGGCCGGTTATTACCGTCGTTTTATCGAAGGATTTTCGAAGATTACACAACCTCTCACCGCCCTAATTCAAAAAGGGAAAGCCTATAATTGCGGCGATAACCAGGAATCAGCTTTCCAACACCTTAAACAGAAACTCTGCAGTGCACCTATTTTAGCTCTTCCGGAAGGAACCGATGATTTTGTAGTGTATTGTGATGCATCTATTCAAGGTCTGGGTTGTGTCTTAATGCAGCGCGAAAAGGTAATCGCATACGCTTCACGTCAGTTAAAGGTTCACGAGAAAAACTACACCACTCATGACCTAGAGTTGGGAGCAGTAGTTTTTGCACTTAAGATATGGAGACATTACTTGTACGGTACCAAATGCACCATCTACACCGATCACAAGACCTCCAGCATATCTTCGAGCAGAAAGAGTTGAACATGCGACAACGTCGTTGGGTAGAACTTTTAAATGATTACGACTGTGCGATCCGGTATCATCCGGGTAAAGCTAACGTTGTGGCTGATGCACTAAGCCAAAAGGAAACGAAACCCAAACGAGTTCGAGCGTTACAACTTACTATTCACCCTGGATTGCCTGACAGAATTCGTAGTGCTCAACTCGAAACCCTAAAAGAAGGAAACCTACCGCTGGAAGGTACACGCGGTCTGGAAGCACAACTTGAAGTCAAATCTGACGGTATTCGCTACTTTGTCGAACGAATATGGATTCCAGTATTCAGAAATTTAAGGGAACTAATCATGGATGAAGCTCATAAATCTCGTTACTCCATTCATCCGGGTTCCGACAAAATGTATCATGATCTAAAGATACTATATTGGTGGCCGAAGATGAAAGCCGATATAGCCACCTATGTTAGTAAGTGTCTGACTTGCGCGAAGGTCAAAGTTGAATATCAAAAACCATCCGGTCTTCTGCAACAACCAGAAATTCCTATGTGGAAATAGGAACAAATATCCATGGACTTCATCACCAAATTACCACGAACCCCTACCGGATGTGAAACCATATGGGTAATCATTGATCGATTAACAAAGTCCGCTCACTTCTTAGCAATCAAAGAGACCGACAAAATGGATAAACTTACTCGTACTTACTTGAAAGAAATAGTATCTCGGCACGGGGTGCCAATCTCTATTATTTCGGATCGTGATGCACGATTCACTTCTCGTTTCTGGCAGTCGTTACATAAGGCCTTAGGCACGCGTCTAGATATGAGCACAGCATACCATCCTCAAACTGATGGCCAAACTGAACGTACTATCCAAACTCTAGAGGACATGCTACGAGCTTGTGTGATCGATTTCGGTAACACTTGGGAGTCTCACCTATCGTTGGTGGAGTTCTCCTACAACAACAGCTATCAGACTAGCATCAAGGCAGCTCCATTTGAAGCACTTTATGGACGGAAATGTCGTTCTCCCATTTGTTGGACCGAGGTTGGAGATAGCCAACTCACAGGTCCTGAACTTGTATTTGAAACTTTCGAAAAGATCGTTCAAATTAGAAACCGTATGGCGGCAGCTCGTGATCGTCAAAAGAGTTATGCCGACAAGCGTCGTAAACCTTTGGAGTTTCAAATAGGTGACATGGTCTTACTCAAAGTCTCACCTTGGAAAGGTGTCATTCGTTTCGGGAAACGAGGAAAGCTGAATCCTCGTTATGTTGGACCATTCAAAATAATGAAGAGAATCGGACCAGTCGCATATCAACTGGACCTACCTGAAAGACTTAGTGGTGTGCACAACGTCTTTCACGTCTCAAATTTAAAGAAATGCCTGGCAGACGAATCACTCGCAGTTCCTCTGGAGGAACTACACGTTGATGAACAGTTACGCTTCATCGAAGAACCTGTGGAAATTATGGATAGGGAAGTTAAAACGTTAAAGCACAGTAAGATCCCTATTGTCAAAGTTCGATGGAACTCGAAATGCGGACCGGAATTCACGTGGGAGCGCGAGGATCAGATGATGCGCAAATATCCTAATCTGTTCAAGCACTCCGCGTCAATTTCTTAAGGTACTATTTAATTTTCGGGAAGAAAATTCTTTCAACTAGGGGATAATGTGACACCCCAGAAATTTTTTTTTAGTTATTCTAATTTTCGGGACGAAAATTCTTTCAACTAAGTGATGATGTGACAATCTGACTTTTTAGGTTAACCCCGTTAACTATTCTGTTAAGTTTCCTATTAAAAACTTAACCCCGTTAACTAAATCTAACCCCAGGGACTGATTCAGTCACAAATTCAACTCAACACTGCAAGGACTAATTGTGTAATTATGCCAAATTGAATAATTTGACTACCCAAAGTCAAAATTGACAAATTGGTCTTCTGTTGACTTTTAGAAGTCAAAATCGAGACCCTTTGATTTCCAATCCGCGATTGATAACAGAAATGAATTGAATTCTGTAATTGATTATCACCTAAATGCCTTAGTTGTTCGTCATGGAACTTTAATCGTAATCATCAATCAAATTAAACTCAAATTATGACAATTATGTTCATAACCGTCGACCTCATCTTAAGATCACCAAATTCGACTAATTCTTGTATTCTTCTCACAAATTATTCACCTGCAAACCTTGTACGAGTCACTCAGGAGAATTCCCATACACCAGCCGCGCCGGAGAAGCAACCAGAAGCGCCGAGGATCAACCCACAGCCGTCGAACCCCGTTTTACTCGATCACCATCAATCCGACAACATTTCTGGTAATTGCTTGCACTCACACTATCGTTTTTACCCATAGAATGAAAGCCCTATCATTACCAGGGCTTACATTATCAATTCGATCGAAATCTGTAACCTAAGGTTCATCTCTGACCGATTTAATGGAACCCTAGTCTAGACCTAATCAAAATACAATTAACCTATACAGTCAGATTCGTAATACCATTTTCATTGAAAGCATCTGTCAATTCGATGTTTTATTTTACAAATTGTTGTAACCCGTAATCTAGGGTTCTTATGAAACCAGATTGTCAAATTCAACTCTAAACCGTATTTAAATCAAATTAAATCACATCATTAGACTCGTAATCGTCTGTAGAGTGAAAGCCCTATGAAATATCGGGCTTCCATTATCGAATTGATGTTGATCCAGTAATTAGGGTTCATCCTGAAAACGATTTGGGGTTTTTAATCTTAAACTCGAAAGAAATAAAATTAAACCACACAATCAGATTCGAAATGTCGTTTTTGTCAAAAGCCCTATGATCCTATCAAATCTTATTATCAGAATATCTCAAACTGATTAAGTGTTCATAATCTAGGGTTACGGCCCCTAATTCTAAAATTAAACAAACTTAAACTTGAGGATTTTGAAATTAAACTTAACCACAGGACCGCCTCAAACCGATTATCAAAAGCCCTCTACTGTTTCGATCGATTATCACCGGAAAAGATGGATCAGGGCCAGGTTTCGATCGCGAGTTGGTTTGGGGGGAAAACCACTTGAGCCTGGATGTTAAAAGAATTCAACCCGGGTATCAGTCGCGATACCCTAGCAGGCGGGACTGGTTAATGGCTTGTACGTGTGTGGGAGAGACCCGGGTTCGAGACCGGGCTCCCACAATTATTTTTAAAACATTTTTCTGGATTATTAAATTAATAAAAATCAAACCTTTTAATATTGTATTATTATATAAATGGGTTTTAACCCGGAAAACAACCCGTAGGCTCGGGTTTGAAATATTAGTTTGTTTTTATAAATTATACCCACTTTTATAATTTATACATTATTATTATTAATAAGTAAAAAGAATATAATTATATTATTTTTAAGCCGTAAACTCGTGTAAAATAATATGTTTATATTATTCTCAAATTGTGACCCGTATTATTAAATAATATATATATATATATATATATATATATTATTTCAAATCATTTTATAACGCCGTAAATCAATCGAGACTTAATAATAATATAACTAATTATATTATCCACTCGTATATATATAATATTATTATTTATGTCGTTCGTCGCGTAAAGTAATTCCTAAACCCGTGGACACGGTCGTCCACTCTCGTTTATTGGAGCGGTTCTTTAAGACGTTCCTTCCGTGTCACAGTCACAATTCCCATTATCGTTCCTAATTTATATGTTTATAATTTTAGGACATTCGTAGGTCTTTTGAGACTTACACTCGTGGTTCCAACTTACTTCTAGTGTGAAACTACCTTCAACGCCAAGCAGGTGAGTTTTCACGGCCCCTTTTTACTGTTTTAACTTGGGGGAGAAAAACATGTTTAACTACTTTTGAGATTTTGTATTTCGTATGATATCAATGTTAAAGCTAAGTGTAACACGCTATCACAGAAAGTCCTCATCTTATATCGAACCGTTAATATGGATCTTAGCGAGCTAATATTTAGTAGTACTACTGGGTTTGACAAATCCCACCCGCGTTAGTCGCGCTAACTCGATTGGATATCGAACGGGTGAAATGTTAGCCTACTCACATCGCCAGTATTGATAGACCTGGCAGGAGGCAATAAACAAACAGTCAGCTTCGGTTGCGAGCACTTGAGCTAAACATGAACATAGGTTAGCTACCTATAGATATGCATATTGAATGATCATAAATCTGGTAAACGCTTACGTATTCATTTGAAACCTGTGAACTCACCAACCTTGTGTTGACACTTTTTCTTACATGTTTTCTCAGGTCGCTAAGATAAGACACAAGGTGCACGTTAGGACATGCATGGGATTCAACTATTTTACTTATGACATATTTTATGACTTCCTTGTATTGTATTTTGGTTGGTTGGACATTTTGGATTTTTTGGACTTTGGTTTGGGCGCGTGTGTTTTGCGCATATACTTTTCGTTACGCTTCCGCATTGAACTTTGATTATAATGCTATTTTCATTTGAGTCCCATGTAGAGTCGTTCAAAGTAACTAATGTCTGAGATCCTGGTTAGTAACTTCCCAAAACGGTAAAACTCCGTTAGTTGAAATTTGGGGGTGTGACACATTTGCTTCGACCGTCCATTAGTGCCTTTCATACGTCCTAGCTGATGAAGGAACGTATTTATCCCAGTTGCAAAATAGTCAGGTGGTCATCCGTCTACCGAAGTAGTCGTTGTCATCAAAGCGTCCATAATGTTTACATACATTCATAACATGCAATATATAAAATATAAAGCAAGATTTCATTCATTCACGTTATGTCATTCTTTCATTCATTCTTTATAATCATACGTTTCATTCTTTGTTCATCATTCATTTTGATACATATATGTATATATCACATATGATCACATTGGCATTCATAACATTTATTCATTTAGCGTATACACTTCAGCCCCAAAACATTTAATAAGGTTTGCACATAACATAGAGGGGGCACATAGAACTCACCTGATGAGCTAGTCTCGTCCTGTCCTAACAACAGTCCAATGAGTGCCACACACGATCTGGATTGGTTAATTACACATACATCAGACCTAATTTAAATTACACACTTTTACTTCAGCTGAACTAGGCGAACTTAAGCTAAGTTCGCTGCCTAAAGTCTAGGTGAACATATAGGCGAACTTGTCTTAAGTTCGCCTCACTTGACCAAGCAAACTTAATCAGGCGAACATAATAAGGCGGACATAATCAGGCAAACATAATCAGGCGAACATGCTAAGTTCGCCTCTTCATGGCCATAAGCGAACTTTCCAGGCGAACTTGATAAGTTTGCCTCAACCTTGCCAGGCGAACTTGATAAGTTCGCCTGTCGAACAGTCTTCTTCCCCAACAAGTCCGAAATTCTTGCATGCTAACCTGATCATGCCAATCTTACAACTTTCTTTGTTCAAAACACGCGGTTTTCATTCTAGATGCTAGTCCTAAGCTTATTTTCAAGTTTCATCCGTAAAAATGTCCCCTATTTAGCTAAAACCCGAAAATCCTAAATTAAACAAAAACTCAGTTTAGGGTCGAATTGTTACCTGGATTGGGATTCTGATTCGGAGGTTTTGCTCACGAGCTCAGCAGTAACGTGCTCCTTCAATTCCGGGTCGATCCGTCAACTTTCTCTCTCTAGGCCCGAGCTCTCCTTTCTCTCTCTAAATTGCAAATGGTGGAAGTTTGGAAGTTTGAGGCTGTCTTAACCCTTATATACCTGGGCTTCCCTCGGCCCGTTGGAGCCGAGCCCCAGCCCATCCATTTTCCTTTCATTTTTTGATGATTAAATCTCGATCGCATTATTATTTATTTATTTACTATTTTTGGGATGTTACATTATCAATGTTAAAGCTAAGCGTAACACGCTATCACTGAAGGTCCTCAACACACATCGAACTGTTAATATGGATCTTAGCGAGGTAATGTTTAGTAGTACTACTGGGTTTGACAAATCCCACCCGTGTTAGTCGCGCTAACTCGATTGGAGATCGAACGGGTGAAATGTTAGCCTACTCACATCGTCGGGGTTGATAGACCTGGCAGGAGGCAAATAAACAAACATGCAGCTTCGGTTGCGAGCGCTTAAGTTAAACATGAACATAGGTTAGCTACCTATAGATACATATTGAATGATCAATAATCTGGTAAACGTTTATTTATATACTGAAACCTGTGAACTCACCAACCTCGTGTTGACATCTTTTCTTACATGTTTTCTTAGGTCGCTAAGATAAGGCACAAGTGCACATATAGAACATGCACGGGATTCTCCTATTGAAACATCTTTCATTTAAATTGTTTGGACTTTGTTTTGAATTATGTTTGGTTTGGACTTTTGGACTTTTGGGAGCGTGTGTTTTGCGCATTTACTTTTCTTTACGCTTCCGCATTAAACTCTGATTAATATGATATTTTCATTTGAGTCCCATGTAGAGTCGTTCGATGTAACTAATGACTGAGATCCTGGTTTGTCACTTTCCAAAACGGTAAAACTCCGTTAGTTGAAATTGGGGGTGTGAAAGATTCGTATCAGATGATGCGCAAGTATCCTCATCTATTCAAGCACTCAACGTCAAACTCTTAAGGTACTATTTTAATTTTCGGGACGAAAATTCTTTCAACTAGGTCATGTGACATCCGGAAACTTTTTTTTATTTTATTTATTTAATTTTCGGGACGAAAATTCTTTCAACTAAGAGATATTGTGACAATCCAGACTTTTAGGATTAACCCCGTTAGCAAATCCAGTTAAGTCCTAACTCAGTTAACTTAAATTCAAACTCCAGGGATTATTTATGATATTTTTAAACTTAAACTTCAAGGTCTAATTGTGTAAATTTTCTATTCTGTTAAATTTTGAAAGTCAACTAACCGTGTACTTAACTCGTTTTTAACTTCAAGGACCAATCCTGCCTAAATCCAAACTTCAATACAGGAAATTGCAAGGACTAGCTATGTAATTAACACAAACTCGATTATTTTGACTTTCCAAAGTAAAAATTCGCAAATTCTTGAATCCAAACTCAATCTATAACCGAATTCGTTTGAAATGGCAACGGGAATGCGCTTTAATACTATTATCGTTCATTATGGGATCATTATTGAGCAATAATCGAGCGAGTTAAACCCAATTATGGGCATTAACATTGTAACCGTCGAGTTCATCACTAACTCTCACCAATTCGCTCAAATTCGTGAGTCTTTCCTCAATCATCTACCCTGCGCACGTCAAGCGAGTCTCAAAGAAGCTTTTGCATACGCATGTTCGGTCGGAGAAGCTGTGGGAGTCACTGGAGGCCAACCTCTTCATCGTCGGTGTCGGTTTTTGATCGAGCACCTTCAATTCGAACTCTTTTCTGGTAATTGCTTTCATCTTTACTTTCGTTTATGTGCCTAGATCAGAAGCCCCTTATCAATTTGGGCTTACAGTATCGAATTGGTCATGTTCCTGATCCACTGTTTCTTCATTAGAACGATTTGGGGCTTTTAATCCTAGACTCAGTCTAAGATCAATTAATTTATATGGTTAGACTCGCAATCATCTACTCTTTAAAAGGCCCATATCAATTGAATCAGTCATTATCGAATTTTCCAGGATTCATAATCTAGGGTTTTTCAAAATCGAATTTGGGGGTTTCAATCTTAAACGTTACCTCAATCAAATTAAATCATGCCATTGGATTCGCAATGTCCTATTTAGTAAAAGCCCCATGTTTTCGTTGAGTTTTAACATCCATCTTGATCGATTTGATTTGTGTACTTGATCTAGGGTTTCGGCCCGTATTTTTGCTATTAATCAATCCTAAACTTGTTAGATTTGCAATTAAACTAGGCCACATATTCGTAATGACTCGATTAGAAAAACCCTTATACTCTCTAGTTCGATCGTGGTCGGAATCTATGGATTTGGGATGGGATTTGGGTTCGGATCGCGACTAAGGGAAAAGGGGTCGGGGTTTGGAAGCATTAAAACCATTTGGGAAGGATACCAGTCGCGATTACCCTAGCGGGTGGGACTGGTTAAGAGTGTGTGCTGGTGTGGGAGAGACCCGGGTTCGAATCTCTCCACACATTTTTGTTTTTAAACATTTTTTAGCCATTTATTTTATATTTAATCAAATCTCTAGATTATTACATTTGTATATATAAATGTGTTTAAGCCGGAAAACCTCCCGTAGACTTGGGTTTAGTTTCATATCTTGTATTTTTAATTTAATCGCATTTAAAAATATTATAATATTCTCAAACCGTCACTTTAATAAAAAAATGACATATTTAAATATCGTTTCGGTTAAAAACTTGAAAGAACGGTTTAAAATAATAAATAATGTAATTATTTATATTATTTACACACGTTGTTATCCTCGAATAAAATAATAGATTTATAATTTTGGTCATGCAATTATTTATTGTAATACTTTGTTAAATCTAAAAATAATATATATACTATATTATTTTCTTAGGCCATTATTTAATGGCGATAACGCGTGGATATATTTTATTATTTGTCACTCGTCGCAAATCGTAGTTTTTCTTAATTGGTTAATTTAAGAATCTTGTATTCTCGTGGACACGTTCGGCTACTCTTTGATCTTTAGAACATTTCTCTTAGGACGTTTCTCATTCCGTGTCGTCGTTACCCTTCCCATTTTATCCCTAATAATTATGTTGTAATTCTAGGGCATTCGTGAGCCGTGTCGAGCTAACACTTGAGATTTTAATCTCATACTTGTGAGATTACTTCCTACGCAATCAGGTGAGTTTTCACGGCCCCTTTTTACTGTTTTAACCTGGGGGGAAAGCATGTCACAACTATTTGTGAAATTATTGAAATTCATATGTTATCAATGTTAAAGCTAAACGTTACTCGCTATCACTGAAAGTCCTCAACACACATCGAACCATTAATATGGATCTTATTGAGGTACCCGCGTTAGTCACGCTAACTCGATTGGAGATCGAACGGGTGAAATGTTAGCCTACTCACATCGCCGGGTTGATAGGCCTGGCAGGAGGAAAATAAACAAACAGTCAGCTTTGGTTGCAAGCGCTTAAGTTAAACATGAACATAGGTTAGCTACCAATAGATACATATTGAATGATCAATAATCTGGTAAATGTTTATTTATATACTGAAACCTGTGACCTCACCAACCTCGCGTTGACATCTTTTCTTACATGTTTTCTCAGGTCGCTAAGATAAGGCACAGTGCACATATAGAACATGCATGTGATTCTCCTATTGATTGATGTTTCATTTAAATTGTTGGGACTTTGTTTTGAATTATGTTTGGTTTGGACGTTTTGGGCACGTGTGTTTTGTGCATTTACTTTTCTTTACGCTTCCGCATTAAACTCTGATTAATATGATATTTTCATTTGAGTCCCATGTAGAGTCGTTTGATGTAACTAATGACTGAGATCCTGGTTTGTCACTTCCCAAAATGGTAAAACTCCGTTAGTTGAAATGGGGGGTGTGACGAAATGTACCAAGATCTGAGGAAGGAATACTGGTGGCCTGGAATGAAGTATGAAGTGATGAAATACGTAAGCAAGTGCATAACTTGTTCACAAGTGAAGGCCGAACACCAGAAACTGTATGGGAAGATTCAACCACTTGAAATCCCGGAATGGAAGTGGGAACACATTACCATGGACTTCATAACCAATATACCTTGCACAGCTTGGGGTCATGAAACCATTTGGGTAATTATGGACCGTTTGACGAAGAGTGCCCATTTTCTTCCTATTCGCGAGACTTTCTCGTCAGAAAAGTTAGCGAAAATATTTATTAATGAAGTAGTGGCATGGCATGGGATGCCTTTAACGATCGTATCCGACCGGGACACACTATTCACATCGAGGTTCTGGAAAAGTTTTCACGAGGCGATGGGCTCGCGACTTAATATTAGTACGGCATACCACCCGCAAACGGATGGTCAGTCGGAAAGGACCATTCAGACGCTTGAGGATATGCTCCGTGCTTGCATTATCGACTTTGGTGGCAGTTGGGACAGTCATCTGCCGTTAGCCGAATTCTCCTACAACAAGAGTCATCACGCGACGATAGGCATGCCGCCCTACGAAATGTTGTATGGGAGAAAATGTAGGACCCTGGTTTGCTGGGGTAAGATTGGACAGAAGGAATTAGGAAGCCTTGAAGTCGTACGGGAAACATCGGAATGGTTTGACCAAATCAAGGCAAGAATGAAGGCCGCTCAAGATCGTCAGAAATCCTACGCGGATAAACGACGAAGTCCTATTGAGTTTAACGTTGGGGATCGCGTAATGTTGAAGATATCGCCCTGGAAGAACGGTTTAAAATAATAAATAATGTAATTATTTATATTATTTACACTCGTTGTTATCCTCGATTAAAATAATAGATTTATTATTTTGGTCGCGCAATTATTTATTGTAATACTTTGTTAAATCGAAAAATAATAAATATATTATCTTATTTTCTTAGGCCATTATTTAATGGCGATAACGCGCAGATATATTATATTATTTGTCACTCGTCGCAAACCGTAGTTTTTCTTAACTGGTTAAATTAAGAATCCTGTATTCTCGTGGACACGTTCGTCTACTCTTTGATCTTTAGAACGTTTCTCTTAGGACGTTTCTCATTCCGTGTCGTCTTCACAATTCCCATTTTATCCCTAATAATTATGTTGTAATTCTAGATCTTTCGTGAGCCTTGTCGGGCTAACACTTGAGATTCCAATCTCATACTTGTGAGATTACTTCCTACGCAATCAGGTGAGTTTTCACGACCCCTTTTCACTGTTTTAACTTGGGGGAGAAAGCATGTCGCAAGTATTTTTGAGATTATTATAATTCATATGTTATCACTGTTAAAGCTAAGCCTAACACGCTATCACTGAAGGTCCTCAACACACATCGAACTGTTAATATGGATCTTAGCGAGGTAATGTTTAGTAGTACTACTGGGTTTGACAAATCCCACCCGTGTTAGTCGCGCTAACTCGATTGGAGATCGAACGGGTGAAATGTTAGCCTACTCACATCGCCAGGGTTGATAGACCTGGCAGGAGGCAAATAAACAAACAGTCTGCTTCGGTTGCGAGCACTTAAATTAAACATGAACATAGGTTAGCTACCTATAGATACATATTGAATGATCAATAATCTGGTAAACGTTTATTTATATACTGAAACCTGTGAACTCACCAACCTCGCGTTGACATCTTTTCTTACATGTTTTCTAGGCACAGTGCACATATAGGACATGCATGGGATTCTCCTATTGATTGATGTTTCATTTAAATTGTTGGGACTTTGTTTTGAATTATGTTTGGTTTGGACGTTTTGGGCACGTGTGTTTTGTGCATTTACTTTTCTTTACGCTTCCGCATTAAACTCTGATTAATATGATATTTTCATTTGAGTCCCATGTAGAGTCGTTTGATGTAACTAATGACTGAGATCCTGATTTGTCACTTCCCAAAACGGTAAAACTCCGTTAGTTGAAATTGGGGATGTGACAAAATGTACCAAGATCCGAGGAAGGAATACTGGTGGCCTGGAATGAAGTATGAAGTGATGAAATACGTAAGCAAGTGCTTGACTTGCTCACAAGTGAAGGCCGAACACCAGAAACCGTATGGGAAGATTCAACCACTTGAAATCCCGGAATGGAAGTGGGAACACATTACCATGGACTTTATAACTAAGCTACCTCGCACAGCTAGGGGTCATGACACCATTTGGGTAATTGTTGACCGTTTGACGAAGAGTGCCCATTTTCTTCCTATTCGTGAGACGTTCTCGTCAGAAAAGTTAGCGGAAATATTTATTAATGAAGTAGTGGCACGGCATGGGATGACTTTGACGATCGTATACGACCGGGACACACGATTCACATCGAGGTTCTGGAAAAGATTTCACGAGGCGATGGGCACGAGACTTAATATTAGTACGGCATACCACCTGCAAACGGATGGTCAGTCGGAAAGGACCATTCAGACGCTTGAGGATATGCTCCGTGCTTGCGTTATCGACTTTGGTGGTAGTTGGGTGTAATATCCCAAAAATAATAAAACGAATAAATATAGCGAGACCGGTGATTTAGTTGGAAGATTTAAACAAAAAGGGAGCGGGCCTGGGCCCGGCTTCAATGGGCCGAGGGAAGCCCATGCACATAAGAGTCAAGGCAGCCCTCTTCCCTGCTCATTTCCCCAACTCACGCAGCTTTTAGAGAGAGAAAGGAGAGCTCGGGTCTAGAGAGAGAAAGTGACGGATCAACTCGGGAATTCAGGAGAACGTTGCTGCTGTTCTCGCGATCATATTCTCTGAATCAGAAATCATCCAGGTAACGAATCGATCACATTATGAGTTTTTGTTCGTTTTGGGAGTTTTCGGGTTTTGGCTAAAAAGATAACGATTTTGCGGATGAAACTTGAAAGTGAGCTTAGGTATAGTATCTAGAATGAAAACCAAACGTTTTGATCTAAGAAAAATAGAGATTTTGGCTCGATCAGACTCGCATGCAAAAGAAACTGCAATTTTGGGAAAGACAATGTGCAGACCCATCGAAACTACTTAGTTTCGATATGTGCAGATCCATCGAAACTACATAGTTTCGATATGTGCAGTAGTTTCGATATACGCTTACCTATCAAAACTACCATAGTTTCGATATGAGCCACGATCCGAAGCTAAGTTTACACCTAAGTTACCTATCGAAACTACAAGTTTTGACAAAAGCAACCTATCGAAACTACAAGTTTCGACGGAGGCAACCTATCGAAACTACAAGTTTCGACAGAGGCAACCTATCGAAACTACAAGTTTTGACAGAGGCAACCTATTCAAACTACAAGTTTCGACAGAGGCAATCTATCGAAACTATCAAGTTTCGATATAAGTAAACCCATCGAAACTACTAAGATCAAGTATAGTAATATCTAATGCCATCTAGGAGCACTACCTTATGAGTATAACTTTATTACACAGATCGTGAGTAACATTAGTGACGCTCAGTAGCCAGCTAAGTGTACTTCGGAAACTACTCATCAGGTGAGTTCTATGTGCCCCCTTCTATGTTATGTGCAAATGATTTATAAATGTTTTGGGGCTGAAGTGTATACACTAAATGAATAAATGCTATAAGTGTCAATGTGATCGTACGTATATATATATAAATACCTATATATGTGAAAATGAATTATGAATAAAGAATGAAACGTATGATACAAAGAATGAATGAAAGAAGGGCATAACGTAAAAGAATGAAATCTTGCTTTATATTACATATATATTGCATGTTATGAATGAATGTAAACGTTATAAACCCTTCTATGACAACGGCTACTTCGGTAGACGGACGACCACGTGACTATTTTGCAACCGGGACAAAAACGTACCTTCGCAAGCTAGGACGTATGAAAAGGTATTAATGGACGGTCGAAGCAAACCTTAACTAATGTAGAACGGTTTCATACATAATGGTCACGTGGGAAACGGATGCCCTAGGGAAGACGGACAAAAATGACGGACTACGACGGTAGGACGGTAAAGAGCGGACGGACAAAGGTTGCCGGACGGATTTAATGATATGACGGACGGTTTTCTAGAGCCGGAAGGTAATGAAACGGGCTACGACGGTAGCTCTGACTGCGATGTCTTTGTGACATTCGCGACAAGTATGATGGGTTGATCTCCCTTAAGATTATGGCCAATATGTGTTCTCTCAAAGAAAGTATGTATGTACATATGTATATACCCTCAATGAATGTTATGTGAGAACAGCAAAGTAAAGAATATTTAAAAGAACGAATATACATATATACATTATATTCATGATAAGATAAATATTATGTATGATTGTCTTTAAACTAGAACTCACCAGCGTTAGCTGACTTTTAGTATACATTTCAGGTAACAAAGGAAAGGGTCGTGCGAAGGCGTGAAGGTTACCTGACACTAGACTGACATCCCATTTTAATATATGTGTTAAGACTTCCGCTGTTATGTTATGTAATTGAACGACGAATGATTTGTAATTGAATGTTTTTAATTTAAGTTCAGTATTTATGACTATGTTTATGAGTAAATCCAACAAATGAGGTCACCCGCTTTAGGAGCCTTACATTGGGACAGTCATCTACCGTTAGCCAAATTCTCCTACAACAATAGTCATCACGCGACGATAGGCATGCCGCCCTACGAAATGTTGTATGGGAGAAAATGTAGGACGCCGGTTTGCTAGGGTAAAATTGGACAGAAGGAATTAGGAAGCCTTGAAGTCGTACGGGAAACATCGGAAAGGTTTGACCAAATCAAGGCAAAAATGAAGGCCGCTCAAGAGCGTCAGAAATCCTACGCGTATAAACGACGAAGGCCTATTGAGTTTAACGTTGGGGATCGCGTAATGTTGAAGGTATCGCCCTGGAAGAACGGTTTAAAATAATAAATAATGTAATTATTTATATTATTTATACTCGTTGTTATCCTCGAATAAAACAATAGATTTATTATTTTGGTCGCGCAATTATTTATTGTAATACTTTGTTAAATCTAAAAATAATATATATTATCTTATTTTCTAAGGCCATTATTTAATGGCGATAACGCGCGGATATATTTTATTATTTGTCACTCGTCGCAAATCGGAGTTTTTCTTAATTGGTTAATTTAATAATCCTGTATTCTCGTAGACACGTTCGTCTACTCTTTGATCTTTAGAACGTTTCTCTTAGGACGTTTCTCATTCCGTGTCGTCTTCACAATTCCCATTTTATCCCTAATAATTATGTTGTAATTCTAGGGCTTTCGTGAGCCTTGTCGGGCTAACACTTGAGATTCCAATCTCATATTTGTGAGATTACTACCTACGCAATCAGGTGAGTTTTCACGGCCCCTTTTTACTGTTTTTACTTGGTGGAGAAAGCATGTCGCAAGTATTTTTGAGATTATTATAATTCATATGTTATCACTGTTAAAGCTAAGCGTAACACGCTATCACTGAAGGTCCTCAACACACATCGAACTGTTAATATGGATCTTAGCGAGGTAATGTTTAGTAGTACTACTGGGTTTGACAAATCGCACCCGTGTTAGTCGCGCTAACTCGATTAGTGATCGAACGGGTGAAATGTTAGCCTACTCACATCGCTAGGGTTGATAGACCTGGCAGGAGGCAAATAAACAAACAGTCTGCTTCGGTTGCGAGCACTTAAGTTAAACATGAACATAGGTTAGCTACCTATAGATATATATTGAATGATCAATAATCTGGTAAACGTTTATTTATATATTGAAACCTGTGAACTCACCAACCTCGCGTTAACGTCTTTTCTTACATGTTTTCTCAGGTCGCTAAGATAAGGCACAGGACACATATAGGACATCCATGGGATTCTCCTATTGATTGATTTTTCATTTAAATTGTTGGGTCTTTGTTTTGAATTATGTTTGGTATGGACTTTTTGGGCACGTGTGTTTTTTGCATTTACTTTTCTTTACACTTCCGCATTAAACTCTGATTAATATGATATTTTCATTTGAGTCCCATGTAGAGTCGTTTGATGTAACTAATGACTGAGATCCTGATTTGTCACTTCCCAAAACGGTAAAACTCCGTTAGTTGAAATTGGGGATGTGACAAAATGTACCAAGATCCGAGGAAGGAATACTGGTGGCCTGGAATGAAGTATGAAGTGATGAAATACGTAAGCAAGTGCTTGACTTGCTCACAAGTGAAGGCCGAACACCAGAAACCGTATGGGAAGATTCAACCACTTGAAATCCCGGAATGGAAGTGGGAACACATTACTATGGACTTTATAACCAAGCTACCTCGCACAGCTAGGGGTCATGACACCATTTGGGTAATTGTTGACCGTTTGACGAAGAGTGCCCATTTTCTTCCTATTCGTGAGACGTTCTCGTCAGAAAAGTTAGCGGAAATATTTATTAATGAAGTAGTGGCACGGCATGTGATGCCTTTGACGATCGTATACGACCGGGACACATGATTCACATCGAGGTTCTGGAAAAGATTTCACGAGGCGATGGGCACGAGACTTAATATTAGTACGGCATACCACCTGCAAACGGATGGTCAGTCGGAAAGGACCATTCAGACGCTTAAGGATATGCTCCGTGCTTGCGTTATCAACTTTGGTGGTAGTTGGGACAGTCATCTGCCGTTAGCCAAATTCTCCTACAACAATAGTCATCACGCGACGATAGGCATGCCGCCCTACGAAATGTTGTATGGAAGAAAATGTAGGACCCCGGTTTGCTAGGGTAAGATTGGACAGAAGGAATTAGGAAGCCTTGAAGTCGTACGGGAAACAACGGAAAGGTTTGACCAAATCAAGGCAAAAATGAAGGCCGCTCAAGAGCGTCAGAAATCCTACGCGTATAAACGACGAAGGCCTATTGAGTTTAACGTTGGGGATCGCGTAATGTTGAAGGTATCGCCCTGGAAGAACGGTTTAAAATAATAAATAATGTAATTATTTATATTATTTATACTCGTTGTTATCCTCGAATAAAACAATAGATTTATTATTTTGGTCGTGCAATTATTTATTGTAATACTTTGTTAAATCTAAAAATAATATATATTATCTTATTTTCTATGGCCATTATTTAATGGCGATAACGCGCGGATATATTTTATTATTTGTCACTCGTCGCAAATCGGAGTTTTTCTTAATTGGTTAATTTAAGAATCCTGTATTCTCGTGGACACGTTCGTCTACTCTTTGATCTTTAGGACGTTTCTCATTCCGTGTCGTCTTCACAATTCCCATTTTATCTTTAATAATTATGTTGTAATTCTAGGGCATTCGTGAGCCGTGTCGGGCTAACACTTGAGATTCCAATCTCATACTTGTGAGATTACTTCCTACGCAATCTGGTGAGTTTTCACGGCACCTTTTTACTGTTTTAACTTGGGGGAGAAAGCATGTCGCAACTATTTTTGAGATTATTATAATTCATATGTTATCAATGTTAAAGCTAAGCGTAACACGCTATCACTGAAAGTCCTCAACACACATCGAACCGTTAATATGGATCTTAGCGAGGTAATGTTTAGTAGTACTAATGGGTTTGACAAATCCCACCCACGTTAGTCGCGCTAACTCGATTGGAGATCGAACGGGTGAGATGTTAGACTACTCACATCGCCGGGGTTGATAGACCTAGCAGGAGTCAAATAAACAAACAGTCAGCTTCGGTTACGAGCGCTTAAGTTAAACATGAACATAGGTTTGTGTAACATCCCAAAATAAATAAAAACCCAAATAAAAGAAAAAGGAAGGTGGGCTTGGCTAGGGGCCGGCCCATGGGCCCGAAAACTGAGAAGAACCCTTCTAATCAGTAGCCATTTCCTCCTGTGTCCTTCATTTTCTTCCTGCGCAAGAACCTTAGAGAGAGAGAGAGAGAGATCGTCTAGAGAGAGAAAGCTCGGATCAAGCTCAAAGTCTCGAGGATTGTTGCTCAACATCTCTGGAGCATAAAGGAACGAGAAGGAAGCTATAACAGGTAATTATTATGCCTAAATCTGAGTTTTTGTAACTTTCGGGTTTCGGGTTAATAATCGAGTAAAGGTTTAGATTTTTACGTGTGAAACTGGAAACAAACCACGGGTTTGGGTTCATGGGGGAAAATGGAACATTTCGAACGTAAAAAGTTCATAGCTTGATCGATTAGAACAAAGGGACCAGATCTAGGGTTCTGTTTGGGGAAGAAGACTGCACAGTCGAAACTACTAGTTTCGATATGGACGCATCTGTCGAAACTACCTAGTTTCGACAGGGGCAGACCCATCGAAACTACCATAGTTTCGATATAGACCCTAGACCCTAACTAAGAATTTATATAAGTCATACGACTCGAAACTACATGTTTCGATGAGAAGCAGTGACTCGAAACTACTTAGTTTCGATAAGAAGCAGTGACTCGAAACTACTTAGTTTCGATAAGAAGCCATGACTCGAAACTACCTAGTTTCGATAATGAAACCATGACTCGAAACTACTGAGTCAAGCATAGTAGTGTCTAAGTGTCCCCTAAGGGCACAACCTTATGTCTATGACTTGATTATACAGATTGTGAGAAACTGTAGTGACATCAGGAACCGGCTAGGTGTAAACAGAAACGATTCATCTGGTGAGTTCTTATTGCCCTTTTTCCTAATGGTTTTGGGCTGGCATGCATACTGGTATAGTATTTTATAAAAATGTTATTTTTATAAAATGAAAGGCAAAGTATAGCATTTTATAAAAATGTTATTTTTATAAAATGAAAGGCAAAGTATAGTATTTTATAAAAATGTTATTGTTATAAAATGAAAGATAAAGAACAAAAGAGCATAGTATTGTCTTTTAAACAAGTTTTTGAAAGATAACAATGAGCTAAAGAAAGAACGATAAAGGAGCCGTACTTCGGTACAGCTCGACAGTGACAGTGACAGTGACAGTGACAAATACCATGTTATATGCTTATGTGTTAATATGCGTTATTTGTCTATATGAAAGTTATGTGATTGCATTTCTATTTGTGTAATAGTGTAATTGCATTGCATAATAGTTGCATAGTAGAAAGTCCTGCAGGCATGCTAAAGTAGAAGTCTCACCCTGAGGTGTGAGCAATGCTAAAGGAGTCTTACACTTCGGTGTAAGCAATGCTAAAGGAGTCTTCACTTCGGTGTAAGCGAGAAAGTCTCACCCTGAGGTGTGAGCAATGCTAAAGGAGTCTTGCACTAACGTGCAAGCGAGAAAGAAAGTCCCACCCTGAGGTGTGGGCAGCGCTAAAGTAAAAGTCTTACCCTGAGGTGTAAGCAAGATAGGGATCTGGTCCTCGGACCACGATCCATATGTGATAGTTAAAGTATGATCAAGTCACTTGTCAAGTATAAGTGAAATGATAGACAGAGTACAGTGGGACACCCTAATGGGTTTCCTTAAAGATAAAGTTTTAATGACAGATAGTAACGTAACAGATTTATAATTGTAACGTTGTAAAGTTTTAAAGTAATAGTTAAAAGTTTATTTCAAAGAAAGTGAAAGTAAAGCTTATTTTATTTTAATAAAACTAAGCTACCAAAGATAAAGTTTACAGTTTAAAGTAAAGAGAGAACTCACCAGCGTTAGCTGACTTTTAGTATGCATGGCAGGTAAAAAGGGTAAAGCTAAAGAAAAGTGAAAGAGCCATGTGGGCTGGATAGCATGGACATCGGGCTGCGGTATTGAAGACTGACATTTCCAATCCTGATAGTTCATGTTATAGACAATATTTCATGTTATAGTTTGATGAATGATTTGAATTAAAGACTTCCGCTGTAATAGATTCTGATTTCCGGTTTAAGAACTATGTTTGTTATGTTGTGTGCCAACTATGAGATGTACCCGAAATGGGGCGTTTCAGTTTGCTTCCTATAGATACATATTGAATGATCAATAATCTGGTAAACGTTTATTTATATACAGAAACCTGTGAACTCACCAACCTCGCGTTAACATCTTTTCTTACATGTTTTCTTAGGTCGCTAAGATAAGGCACAGGTGCACATATAGGACATGCATGGGATTCTCCTATTGATTGATGTTTCATTTAAATTGTTTGGACTTTGTTTTGAATTATGTTTGGTTTGGACTTTTGGACTTTTTGGCGCATGTGTTTTGCGCATTTACTTTTCTTTACGCTTCCGCATTAAAATCTGATTAATATGATATTTTCATTTGAGTCCCATGTAGAGTCGTTCATTGTAACTAATGACTGAGATCCAGGTTTGTCACTTCCTAAAACGGTAAAACTCCGTTAGTTGAAATTGGGGGTGTGACAAAATGTACCAAGATCTGAGGAAGGAATAATGGTGGCCTGGAATGAAGTATGAAGTGACGAAATACGTAAGCAAGTGCTTGACTTGTTCACAAGTGAAGGCCGAACACCAGAAACCATATGGGAAGATTCAACCACTTGAAATCCCGGAATGGAAGTGGGAACACATTTCCATGACTTCATAACCAAGCTACCTCGCACAGCTAGGGGTCATGACACCATTTGGGTAATTGTGGACCGTTTGACGAAGAGTGCCCATTTCCTTCCTATTCGTGAGACGTTCTCATCGGAAATGTTAGCGGAAATATTTATTAATGAAGTAGTGGCATGGCATGGGATGCCTTTTACGATCGTATCCGACCGGGACACACGATTCACATCGAGGTTTTGGAAAAGATTTCACGAGGCGATGGGCACGAGACTTAATATTAGTACGGCATACCACCCGCAAACGGATGGTCAGTCAGAAAGGACCATTCAGACGCTTGAGGATATGCTCCGTGCTTGCATTATCGACTTTGGTGGCAGTTGGGACAGTCATCTGCTGTTAGCCGAATTCTCGTACAACAATACTCATCACGCGACGATAGGCATGCCGCCCTACGAAATGTTGTATGGTAGGAAATGTAGGACCCCGGTTTGCTGGGGTGAGATTGGACAGAAGGAATTAGGAAGTCTTGAAGTCGAAAGGGAAACATCGGAAAGGTTTGACCAAATCAAGGCAAGAATGAAGGCCGCTCAAGATCGTCAGAAATCCTACGTGAATAAACGACGAAGGCCTATTGAGTTTAACGTTGGGGATCGCGTAATGTTGAAGGTATTGCCCTGGAAGAAGATCATACGATTCAAGAAGAGAGGAAAGTTAAGTCCGAGGTTTGTCGGACCTTTTAGAATTGCGGCACGGGTTGGTGACGTCGCTTATCGGTTGGAGTTTCCCGATGAGTTAAGTGGGATCCATCCTACATTCCATGTGTCACACTTACGAAAGTGTTTGGCGGATGAATCAGCTCACGTACCGCTTACTAACATCGAGGTCGACAACCGCCTTGACTACATTGAAGAACCCGTGGCTATCTTAGATCGAAAGGAGAAACGTTTACGTAACAAAGTGATCCAATTGGTTAAAGTCCAATAGAAGCACCGAAACGGATCGGAGGCTACATGGGAAACGGAGACGGAAATGAGGGAGTCATACCCTTATCTATTTGACCTATGATAGGTTTCGGGGACGAAACCTATTGTAAGGGGGGTAGACTTGTAACATCCCAAAAAAATGAGAAATAAAGATAACGGGTTCAAAGCGGGATGAATTGAATGAACGGACAAAGCTGCGCAGGCCGGGGTTGGGCCGAGTTGGTCGCGAGGTGGGTCTCTCATTTGCAAATTCTAGAGAGAGAAAGTGTCAGAATCGCTCAAGATTATACCATCTCGTGTCTCTAGTGCTCGTGAAGGTAACCTCCGAATCAGAATCTCGATTCAGGTAACAACTCGAGCTAGATTTGAGATTTTAAGCTTATGTTGGTTTTTAGGGTTTTGGTTAAAAAGGTAACGTTTTTACGAATGAAACTTGAAAATAAGCTTAGGTCTAGAATCTAGAAGGAAAACCGAACATTTTGAGCAAAGAAAGTTAGGATATTGGCATGATCAGATTCGAATGCAAGAACTTCAGATTTTTAGGGAAGAAGACAGTCCCGACAGGCGAACTTGTCTAGTTCGCTTGGCAAGGTTCGGGCGAACTTATCAAGTTCACCTGACAAGTTCGCTTATGGCATCAAGGGGCGAACTTGGTTATGTTCGCCTGGCAAGTTAGCTTATGGCATCAAGGGACGAACTTGGTTATGTTTGCCTGGGAAGTTCGCTTATGGCATCAAGGGGCGAACTTGGTTATGTTCTCCTGGTAAGTTCACTTGGTCAAGTTAGGCGTACTTAGGACAAGTTAGCCTATATGTTCGCCTAGATTATGGGCAGCGAACTTAGCCTTAAGTTCGCCTAGATCAGACTGAGTAAAAGCGTGTAATCTAGATTAGGTCTGATGTATGTGTAATTTAACCACTTCAGATCGTGTGTGACGCTCGTTGGACCGTTGTTAGGACAGAACTGAGACTAGCTTATCAGGTGAGTTCTAGAAGCCCTTTTTAAATGTTTTAAATAATATTTTGGACTGGTGTGCATACATGACGATGTGATTGCTTTATAAAATGATGTTTACAAATGATATATGTGACGTTTTATGAAACGGTGTTTATGAACGATGTTTTGGAAGGAAAGGTTATGAAAGAAGTGTTTATGAAATATTTTGCCAAAAGAAGTTTACGAAGTGTTTATGAATGAATGATTTTTTTATTAAAATGTACGAATGCTTTAACTGAAGTTTAGAAGTAAGAGGAGTGAATGTTTATGAAAGTCACAAACGAACGAATCTGCCATTATTCCTTAGGGAATGAAGGTTATGGGTATGGGATGAATGTTATGGGCCTTTACCTTTTTGGGGCCTTTGTGGCTGGCCAACTGTTGTACAAATGGGGTGATGACGGTCACCAAGGGAATTATCGTGATCCTTGAAGTTGGTACGATTTACCTTACGGGGTAGTCGTGCTTGAAGTTTGGTACGTGTCATCCTTGTGATGCCGTGCTTGAAGTTCGGTGTTGAATAGCCTAAGTGTCGGGCCCTAGGATTTCTCCGCCCGAAGGATAGTACGGCAGTGATGGGCCTAGTGGTGGTGATCCTTAGGTTAATCCGCCAGTATGGGACGTTTGGATTTGACGGTTACGAGAAGGCGTAGATTCGATATGTTCGTTGACTTATGGTTATGTTTTTATGTATGTTATGTTATTGCAGGTTATCGTACGCTTTTATTAATGAGGATAAATGATGTGTTTTTGGCAAATATTTGAAGTTAATGTTTTACGTAAAAGCTAGAACTCACTAGCGTAGCTGACTTTTTAGTATGCACATTCATGTTAAGGCAGGTTATGAGGATGGACGGTGATGCTTGGCTAGCGATGAAGAGTTACCCGGCTGCTTATGAAGACTGGCATCCCATTATGTTTTGATTACGCTTATGTTATGTTTTAGTCAATGTTTACGCTTCCGCATGTTGGACAATGTAATGTTATGTTTTAATGAAGTATTTTTCCATTGCGTTATTTTGATATTCAAGTTTAAGAACCGTTATGAATGAGTAAATCCAACAAGTGAGGCCTCCTGGGTTTGGAGCCTTACAAGTTGGTATCAGAGCAATCGTTTGAGAGATTTGGACACTCACAGTGTCTGAACTTAAACTGAGAAGGGGACCAAAAGCGGATGCTAGTACGGGTAACTCGAGCCCCATCATCAGGTATGAAGGTAGACTGTATATTTACTTATATAGTATGCCTTAGAAGTGTTAGGTTAGGACTTGTGTTCTAATGGAATCACAAAGGTGGTCAAATGGAAATCGAGAGGTAGAGTAATGGTTAATTGCAAATGGCCAGTGTATATTAACATCTTACAATACTTGTTGAATTCTATTTGTTAACAAGCGTGATAACATTGGATTCCTTGTCTTATAGAACAAAATGGCAAGGAGAGGAAGCGGAAGGCGGGGTGGGGGTCGTACCGGAGGCCGAAATGGTGGGGGTGGCAGGACCCCTGCGTGCCAAGAGTATAGTGAAGAAGGAAGTGTCCAAACTGAATCGACGGTTAGTGTGCATGGAACTGAGCAGACACAGTTTGAAGCACAACCTTTCACTTTTGAACCAGAAGTGAGAGCAGCTATAGCACGTGAATTCATAATATATTATATTATTTTCAAACCACAGCTACGAATAAAATAATATATTTATATTATTTTCAAACCGTAACTCCAATTAATAATAATATACTTATATATTATTCGCTTCGTTTATAAACATTGTGTAACATTTCAAACTAATAAATAATATTTATTTATATTATTTCCTACGTTATTATGATCTGAATAAAATAACAGATTTATTATTTTGTCACCAAATTTAACTATGGTGTTATTTCTCTAAGTCTAAATAATATAATAACTTATATTATTTTCCTAAACCATTATTAATGGCAAACGCACGAATATATTTATTGGAATCATTCGACGCGAAACGTATTTGTCTTAATTAAGAAATCATTATTCCCGTGGACAAGTTCGTCTACCCTTTGATCATTAGAGCGTTTTAGAACGTTCAATCTTCCGTGTCGTTGTCACAAATCCTATCGTATATCTAATTGTTATGTGTATAATTCTACGGCATACGTAAGCCGTTGCAGGCTAACGCTTATGGGTTCAATCTTATTCTTGTGTGAACCTACCTACGCAGCTCAGGTGAGTTTTCACGGCCCCTTTTACTGTTTTACAATTTGGGGAAGAAAACATGACGTAAACATTTTTGGTTATGTAATTCATATATGTTATCACTTTTTTAACTATGCGTACACATCTATCACTAAGTCCTCACATCGGACCATTAATATGAACATAGCGAGGTAAGTTGAGTAGTACTACTGGGTTTGACAAACCTCACCCGCGTTAGTCACGCTAACCCGACTGGATGTCGAACGGGTGCATTCTTGACCTAAACATGCACCATGGTTTATAGGCCTGGTGGGAGGCAAAAACATAAACGGTCAGCTGTCGGTTGCGAGCGCATTAGTTAACATGCTTATGGGTTAGCTACCTATTGATTTATATATTGAATGTACATTAATCTATTGAACTTTGTTGCAAACTGAAACATGTGAACTTACCAACCTTGTGTTGACACTTTTCTTACATGTTTTCTCAGGACGCTAAGCTAAGGCACATGTGCACGTTAGGGCATGCATGGTGTCAACATGATGTATTCAATAATTGTAAATCTACTGAACACTTATTATGTTTCCATTATTGTTAGACTTGGGCGCATTGTTGTGCGCATTTACTCTTTCGTTTTACGCTTCCGCACTTACTTTGATCATTTATGATATATTTTCATTTTAGTCCCATATAGTGTCGTTCAATGTAAATAATGACTGAGATCTGGTTTGTCACTTCCCAAACGGTAAAACTCTGTTAGTTGAAATTAAGGGTGTGACAAACTTAATCCAAAATTATAAGAATTTTTCATGGAAGATTAAAACAAAATCTTTTTGAATTTTGCTTATTAAAACTAAATGAACAAGTAAAGAACATATTTTTGGATTTTTCAAACATTTAAACTAAAACACACTAAAATCTTTTTGAAATTTTTTTAAATGGATTAAAGCAGTAACAATATAACAACTAAAATCAAAATCTTTTTGGTTTTTCTCTGTACATACAGAATTACATATTTTTGGTCGAATAATGCGAGTAAGAAGATCATATCAGTATCTTTGATGTATCACATACCCATTCTGAATATAAAATCCCTAGCAGATCTAAGGGTTGACCTATGGAATTCTGCATATTCATAGATACTTGGCTCAGCAAACAAACAATTTGTGCATCATTTTAACATATTTCAGCAAACAATTTCTTAGATCTAACACATCATGTTTTTTAGAAACTAGTAAATCTTTTGAAATTTCTATTCAAACACTAACAGCTCACAGATATCACATCTTTCTTTTTCATGGTATTTGAATATTGACCTTTTCCTTTTCAGAAATTTATGAAATGATACGCGATAAACTTAAAGTGAACAAGATCAGATCATGACATGCTAACTTATTCATACCGAATTTGCAATATACTACATGTCAATTCAAATTGTCAGTATTATAAGATTTGAAACTACAAGCATTTTTATCTCATTGTGAGTTAGTACCTTTATATGAAGTGTACGGCCCCTTTTCCCGGGTAACCATACTTGTTGGATTTACTCATAAACATAGTCATAAATACTGAACTTAAATTTAAAATTTTGAATTCAATCATTACATAACGTAACATAACATGACAGCGGAAGTCTTATCGAATACAAACATGATATTGTCTTAACATATATAAAAGTGGGATGTCAGTCTTGTGCCGGGTAACCATCACGCCTTTGCACGACCCTTCCTTTCATTACCTGAAATGTATACTAAAAGTCAGCTAACGCTGGTGAGTTCTAGTTTAAAAACAATCATACATAGCATTTTTCTTATCGTTAAGTATTATATATATATATATATACGTGCATTAGCATATTCTTTTCCTTACTGTTCTCATATAATATTCATACTGAGTATATATATATGTATATACATACTTACTTTGGGGAGAACATTCATTGGTCATACACATAGGGGTGATCAACCCGTCATCCTTGTCGCGAATGTCACAAAGACAACGCAGTGAGAACTACCGTCGTAGCCCTTTTCATAAACCGTCCGACTCTAGAAAACCGTCCGTCGAAACATAAATCCGTCCGACAACCTTTGTCCGTCCGCTCTTAAAACCGTCCTACCGTCGTAGTCCGTTCATTCGCCCGTCTGCCCTAGGGCATCCGTTTCCCACGTGGCTATTATATATGCAACCGTTCTACATTTAATAAGGCATTTGCTTTGACCGTCCATCCTTTATACGTCCTAGCTTGCGAAGGAACGTTTTTGTACCTATTGCAAAATAGTCACGTGGTCGTCCGTCTACCGAAGTAGCCGTTGTCATCGTAGCGTGCATAACGTATTCGTACATTCATAACATGCAATATATAAAATCTAAAGCAAGATTTCATTCATTCATGTTATGTCATTCTTTCATTCATTCATTATAATCATACGTTTCATACTTTGTTCATAATTCATTTCCATATATATATATAATATATTTATTTGTATATCATGTATGATCACATTGACATTCATATCATTTATTCATTTAGTGTATACAGTTCAGCCCTAAAACATTTATAATGATTTGCGCATAACATAGAAGGGGACACAGAGAACTCACTTGATAAACTAGTCTTGGTTGTCCTAAACAAAGGCCCAACAACGTCACGTACGATCTGAATTAGGTAGTTAAATACACATCAGACCCAATCCCGACTCTAACGGTTTAATCATACTCAATTAGGCGAACATACTGACTTCACTATCTAGCCTGGTGCCAGCGCACTTAGCAAGTGCGTAGGGCCTGGCTCATGCGTACTTGACAAGTGCGCAGAACATTCTTCTTGCGTACTTGATAAGCACGCAGGATCTTCCTCCTGCGTACTTGATAAGTACGCAGGATCTTCCTCATGCTAACCCGATCATGCCAATCTTACAATTTTCTTTGATCAAAATGTGCGGTTTTCATTCTAGATGCTAGTTCTAAGCTTATTTTCAAGTTTCATCCATAAAAACGTCTCCTATTTAGCTAAAACCCGAAAAACCCGAAAAACCTCAAAATGAACAAAAACTCAGTTTAAGGTCGAATCTTTACCTTGATTGGGTTCTGATTCAAAGGTTTTGCTCACGAGCTCAGTAGTAACGTGCTCCTTCAATTCCGGGTCGATCTGTCAACTTTCTCTCTCTAGATTGCAAGTTGTGGAAGAAATGAGAGTCTAATGCTCTCTTGACCTTTATATACTTGGGCTTCCCCCGGCCCGTTGGAGCTGAGCCCAAGCCCATCCATTTTCCTTTCATTTTTGACGGTTAAATCCCTATTGCGTTATTATTATTTATTTACTATTTTTGGGATGTTACAAGTCTACCCTTGTCACACCCCCAAATTTCAACTAACGGAGTTTTACCATTTTGGGAGGTGACTAACCAGGATCTCAGACATTAGTTACTTTGAACGACTCTACATGGGACTGAAACGAACCTATCAAATAAATCAGAGTTTAAATGCGGAAGCGTAAACATTAGAATGAAATCAAAAGTAATTACACGCAACAAGCGTCAATTAATGTAAATAAGTAACACTGTTTAAATCGTTTGAAATGAATGATATGACAATAGGACTCCATGCATGTCCTAAGTGTGCAACCTGTGCCAAAGCAACCTGAGAAACATGTAAGAAAAAGTGTCAACACAAGGTTGGTGAGTTCACAGGTTTGTATGTAAATAAACTGTTTGAGTGTTGCTGGATCCACATACGTAAGTCACACCTATTGCTAGCTAGACAATGTACAAGTTACTCTAAGCGTTAAGCTGACTGTTTGTGTTTGGGTGCCTTCCGCCATTGCTAACATCAACAATGGCAAGTGTTAAGGAAAATTTACACCCGTTAGACCTCCAATCAAGTTAGTGCGACTAACCCGGGTGCGGTTTGTCAAACCCAGTAGTACTACTCAAATTTCCTCGCTATACTCCATATATTACGGTCCGAGTGTGTAAGGACTTTGCATGTTATGTTTGCACTTAGGTACACAAGTGGTAATGAAATACTATGTGATCCACGTCCGTGTGTATGTCTCTCCCTGGCTGGGAGACAAGTAACGGATGCCTGTTCGTATGCATGTTTCTCCCCAACGGGAAAACAAGTAAAATACTGTTTGTGTGTATGCATGTTTCTCCCCAACGGGAAAACAAGTAAAATACTGTTTGTGAGTATGCATGTTTCTCCTTAACAGGAAAACAAGTAAATAATGTTTGTGTGTAAGCATGTTTCTCCCCCAATAGTAAAACAAGTAAAAAGGGGCAGTGAAACTCACCTGCTTGGCGTTGAAGGTAGTTTCACACTAGAAGTAAGTTGGAACCACGAGTGTAAGTCTCAAAAGACCTACGAATGTCCTAAAATTATAAACACATAAATTAGGAATGATAATGGGAATTGTGACTGTGACACGGAAACGAGAAACGTCCTAAAAGAAACGTTCTAAAGATTAAAGAATAAACGAACGTGTCCATGGAAATACGTATTAAGATGTATACATTACACGACGAATGGCAAAATAATATATAATAACTACGTTCGAGCGTATTGCCGTTAATTAGAAGCCTAGGAAAATAATACAATTTAATATATTATTTTTAGGTTCGAAAGATTAAATAATCATTTGCGGGAAAAATAATAAATATATTATTTTTTAGTCGAATATATAACGTGGGTAAATAATATACAAATTATATTATTTAAATTTTAAAACGTCACATGATTTAATTAAACGAGGAGGAATAACACAAAACCATATATTATTTTATACTAGGAGTTATGGTTTGAAAATAATATAAACATATTATTTTTATTCGATAATAACTTAAATATATCATTTTTAAAAGTGGAAATAATATAAAAATGGATTAATAATCAAACCCGAGCTTACGGGGGTTTCCGGGTTTCAAAACATAATTATCTATTAATATAATAGTATAGGAAATGGTTTTTAAATATATAAAATACTTAAAAACAATTAAAACCAAAACAGGGGGAGGGAGACTCGAACCCGGGTCTCCTCCCTCTCAGTCCAAAGTTTTAACCATCACAGCTCGCTAGGGCTTCGCAAACAAACCCGAAACGAAATGGTTTTAACAATACGATTTCTGTGATATCCCTGCCATACAAGCCACGATCGATTCTCAACTCAAATCCCATCGATTTCGGCTCTGGCTCAATCCGATTATGCAGGGGTTTTGATCATTAGGGGATTTCGAACCTGTGGGTGGATTAAATTTCAAAACCATTAAGTTTAGCATTGTTTAATTTCCGATTTAGAAACCGGTAACCCTAGGTTTGATTAAGAATCAAATTGAATAAATCTTATAATGTTTGGGGTTGGATTCATGGGGCTATTGATCAGTGAAAGATTTCGAATATGTCCATATAAGTTAATTTCATTTTGGTTGAGACTAGGATTGAAATCCCCAAATCGAATTTATGACGAACCCTAGTTTACGGATTGTGTTAAATTCGATAATGAAAGCCCGAATTAACATAGGGCTTTTACTAAGAAAAGGATGGCGATTCTAACCATGTAGTTTAATTGCATTGAGATTGGGTCTAGACTGGGGTTCGATTAAGCCGAATAGGGGATGAACCCTAGAATCTAGATTGTTAAATTAGATAATGTAAGCCTCTAAAAGCATAGGGCTTTTGATCTATGAATTGAAACGAAACTAAGAATGTAACCAATTACCAAAATGAAGCCTGAATTGGTAGAGATTGAGTAAATCGGCTCCGACTTGCGCGAGTTTGTTCCTCGACGACTACGATCACTTCTCCGATGGAATTGACGAGTGCAGTAGCTTCAAGTGAGTTCGTAAGGGCTATTCCAGTGATAAATTTGCGACTGTAATGTACGAATGATGCGAATTTGATAGTAATAGGCGAGGATGTCGACGGTCACGAAGTTAATACCCATAATTGGATTGATTGAGTATCAATGACGGTAATTAGAGGTTTGATGAGAGTCGGTTAACACATTAAGGATTGAATCCGTTACAGCATTGAATCGATTTTCCATTTCGGTTGAATTTAGGATTCAAGTTTGCTATTGTTGACATCCAAAAGTCAACCAAATCGATTTCGAGTTAATAGCAACTTTAGTCCTTGACTTTCATGCATTAAAGTTTGAATAGTGATCAGAAATAGTCCTTGAGGTTTATAACAACGTTAATAGGGTTAGGTTTTAACAGGAAAATTCAATGGAATTGCTAACGGGGTTATTTAGCGTTAATATGAAAAGTACGGATTGTCACAACCCTCCTTAAAGGGGTTTCGTCCTTGAAACCGTTTATACGTTAAACAATTGAGGGTATAGTCCCCTCATCTCGTCTTCTTTCTCCCACGTCGCTTCTGACCCTTTTCTGTGCTTCCATTATACTTTAACTAGATGAATCGACTTATTGCGTAGTCGTTTCTCTGCTCGGTCAATAATTGCTATTGGTTCCTCCACATAATTTAGACTGTTATCCACTTCGATCTCGTCGTAAGGTATGTGAGCTGTGTCGTCAGCTAGGCACTTGTGTAAGTGCGACACGTGGAACGTAGGGTGTATTCCACTAAGCTCGACGGGTAGGTCGAGTCTGTAAGCAACTTGACCCACTCTCGCTAAAATCTTGAAAGGTCCGACAAACCTTGGACTTAGATTGCCACGTTTTCTGAATCGGATGATTCCTTTCCATGGTGATACCTTTAACAGTACCATGTCCCCTACTTGAAACTCTAAATCCCTTCTTCTCTTATCCGTGTATGATTTCTGTCTATCTTTTGCGGCTTTCATTCGAGCCTTGATTTGATCAAATTTCTCGGAAGTAGCTTTGACCACTTCGAGACTTGCAAAATCCTTGTGTCCAATTTCCCCCCAACAAACCGGGGTCCTACATCTCCTCCCATACAACATTTCAAATGGCGGCATGCCAATAGTTGAGTTATAGCTGTTGTTATATGAAAATTCTGCCAATGGTAGATGGCTGTCCCAGCTCCCACCCAAGTCAATTATACAGGCCCGGAGCATGTCCTCCAAGGTCTGAATGGTTCTTTCCAATTGTCCATCGGTTTGGGGGTGGTAAGCGGTGCTGATGTTCAGCATAGTGCCCATCGCTTCATTGAATTTCTTCCAAAATCTTGATGTGAACCTCGTATCCCTGTCGGACACAATCGACAGCGGCATACCATGTATGCTCACAATTTCCTTGATAAATATTTCCGCTAGTTTTTCAGACGAAGAAGTCTCACGTATTGGCAAGAAGTGAGCACTTTTCGTCAAGCGGTCGACGATCACCCAAATGGTATCATTGCCTTTAGCTGTTCGCGGTAGCTTGGTAATGAAGTCCATCGTGATCTCCTCCCACTTCCATTCCGGTATTGGTAAAGGTTGCATTTTACCGCATGGTTTCTGGTGCTCGGCCTTAACTAGAGAACACGTTAGGCACTTGTTCACGTACTCAGTCACATCATTCTTCATGCCAGGCCACCAGTACTATTTCTTCAAGTCTTGATACATTTCGTTTGTCCCAGGGTGGATAGAATAGCGAGACTTATGGGCCTCATCGAGTATTTTGCCTCTAAGCTAGCCAATCTTAGGTATCCACATCCGGCCAAAACTAGTTCGTACACCGTATGCATTTGCATCGGATTCAATTAATATATGAAACTTTAGTTTGACCATGTGCTATTTAACAGTCTACATGTCCCGCCCCGACGTATTCCGCCGTCGGTTGGGACAATCTTAAAGTGTAAATTCAATCGAAACGGTGTTAAACGACTATCGCTAATCAAGAGCAAATGCCCTGATACCAATTGTAGGTCCCAGCGGGTCTAAGGATCTATATCAGTCGTAAAACAAGCAATACGTACACTTAGTGCGGAATCCTAACGTACACGCATGTCTCGAATACTCACACACACGATAAGATCACACGTAAGACAAGATATCATAAAGCTCCTTGTATTATCTGTATAAACAGTGCATACAATTTGTAGTTCAAGAATTACAGATCCTTACAAATGAGACAACTACAACACTATTTATAGACAACACAACTGACATAGGGGAACTTGTTAAGTTCGCCTCACCTATATCACGCAAACATGTTAAGTTCGCATGTTGCAAACTTAACATTTACAAGACAAAACAACACAATACTGAATATAAAGACTAATCTATTACAAGGCTAGTTGTCACACTAAAAGTTCCAACAATTAAATCACGCACATATGATTTAGAGTTTTTCAAAACAGGAATAACAGAAACATGGTTTTCAATTGTTTTGTAATTTAAGTTAAGACTGCAAACTTGTGACTTATCATATTCATCATCCTCACTGGACCAATCATGTATTTCTACTTGTTCTGCATATGAGGTAGAAGAATTAGAATTGTTCAAAGTCAAGGATGATGATTTGGATCCATTTGGGCATGACTTGTTTTGAGTGGCCAACAAGTTAAACTCCGTTACTTGTTCCTCAACGGGAATGGGAACAGTGGTACAATTTCCATTGAAAGGAGGGGGAACATTATTATATCCATGTCCCTTGCTTCCATTACCCGGTTTATGAAATTGAGTTTCAAGAATATCAATCACTGTGCTGGATTGATCAAAAAAATCTACTCTAAATTTGGCCTCGGCAAAGTTTGATTTTGTCTTTTCAAATTGAGTGGCCAGTCTAGCAATTTCTTGCTTAGCATCAGTAAGCAAACAACATTTAGTGTTGAGTTGTGACTTTAGTAATGATATATCCTTTTTACCATCATCTATTACCTCTTTATAATCCTTTTCAGATTTAAGAAATTTCCTTTTATGATATTTTAAATTATCCATTTCAAAAATCAGATCATCATTATCTTTTCCGTAAAGTTCTACTTTATCGATGCATGATTGAGAACATAAATTGGCAATTACCTCAGGTGGAGTAGCAGCAGAACATAAATTGGCAATTACCTATTTTCTGGTTGATTAAAGCTTTGGAGCTGGCGGCATTGTTTCCTCCAGAAGATGATCCAACTTCACTTCCTCTTTGCTCCTTTGGTTTAGTACATTCCCTGGCAAAGTGACCAGGTTCATGATAGTTGTAGCAACGAAGATTTGACTTGTTGAAACCAATCTTTTTCCATGTGTCTTCACTCCATCTAAATTTTCCAGTCTTGTTGATGATGGTTTTAGCTCTAAAAACTTCCATGGCTAGCTGCCAAGAAATATCTAGCTCTTCCACGTCCTCTGGATGAATTTGATTAAGTTCAGCAGTGAGAACCTCTGAAGGTGGTAGATTTCTTGAGACAAATGCTGCATAACAATTCATGATTTTGGTGCATAGAGAGGTGTTTACTTCAATCAGTTTAGCTTGTTGTGCAGAGTATGCTTGTTGCTCAGGAACAGACGTCTTAGCTGTAGCAGTAGCACCTGGAGTCACCTCTCCAGTTCCAGATCCTCCCTTTGAAACACTGGAGAGAAATGCACTATTACTGCTTTGTGCTTCTGGAGAGTTTATTGTGTTCACATGATTAACTTTTCTCTGTTGGTCATCAAGATCATATGATTTGATGATAGAAATCAAATCATTCAAAGTGATTTTGTTCAGATCTTTAGTTCTTTTCAAGAGAGCAACATTCCAGTCCCAGCTTTGTGGCAAACCATTCAATAGTTTCCTATTTAGGTCACCATCACTAACCAAAATCTGAGCACCTCTCATTTGTGACACCAACTTCGTAAACCTCTGCAACTGAACTTCAAGAGATTCACCTAAGACATGATTTAACATGTTAAATTGCTGTAGAGTCATTTCTTTTCTACTTGTTTTCATATCATCATTCCCTTCAAATGCTTGAGCCAGAGACTCCCAGAGTTGCTTAGTTGAAGTACATCCTTTGAAGTTATGAGCTATATCAAGAGATAGTGCCATAGTTAGAGAAGCCAAAGCCTTTAAATCTCTTTCAACTAGATCGAAGTCTTCATCAGTGTAGTTCTCTATCTGCTTTGGTGCCTTAGTTCCATTTTCCTTATCATACATAGGTATTTGTGGTCCCTTGAGTATACTTCTCCACATTTTGGCTTCAAATACTAGAACACGATTCTGGAACCTAAACTTCCAGTCGACATAGTCTTTAGCACAAGTAAGTCTTGGTGGTTTAGTACTGATACCAATTTGCAAGTCTAGTAAACTGTTTAAATTCATGGTGAGTTGTTGAGAATTCATCCTATCAGAATGTAGGTCCAGAATCTTTTACACGTGAATCAGTATAATATTGTGACACCTCAGAAATTTATTTATTATTATTTCAATTTTCGGGACGGAATTTCTTTCAACAAGGGGATGATGTGGCAATCCGGACTTTTTAATCTAACTCCGTTATTTATATCCGGTTAAAGTTAACCTATTTAACTTATCTCAAACTCCAAGGACTAGAAGTGTCAATTTCCAAACTCTAATTACAAGGATTAATTGTGTAATTAGCCCAAACTCAATTTTAATTGATTCTTGTTAAATCAAGTCAACATTCAAGTCCCTATTGACTTTTTATAGTCAAACTAACCAATTTTTAACCTAACTCAAACCCAAGGGACTTGTTCTGCCATTTTCTAAACCCAAATACAGGAAAACGCAGGGACTGAAACTGTAGTTTGCCCAAAATCGATTCCATTGACTTTTTGAAAGTCAAACCGTGAGTTCTTAACCCAAATTCGAATTCCAGATCTGATTTCCGTTGCAATTCGTAACCGTTAAGCACGTCTATGACATTAACGACCATCATCAGATAATCAAACCCCGACATTGATTCGAATTAAACCCATTTATGATCCTTTAAACCATAACCGCCGATCCTTAATCATGAAACCATCAAATTGGTTCAATTCGATCATTAAGCTCACAATTGAACACCCTGCGCTCATTGTACGAACTCCACCGAAACAATTGCACGCACTAATTCCATTGGAGAAGCAACAGAGAACGCCGGAGATCAAGTTCTTCACAGCCGAACCTGCATTTACTCGAATTCTATCAATCCACCATCTATTCTGGTAACAAATCACATCTTTAGTTTCGTTTTTACTCCTAGAACATAAGCCCTATCATAATCAGGGTTTACATTATCGAATTAACCACGATCCGATTCTAGGGTTCTTGTTATTCTGGTTTAATCGAACCCTAGTCTAGGCTTAACCATAATCCAATTAACTTATATGGTTAGCTTCGCCATGATCAACCCTTTGAAAGCCCTCTGTTAATTCAATCTCATAACATCGAATTGTTCATGTAAGGCCCTCTATTTCGGGTAACCTCACTTGTCGGGCTTACTCATAAACATAGTCATAAATGCTAAACTTAATTTAAAAACATTCAAGAGTAGCAAAAACAAACATCATTCGAATACATAACATAACAGCGTAAGTCTTAACATATATGAAAGTAATGGGATGTAGTCGCTTACCGGGTAACCATCACGCCTTCGCATGACCCTTCCTCTTGTTACCTGAAATGTATACTAAAAGTCAGCTAACGCTGGTGAGTTCTAGTTTAAAAACAATTAGACATAACATTTATCTTATCAATAAGTATCATATATATACTTATATACTATAAAATACATACATTTTCATATTCTTTGTTTTACTGTTCTCGCATATCATTCATACTGAGTATATACATATATATATACTTACTTTGGGGAGAACATTCATTGGTCATACACATAAGGGTGATCAACCCGTCTTTTACTACGTATGTCACAAAGACATACACCATTAAGCTACCGTCGTAGCCCCTTTTCTCGTCCGGTCCTAAAAACCGTCCGCCATTAAACCGTCCGGTCAACCTTCGGCCGTCCGTCTTAACCGTCCTACTGTCGTAGTCCGTATATTCTCCCGTCTTCCCTAAGGAATCTGTAACATCCCAAAAATAAAACGACCGATATAATAACGGAATAAACGAACGAGGCATGTCGGGTCGGGTCGGATGGGCTAGAAGGGGAGTCTCCCCTATAAATAGCCAAGGTCACATCCCATTTCTCTCATTTGCAACTTCTAGAGAGAGAAATCATAGAGAGAGAAAGTTTTCGGATCGACCCGAGATTTGAGAAGTGTGTTGCTCCATAACTCGTGAGAAGAACCTCCGGATCAGAAGCTCGATTCAGGTAACGATTCGACCTAAATCTGATTTTTTGTTCGTTTTTGGGTTTTTCGGGTTTTGGGTGAAAAGGGCAACGTTTTTACGGATGGAACTGAAAGATAATCACGGATTTGAGTTCCTTAATGGAAAACGAAAGTTTTGAATGCAACAGGTTCGGGATCTTGACATGATCAGACCCGAATGCGAAAGTTAGGGTTTTCGCGAAGAACAGGTCGTGCGCACTTGCTAAGTGCGCAGGAAGAGGAACCTGCGCACTTGCTAAGTGCGCAGGAAGAGGAACCTGCGCACTTGCTAAGTGCGCAGGAGGAAGGACCTGCGCACTTGCTAAGTGCGCAGGAAGCATGGTCTGCGCACTTGCTAAGTGCGCAGGAAGCAGAGTCTGCGCACTTGCTAAGTGCGCAGACATCAGAACTGATTAAGTGAAGTCAGTATGTTAGAATGGTTAAACCGTTAGAGTCGGGATTGGTCTGATGTGTATTTAACTAATCAATTCAGATCTGAAGTGACGTTGTTGGACCTTCATTTAGGACAACCCATATTAGCGTATCAGGTGAGTTCTAGAAGCCCTCTTTTAAATGTTTTTATATAATGTTTTCGGGCTGGTGTGTACACGTATGAAATGTTGTTTTATAAAATGATGTTTATGAAACTACGTTTACGAAAGGAAATGATTTGGAACGAAGGGTTTATGGAAAGAAAGTTTATGAACGGAATGTTTACGAACGAATGTTATAAAGAAATGGTTTAATGAAAAGATAAAGGGTTTTGAAAGTGAAGGAAATGTTTTATGAAAAGAAAACAAAAAGGGGCAATGGTTTTAAAGAAGTCATTACAAATCTAATCTGTCGAATGAATGGAATTTACGAATGAAGTCTGGGAACGAGATTCCCAGCCTTGTGGTAGATTATGGACAGCGAGCCATAGTTGCCATAAGAACAACAGGGGTAGTGTCTTAGTGGCCTGCCAATGGTTTTGATGTTGTACAACTGGTAAGGGAGTAACGACGGTTACTCGGGTGATGACGATCATCCTAAGGGAAAGGGTAATGGGAAATCAATGACGGCGATACGTAACGGTTGATTCCCAAAGGAAAGATGCGTGTTGGGCAATGACGGCGATACGTAACGGTTGACCCCACGTAGTGTATGGTTGTGGCAATGACGGCGTTACGTAGCGGTTGCCCACAACATTAAAGGTTCCTACGGGGACATAGAGACGCGTAACGATACAGATTTTAGATAGTAATGTATGACTTAAATGAATGTTAATGTTTTAAACAAATGATCCGTTCAATGTGTTTAAATGTGCGAAGGTTTACGAATGAAAGGCCCTGTTTTCTTATACGAATGTTAAACCCTAATGAATGTTTGAATGATGAACCATTTCTTAAATCGAACGAAAACTAGAACTCACCAGCGTAGCTGACGTTTTTAAGTGTACACATTCAGGTTAAGGCATGTTATGAGGATGGACGGTGATGCTTGGCTAGAGATGAAGAGTTACCCGACTGCTTTGAAGACTGGCCTCCCGTTATGTTTAGTTATGATGTAAATATGTTTTAATCAATGTTTACGCTTCCGCATGTATGAACAACGATTAAGTTATGTTTAGATGAAATTTTCCGCTGCGTTATTTGATATTCATGTTTAAGAACTGTTTGTGAATGAGTAAATCCAACAAGTGAGGCCTCCCGGGTTTGGGGCCTTACAAGTTGGTATCAGAGCAATAGTTTGAGAGATTCGGACACTCCCCGTGTCTGAACTTAAACTTTGAATGGGACCGAAAGCGGATGCCAGTACGGGTAACTCGAGCCAAAGCATCAGGTATGAAGGTAGTATATGTATTTACGTATATAGTATGCCTTAGAAAGGGTTAAGTAAGGACTTGTGTTCTGATGAAATCACAAAGGTGGTCAAATAGAAATCGAAAGGTAGTGTAATGGTTAATTACAGATGGCCAGTGTATATTAACATCTTAAAGTACTTATTGAATTCTATTTGTTAACTAGCGTGATGACATTGGATTTCTTGTCTTATAGAACGTAATGGCAAGGAGAGGAAACGGAAGGCGTGGTGGCCGTACCGGTGGTCGTACCGGCGGTCGAAATGGTGGGCGTGGCAGGATCCCTGCGCGCCAAGAGTATAGTGAAGAAGGAAGTGTTCACACTGAACCGGCGGTTAGTGTGCATGAAGCTGAGCAGACACAGGTTGAAGAACAACCTTTCACTTTTGAACCAGAAGTGAGGGCAGCCATAGCTCGAGAATTTACAGAGTTGATGAAGACTTCCCTGCCAGGTCTGTTGGCAGAAGCATTGAAGCAGGTCAATGCGGTGGGTGGGTCTAGCGCGGCAGTTGGTGCTCAGAACAATGAGACCGACAATGCACCGCCTGCTCGCGGATGTGATTATAAGTCCTTTAAGGCATGTGACCCGCCGGTCCTGACTGGGAAGAAGGACGCGGTGGCTACTTTTGATTGGGTAATACGTATGGAATCCGCCATCCGTCTGAGCGAGTGTCGAGCTAATCAAGTAGTGAAGTTTGCTGCTAACTCCTTGAGGGAGGAAGCATCCCACTGGTGGGAAGGTGTACGTCAGGCTAAAGGGAGCGAGATTGTGGATGCGATGATGTGGGCTGACTTGAAAACTTTGGTGATCAAGAACTTCTGTCCAAGGAACGAGATTGAAAAGGTAGAGAGGGAATTTCTGGGTTTGAAGGCCGGGAACATGACGCACCGGCAATACACAACCCGATTTAATGAACTGGCACGTCTGGTGCCACACCTTGTCACTACTGAAGAGAGAAAGATTGCCTGCTATGTTCAAGGGTTGCCGGACCAGGTCCGCACCTATGTTAAGGCAAACGCCCCTACTACCTATGATTCGGCAGTAGAGCTAAGCGGCGTGGTATTTGACGATCTGGCACTGAATGTTGTTGCCGTTGAAGAGCAAAAGAAGAGACCGAGCTTCTCAAACAAGCGAACTGGGGGAAAGATGTTTGGGGCTCGTGATAAGAGGGCTCGAGTGGGTGAGCCGACTGTTTGTAAGAAGTGTGGAAGGGAGCATGTAGGTGAATGCAGACTGTGATCTAACTTGTGCTTTAAGTGTGGCAAGACCGGGCACTACTCCCGAGAATGCCCGCAAGGTTACAAATGCTACAATTGTGGGGAAAATGGTCATATGAGTAGGGACTGCCCAAAGCCCAGGATGGGGGAAACCAGGAAGGGAAAGGGCCCGGAAAAGAAGGGAGAGGGATCTCGTGCGAAGACGCGGGCGTACGCACTGACGCAGGAACAAGCCAGGGCGGATCCCGATGTGGCGTCAGGTACATTCATCCTTGACAACACTCTTGTTTCTGTGTTATTTGATTCGGGTGCCAGTAAGAGTTTTATATCTGCGAGTTTTTGTAAGCGAGTGAAGTACACTGTTAGTAAACTAGAAAGGGCCTTTAGCGTAGAAACCGCTGAGGGTAGAACTGCAAGAGTAACCGATGTAGTTGACAACTCCACGATAAAGATAGAAGGTCATAGATTCCCCGTCAGATTGTTCGTTATGGTTTTGGGAGGGTTCGATGTGGTGTTGGGTATGGATTGGCTAACTGCCAATGAAGCGCAAATAGTATGTAAACGAAAGATAATCCGACTCAAGGCTCCGGATGGTAGCAAAGTCGAAGTCTTTGGAGATCGTTACGCCCCGATGCCAAACGTCATCTCAATGATTAAGGCAACGAATTACTTGAGGCGCGGATGCGAGGCTTATCTGGTATATGTAATTGACAAGTGTAAGGAAGTGAAGGAACTAGACGATGTACCCGTGGTACGCGAGTACCCGGAGGTGTTTCCAGAGGATTTGCCTGGGATACCACGCGATAGAGAAATTGAGTTCCGAATTGACTTAGTACCAGATGCCCAGCCCGTGGCTAAGGCTCCATATCGACTAGCACCAGTGGAAATGAAGGAACTTATGGTCCAACTAGACGAGTTACTTGAGAAAGGATTTATCCAACCGAGCATCTCGCCGTGGGGTGCTCCGGTGTTGTTTGTAAAGAAGAAAGATGGTTCGATGAGAATGTGTATCGATTATCGCGAGTTGAATAAACGAACGGTGAAGAACAAGTACCCTTTACCAAGGATCGATGACCTGTTCGACCCGTTGCAAGGCGCAAGTTGGTTCTCGAAAATCGACCTTCGGTCCGGGTACCATCAGTTGAAGGTGAGGGAAGAAGACATACCGAAAACTGCATTTCGCACGCGTTATGGACATTTCGAGTTCCGCGTAATGTCTTTCGGATTGACGAACGCCCCCGCAGCGTTCATGGATTTAATGAATAGGGTGTGTCGACCGATGCTGGATCGATCGGTAATCGTGTTCATCGATGATATCCTTGTCTACTCCAAGAATGAGGGTGATCACGCGTGTCATTTGAAGGAAGTGTTGGAAGCTCTAAACAAGGAGAAGTTGTATGCTAAGTTCTCCAAATGCGCGTTCTGGCTTAGGGAAGTCCAATTCCTAGGTCACGTCATTGGCCCGAACGGCATTATGGTTGACCCAGCAAAGATAGTAACGGTAAGTGAATGGGACATTCCTAAGACACCAACTGAAATCCGCAGTTTCTTAGGATTGGCAGGCTACTATCGGAGATTCATCCAGGATTTCTCGAAAATAGCTTCGCCATTGACAAAGTTGACTCGAAAAGAAGTAAAGTACTAATGGGGTTCGACCCAGGATGAGGCGTTTAAGGAATTGAAAGAGAAGCTAACACAAGCTCCAGTCTTGGCCCTTCCCGAGGGCAGTGAAGACCTGGTGGTATACTCTGACGCGTCGGGTCAGGGGTTAGGGTGTGTGTTGATGCAACGCGGTAGAGTGATTGCATATGCGTCGCGGCAGTTGAAAGTTCACGAAGTCAACTATCCGACTCACGATTTGGAACTTGCTGCTGTCGTATTTGCATTGAAAATCTGGAGGCACTACCTGTACGGGGTAAAGTTTACTATTTACTCCGACCACAAAAGTTTGAAGTACTTCTTCGAACAAAAGGAGCTTAACATGAGGCAGAGGAGATGGTTGGAACTCCTGAAGGACTATGACTGTGAAATCATGTACCACCCTGGAAAGGCAAACGTGGTGGCTGACGCTCTAAGCCGAAAGGATGTGCCTACTTCTATTAGAGTGAAAGCTTGCCTGTTGGTGGTAACATCGGATGTGATGAGAGAAATCGAAAGAGCTCAAGATGAAGCTTTGAAGGAAGAAAATATAAAGGGAGAAAGGATGGTGGGCCAACAGGACAAGTTGGAATCTAACACCCTTGGTGTTAGAACACGTTATGGACGGGTATGGATACCTATGGGTGGCGAGCTTAGAACCAAAATCTTGGATAAGGCTCATAAGTCTCGTTACTCTATCCATCTTGGTACCAACAAAATGTACCAAGACCTGAAGAAAGACTACTGGTGGCCTGGAATGAAATGTGATGTGACGAAGTATGTAAGTAAGTGCTTGACTTGCTCGCAAGTAAAGGCTGAACACCAGAAACCGTATGGAAAGATTCAACCACTTGATATACCAGAATGGAAATGGGAACACATTACCATGGACTTCATAACCAAGCTACCCCGCACAGCTAAAGGTCATGACACCATTTGGGTAATTGTGGACCGATTAACGAAGAGAGCTCATTTCCTACCTATTCGCGAGACGTTCTCGTCGGAAAGGTTAGCTGAAGTGTTTATCAACGAAGTAGTAGCACGGCATGGGATGCCTTTGACGATCGTATCTGACGGGGACACACGATTCACATCGAGGTTCTGGAAAAGATTTCATGAGGCGATGGGCACGAGGCTTAATATCAGCACAGCATACCACCCGCAAACGGATGGTCAGTCCGAAAGGACTATTCAGACGTTGGAGGATATGCTCCGTGCTTGTATTATCGACTTCGGTGGCAGTTGGGACAGCCATCTGCCGTTAGCTGAATTCTCCTACAACAATAGTCATCACACGACGATAGGCATGCCGCCTTACGAAATGCTGTATGGGAGAAGATGTAGGACCCCGGTTTGTTGGGGTGAGATTGGACAGAAAGAATTAGGAAGTCTCGAAGTCGTAAGAGAGACGTCGGAAAGGTTTGATCAGATCAAAGCGCGAATGAAGGCCGCACAAGATCGTCAGAAGTCCTATGCGGATAGACGACGAAGGCCTATCGAGTTTGATGTTGGGGACAGAGTAATGTTGAAAGTGTCTCCCTGGAAGGGAATCATACGATTCAGGAAGAGAGGAAAGTTAAGTCCGAGGTTTGTCGGACCATTCAGAATAATGGCACGGGTTGGTGAAGTCGCTTATCGGTTGGAGTTGCCCGATGAGTTATGTGGGATTCATCCTACTTTCCATGTATCACACTTGCGAAAGTGTTTGGCGGATGAATCGGCTCACGTACCACTTACTGACATCGAGGTCGACAACAGCCTTAATTACATCGAAGAACCCGTGGCCATCTTAGACCGAAAGGAGAAACGTTTACGTAATAGAGTTATCCAATTGGTTAAAGTCCAATGGAAACACCGAAAGGGATCGGAAGCCACTTGGGAAATGGAGAAGGAAATGAGGGAGTCGTACCCTCATCTATTTGACTTATGATAAGGTTTCGGGGACGAAACCTATTGTAAGGGGGGTAGACTTGTAACATCCCAAAAATAAAACGACCGATATAATAACGGAATAAATGAACGAGGCATGTCGGGTCGGGTCGGATGGGTTAGAAGGGGAGCCTTCCCTATAAATAGCCAAGGTCACAACCCATTTCTCTCATTTGCAACTTCTAGAGAGAGAAACCGTAGAGAGAGAAAGTTGTCGGATCGACCCTAGATTTGAGAAGTGTGTTGCTCCATAACTCGTGAGAAGAACCTCCGGATCAGAAGCTCGATTCAGGTAACGATCCGACCTAAATCTGAGTTTTTGTTCGTTTTTGGGTTTTTCGGGTTTTGGGTGAAAAGGGCAACGTTTTTACGGATGGAACTGAAAGATAATCACGGATTTGAGTTCCTTAATGGAAAACGAAAGTTTTGAATGCAACAGGTTTGGGATCTTGACATGATCAGACCCGAATGCGAAAGTTAGGGTTTTCGCGAAGAACAGGTCGTGCGCTCTTGCTAAGTGCGCACGGAGCAGGTCCTGCGCACTTGCTAAGTGCGCAGGAAGAGGAACCTACGCACTTGCTAAGTGCGCAGGAGGAAGGACCTGCGCACTTGCTAAGTGCGCAGGAAGCATGGTCTGCGCACTTGCTAAGTGCGCAGACATCAGAACTGATTAAGTGAAGTCAGTATGTTAGAATGGTTAAACCGTTAGAGTCGGGATTGGTCTGATGTGTATTTAACTAATCAATTCAGATCTGAAGTGACGTTGTTGGACCTTCGTTTAGGACAACCCATATTAGCGTATCAGGTGAGTTCTAGAAGCCCTCTTTTAAATGTTTTTATATAATGTTTTCGGGCTGGTGTGTACACGTATGAAATGTTGTTTTATAAAATGATGTTTATGAAATTACGTTTACGAAAGGAAATGATTTGGAACGAAGGGTTTATAGAAAGAAAGTTTATGAACGGAATGTTTACGAACGAATGTTATAAAGAAATGGTTTAATGAAAAGATAAAGGGTTTTGAAAGTGAAGGAAATGTTTTATGAAAAGAAAACAAAAAGGGGCAAAGGTTTTAAAGAAGTCATTACAAATCTAATCTGTCGAATGAATGGAATTGACGAATGAAGTCTGGGAACGAGATTCCCAGCCTTGTGGTAGATTATGGACAGCGAGCCATAGTTGCCATAAGAACAACAGGGGTAGTGTCTTAGTGGCCTGCCAATGGTTTTGATGTTGTACAACTGGTAAGGGAGTAACGACGGTTACTCGGGTGATGACGATCATCCTAAGGGAAAGGGTAATGGGAAATCAATGACGGCGATACGTAACGGTTGATTCCCAAAGGAAAGATGCGTGTTAGGCAATGACGGCGATACGTAACGGTTGACCCCACGTAGTGTATGGTTGTGGCAATGACGGCGATACGTAGCGGTTGCCCACAACATTAAAGGTTCCTACGGGGACATAGAGACGCGTAACGATACAGGTTTTAGATAGTAACGTATGACTTAAATGAATGTTAATGTTTTAAACAAATGATCCGTTCAATGTGTTTAAATGTGCGAAGGTTTACGAATGAAAGGCCCTGTTTTCTTATACGAATGTTAAACCCTAATGAATGTTTAAATGATGAACCATTTCTTAAATCGAACGAAAACTAGAACTCACCAGCGTAGCTGACGTTTTTAAGTGTACACATTCAGGTTAAGGCATGTTATGAGGATGGACGGTGATGCTTGGCTAGAGATGAAGAGTTACCCGACTGCTTTGAAGACTGGCCTCCCGTTATGTTTAGTTATGATGTAAATATGTTTTAATCAATGTTTACGCTTCCGCATGTATGAACAACGATTAAGTTATGTTTAGATGAAATTTTCCGCTGCGTTATTTGATATTCATGTTTAAGAACTGTTTGTGAATGAGTAAATCCAACAAGTGAGGCCTCCCGGGTTTGGGGCCTTACAGAATCCGTTTCCCACGCGAACTATTGTTTATGCAACCGTTATACTATTATAAGGCAATTGCTTCGACCGTCCATTAATGCCTTTCATACGTCCTAGCTGATGAAGGAACGTATTTTTCCCGGTTGCAAAATAGTAATGTGGTCGTCCGTCTACCGAAGTAGCCGTTGTCATCGAAGCGTCCATAACGTTTACATACATTCATAACATGCAATATATAAAATATAAAGCAAGATTTCATTTATTCACGTTATGTCATTCTTTCATTCATTCTTTATAATCATACGTTTCATTCTTTGTTCATCATTCATTTTGATACATATATGTATATATCATTTATGATCACATTGGCATTCATAACATTTATTCATTTAGCATATACACTTCAGCCCCAAAACATTTAATAAGGTTTGCACATAACATAGAGGGGGCACATAGAACTCACCTGATGAGCTAGTTTCGTCCTGTCCTAACAGCGGTACAATGAGTGCCACACACGATCTGGATTGGTTAATTACACATACATCAGACCTAATTTAAATTACACACTTTTACTTTAGCTGAACTAGGCGAACTTGTCCTAAGTTCGCCTGACTTGACCAGGCGAACATAATCAGGCGAACATACTCAGGCGAACATAATCAGGCGAACATAACCAAGTTTGCCTCTTGATGCCACAAGCGAACTTGTCAGGCGAACTTGATAAGTTCGCCCCAACCTTGCTAGGCGAACTTGATAAGTTCGCCTGTCGGGCAGTCATCTTCTCCAAAAATCCGAAGTTTTTACATGCGAATCTGATCGTGTCAATATCTAAATTTTCTTTGATCAAAACGTTCGGTTTTCATTCTAGATGCTATACCTAAGCTCATTTTCAAGTTTCATTCGTAAAAATGTTACCTATTTAGCTAAAACCCGAAAATTTCAAAGTAAACCAAAACTCAGTTTAAGGTCGAATCGTTACCTGGATTGGGGTTCTGATTCGGAGGTTTTGCTGACGAGCTCAGCACTAATATGCTCCTTCAATCCCGGGTCGATTCGTCAACTTTATCTCTCTAGGCCCGAGCTCTCCTTTCTCTCTCTAACCTTGCAAATGGTGGAAGTTTGAGGCTGCCATGCCCCTTATGTAGCTGGGCTTCCTCGGCCGATTGAAGTCGAGCCCAAGCCCGCTCCCTTTCTCTTTTGTTATTTTTTTTAATTTTTTTTTGGCTTTTGCGTTTAAATATCCCGACTAAATCCCGACCTCACTATATTTATCCGTTTATTATTTTTGGGATGTTACAAGTGTACCCTCCTTAAAGAGGTTTCGTCCTCGAAACCAATTATACGTTAAACAGTTGAGGGTATAGTCCCCTCATCTCGTCTTCTTTCTCCCATGTAGATTTTGAACCCTTTCTGTGTTTCCATTGTACTTTTACTAATGGGATTGACTTATTGCGAAGTCGTTTTTCGGCTCGGTCAAGTATAGCTATTAGTTCTTCTACATAGTCTAAATCCCTTCTTCTCTTATCCGCGTATGATTTATGTCTGTCTTTTGCAGCTTTTCATTCGAGCCTTGATTTGATCAAATTTCTCGGAAGTAGCTTTGACCACTTCAAGACTTGCAAAATACTTCTGTCCAATTTCCCCCCAACAAACCGGGGTCCTACACTCCTTCCATACAACATTTCAAATGGCGGCATGCCAATAGTTGAGTGATAGCTGTTGTTATATGAAAATTATGCCAATGGTAGATGGTTGTCCCAGTTCCTAATGAAGTCAATGAAACAGGCCCGAAGCATGTCCTTCAAGGTCTGAATGGTCCTTTCAAATTGACCATCGGTTTGAGGGTGGTAAGCGGTGCTAATGTTCAGTCTAGCGCCCATCGCTTCATTGACTTTCTTCCAAAACCTTGAAGTGAATCTAGTATCCCTATCGGACACAATCGACAGCGGCATACCATGTCCGCTCACAACTTCCTTGATAAATATTTCTGCTAGTTTTTCAGATGAAGAGGTCTCACGTATTGGCAAGAAGTGAGCACTTTTCATCAAGCGGTCGACGATCACCCAAATGGTATCATTGCCTTTAGCTGTTCGCGGTAGCTTGGTAATGAAGTCCATCGTGATCTCTTCCCATTTCCATTTCGGTATTGGTAAAGGTTGCATTTTACCGCATGGTTTCTGGTGCTCGGCCTTAACTAGTGAACACGTTAGGTACTTGTTCACGTACTCAGTCACATCATTCTTCATGCCAGGCCACCAGTACTCTTTCTTCAAGTCTTGATACATTTTTTTGTCCCAGGGTTGATAGAATAGCGAGACTTATGGGCCTCATCGAGGATTTTGGCTCTAAGCTCGCCAATCTTAGGTATCCACATCCGGCCAAACCTAGTTCATGCACCGTAAGCATTTGTATCCAAATTCCCTTGTTTTCTTACTATTCTTTCCCGTTTTATATTTTTTTCTAATAGTGCTTCATCTTGTGCCTTTGATATTTCACTCATCAAATCTGGCGTTATAATCAGCTGACACGCTTTGATCCGTATAGGTTCCGATTCTTCCTTTCTGCTTAAAGCGTCAGCCGCCACGTTGGCCTTGCGTGGATGGTACAATATCTCACAGTCATAGTCTTTCAGTAGCTCTAACCACCTCCTTTGTCTCATGTTTAATTCTTTTTGTTCAAAAAAGTACTTCAGGCTCTTGTGATCGGAGTAAATGGTGCATTTAACTCCATACAGATAGTGCCTCCATATTTTTAATGCGAAAACTACTACGGCTACTCGAGATCGTGAGTTGGGTAGTTAACCTTGTGAATCTTTAGTTATCGCGAGGCGTAAGCAATTACCTTTCTCGTTGCATAAGTACGCAAACTAAACCCTGACCCGAAGCATCAGAGTAGACTACCAAGTCTTCATTTCCCTCTGGTAGTGTCAAGACTGGAGCTTCGGTTAATCGTGTCTTAAGTTCCTCAAACGCGTTGTTTTGGGTTGGACCCCATTCATATTTTACTTCCTTCCATGTCAGTTTAGTTAGTGGTGAGACTATTCTCGAGAAATCTTGAATGAACCTCCGGTAGTAGCCTGCCAGTCCTAGAAAACTTCGTATCTCTGATGGTGTCTTTTGGACGTTCCATTCCTTTACTGCCTCAATCTTTGCATGATCTACCATGATGCCGTCTGGGTTTATCACATGACCTAGGAATTGGACTTCCCTAAGCCAAAACGCGCATTTGGAGAATTTTACGTACAACTTTTCCTGCTTTAGCACCTCCAAAACCTCTCTTAGGTGATAGTGGTGATCACCCTCGTTTTTCAAATATATCAGTATGTCGTCTATAAAAACTATCACTGATCGATCCAACATTGGTCGACATACTCTATTCATCAAGTCCATGAACGTTGCTGGTGCATTGGTCAATCCGAAGGACATCACGAGAAACTCATAATGTCCATAACGTGTGCGAAACACGGTCTTTGGTACGTCTTCTTCTCTTACTTTCAAATGATGGTAACCCGATCTAAGATCGACCTTTGAGAACCAACTCGCACCTTGCAGTTGATCAAAAAGGTCATCTATTCTAGGCAGTGGGTATTTGTTCTTTACTGTCCTCTAGTTCAATTCGCGGTAGTCAATGCACATGCGCATGCTGCCGTCCTTCTTCTTTACAAATAGTACCGGAGCACCCCATGGTGAAATGCTCGGTCTGATAAATCCTTTTTCTGTTAATTCCTCTAGTTGAGACATCAATTCTTTCATTTCTGACGGAGCCAATCGGTAGGGGGCTTTGGCAACTGGCTCAGTTCCTGGAAGTAAGTCAATCTGAAATTCTATTTCCCGATCGGGTGGCAACCCAGGTAGATCCTCAGTGAACACTTCCGGAAAGTTGCACACCACGTGTACATTCTCGAGTTCCTTCGTTTTCATTCTATCGTCAATAGCATACACCAGATAAGCTTTGCAACCGCGCCTCATGTAACTTTCGGCCTTGATCATCGAGATGACATTCGACATCGTGCAATTCTAATCCCCATAAACCGTAATTGGACTGCCGCTAGGAGCTTTGAGGTGTATCCTCTTACGTTTACATATGATTTGAGCTTCGTTGGCAGCTAACCAATCCATACCCAATACTATATTGAATCCTCCTAAGGTGAGAAGGAATAATCTAGAAGGAAACTTATGACCCTCTATTTCTATGATGCAATCCTCTGTTACTTGGAATACTGCCGAATTCTTACCAACGGCAGTTTGTACGCTAAAGGTCTTTACTATGGTGTTAATAGTGCAATCTAGTTTACGACTAAATGCATTGGATATAAAGCTTTTACTAGCACCAGAGTCAAATAAAATAGTAGCATGTTCATCATTAACTAGAAACGTACCTGACACAACATCAGGGTTTCCTCTTGCTTCCTCCTCAGTCAGTGCGTAGGCTCTAGTCCTAGCCTTCGGCTGTTCTTTTTCAGCTTCCTTCTCCTTTCCTGAACCAGATTGTTCGGTTCTTCTGCAATCCCTAGTCAGGTGCCCATATCTTCCACAACTTTGGCACTTGCGTCCTTTAAACACTCTCTGGAGTAATGCCCCGGTCTCCCGCACTTATAACACATGGTTGAGCAAACTAGACATTCACCACGGTACAGTTTTCTGCGTTTTAAGCATACTCCGTGTTCATTCGTTCTCGGCCTCTTAGTCTCAGGCGCAACAATTCCTTTTCCATTTCCCTTAGACGGGTTCTACCACTTTCTCTTCTGTGTCTCAGATGCCAGGTCCTCATTGGCATAATCGTCGTAGACGATTCCGCTCAGATTCACTACCGACTCGAAGGTCGAGGGTAGGGTAGCTTTTACATGGACACGGACCCTTTGCGGCAGACCCTTGACATAGTATTTGATCAGACAGTCTTCAGTTTCCACCAAGTGTGGTACCAGTTGGGTCAGCTCATTGAATCTTGAAGTATACTGGCGATGAGTCTTGTTGCCAGCCTTGAAGTTTAGGAACTCGTTCTCCACACGATCAATCTCGTTCTGTGGGTAGAACTTTTGGACTATGAGCTTCTTCAGGTCTTCCCAAGTCATCCTGTTGAGAGTATTCTATGACTTAGTCCTTTGAATGTTCCTCCACCAACTTAGTGCTTCGTTGGTGAAAGAATGAGCAACGTACTTAACAGCCTGGTCCGGTCGACACTCGCTGATTTTGATTATGGCGTTCATCCTCTTAATACATTCGAATGTAGCCACTGAATCCTTGTTCCCATCAAACTTGGGTGGGTCACCGCCCTTGAAACCCTTGTAAGTAGACCCTCGATTGCTTAATCCCACCCTTACTTCATCACATCACTGTCATATACTTTCTCTTCATTATTTTCTTCGTCCTCCTCTTTGCTCTTCTTTAGTGCCTTGGATAGTAGGTCAGGCAATATGTTCTTCAGAGCGAGTACAACCTCGCGGGCAATAGCATCCCTAACCTCGAGTTCCAACTGTAGATACCCTTGATTTTCGTCCCCTGTTGGGGTCACATTATTTCGTGCACACTCTCAGTGTGTTCTGCGTGCACACTCTCTTCCTCTTAATGCCTTTGATTCAATGGAGGTCTACCGACTCGGCCAGTGCGACCGCCTCGGCGTCCTGTTCTTCCTCCACCATCCATAGTTCCTAGTTTCTTGATAGTTATAAAGTGAATACATCAATGTCATTCCTTCAGATCATAGTTTTAGAACAGTACGAACAAGGTAAATTTTTAATTACAGTGACCGGTTTGTGATTACTAATTTACATTGCTTTTCGGGTTCAAAACTCTTCAAATCGGTTGTGACATTGACATCTATTTGTTCTAAGTTAAGGTATCTATTCTTATCCAAGTGCATTAACTTTAGTACTTACTTACCGTGCTGGCGTTGGCGTTGGTTACCCGTACTGACATCCGTGCATTGGTCCCATAATCAGCTTAAGTCCAGACATTTAGGGATGTCTGAATCTCTCAAACTATTGCTCTGATACCAACTTGTAAGGCCCTCTATTTCGGGTAACCTCACTTGTTGGACTTACTCATAAACATAGTCATAAATGTTGAACTTAATTTAAAAACATTCAAGAGTAGCAAAAACAAACATCATTCGAATACATAACATAACAGCGGAAGTCTTAACATATATGAAAGTAATGGGATGTCAGTCGCTTGCCGGGTAACCATCACGCCTTCGCACGACCCTTGAAATGTATACTAAAAGTTAGCTAACGCTGGTGAGTTCTAGTTTAAAAACAATCAAGCATAACATTTATCTTATCATTAAGTATCATATATACTTATATACTATAAAATACGTAAATTTTCATATTCTTTGCTTTACTGTTCTCGCATATCATTCATACTGAGTATATACATATATACTTACTTTGGGGAGAACATTCATTGGTCATACACATAAGGGTGATCAACCCGTCTTTTACTACGTATGTCACAAACACATACGCCATTAAGCTACCGTCGTAGCCCCTTTACTCGTCCGGTCCTAGAAACCGTCCGCCATTAAATCATCCGGTCAACCTTCGGCCGTCCGTCTTAACCGTCCTACCGTCGTAGTCCGTATATTCGTCCGTCAGCCCTAAGGCATCCGTTTCCCATGCGAACTATTGTTTATGCAACCGTTATACTATTGTAAGGCAATTGCTTCGACCGTCCATTAATGCCTTTCATACGTCCTAGCTGATGAAGGAACGTATTTTTCCCGGTTGCAAAATAGTCACGTGGTCGTCCGTCTACCGAAGTAGCCGTTGTCATCGAAGCGTCCATAACGTTTACATACATTCATAACATGCAATATATAAAATATAAAGCAAGATTTCATTCATTCACGTTATGTCGTTCTTTCATTCACTCTTTATAATCATACGTTTCATTCTTTGTTCATCATTCAGTTTGATACATAAATGTGTAACATCCCAAAAATAGTAAATAAATAAATAATAACGCGCGCGAGATTTAATCGACCAAAAACGAAAGAAGAAATGAATGAAAGGAAAATGGATGGGCTTGGGCTCGGCTCCAACGGGCCGAGGGAAGCCCATGTATATAAAGATCAAGGCAGCCTCAACTCCACCATTTGCAAACATAGAGAGAGAAAGGAGAGCTCGGGCCTAGAGAGAGAAAGTTGACGGATCGACCCAGAATTGAAGGAGCACGTTACTGCTGAGCTCGTGAGCAAAACCTCTTAATCAGAATCCCAATCTAGGTAACGATTCGACCCTAAACTGAGTTTTTTGTTTAATTTGGGATTTTCGGGTTTTAGCTAAATAGGTGACGTTTTTACGGATGAAACTTGAAAATAAGCTTAGGACTAGCATCTAGAATGAAAACCGCACGTTTTGAACAAAGAAAGTTGTAAGATTGGCATGATCAGGTTAGCATGCAAGAATTTCGGACTTGTTGGGGAAGAAGACTGTTCGACAAGCGAACTTATGGCAAGGTTGAGGCGAACTTATCAAGTTCGCTTGACAAGTTTGACTGACAAGTTCGCCTGGCAAGTTCGCTTATGGCCATCAAGAGGCGAACTTAGCATGTTCTCCTATTAAGTTCGCCTGGTTATGTTCGCCTGATTAAGTTCGCTTGGTCAAGTCAGACGAACTTAGGACAAGTTCGCCTATATGTTCGCCTAGACTTTAGGCAGCGAACTTAGCCTTAAGTTCGCCTAGTTCAGCTGAAGTAAAAGTGTGTAATTTAAATTAGGTCTGATGTATGTGTAATTAACCAATCCAGATCGTGTGTGGCACTCATTGGACCGTTTTTAGGACATGACGAGACCAGCTTATCAGGTGAGTTCTACGTGCCCCTTCTATGTTATGTGCAAATCATTTTAATTGTTTTGAGGCTGAAGTGTATACACTAAATGAATAAGTACTATGAATGTCAATGTGACCATACGTGATAGATACATAAAGATATTAAAGTAATTACGAACCAAGAACGAAACACATGTTTACAAAGAATTAATGAAAGAATGACCTAACGTAAATAAATGGAAATCTTGCTTTATATTATATATATTGCTTGACATGAATGTATGTATATGTTATGGACGCTTCGTGAATGACGGCTACTTCGGTAGACGGACGACCACGTGACTATTTTGCAACCGGGACAAAAACATTCCTTCATCAGCTAGGACGTATAAAAGGCACTAATGGACGGTCGAAGCAAATGCCTTATTATATGTAGAACGGTTGCATACATAATAGCCGCGTGGGAAACAGATGCCTTCGGGCAGACGGGCGAATGAACGAACTACGACGGTAGGAAGGGTTTTAGGCGGACGGACAAAGGTTGCCGGACGAATTTATGTTACGACGGACGGTTTCTAGGGCCGGACGGTTTATGAAAAAGACTACAACGGTAGTTCTCATGGTGTTTGTCATTGTGACTCACGCAACAATTATGACGGGTTGATCACCCCTATGTGTATGACCAGTGAATGTTCTCCCCAAAGTAAGTGTGTATATAAATATATATATGCAATATGAATGTTATGTGAGAACAGTAAAGCAAAGAATATGCAAATGTACGTATTATATATATATATATATATATAATACTAAATGATAAGATAAATGTTTTGTCTGGTTGTTTTCAAACTAGAATTCACCAGCGTTAGCTGACTTTTAGTATACATTTCAGGTAAAGAAGGGAAGGGTCGTGCGAAGGCGTGATGATTACCCGGCAAGCGACTGACATCCCACTTTTATATATGTTAAGACAATGTTATGTTATTAATTGTTAAGACTTCCGCTGTTATGTTATATTATGAATTCGAATGATGTTTGCTTCCGCTAGTCTCGAATGTTTTTAATTTAAGTTCAGTATTTATGACTATGCTTATGAGTAAATCCAACAAGTGAGGTTACCCGGGAAAGTTGCCTTACAATATGTATATATCACGTATGATCACATTGGCATTCATAACATTTATTCGTTTAGCGTACACACTTCAGCCCCAAAACATTTAATAAGGTTTGTACATAACATAGAGGGGGCACATAGAACTCACCTAATGAGCTAGTCTCGTCCTGTCCTAACAGCGGTCCAATAAGTGCCACACACGATCTGGATTGGTTAATTACACATACATCAGACCTAATTTAAATTACACACTTTTACTTCAGCTGAACTAGGCGAACTTAAGGCTAAGTTCGCTGCCTAAAGTCTAGGCGAACTTGTCCAAAGTTCGCCTGACTTGACCAAACGAACTTAATCAGGCGAACATAATCATGCGAACATACTTAGGCGAACATAACCAAGTTCGCCTCTTGATGCCATAAGCGAACTTGCTAGAGTTCGCCCCAACCTTTCCAGGCGAACTTGATAAGTTCGCCTGTCGGGCAGTCATCTTCCCCAAAAATCCAAAGTTTTTGCATGCGAATCTGATCGTGTCAATATCTAGAGGTTTTGCTCACGAGCTCAGCAGTAATATGCTCCTTCAATCCCGGGTCGATCTATCAACTTTCTCTCTCTAGGCCAGAGCTCTCCTTTCTCTCTCTAAACTTGCAAATGGTGGAAGTTTGAGGCTTCCATGCCCCTTATATAGCTAGGCTCCCTCGGCCCATTGAAGCCGAGCCCAGGCCCGCTCCCTTTCTCTTTTGTTTTTTTTTGGCTTTTGCGTTTAAATATCCCGACTAAATCCCGGCCTCACTATATTTATTCGTTTATTATTTTTGGGATGTTACAGTTCATCCGTAATCTAGGGTTTGTTCATAAATCTGAATTGGGGCTTTTGATCTTTGACTCAATGTTAATCAAATTAAATTATCTCAGTAGCTTCGCAATCCCCTACATGACAAAAGCCCTACGATTCTAACGAGTTCTTTAATCGGAATCCTCTGATTTGATCTTTATTTCATAAACTAGGGTTTCGGTATTCAAAAATATAAATCAACGACTTTAAATATAATGATTTTGCAATTAATCACACCTACAGACTCGCATGAACTCGATTAACAAAACCCCTTTGCTGATTTGATTGATCGTTATCGAATTCAAGGGATTTGGGACTGGTTTGGGATCGATCACATAAGGGGGAAGAACCCACTGGATTTATTGATTGAAACCTTTTAGATCCGGATCATGTTACGATGACCCTAGCGGGCGGACTGGTTAATCATGTATGCATACAGGGAGGAGACTCGGGTTCAAGTCTCCCCCCTGTTTTAGTTTTTATTTATTTTTAAGAATTAATTAATTATAAAACATTTTCCTATATTATTATATTTATATATTAAGGTGTTTTAACCCAGAAAACAACCCGTAGGATCGGGTTTGAATTATTAACCCATTTTTATATTATTCCCACTTTTAAAAATAATATATTTATGTTATTATCGAATAAAAATAATATATTTATATTATTTTCAAACCGTAACTTCATATAAAATAATATGTTTGTATTATTTTCAACTCGCGACTCATGTTATTAAATAATATATATTTTTATATTATTTCGTATCGTTTTGTAACCTCGTGTGAAGTTTGGAACTAAATAATAATATAAGTAGTTATATTATTTACTCGCGTTTATTACTTCGATTAAAAATAATATATTTATTATTTTTGCCATAATGATTATTTATTAATCATACGAACCTTAAAATAATATATTAAATTATATTATTTTTCTGACTTTTGTAAACGACTTTAACGTACGAATGTATTTATTTATTTACTATTCATTATTAACGTACGACACGTAACGCTTTTCCCTTGATGATTATATTAAGAAATTTATATAATTCCGTAGACACGTTCGTCTACTCTTAAATCCTTAGAAAACGTTAAGATGTTCTAACTTCCGTGTCGTCGTCACAAATCCCAACTTGTCCCTAATTTATGTGTTTATAATTTTAGGGCATACGTAAATCGTCTGAGACTTACACTCGTGGTTCCAACTTATCTCTTGTGTGATACAATCCACTACTTAACCCGTGTGAGTTTTCACGGCCCCTTTTACTGCTTTTAAACCGGGGGAGAAAATGTCACACCCCCAATTTCAACTAACGGAGTTTTACCGTTTGGGAAGTGACGAACCAGGATCTCAGACATTAGTTACTTTGAACGACTCTACATGGAACTCAAAATGAAAATATCATTCAAATCAGAGTATCAATGCGGAAACGTACAGAAAATAAATGCGCAAAATACACGCGCCCAAAACCAAAGTTCAAAAGTCTAAAAAGTCCAAAACGTCCAACCAAAACAAGTACAATAGAATAATTCAAACAATTATAAATAAGTCATAATTAAAGTAGTTGAATCCCGTGCATGCTCTAACGTGCACCTGTGTCTTATCTTAGTGACCTGAGAAAACATGTAAGAAAATATGTCAACACGAGGTTGGTGAGTTCACAGGTTTCAATATATGTAAATAAACGTTTACCAGATTCATGTTCAATCAGTATATATCTATAGGTAGCTAGCCTATGTTCATGTTCAGCTCAAGCGCTCGCAACCGAAGCTGACTGTTTGTTTATTGCCTCCTGCCAGGTCTATCAACACTAGCGGTGTGAGTAGGCTAACATTTCACCCGTTCGATATCTAATCGAGTTAGCGCGACTAACGCGGGTAGAATTTGTCAAACCCAGTAGTACTACTAAACATTACCTCGTTAAGATCCAAATTAACGGTCCGATATAAGTTGAGGACTTTCTGTGAAAGCGTGTTACGCTTAGCATTTAACATTGATATCATACGAATTACAAAATCCAAAATTGTTTAGTCATGTTTTCTCCCACAAGTTAAAACAGTAAAAGGGGCCGTGAAAACTCATCTGCGTTGCGCTGTAGGTAGTATCACACAAAGGACAAGTTGGAACCACGTGTGTAAGACTCAAACGACTTACGGATGCCCTAAAATTATAAACACATAAATTAGGGATAAAATGGGAATTGTGACAACGACACGGAATGAGAAACGTCCTAAAGAAACGCTCTAGTAACCGAGAGTAGACGAACGTGTCCACGGGAATAGGAATTCTTTAATTAGTAATTAAATTATATATACGTTACGCGATGAATGACAACAATACAAATAAATATATTCGAGCGTTTTGTCATTTACAAAAATTAGGAAAATAATATAATTTAATATATTATTTTTAAGTTCGAAAGAATATTCTGATTACTCATTCGTGGTACAAAATAATAAATATATTATTTTTATGAACGTAATAAATGCGAGTAAATAATATAACTAATTATATTATTATTTAGTTTCAAACGTTATACGAGGTTATAAAACGATACGAAATAATATAAATATATATATTATTTAATAATACGAGTCACGGGTTGAAAATAATATAAACATATTATTTTATACAAAGTTATGGTAAATATATTATTTTTAAAAGTGGGGAAATAATAACAAAAGTGGGTTAATAATTCAAACCCGAGCCTACGGGTTGTTTCCCGGGCTAAAACACATTTGTATAATATTATAATTATATAAGGTTTGATTTTTATGTTAAAATAATACCACAAAAACTGTTCAAAAAAAAGATGTGGGAGCCTGGCCTCGAACCCGGGTCTCTCCCACACACTGCCTTAACCAATCCGCCCGCTAGGGTATCGCGTCATAACCCGGTTCCAATTGGTTTTATCATACAAGTGCAGTGTGATCCCCCCCCTATCATGGTCCGATCGAAACCATCTCCAATTCCCACGAATCTGATAACGATCGATCATGGGGACCTAGGGGTTTTGTTAATCAGGTCAATGCGCATCTGTGTGTGTGTTTGATTGAAAAACTAACGTGGTTAAGATTGTTTAATCACTGAAATAAAAACCGAAAACCTTAGTTATGAACACAGAATCAAATTAAGAATTTTGATAATGAAATCTGTTGGAATCATAGGGTTTTCATTAAGTTGACGTTTGCAAAGCTAACCGTACAATTTAATTGGATTAAAAAACGTGTCTTGATTAGCATTCGATTAACCCGAAAGTGCATGAACCCTAGGTTCTGGATTTTGAAAAATTTGATATTGATCGATTCAATTAGCATTGGGCTTATGTTAAGCAGATTATTACGAATCTAGTGGTATAGTTTAATTAGATTTAAATAGGTTCTAGACTGGGTTTCGATTAAACTAGTTTTGCATGAACCCTAGAATCAGGGCCGTATTCAATTCGATCATGTAAGCCCCAAAGAGTATAGGGCTTTCGATCTAGACGTCGAGGCGAGTCTGTGGACATGATCAATTTCAGTTTTCATCATCGGATTGATGGGGTTCGATAAACCCGAAAGTAAATGAACCCTAGAACTGGTTCATGTTGAATTCGATAATTTAAGCCCTGATAATGATAGGGCTTTTGATCTATGAATTGAGACGAAACTGAGATTGTAAGCAATTACCAGAATGGATGATGGATTGATAGCTTCCGACTAGAACGAGTGTTGTCGGCCTGCGGGTTAGATTTCGACGACCTTGACTGCTTCTTCGGCGTAATTGGTGTAGGCAAAAGCTTTTGGGAGACTCAAAAAAAGTTTGCAGTGCGTTTGCTTTCGATAATGATAGAACAAATGATCGAATTGATTGATTTGTTATAGGTTCGACGGTTACGATATAATTCGCCATTAACCTGTTTAATTTGCTAACGATGGATGTTTTAATTGATGTTTAAGATCGTTAATGACATTAATTGAGCGATAACGGTTTCAATTTCAACAAAATCGATTTGCAAATTTGAATTTGATTGGATTGTCAAGATTTTGACCTCAAAAAGTCAAACAGGATAAATTTGAATTGATTTTTACTTTGGGAGTCAACAATTCAAGTTTTGGGACTTGGAAGAACTAGTCCCTACAGTTTAATATCAGAAATTGGCATAATTAGCCCTTGGTATTAAATATCGAGTTAACTGGGGTAGGTTTTAATAGGAAATTTAACGGAATTTCTAATGGAAGTAACTGAAAAGTCCGGATTGTCACATCATCTCCTTGTTGAAAGAATGTTCGTTCCGAAAATTAAGTAATAATAATAAAAAATTTCAGGATATCACATCATCCTCTAGTTAAAAGAATTTTCGTCCCGAAAATTAAATAGTACCTTAAGAATTTGACGCGGAGTGCTTGAACAGATTAGGATATTTGCGCATCATCTGATCCTCGCGCTCCCACGTGAATTCCTGTCCGCGTTTCGAGTTCTAACGAACTCTGACAATAGGGATTTTACTGTGCTTTAACGTTTTGAATTCCCTATCCATAATTTCCACGGGTTCTTCGATGAAACGTAACTGTTCATCAATGTGTAGTTCCTCCAGAGGAATTGCGAGTGATTCGTCTGCTAGGCATTTCTTTAAATTTGAGACGTGAAAGACGTTGTGTACATCACTAAGTCCTTCAGGTAGGTCCAGTTGATACGCTACTGGTCCGATTCTCTTCATTATCTTGAATGGTCCAACATAACGAGGATTCAGTTTGCCTCGTTTCCCGAAACGAATGACACCTTTCCAAGGTGAGACTTTGAGTAAGACCATGTCACCTATTTGAAACTCTAAGGGTTTACGACGTTTGTCGGCATAGCTCTTTTGACGATCACGAGCCGCCGCCATATGGTTTCTAATTTGAACGATCTTTTCAGAAGTTTCAAATACAAGTTCAGGACCTGTAAGTTGACTATCCCCAATTCAGTCCAACAAATGGGAGAACGACATTTCTGTCCGTAAAGTGATTCAAATGGAGCTGCCTTGATGCTAGTGTGATAACTGTTGTTGTAGGAGAACTCCACCAACGGTAGGTGAGACTCCCAAGTGTTACCGAAATCGATCACACAAGCTCGTAGCATGTCCTCCAGCGTTTGAATAGTACGTTATGTTTGGCCATCAGTTTGAGGATGGTATGATGTGCTAATATCTACACGCGTGCCTAAGGCTTTATGTAACGACTGCCAGAAACGAGAAGTGAATCGTGCATCACGATCCGAAATAATAGAGATTGGCACCCCGTGCCGAGAGACTATTTCTTTCAAGTAAGTACGAGTAAGCTTATCCATTTTGTCGGTCTCTTTGATTGCTAAGAAGTGAGCGGACTTTGTTAATCGATCGACAATTACCCAAATGGTTTCACATCCGGTAGGAGTTCGTGGTAATTTGGAGATGAAGTCCATGGATATTTGTTCCCATTTCCACACGGGAATTTCTGGTTGCTGCAGAAGACCGGATGGTTTTTGATATTCAACTTTGACCTTCGCGCAAGTCAGACACTTACTAACATAGGTGGCTATATCGGCCTTCATCTTCGGCCACCAATATAACACCTTTAGATCATGGTACATTTTGTCGGAACCTGGATGTATCGAGTAACGAGATTTATGAGCCTCATCCATAACCAGTTCCCTTATGTTTCCGGATACTGGAACCCATATTCGCTCGGCGAAGTAGCGTATACCGTCAGATTTGACTTCAAGTTGTGCTTCCATACCGTGTGTACCTTCCAGCGGTAGGTTTTCTTCTTTTAGGGCATCGAATTGAGCACTACGGATTTTGTCAGGTAATCCGAGGTGAATAGTAAGCTGTAATGCTCGAACTCATTTGGGTTTCGTTTCCTTTCGACTCAGGGCATCAGCTAGAATGTTAGCTTTACCCGGGTGATACCGGATCGCACAGTCATAATCGTTTAAAAGTTCGACCCAACGACGTTGTCGCATGTTCAACTCTTTCTGTTCGAAGATATGCTGAAGACTCTTGTGATCGGTATAGATGGTGCATTTGGTACCGTACAAGTAATGTCTCCATATCTTAAGTGCAAAAACTACGGCTCCCAACTCTAAGTCATGAGTGGTGTAGTATCTCTCGTGGATCTTTAGTTGACGTGAAGCGTATGGGATCACCTTCTCGCGTTGCATTAAGACACAACCCAGACCTTGAATAGATGCATCACAACACAAAATCATCGGTTCCTTCCGGAAGAGCTAGAATAGGTGCACTACAAAGTTTCTGTTTAAGATGCTGGAATGCTGACTCTTGGCTATTGCTCCAGTTATAGGCTTTACCTTTTGGGGTTAAGGTTGTGAGAGGTTGAGCAATTTTTGAAAATCCTTCGATAAATCGACGGTAATATCCAGCTAATCCCAGAAATTGTCGCACCTTAGTTGGAGTAGTCGGTGCTGCCCAATTCTTGATGGCTTCTATCTTTGATGGATCGACATGTATTCCTTTCTCGTTAACCACATGCCCTAGAAACTGAACTTCCCGGATCCAGAATTCACACTTGGAAAACTTAGCATACATTAGCTCTCGCTTAAGTAATTCCAAAATTAGGCGTAGATGTTGCTCATGTTCTTCCTTGTTCTTGGAATAAATGAGGATGTCGTCGATGAAAACGATAACGAATTGGTCAAGGTAAGGCTTACACACACGATTCATGAGGTCCACGAATACCGCAGGTGCGTTGGTTAACCCGAAAGGCATGACCATAAACTCGTAATGGCCGTACCTTGTTCTGAATGCAGTCTTAGAGATATCCTCTTCTCGGACTCTCAACTGATGGTAGTCGGACCTAAGATCTATTTTGGAATAGAAACTTGATCCTTGGAGTTGATCAAAGAGGTCATCTATGCGAGGCAAAGGGTAGCGGTTCTTGATTGTGACTTTATTCGACTCCCGGTAGTCAATACACATACGGAAACTCCCGTCCTTCTTTTTGACAAATAGTACCTGTCACACCCCCAAATTTATTTACTTAATAAATAAATACAGGTTGCAACGATTGGTTCATTACACGATAGCGAAAGCTGTAATAGTGATTTCTAAGACTTGATTACATATACGATTACTAAAAACTAAATAAATACAATGATCTAAGTCCTGCTAGTTCAATGGTCGACTTGAGACTTGATAATCTATGCCCGTCCGGTTACTAGGACTTGTTCCAACATAGCTAGCGTATTCCAACCGCGCCATGGCTAAAGGTTACCTGAGAAACATACTTGAAAGTGTCAACACAAAGGTTGGTGAGTTCACAGAGTTTGTTCATTTAGTACAGTTAGTTTTCCCTGAAAACGTATACATGACTTAGCCGTCATAAAATAAGTAGTTTTCCTTTAAAAACATGCCCGTGACTTTACCGTCATAAAATAAGTAGTTTTCCCTTGAAAACATGCCCATGACTTTACCGTCATGAAATAAGTAGTTTTCCTTTGAAAACATGTCCATGACTTTACCGTCATAAAATAAGTAGTTTTCCATTGAAAACATGTCCATGACTTTACCGTCATAAAATATGTAGTTTTTCTTTGAAAACATTACCATGACTTAACCGTCATAAAATATGCAGTTTTCCTTTGAAAACATTACCATGACTTTACCGTCATAAAATATGTAGTTTTCCTTTGAAAACATTACCATGACTTAACCGTCATAAAATATGTAGTTTTCCTTTGAAAACATTACCATGACTTTACCGTCATAAATCCAATGTTTAAACATGATCATTTTCCGATCAAAACTCTTTTGCTTAAACCTGATCACTTTAATCTGATCAGACCTCTTTTGTTTAAACTTGATCATTTTAACCTGATCAAAACCCTTTTGTTAAACCTGATCACTTTAACCTGATCAAAACTCTTTTGTTTAAACTTGATCACTTTAACCTGATCAAAACTCTTTTGTTTAAACCTGATCACTTTAATCTGATCAGACCTCTTTTGTTTAAACTTGATCACTTTAACCTGATCAAAACTCTTTTGTTTAAACCACTTTAATCTGATCAGACCTCTTTTGTTTAAACTTGATCACTTTAACCAGATCAAAACTCTTTTGCATGTATTATCAATGAATCTGAATACTAATCCGATCTATTGACCCCATTTGTAAGCTTGCAAGGAATACAAAATAGTATGTAATGTACGAGACCGTAACCAAACCCCAACATTCTGTGCCTCCCCCCGCCTTTCTGCGAGTAAGACAATATGCGGTCATTCGGCCATTTGGACCCCTGGTTAGCGCGACTAACCATGACCGGAGGCGTCACCCCCAATAGTACTATCCATATAATCCCGGGCTAAAATAGCTAATGGTTACTAACTTATTCAGAGGACTTTAAGCGCTTTACTTTTCCCTCAATACACACATACGATCAGATCATTAGTTCATTCATTTACATACAAAAGTCTTTTACAAGTATGTTTCCACCCCAAATCATTTCAAAAACTTAGAAAAAGGGGTTAGTGAAACTCACAAAGAGTTAAACCAAAATGTTCATGTTTTAAAAGCATATTAAGTATGTTTCTCTCCCGCCGTTTACAAAACAGTAAAAAAAGATAAAAGGGGGCCGTGAACTCACCTTGTGTTCGATGAAATCCTAGCAAAATAAGTAGCAACTAGCAAGGTCCATGAATATGTGAGCCGACCTAACCATTCCCTATGGTAAATAAGATACTTTACGGTCTAAACACTGTTTCGAATGTGTTAGTTGATCGTGTATATGATTCACCCAATTAGACTCGACATGAATACTAGTTTATATTTCTGACAGTTTTGACATGACGACTGTCAGTGACGAATTGTGACAATCATATACATTTATATATACTTATATAAATAAGTTATGTATCTCAAGACGTGTCTTTACGTTTACACAACCACCTCATGGTTGGGGTTGAAAACAATATATAGTATGGAAGGTAAAACGTTTACATCAAAATAGCCTTTAGTAATGTATTCGGGTTTTTACGTCAACTTGTGTCGTGTTTTTAGTCAATTTATCGAACTCAATAATTTATGAAAATTTTACCACACTCAACTAAGTGTATTGACTCCATAGAAATGCATTGATCATAATTTATAACGGGGCTTAAGGGTTTCAAACAAAAATCATAACACAAATAGGTTAACAGCTTCGGTTTTGTCAGATAGGTCTCGGAAATCTTGACGGTTGGGGGTCAAAATGTTAGTTTTCTGATAATAGGACATATGGGTTGTAATGCCAACACAAAATACTAGTTTTAGAAAAAGGAATCAAGTCATTTGAACCATTTTTGAGTGAGTTATGACCCCATGAAGTCGGCCTTAGAATTCTGTCCAAAAACTCACGTTGTACCAATTTTCTTGTATCGATCTTTTCGGGTATCAAAACTCCACCAAAAATCACGAAATCTTTTGGGTTGGATAGAGGATTCTTTAAACTTAATTTTTGACTCAAGAATCGTCCATTTTGGTTTAGTTTTGATTAAGATACGACCCTCCAAAGTTGGCTAAAAATTCTGCCAGCAACATGTTTGTATAAAATTGTGACTTTTTCTTTGAACAATCCATTATTTGGGTGAATCTCCTACACAAAACAACTAGTAGGATCAATAAAATCAAGACTTAGTATGAAGAGACTCACTTAAAGCAAGCAAGGAGAAGGATTTGATGGAAGAATGTTGGCGTGAATCCTTATAACCACTTGGAATCACCTTGATCTTTACTTGGAATTGCAAGAGGTGTGTGCATGTGTGTGTATGTGAGCCGTATATATGCATATAGAGTGAAAGAGGTTGAGTGTTTCACTTAACAAGATCATTACTAGTTATGGTTTGATATGATGGATTGACCCATGGATGGATCTACACTTAAAAGAGAATGGCCCTTATGACACAAAATGATGAGTTATGATGGATTTGATGGTGGTATGTGGGTGGGCCCCACATTTCGGCCATGATTGGGGATGGGGTGGGGGGTTGGGTCTTGTCACATCACGAGTCATCATTCCATGTATTAGTTGATTGGTTTTTAGGTAGTGTATACCCGGTAGGTGATCCCGTGATCTAATACTCGATATGACTTTTTAATGGTTTAAACTTTATATATCTATATACCTAGATATTTTATATATATATATATACACATATACATATACATATATATATAATTATGTAATGAAACGGGGGTTGAGTGTAGACCTCAACAAGTCATCATCATTACAACTTGACGTTGGAGTGGAGTATAAGTAAAGATATAATGATGGTGATGTGATATTTAAGTTGCTTGCACTCTTGGTTATAATCATGATGATTATGATGCTTGAGTGTTGTGTAAGCAAAACAATCATGATGGTGATGTGATTGATTTTAACGCGGTATATTACCCGAAATTAATACCCGCTTCAATATCTTTAATTATTAAGACGTCCTACGTTTTGTGTAGTTTGACTATGGGTATTGACCTGGAATACTGGGTGTCACATTCTCCCCACGTTAGAGAGAATTTCATCCCGAAATTTAGTTGATGTTATATTGAATTGGTATTTTCATGAACAAGGTCCGCTACTCGATTTTTCATTTGATCTTCGTGTTCCCATGTATCCTTAGGGTCACGCTTCGAGTCCTAACGTACCTTAACCAATTCAATACGATTACACCCTGTTCCCTGGACCTTTTAGCCAGTGATTTCAGTATGTTCCTTGACATGGTGTAGGTTGTCATCTATGTGAATCTCACCAGACAATATGATTAACGTTTCGTCTGATAAATACTTCTTGAGATTTGATACATGAAACAAATCTTATATATTGCTTAATTCCCCGTGACAACGTAAGCTTGTAGGTTACTGGGCCAACCCTAGCCCGTATATCTAACGATCTGATGTATTTATGGTTATGTTTGCTACAGTTGCCACACCTGGCAACTCCTTTCCAAGGTGAGACCTTTAACAAGGCTCGGTCTCCAATTTGGAATTCTAATGGCTTTCGTCTGTTGCTAGCACAACTCTCTTTCGTCTGCATTGAGTGGCTTTCAGACGATCTTTGATTTCGACGATCTTGTCAATGGTTTCCTAGCCAATATTAGGACCAGTCAAATGCTTTTCGCCAACCTCTACCCAACATAGCGATGAGCGACACTTACAACCATACAAAGCCTCAACGGAGCAGCTTTTAATGCTGGTATGGTAGTTGTTATTATATGAAAACTCAGCCAAAGGCGGTGAGTATCCCTATTTCCTCTGAAATCGATTTCACACGCATGGAGCACATCTTTTATAGTTTGGATGGTCCTTTTACCTTGACCGTTCATCTGGGGATGATATGCAGTGCTCATGTAAAGGCGTGTGCCCAAGGCTTCTTGTACAGACTGCCAGGTTCTTGACATGAATCGACTGTCCCTTTTAGAGAAAATGGAAACTTTATGTTTGTCCCTCTTACGCTTTTCGAAAGCATTTTCCAGGACTAAGACTTTCTCTTATTTCAGGTTTCATGTTTTCTAGGATTTTCCTCTCCATGTGCCTTCATGGAGCTAAGATTTGATGTTCCTTGGGAGCTCTTATTTGCGAACGTCGAGTCTAATCACCACTTTACCCGTTAATTGCACTATCTTCCCTCGGCAAACTAGCATTCGGGTTGTAACATCTTGGTATGTAAGCTCATGACTTGGCCACCATACCCTCGAAGCATGTGTGCCATAAAAAGTTCTATGTTTGTTTGGGATATTCATATTCCGTCTAGCTGAGGGAATGAATAGTAATACTTTGAGAATGGTCTCATCGAATTAGTGCTTTCCCCAAAATGGGCTATGGGTTTGTCAACCCATTAAGTTGGCAGAAAGGGTTGATAGCCAACTATTAGTCATACAGTGTGTATGCATTCCCTTAGTGTTTGAATGGTACTTTGGTGACTTACCATTATGTATTCCACTCATTCAGGTTATAGCCTCAAAATCCTTAGCACAAGGATAAACTTGAGGTAATGAGTGTTGTACGTCGAGACTTTTGTATTCTAACTGAGTCTACTCCAAGAGATCATTTCTTAACAATAGATGCTCTAGAGCTTCCCAATTATAGAAAACTAGGAGTGAATGATGCAATCACACCTCTCTTCTAGGCTAAATCTGGGATCCATCCATCAAGATGAACTTTTAGGAAGTGCGAGTACAAAAGAGTAATAAATTATTCTTCTCAACTCTTTGTGGACAGTGGCCTGTTGTGAATAGCTCGAGCTTACGTCCCTTATGCATATCATGAACTAATGAGATTAGAATGAAATTCCGCATTTGGGACTCCTTTAAGAGTTTTGCATGTCGTTTTACTGTTAGTGCGACAATAGTCGTTAGTCCACACTTAGGTTTCTTTGGCATTCGCTTGAGCATCATCCCCGACCTATTCAATGGTTTTAGCGAATTAGGTTTCCTTAGTGATACCTAGGCTCTAACCAGACTCATTTAGGGACCAAGATTTCTAAGACTTGCATCACACTAAGAACATCCAAGACTTGAGTATAGGAATTCTAACCGTTGCGTAGACTATTAGTGTATGGAGTTACACTAGGGTACACTAGGGTACCATTAGCTACACTAATACAATTACATGGCACATGTAATGAACACTTAAACACATACAACAATGTGGAAATAATAAACGCTTACAACATGTTACTGTTCGGATTACGAGTCAAGGAGCTCCCTACGGCGATGAACTAGGTCCGATGAAACCTTTATCCAACAAATCTTGCAATTGAGTGGACAATTCTTGTAATTCACTGGGTGCCAGTCTGTAAGGTGTCCAAGCAATCGGTGCTGCTTCGGGTGCTAGATCAATTTGGAATTCAACTTGACGGTGCGGTGGCAGGCCGGGCAGATCCTCGGGAAATACTTCCAAAAATTCATGCACGATGGGAATATCTTCAATCTTCTTCTCTTCTGATGGCTGCTCAGCAACAAGAGCCAAAATAGCCGTATGCCCCTTTCGAAGGCATTTTTGTGCTTTAATAAAAGATATGATGCTCATGACTGCACCGACTCTTTCGCCTTGAATGGAAAGGGTTTCTCCACTCGGGAAAGGAATACGAACAATCTTCTCATGACAGATAATTTCGGCTTGGTTTTTAGATAACCAATCCATGCCGATAATTACATCAAAACTACCAAGTGTGACTGGCATAAGATCGATATCAAATATATGTCTAGCTAGTTCAAGTTTACATTCCTTAAGAATGTGAGTTGCTTCAATCACTTGGCCATCAACTATGTCTATCATATACTTAGCTTCTAATAGAGTTTGAGTTCCTTTTATCATATCACTAAGTTTCTTAGATATAAAACTTCTATCAGCACCAGTGTCAAAAAGGACAGAAGCAAAGTAATTATTTAAGAGAAACTTACCGGTGACCACATTATGATCGTAACGGGCTTCTCCAGATCCCAGTACGAAGGCTCGTCCCTTCGCACCATTTCCTCCACCATTGCCATTGTTATTCTGGTTAGGGTTGTGGTTTCCATTACCCCCTTTCTTCAATTGAGGACAATTCTTCCGAATATGCCCTTCCTTTCGGCACTCAAAGCAACCCCTTGTGGATCTAGGTTGTTGAAAAGGTTGTTTAGCTTGTAACTCACCCCTGCAATCCTTAGCAGCATGACCTATTTTGCCGCACCTCTGGCAACGGTTGCAAAACCCAAAGTGGTGGAAGTTACACTTGTTACACTTCGGAGACTTCCCCGCGTAACCACCCTGGTTTTGATCTGAAGAGGTCGACTGGTTGAAGTTCTTAGTAGGTTCAAACCTATGCTGTTGCTGTTGCTGTGGTTGATTAAACTGGGTTTGGCTAGGTTGGGGTCCTTTGGAATGAGAGTTGGAGTGGTTGTGGGTGTTGGAATGGTGATCAAACTTGCGTTTGTGATTGTCGATGGGTTTAGAAACCGAACCTCTCAGAGGTAGAGTCCCTTGTGTCACCGCCTCGTCGGTTAACTTATGGGCAAGTCGGATAGTTTGTTGGATAGTGGTAGGATTGGATGAAGTAACCATGCTTTGTATTTGAGGCACTAGACCTCCAATGTAAAGCTCGATTCTCTTGTAATCAGGAGTTACCATATGCGGGCACATAGTAGCAAGTTCATGGGAACGTGTGGTGTAGAGTTCAATTTCAGAACCCTCCATCTTTAGGTTCCAAAACTCTCCCTCTAACTTTTGGATTTCATCGCGAGGACAGTATTCCTCCTTCATCATTGATTTAAATTCCTCCCACGGGAGTCCATTCGCCATGGCCAGACCCAACATTTGGACCTGGGCGTTCCACCATGTGAGTGCCGGGCCTTCTAAAGTTCCGGCGGCAAACTTCACCTGATTAGCCACGGGACAGTTGCACATGGCAATCACCGATTCAACCTTCTCAAACCAACGTAGTAGTCCAACGGCTCCTTCAGCTCCACTAAAGGCGTGGGGCTTACAATCCATGAATGCCTTGAAAGTGCAGGCTGGTTGTTGATTTTGCTGGTTTTGCTGGCCTGGATTTAGAAATAAAAATAGGATTGGAATTATAGAGTTTAGGAAGATGTTTTTAGGAGATGGATTGACATTATTAGTCAATAGCTAAAGCATTTACCTGCAGCATTCTGTGCTGCTAGTCTCCGCCACACTATCGTTTATTAGTGCCGCTAGCTCTGCTACCGTCATGTTAATGGTACCCCGACCACCAGCACGGCCTCCGCGTCCTCTCCCTGACATGATTCTTCACAATCACAAATGAAAAACAATGAGAAATATATTGCATATTAAACATTATTCAGGTATGAGTAAGAAGATACAACATTTAATATTTTGAAAATTAAATAAATTGTAAGGCTACAAAATAAATAACTCAAACATTAAACTTCTCATGCTTTTATTGGATGGGAACAACCTTACCCATCTAGGTTTGAAAAGGGAAATAACATAAGCAAAAACATGCATGAAAAGGAAGATAGAACAGGAAGATCATCAAGCATCTTCGTCAACGAAAGAAACATACGATTGTGCATCGTCTATCTCCACTGGTTCCTCCTCGAAGGGCTCCTCCTCGAAGGGCTCTTCCTCAAAGGGTTCCTCCTCAAAAGGTTCCTCCTCAAAGGGCTCCTCACCATCAGAAAGTGGAATCTCCTCAGGAAATAGAGCGGCTTGCAGTTGGGCTTCCAAGTGAGTCACCCTCTCTTGAAGACCTTCAGCGGTGTGGTTTGCTACATGTAGCTGAGCTTCCAGAGCAGCCACTCTCTCCAGAACTCCTTCCATTTCATCGTCCGAGGTGTCCACCCTCGTCTCCAAATGTGTCACACGATCCACCAAAACGTTATGGACTTGTTCAGTTACTGCTAGTTCAGCAGTTAAAAGTTCTATTCCTACTTTATTCTCCTCTATTTGAGGCTCCCTCTTTAGAATATCTGGTATCTCATCGGTAGCATCTTTCACAATGCTTAACTCTCTAGACATATAAAACACAAAGGCTGCAAAAGCTTGTTCCATAGTACATGGTAAGCTAGGCAAGGTAGATGATGAGGAAGTAGAACCGAAGTAAGGTGATGGGACATTTCCCATTTCGATCCATCTTTGGATCATTTGTGGGTATGCGTTCCAATTATGAGCAGGATTCATTGCTTACACGCTGCTCATTTCCCCTGGTCAACTGAATAGTCACTGGAAGTAGTCCGGCGCCTTTTGGGCTCCGGGGATGATAGGATAGGTGCCTTATGTCTTGGTGCCTTAGGTGATGAAGGTGGGGTTGACGACATGTTCCTGTAACAATACATATAAGTGCCAAACATCCAAATGACATGTAACTAATGTGTGAGGCTATAGTCTAGTATGCAATCCTAGTTCTCTATAACCAATGGCTCTGATACCAATCTGTCACACCCCCAATTTCAACTAACGGAGTTTTACCATTTCGAAAGTGACGAACCAGGATCTCAAACATTAGTTACTTTGAATGACTCTACATGAGACTCAAAATGAAAATATCATTCAAATCAGAATATCAATGCGGAAGCGTACAGAAAATAAATGCACAAAATACATGCGCCCAAAACCAAAGTTCAAAAGTCCAAAAAGTCCAAAACGTCCAACCAAAACAGGTACAATAGAATAATTCAAACAATTATAAATAAGTCATAATTAAAGTAGTTGAATCCCGTGCATGCCCTAACGTGCACCTGTGTCTTATCTTAGCGACCTGAGAAAACATGTAAGAAAATATGTCAACACGAGGTTGGTGAGTTCACAGGTTTCAATATATGTAAATAAACGTTTACCAGATTCATGTTCATTCAGTATATATCTATAGGTAGCTAGCCTATGTTCATGTTCAGCTCAAGCGCTCACAACCAAAGCTGACTGTTTGTTTATTGCCTCCTGCCAGGTCTATCAACACTGGCGGTGTGAGTAGGCTAACATTTCACCCGGCCGATATCTAATCGAGTTAGCGCGACAAACGCGGGTGGGATTTGTCAAACCCAGTAGTACTACTAAACATTACCTCGCTAAGATCCATATTAACGGTCCGATATAAGTTGAGGACTTTCTGTGATAGCGTGTTACGCTTAGCATTTAACATTGATATCATACGAATTACAAAATCCAAAATTGTTTAGTCATGTTTTCTCCCCCAAGTTAAAACAGTAAAAGGGGCCGTGAAAACTCACCTGCATTGCGCTGTAGGTAGTATCACACAAAGGACAAGTTGGAACAACGTGTGTAAGTCTCAAACGACTAACGGATGCCCTAAAATTATAAACACATAAATTAGGGATAAAATGGGAATTGTGACAACGACACGGAATGAGAAACGTGCTAAAGAAACGCTCTAGTAACCGAGAGTAGACGAACGTGTCCATGGGAATAGGAATTCTTTAATTAGTAATTAAATTATATATACGTTACGCGACGAATGACAACAATAATAATAAATATATTCGAGCGTTTTGTCATTTACAAAAATTAGGAAAATAATATAATTTAATATATTATTTTTAGGTTCGAAAGAATATTCTGATTACTCATTCGTGGTACAAAATAATAAATATATTATTTTTATGAACGTAATAAATGCGAGTAAATAATATAACTAATTATATTATTATTTAGTTTCAAACGTTATAGGAGGTTATAAAACGATACGAAATAATATAAATATATATATTATTTAATAATACGAGTCACGGGTTGAAAATAATATAAACATATTATTTTATACAAAGTTATGGTAAATATATTATTTTTAAAAGTGGGGAAATAATAACAAAAGTGGGTTAATAATTCAAACCTGAGCCTACGGGTTGTTTCCCGGGCTAAAACACATTTGTATAATATTATAATTATATAAGGTTTGATTTTTATATTAAAATAATACCAGAAAAACTGTTCAAAAAACAAAGATGTGGGAGCCCGGCCTTGAACCCGGGTCTCTCCCACACACTGCCTTAACCAATCCGCCCGCTAGGGTATCGCATCATAACCCGGTTCCAATTGGTTTTATCATACAAGTGCAGTGTGATCCCCCCCTATCATGGTCCGATCGAAACCATCCCCAATTCCCACGAATTTGATAACGATCGATCATGGGGACCTAGGGGTTAATCGGGTCAATGCGCATCTGTGTGTGTGTTTGATTGAAAAACTAACGTGGTAAAATTGTTTAATCACTGAAATAAAAACCGAAAACCTTAGTTATGAACACAGAATCAAATTAAGAATTTTGATAATGAAATCTGTTGGAATCATAGGGTTTTCATTAAGTTGACGATTGCGAAGCTAACCATACAATTTAATTGGATTAAAAAACGTGTCCTGATTAGCATTCAATTAACCCGAAAGTGCATGAACCCTAGGTTCTCGATTTTGAAAAATTTGATATTGATCGATTCAATTAGCATAGGGCTTATGTTAAGCAGATTATTACGAATCTAGTGGTATAGTTTAATTAGATTTAAACAGGTTTTAGACTGGGTTTCGATTAAACTAGTTTTGCATGAACCCTAGAATCAGGGTCATATTCAATTCGATCATGTAAGCCCCAAAGAGTATAAGGCTTTCGATCTAGACGTCGAGGCGAGTCTGTGGACATGATCAATTTCAGTTTTCATCATCGGATTGCTGGGGTTCGATTAAACCCGAAAGTAAATGAACCCTAGAACTGGTTCACGTTGAATTCGATAATTTAAGCCCTGATAATGATAGGGCTTTTGATCTATGAATTGAGAGGAAACTGAGACTGTAAACAATTACCAAAATGGATGACGGATTGATAGCTTCTGACTAGAACGAGTGCCGTCGGCCTGCGGGTTAGATTCTGGCGACCTTGACTGCTTCTTCGGCGCAATTGGTGTAGGCAAAAGCTTCTGGGAGACTAAAAAAAAGTTTGCAGTGCGTTTGCTTTCGATAATGATAGAACAAATGATCGAATTGATCGATTTTTGTTATAGGTTCGACGGTTACGATATAATTCGCCATTAACCTGTTTAATTTGCTAATGATGGATGTTTTAATTGATGTTTAAGATCGTTAATGACATTAATCGAGCGATAACAGTTTCAGTTTCAACAGAATCGATTTGCAAATTTGAATTTGATTGGATTGTCATGAGTTTGACCTCAAAAAGTCAAACAGGATAAATTTGAATTGATTTTGACTTTGGGAGTCAACAATTCAAGTTTTGGGACTTGGCAGAACTAGTCCCTGCAGTTTAAGATCAGAAATTGGCAGAATTAGCCCTTGGGATTAAATATCGAGTTAACTGGGTTAGGTTTTAATAGGAAATTTAACGGAATTTCTAACGAAAGTAACTGAAAAGTCCGGATTGTCACAGAAAACATGACGCAAACACTTTTTGATTTTTGTACTTCATTATGTATCACTTGTTATGACTATGCGTAAACTCTATCATGAAAGTCCTCACTTCAAACCGTTTAAATATGAGTATAGCGAGGTATGTTGGGTAGTACTACTGGGTTTGACAAACCTCACCCGCGTTAGTCGCGCTAACTCGAATGGATATCGAACGGGTGCAATATTGACCTAAACGTGCACCATGGTTGATAGACCTGGTGGGAGGCAATACAAACAGTCAGTTTACGGTTGCGAGCGTAATAGCAAACATGATCATGGGTTAGCTACCCGTTGATATACATATGTTGATTGTACGATAAATCTCGTAAACGTATATTTATATACTGAAACCTGTGAACTCCCCAACCTAGTGTTGACATCTTTTCTTACATGTTTTCTCAGGTCGCTAAGATAAGGCACAGGTGCACATATAGGACATGCATGGAATTCTCCTATGGATTGATGTTTTATTAAATTGTTTGGACTTTGTTTTGAATTATGTTTGGTTTGGACTTTTGGAATTTTTGGGCGCGTGTGTTTTGCGCATTTACTTTTCTTTACGCTTCCGCATTAAACTCTGATTGATATGATATTTTCATTTGAGTCCCATGTAGAGTCGTTCAATGTAACTAATGACTGAGATCCTGGTTTGTCACTTCCCAAAAAGGTAAAACTCCGTTAGTTGAAATTGGGGGTGTGACAAATATCATGAACTATCCGTGAATTAGAAACATCCGTGAAATACACGAATACCGTGAACTAGCTTCAATCCGTGGAACTTGCTTTAGTCGAGAACTAGTAGTAGAACCGTGAACCAGTGTAGCTGTGACCCCCAAAGTCCGTGAACTTCACACGTAAAGCAGAACCGTGAAGTGACCTATGAACCAAGCCCGAATACACTTCTCGTGAACCTGTTCTTGATCGTGACCTCAGTCTTCTCGTGAAGTTGAATTAGTAAACCTTACCCGAGTAACCAAGCCATGAACCAGAGGCCGAGTACCAATCCTGTGAAATCAGCCGTGAATGAAACAATTACTTGTTCTTAATTCCAAAAATAATCCCAAGAATCAATGGATTCAAATTTTAAAATTTTTAATCACTTTTGAGGAACACGAAGAACACAGTAGCAAAGAAAAACAGAAGAAACTTGTTTAATTTCTACCCGAAATCATCTTCACAGCAGCAGTTTAACCAAGATTTCACAATAAAAATCATGATTTTTAGCAGAAATCGATGATGAACTAGCACAAAACAGTCTATTAGCAACCAAAAACCAATAAGGGCAGTAAATAATACCTCAAAAGTTGATTCTTGATTCGTTGATGTCCAAAACCGAGCCTTGAATGACTTCAATGGCTCTGATACCAATTGTAAATCCCAAACCTTTTGGATTCGAATAACACACTAACAAGATATCAATTCTCAAAATCACTAGGCGGAAACTAGTGATTGTAGTGATTCAAGGATGAGATATCAATGTAAAGCCGCTTGTATTAATAAATAGAGTTACAAAGAAAAACCTTAAACAAAAACCGCTAGCCCTACTCGGTTAGGGTATACAAGTATATATACCTAGTGTAAACAAACTAGGCTATTACACATGTACTTGGACCTAAGACCAGCCCAAAACACCCAACCCGTGAACCCCTGTTCACGGTTACACACAAAGCTTAATCATAAACATTGGTCCAACAGTAGGTAATTTAAATAAAGTGGATATCTCATCAACTATCGGTATTGGGTGTGTAAGGATTTGAGATGTCATTGTATCATGTACCAGTGTGACGTTACTGTCGAGCATACGTTATCTCAAATGAATATCTTTTAGGAAAATTCTTTGATCATGTCGTTAAGTGAACGACGCTGACTATGCCACGACATGATGAAGTCATCGCTAGAGTCCCATAAGCAAAAGGGATTATAACCAGTGGGATTCTTTTCGTGTAATGAGTAAGTCATTAAGGTGATGTCTAACCGATGTGAATTAGGGTAACGAGTTTTCATGATTCAGGTGAACAACTCACACATCAAGGTAAACAATCAAGGATTAGAAGTCGTAGCATTTCGTTATGTGATCATTCTCATCGGAGTAGAGTTGTGTGATCATTATCATTGTAATGAATGCTGAAAATGCATTCATGCACACGGATTTCCGAAAGTATAAGGATACAAATACTTTGTTCATGCTCGATTTTATCTCCTGAAAATCACATCATGATCGAATCAAAAAGGGAAATTATCGGAATTCCATAAAGGTATGCCAGATGGTTTAATGAAATGTCCATGTGCCGGTTCACAATCAGGTAGTCGACCGTTTATCTCAACGAGTCAATGCCTTAATGTATTCTATCTTTCTAGAACATCTGACATTTCATCTATCTAATTAGTACCTAGGTTGAACTGATTCAATTAAGTTCCAACAAATAATGTCAATATGTATAATTTCTCTAGAAGTGAGCTGAAATGGTTCAGAGAAACCGTTAGTAGTTGTCTAGGTAGTGAATTTGATAGTTATGATATGGATTGCCATTTTCATGGAGTCGTGATCACCTAATATTGGCCATGGTTTGTCAAATCTCATTACTGGTAACATTATCATGAATGTTATTCGTAATTTGGTTTAGAATGAACTCATAACGGAACAAATGTCGAATAATGAGCTCGAAGAAATAATTTTTTCTAGTACCATTGAATCATCTAAATTTTTGAATCATCCAGATTTATGTGATTCATCTCAAGGTGGAGGTGAAATCTCACTGAAGAAATATAATCTCAAAGTATTCGGGAATAGTCTAGTTGATTGGCTCAACATATACTAAAGGTAAATGAATTTTCATGGGGTTCAAACAAAAGTGTTTGATAATAGTCTAACTTTCTTTGAAAAAAAAATCACAATTCATTTAGACGAGGTGTAGAAGTCACATCGTGGCAATAGCCTCATAGAGGTAGTTCTCCCCGAGACTGATTCAGAGTTTGCTATCCCATTAAATTAGAAGATTGTGATGTACTACCTTGGTCAGTTTAGTTAAGGGCTTGATTTCTCATTATCTAGGTTTCAGAAGATAGGCGAGAATCAATTTAAAACCTCAGAGGATAGACAAACGCGAGGACGTCATGCTCTTATGTTCTTTAGAGATAACGCACACATATTCCAGGAGATCGTGGAAAAGTAAACATAAAATTTAGGAGAAAAGCTTAGATATCGAAGAAATGTACATGTGTAGCCCTTCGAAAGAGCAAAGTCATCTATTCTTCACCCTTTGTTCATTTTCCCGGTAGCATCCAACTTTAGACGATTACACATAATTAAGTCCTCAAATTTCAACTTAGGTCTTTGATTTCCTATCAAAGTTGGTTGGAATGGATCATGGGGTCTTAGAATTTGTCAACTTGCTTGCTCCTTGGTCAGGTTTACAGAATACCTTATAGATGTCGCGCGTGGGAGAAATTAGAATAATTTCCATTCCATTACAAAAGTTAGTGCAAAGCACCTATGATTGAAATCTCAAGCATGTGTGATATTAGATTATGAAATAAAGCCCGAGATCATGCCATGAACTATGACACTGGTTGTACAGTCCCTACAAGTGTTGATCATTAAAAAGATCAACAGGATTACGTGGTAAGCAAGTTTCAAGGAATACGCTTTAGGAAGTATAAACAGATGAGGTGAATTTTCGTTGCTCAAAATCCATTAGGAGTTGGGTACATATAATTCGAGTTTCTCTCGAATTGTGAGAATGTTGCATGAAGATCTAGTAGTGGAATTTAGAAATGTTGTCGTCTGATTCATGCTAGACCAAGGATCATTCATGTGCTCAATAAATAACAAGGTCAAAAGGAGTTTTTTTTTTAATCTCCAAAAGTTGAAGTAATACTTTACAATGAATTCCCAAATTTGGTCCAAATACCAAGGTCAAATCGACTTAGAATAGTTCTCTTCAAAGTTTCGGTCAGTGTTGTCGTACATTAAAGTCAAGATGAGAGTTTTGGATCCATTAGATTTCAATGATGAAAGAGGTGATGTACATTTCATAGTAGCTTGTGATAACGCATCGCATCATCTAATGTCTATTTGGCTCAACCCTATGGTTGTGTTAATTTCGATCAACAATCATATGTCTAGGAATCGAAATTGGGAATACGGGTTAATCATGAACATTAGCTCAGACAGTAAGACTCACTACAGTTCTCATGCACTGCAAATTATGATTACGTGTGCACCCGTAATGATAATTTACATTGCATGGTCTCTATAGTGTTTCTCATATCCCAAGCTCTCGGTCAAAGGGATTTGAAATGTTCATTAGATTGTGTCCCCGTGTTGTACTCTCGTGCAAGAGTGTGTATGTTCTATCGGATTACTCTTGGTTATATGTACCGATACTCATGAATTTGTGGACTAAGGTTGTTGCTGGATAGAGTCAATGGTAGAGGGACACAACCGGTGTCTTCTAATATCAGGACGTGAGCGGTGGAAGTCAGGCACTATGTCAGGGTAGAGATCCTCAAATCAGTGTCGAGCAACTCATGCTCCAAGTTTGTGTGTATGTGTGGATCCACATGATCCATTGAGTCTATGGGTCTCTTGACCTGTAAAGTTCTCTCCCGTTTAGTCCTGCTTATCCACCTCGGGTTCCCTTCTGCTTGGGCAGTCCCGTCTACCATATCTCATGGCGAAAGTTTTAGTCATCCAATCCAGCAATTCATGAAGGAGAGTATGCATAACGCACCAAATGTAGGCAACATAAGTCAAAACAAAAGTTAACTACATAATTAGGGCAAATGCAGGTGTGGTGCAGCTACAGGTACAGCTTCGGGTACTGTTCATCACATTTAATACCAAGATCGGTAACTGGCGATTACTATTTTCGTCACCCGAGCTCAACTCGTATCTTGATTCTCTAGGGTTATAGTGTGTTGAGTACCCGTCATTCATGACTCATAACCCAAACAGTGATACTCTATTGAGTAATGTTGTAGGTGTTTATTATTTTTGCATTGATGTACATGTTAGATGTTTGTTACATATGCCACATAATTGTATTTAGTATTTATATAGCCAATGACACCCTAGTGTAACTGCATACACTAATGGTCAACTCAAGTTGTTCGGCAATGGTTGGAATTTCTATACTCAATTCTTGGGTGATCTTAGTGTGATATAAGTCTTATAAATCTTGGTCCGTAAATGAGTCTTGTTAAAGCCTAGGTGTCACTACGGAGACCTAATTCGCTAAAACCATTGGCTTTGATATCAATCTGTCACCCCCCCCCCAAATTCATTTATTAATAAATAAATGGATTAATTAAGGTTGCAACGACTGGTAACATTACACAATAGCGGAAACATATTGAAAATATCTAAAGTATTGAACACCATTACAAAATCTAAAACAAGCTAGTACACTATCCTAGAACCATATAGGTCAAAACCGTTTTGAGGTTTGACATTCATGCTTCTTCGGCTTCTAGGATTTAATCCAAATGGCTAAACTTATTCCAACTGTGTCATGGCTATTTATCACCTGAAAAACATACTTAAAAGTGTCAACACAATGGTTGATGAGTTCACAGGTTTAATTATTGGAATGTAAAGTCGTTTTCCTTGAACATTGATATTGCGTACATGGTCATAGTGTAAAAGTGTTTTCCTCAAAAACAAAAGATGACTTCATAATCATAAAATGAGTAGTTTTCCTAACGAAAACATGTGATGACGTGATAGTCATAAATAATTTGTTTTTCCTGAAAACATTGATATTATGTACATGGCTATAATATGAAACCGTTTTCCTTGAAAACATTGATAAAAACGTTTGCACGTAAATGAATGGCAAAACCATTTGTGTATATACGATTGGCAGATCCATCTGCACGAAAACGTTTCAATGTATATGATAAACAAAACAAAGCAATCATATCAAGTTTGACCCATCAAGTTGACCCATCGTAACTAGCTAGGTATACGAAGTTTATTCTACATGAGTTTTAACCAAACCAAACACAGATGTTTTGCCCCTCACCCATTCCCCACGGGCTCACGAGTTAAGACAATGTGCAGTCATTAGGCTATACGGACCCATGGTTAGCGTGACTAACCATGACTGGGAGTGTCAATCCTAATAGTACTATTCATAATATTCCGGCTATACGAGTTAATGGTTAATAAATTGTTCACGTAGGGGACTTCACGAGCTCTTGCACGATTGCATAAATGGTCGGTCATGATTTCTTGTTTCTAACGTATAAAACAAATATGTTTCATGTTTTCTCAAATGTATCAAGTAATGTTGTTCCGAAATATATCAAACGATGATGTTTCATGTTTTCAAACGTATTATGCAAGTATGTTTCTAACCCGATGTTTCTAAATCATTTAAAAGTAAAAAGGGGTCGTGAAACTCCCCTGGCAATGTGCTAGGTACGATATTGTCCTCCAGATAGTAACGGAAACTCATGTCCACATAATGTAATAGGCATGGATTTCTGTCTTACTCGAGTCCTACGATACCTGTAGGTACTTAATGAGCTTTATAGACTAACCCTAGTAATGTAAAGCGAGTCTAACTTATGTCAAGTTATCACGCGTGCGGTTGAGCTCTGTTGACTCTTAACGGTATTACCAATTCGATATATGATGTTGGTTTAACATCCAGTAATATTATTTTGCCGTGTACACGATCTTATATAGCTATGTGCACGTATAATTAATAATAATTACCGATCGTGTGATCCTTAACAGAGTGTGTGCAACTCTACGTTTTTAAATAACTGTTTTAGGTTCTTATAATATATTCATACTAATATATCTAGTATATATATATTATATAATTATATATATATATATATAAATATATATATATATATATATATATATATATATATTATATATATAGGAAAATGATCAAATGTAAACCAATTTTAAGTGTGTAAACAAAAAAACCAAATCTTGGCCACATATTTATTATATTTAATATGATGTTTCACTTTTAAGGATTGAATTAAAATAATATGAAATTAAATGTGTGGTTATGTATATATATATATATATATATATATATCTTCGTCAATGTTAATATAGGTATATATATATATATATTTGTATACGGGTGGGTTTGTAGCTTGAACTCATATTATATGATCCACGTTTGTTTGTATATAAAATTACGAACATCTATAATTATATAATTAAAATTATATTTGTGGCAAAGTATGTATTCAAGTTCAATAAAATAAAAGTCTATGTATTTAGTCAACGCATAATTGTCTAAGTTTCCAATTGTGCATATCACATTCTCGAAACTCTCAATGCTATTGTAGGTCCAGATTTCTCTTGAAATCACTGATTTGATCGATTACTCACACACACAGGCGGAAACTGTGTGTATGGTGGTGAAATAGATGGTAGAAACAGAATTGGTGAAGATAACAGGCTAACCTCACAATGAATCAACACAAAATGATATGAAAATGTAAGAACACAGTGTAAAAACAACTGCAAAATGTATTGATTTAATAACAATGTGAAAGAGAAGGTTCAGGGTTACAGCCGCTACTCACACCCTAAACATTCTCAAACTAGGCTATTTATAGTAGTGACAGGTATCGAAACTATGTTCAATCGAAACTACTAGTTTCGATTGACCATTTACAAGTGATACACAATTGTCAAAACTACCATCTATCGAAACTACTAGTTTCGATTGAACACACTCAATCGAAACTAAGTAGTTTCGATGGCCCAGACTTAGAAATAAAAACAGTAAATTACAGAAAACTGAAATTACATTTAATGAAATGACAGAAAGTAAACTAGTCTAAAACTGTTTAAACATACAATAAATGACAACAGCTTATACATAAGATATGACTCTACAATCTCCCCCTAAGCTGTTGCATTATTGTCTTTAGCTCTTCATCAAGCAGTTGGTCATTCAGTTGTCCTTGGGATGAATGGTTTAACATGGAGAGATACAACCCGTTGGTAGGCCTTGGCATCAGCTTCATCTTCATCACTGTATGCCTGAATGTGATTCTGGAAAAGTATCTCCAGATCTTCAGGCTGAAATTTCAACAACTCCATAGGCTCAAAGATAGTGATGTCTTCCTTGCCCCCACACTCTATCACTGCACTGTCAATGATTGGGTCATAGTACCACTTTCTGAAAGTTTGCAGCTGGACAGGTACAGATTTTGGAATGGTGATGGTCTTGTGAGTTTGGGCAGGCTTGTACCTCAAGAACACATATGGCTTGTTAGTTTTAGGGTGAAACCTTGTCTTTGAGATTTTCTTTTGAGTTTTCCTAGGCTTCATTCCCTTGAAATCATTATTGACTTGAGAATGCAGAAATTTCTCGAAGTCATAAGCCATCATAACCTTCCCAGGGTTTTGAAGTGGAAGCTTGGCTAAGTCCCTGAGGTAATAGAAAGGAAGTGTCTGGAAGTCAGTCATATTTTTGAAGTGCTGAACTCCCCCTCTATATCTTCTGATAATAAAGAGCTTCCTTTCTGCATCATACTTCCAGCCAATTGAAGGCCTCTTTAGCTCTTGATGCTCAGCTATCCATTCATATGTTTTAGGTGTTTCTTCCTGAATGATTTTCCTGAACCAAGATTTTCTTGAAGTTGGAGGTTCAGGTGCAACAGAAGGTGGATCTTGTGCTGGACTTGATTCAGAGACTGTAGTGGTTGGTTCAGGAGTGACTGTCTTGATAAGATTAACCTGAACATCTTCTTCGCCTTTTTCTTCATCAGACAAGGTTTGAATTTCCTCTCCTTCTGTGAAGTATCTGGTTCTCTCAGTCTCTTTTTCCTCGGTAGTCAAAATTTCTAGATAAAGATCATTATACCCATAGTTTTCAATTTCATCTAAAAGGGCATTCAGCTCGTCATCAGATGGGATGTCTTCTTCATCCAGAATCACGGTCTCTATCTCAGTAGAAGTCCCCTTCCCTTTCTTCCTTGCATCTCTTCTCTCACTTACTGAGGGAAGGTCTAGTTCTGGTTCTTCAACCTTGACTTCAACTGCTTATTTTGTCTTCTCAGCATGGCCAGTAAAGACAGTGAGAGCAGACTCCGGATTAGTGACAATGACAGGAGATGAGGGTTCAACCACAGATGTAGTCTCCCCTTGAGCTGTTGAAGTGGTTGGTTGTTGTACAAGTTTTATCATTGAGGCTTTGAGCTGTTCCACCGCTTCAGCTAAAGCCTTGAATTCTTCTTTTTGCTGGGAGATAAGTCTCTGTTGTGTTTTAAGTTGGGTTTGTTGAATGTCAATCTGGGTATGTAGACCCCCAGCTTCCAGCTTCAGGTCTTTAACCTCTTCCTGGACATCATGCAAATTAGATTTTAAGCCTTCAATTTCTTCATCTTTCTTTTGAATCTTATCTTGCATTTTCTTCAGTTCAAGGCTTAAAGTTTTAACTCTTGGTACAGGAGAGGTTGAATCATGAGGTGGTGATGTGGGAGGAGTATGGATGGGTGTTTGATGTGGAGATGTAGGTTGTGTAGGGATGGATGATTGATGTAGAGATGTAGGTTGTGTAGGGATGGGTGATTGATGTGGAGATGTAGGTTGTGGAGATGGTTCTGGAGTTGGTTGTGGAGTAGTGAATAAAGAATCTGTCGAGGATGACAAATCTTCTAATCCAGTCTTGATTTTCTTTGCCCTAGGCTCCTCTTCTTCAAAGTCAGAACCTGACTCGACTTACCTTTTGGAGGATGATGCTAGATGCTCTGTTCGTTCATCTGAATCATACTTGTAGTAGTCAGATCCATAGATTCCTGCATCCAGAGTTCCACTTGATTCTGCAACTTCCTCCTCAGTTTCATGCATACCAGCTTCAACATTAACTACTGGCTCTTGAATTATCTGTATTTGTTCAACAAAAGGAGCCTCTATCACAGGCTCAATGATGGGTTGTTCTTCTTCTTGAACATTAGGAATGTTTATCTTAGTCTCAGCTTCATCAAGAGGTTGATTACCTTGATCTTGTTCAACTTCCATCTCTTCTTCATCAGATGATAAGATCTCTTCTTCTAGATCAGGGTCAACATCAGCTATAGCCCTGTTGGTTCTCTTGTTGGTACTCCTCATATAGCTAAGAGTCTTGACAATCATATGGTCGAACACAAAGGTGTTCCCACCTTGTTGAAGCTCAGGATGAAGATGATTGATGATAATCTGTAGGAATCTTGGATATGCCAGAAATTTCTCCTTCACGGCTCCTGTCAGGTTGTCCTTTAACTGTCTGAAGATGAAGCCAGAAAAATTGTAATCTCTTCCCTTGACTAACCCCAAAATTGTTGAGCCCAGAGTGCTGTTTGCTGAATCAAAACCTCCTTTTCTGATTGATAGGCAGTGAATAAACACGTGCACTATGTATCTCCAGTGGCTTGGTAAGGAGTTCTTGATTATCTGACCACTTTTGAATTCTTCTGGATGACCCAATCTTCTGAAGCATTCTTTAACATAGAAGATTGGAAATTCAATGGGTGCATCTGGATTGTCATTAAACTGCAGCACCTCTCTAACTGTAGCTTCAGAAAATAAGACTTCTTGGCCAAGCATAGTTGCTCTGATGTGCTCCACATTTTCAAATGTGATGATATCTGCAGTCTCCTAAAATTCTCTTATAGATGTCTCAAACACCGGCAGGTTGTTGCTGATGGCAAAGCTGATGTTGGAGTTTTCCAGGAAGTTTAAGACACGAATGAACTCTGCACATTTTGGATCATTGTCATTAAGGAATGCACAGACATTGTGTCTCTTTACGAATAATAGATCCATACCTGTAAAATTCATCAATTTTGCACAAGAAGTAAAGTTTCTGAAAATACTTGACCGAAACAAGATATATCAACACTTAGAAAAAATCTGAAATCCTTACTGTCGAAACAACTAGTTTCAATTGAGATGAACTTGGTTAATTTAACAAACAACTTTATCGAAACAAGTAGATTCGATAGAGGCAATAAGCTTTGATCAATACTTAGAAAATTTTGAAATCAATACTGTCGAAACAGCTAGTTTCGATGGAGATGAACATATCGAAACTAACTAGTTTCGATCAGAGATACTAGGGCAAGTTTGGGTGTCGAAACTAGTAGTTTCGGTTGAAAACCTATTGAGAAATTTTGAAAGAGTTGAACCCCTTTATCGAAACTACTTGGTTTTGAAAACCAAACCCCTTTGATTCATGATACTCAGACTAATATAAACAATTTAAAGAAGGGTTTAGAGTGGCCTGTAAGTGACGGAACTTCATCTTACCAAATGTGAGACTGTTTTCTGCAAGAATACACAATCATCGTGAGTTCTAAGATGATAGAGATGTTTGCAAACACGGATAAGCACAAAAAAAAACGACTGTTATTATGAAGATTTAGTCGAACAAATTTTAAATTTTGAAATCCTAGGTCTGCCGATTTGCAAAAATAATCCAAATGAAGTAGTAAGACGATACCTGATGATGAAGACGATGGTGACAACGGGGAAATCAGGTGATTAATGCTGATATCTTGCAACTCAGACCGATGGTTTGAGAGATTTTGCGAATGACAGAGAAGGCGAAGAGGGTTTGAAAAAAAAACGAGTGAAAATCAGTATGAAGGGAGGGATTGCTTATGAAGGCTTTTAATTTTCGTAAGACAAAAGACAAAAATGCCCTTGTCGAAACAACTAGTTTCGATAGGACAAACTAGTTTCGATATGAACAACTAGTTTTGATAGTTCAAAGTAGTTTCGATATGCACAAAGTAGTTTCGATATGTCAAAGTAGTTTCGATATGCACAAAGTGGTTTCGATATGTCAAAGTAGTTTTGATATGCACAAAGTAGTTTCGATAGTTCAAAGAACAGAAATAAGACTAACATATATACACTGTTAAAACAGACTTACTATAGAAATGAAATTATACACAAGATATTTACACTTATCTTCTTGAAAAAGATCCAACATGAGATCAGATCTGGTCAGTCTCTTGAAACACTTCCTTTTGCAATTAACTACTGTGATTCCCTGAAGATAGCTGATATTTGTGCAAAGTAAACCCGAACATTTGTTTGTACTAAGATTTCATGTGATTAGAAGGTACTATTTAAGCAATATACAAGGTGTACCCCACATATTAAAATAAAATGATTTTGAAAACCTATCAATCTTCAAGAAGTACCCATCTTCATCCTATCATCTCTTTCTGATTAACCAAGGTACCGTCTTAGTAATGTTAAAGTACCACCAAAATAAAATAAGATATCCAAGTGGATTTAGAAAATTAAAATAAAATATATCCAAGTAGATATTAAAAAAAGTAAGAACATTCTAGATCTTTGCGTAAGCAAAACAGAAGAAGTCGTAAAATTATCCAAGCGGATAGAAAAATGTTGAACACCCGAGATCTTTGCGTAAGCAAAACAGACAGGGTCAAATCATCCAAGTGGATGGGAAAAGGATGAGCACCCGAGATCTTTGCATAAGCAAAACATACGGGGTCATCGGTGGTAAATATCGTTATGTTGACGGTCATTTGGCGTATGAATAGGAATCCAATACGTAAGCCTGTATCTGATTGAATTGGTTTTCTTAGATATAAAAATGGGTTAGATGTTTCAATAATGGGTTCAAACACACAAGTATGAGATATATATATATATATTAGGTTTTCACACTACTTACAAGTTTTAACCATATGTCGGGCCTACAAGCTATACCTCAGTAAACACCATCGCTTTTAGTCTATTCCATGTCCAAGAGATGAGATCAGACACTATCATTTCTCAAAGGTCAGATTCAATTTTTCCTGCAACTCAAAACCACTTGTAAGATTATATACACAGCAATTCTTTTCAATATTATATTTCTCCCCCAAAAGATTTGCGTAGAAACTGTACATAAAAATAAAATCTTTTTGAAATTTTCTTTGACAATTAAACAGAATTTAGAAAAAAGAAAAAAAATACTATTCACACAATTTACTGAAAGTTGATCATTCCAAGCATCTCCACCAGTTGGGCAAATCTGGTAGAGTCAAAAGCTTTTGTGAAGATGTCTGCGGTTTGTTTATTAGTTTTGACTTCAACAATTTGAATATGCTTCTTTTCCATACAGTCACGGATAAAGTGATGTTTGATTTCAATGTGTTTTGTTTTGGAATGCTGAACGGGGTTTTTGGTGATATGGGGAACAACAGTGTTGTCACACAGAATGGGTGTCTCATGGAATGTGATCCCATAGTCAAGCATCTGATGGTGTATCCATCTGACTTGGGAACAACAGAGGGCTGCGGCAATGTATTCGGCTTCGGCGGTGGATTGGGAAACAGTGGATTGTTTCTTACATTGCCATGAGACAAGGCGGTTGCCAAGGAATTGACAACCTCCAGAAGTGGATTTTCGGTCTAAGTTGCAACCCCCGTAGTCTGAATCTGAATAAGCCACAAGATCAAACAAGTCAGTTTTAGGATACCACAGACCTAATTTTGGCTTATACCTTAAATATCTTAAAATACGTTTGACAGTAGATAAATGAGAGAGTTTAGGATTAGCCTGAAAACGTGCACACAAGCATACTGCAAACATGATGTCGGGTCTGCAGGCCGTGAGATACATGAGAGAGCCTATCATAGAGCGATAGAGATGCTGATCAACGCTTTCACCATCCACATCAGGAGTCAAACAATGACGAACTTCCACAGGAGTTTTTACAGGGTGGGAATCAGCCATTTTGAACTTGGTCAAAATTTCTTTCACGTATTTTTCTTGATGGATAAGGATTCCTGACTCAGACTGATCAACTTGTAGTCCCAAAAAGAACTTCATTTCTCCCATGGAGCTCATTTCAAACTTAGATCTCATCACTTCCTCAAATTCTATGCAAAGACGGGGATTTGTAGATCCAAAAATGATATCATCCACATAAATTTGCACCATGATTGTATCCTTTTCATCCTTCCGTTTGAACAAAGTTTGGTTAATTGCTCCTCGTGTGAAACCATTCTCAAGCAGATGCTTTGATAAAGTTTCATACCACGCACGAGGTGCTTGGTGAAGATCGTACAATGCTTTGTCTAACTTATAAACACGGTCTGGAAAATTAGGATCAATGAAACCCGGCGGCTGCTTGACATAAACTTCCTCTTGAACTTTGCCATATAAAAGTGCGCTTTTGACATCCATTTGATGAATGGTGAAGTCCATGTAGGCTGCATAGGCGAGAAACATTCGGATGGCTTCCAAACGAGCCACTGGTGCAAAGACTTCCTCATAGTCAATCCCTTCTTCTTGATAGAAACCTTGAATTACCAGACGAGCTTTATTTCGAATCACAGTGCCGCCTTCATCCTTTTTGTTGCGAAAAACCCAACGAGTGCCGATTGGAACTTTGTTCTTGGGAAGATCTACCAAATTCCACACATGCAGCTTTGAGAATTACTCTATGCTCAGTATACGTTGCTCTGATACCAAAAGGAATTTGCCCCAATAAATTGGATCAAATTAGTTCTGTATCGGTACAAAGTAAAACTGAAATACAAAATTCAAAGAGAGAAAGATTACTTCAAACAGCGGAAACTTGTTTATAAACTTCAAGGTTTTTTGTTACAAGGTTGGTTGGTTGGAAGAGAGTGTGTCTTCCATCTTACAAAACACACCTATATATAGGAAGGATATGTCTGAGATCAATAATGATCAACAGACATCATCCCTGACGATAGACCGAAATAATACACCACAATAATACAGACCCTGCCATGCTTTAAGACAATATCTGGAAAGATATTGAAGCAATTATTGATGCAGACAACCAAACACACCTAAAGTTGTCGGCCATTTAAGCAAACCATATAATTGAGAGAAAACGTCATCCCTTACGTATGCTTCCTATAATTTACAATATCGTGGCATGGATAGTGGTGGTCCCCAATTTTCGTCAATCAGCCATAGTGCCTGATTGTATTTCATGCTTCTATTATGAATTTGTTGTCGTCTAGCGATTTCTTCGTCCCATGCGTTGGCTCCTGGACACCTATTCCAGGGTAATTTTTTTGGCTTAGATTGGGACTTGGCCCAACTCGTTGCATAGGGCCTCCAGTTCTGATAGGAGCTTTCGGGCTTGCTGATTTTGTTTCTTAACATTGGGCTAGTGATCTCCCCAATGGTTATCTGCTGAGGACTTTGCAAGACAGACTTGGGCTTTGAAGTCCAAAACTGCCTGGTGGTGTCGCATAGTTCTGATGGCTTGTTTAGCGGCTTCTCTTTCATATTGTTGGGCGACTCCTGCGTAGATACTTGATTCTTCAAGGGGGATTGGTGTGGTGATTGCTCTGATTTGATAGTGTCTGTACAGAGCACCTGGTTCTTCAAAAGAGAATTGTCCTTTATAAATTTTTGGCAGTAGCTGGAAATCTGGATTATTTCTTCGTAGCCATTCTTCTCGTTGCTTAACTTCACATTTTCTTCGAATATTTCCCCCATCGCTGCTAGACCCTTCTTCAGGACTTCTGCCTCTTGTTCTGTACATCCTGTAAAACAAAGTTTCACCATTCTTGATAGTGAGTCGGCTAAGACATTATTTTTACCATAAATGTGTTCCATATTAATGGTTACTCCTGTTCCGGTGATAATGTCAGAAAACTTTAGCCACCTGACCCTCGAGGCTTTGTTGCTGTATGTTTTGTTATAGAAGCTTATTATTGCTTGGCAATTTGTCCTGAGGGTTATTTCTTTCTTATCAAGGTAGTAAATTTTTAGTTTTTCCAGGGAATTGATGCACGCACTGATTTCAGCGTCAATGGTTGATTGGACGACTTTGAACTTTCCACTTGCGTATGCACAGATCTTTTCTTCCCTTCTTGGGTCCTCTTTCTTTTTCTTCCATTTGCATATTCCTCCCCATCCGTCCATACATCCGTCTGTTTCGATGGTTATGTATGCATCATCTGGTGGTATTTGAAGGTCCGGTAGCTGTTGTACTTTTGCTTTTATCTTTCTGACTATCTCGTAGTCGGAAGGCTTCATCCTCTTGTCACCATGGGGGTTGGTTTTCTCGTATAGTGGCCCCAGAAGGATACTAAGCTTGGGAATGTAGTTTCTGGCGTAGTTTAAGATTCCAAGGAAGGATCTAAGGCCGGCTTTAGTTTTTAGCTTTTCCTCATCAAAGTCACATATTTTTTTAATAATATGTGGCTGCAACTTTATCTTGTTTCTTCCTATTATTGCCCCAAGGAATTCCACTTCAGGGACGGCTATCTTCATTTTTGTTGGGGATAGGACCAATCCGTATTCTTGGCATTTACAAAGCATAATCGTTAAATGCCTTTCATGATCTGCTTCGCTGTTGGAGTATACCAGGATGTCGTCGATGTATACAGCGATAAACTCTTCTGTGTATTTGAAGCATTTATCCATTTTTCAAGAAAAATGGCGGGTGCATTTTTGAGTCCGAATGGCATGACAAGCCATTCGTATAATCCTCCTGGGATTAAGAAGGCCGTCCAGGGTATGGATTCTTCTTCCATGGCAACTTGATGAAATCCAGACTTCAGATCAAACTTTGAGAATATCATTGCATTCCCGATTCTTTTTAGCAGGGTGTTTATTCCGGGAAGGGAATACTGGTCTTTGTATGTATTGTCATTGAGTGTTCTGTAGTTGAACACCATTCTCTCCTTTCCCTTTGTTTCCTTCCCCGTTGCTGGGTCAATCATAGTTCTAGAGTTGACAATCATTGCCATTGTTCTGTGCCTGCTTCTACTTGGTCTGATAACCTTTAACTTCAGGAGTGCTTCTATGTGTTTTTTAAAGGAAGCTTCTAGTGTAGGAGTTACGTGCTTTAACAGTTTGTCTTGTATTGTGATATCCGGATTTATGATATCCAGCTTACAAGTCTCTCCGTTCTTTTTCCAATGTTTCAAGGGTTCTTCACCAATGTAGCCCTGCTGCTTTAGTTCTTTTAAGATTGGTATAAACCTTTCTTTCAGGTTTTCAGCATCTTCTTTTGAGAACATTACTGTTCCCTGTAATTCTTGATAGAACTCCTCGTCGATTTCTAGTTCTTGGATTGCAGCAGTGATTTCTACTGTAGGATTTGTCTTTATTTTTGTAACCTTTTTGTGAAGGGTTACTTCATCACCTTCAATCCTGATACCCCCGTTCATGGACCTTGCAAAATTGGTACCTATGAGCATGTCGATGCCATCTCCCGTCATCATGTCCATAGCGTAAATTAGAGGGATCCTAAATTTGTTTCCTCCAATCCTGAAGTTGCCTGCTTTTATCTTTTGGCTGGAAGGTTGCCTTGAATTAAGGCCGTTGAAGAAAACTGTCTTGTTCATCTCTTCAAGGGCTTCCCCTGGAACTATTACCTTATTTATAAAGCAGGAAGTTGCTCCTGTGTCTATGATGGCCTTCACTTTTAATAACCTAATACCGGGAATGTCAAATTCGACCTCCACATTGTATAGTTGGTTATTAATTTTTCTTATTTTTGGCTGCTCGCTTCCATCAGCCCTCATGGCCACTTCGATCAGGGTATTTATTTGATGAGGCCCTAATGGTGGGTATGGCTGGAATCCCTCCTGTTTTTCTCTCAGCCTTTTGTTTTCCTGTTGGAGGTGTTCGTTTTGGGCTTCGAGCTTAGCCTTCTCTTCCTTCCATTGGTCTTTCATTTGCTGCTGAATTGTTAGCAAATCATCTATGTCTTTATACAAGGATTGTCTTTCTTCTGCCCACTTTTGGATTTCTTCTTGGGCCTTCTTATCTTTTTCATTGATTTGGGCCTTTAGCTCCTTTTCTTTTATTTGCCATAGGGCCTCTTCTTTTGCTTGATCCCTTATGGCTTGCTTCCAATCATTGTCCTTTTGGGCCAGTAGTTTCCAGCTGGAATTTGGTTGTTGTGTTTCATCATCTGGAACAACCACTTCGGATCCTTTTGATTTCTTCACCTCAATTTTTATTTTTAGGTAATGGAGTGCGTATAATGCACATGCCGTGAGTCTGCACTCAGGGCAGTGTAATCGTGATATTTCTGTTGTTGCTATTCCGCAGAAATGGCATATGCTGTGGCTGGTAACCTGGTTTTCTTGCCACTTGTGTTCACACTCCTTGCTCCCTTTGGGTAGTTCCATCCTTGGCTTCCAGGATACTGCTTCCTGTACTCTTTTGTGTATTTCTTCATGGCTTTGGTGGAACATGAAGCAGTATTCTTCCAGAGGTGATTCTTCTATCATTGCCCCGATGTTCATTTCTGTAGCGCCCCCTTCTCCTTCCGAGATGCTGTATATGGTGTCGTGGTCGCTCATATCTGCTGAGACAATGTCCCAATCTTCCTTTAGGTCCAGGTTGTCTACTACAGCTCTCCTAGCCATATTACCCGTTTTGCTTTTGCAGTCCCTGGCAAAGTGTCCTTCTCTTCCGCAAATGTAACATTTACACTTGCTAACCCTTCCCCTGTCTTATTTGTATTTTCTTTTGAAAACCTTTACATGCGTTTTGTCATGTGGTTTTCCTTTATAGGTCCTGGACTTCCTTATCCCATATTTCTTCCTTTGCCTGTCGTAGTAACCTGGTATGGGTATGGAAGAACAAAGAGATAGGTCTCTAAGTTTCTTTTGCAGGGCTGCTTCAGTACACATTTCAGTAATATAAGTGTGCGTGAACTTAATTGCAGGTAGTACTCCTGCAGTCAGTCCCGGATACTTATTTCTGAAGGCTTCTTCTATTTTCTTAGATAGAGTCATGGGGAGCTTTGTGAAGAATTTGTCAGTTGTTGCTGGGAAAAATAGTCTTCCAGATTTGCTTGCTAGGATCCTGAATTCATTCAGGAATTTCCACAAATCCCTAGTGTCTTCACATGTAATCCTTTCAAGGCTTCTATATGCCCTATCTTGTTCTTCTGTTGATCCTCGGTAGGGATCTTCCATGATTGTTATTTGCCTTATTTGGGAGGTTATATTCTGAGGATCGTCTGCCATTGTTTCCAACGCCTCATAGGCCTCTGGGAACGCTGTTCGCCATTGCTGCCACATCTTTTTCTTGTTTTCTCCTAGGAGATTTTCCACGAACATCAGTTTAGCCTTGTTATTTGCGTACAACAGCTACCGGACCTTCAAATACCACCAGATAACGCATACATAACCATCGAAGGAGAAGGGGGCGCTACAGAAATGAACATCGGGGCAATGATAGAAGAATCACCTCTGGAAGAATACTGCTTCATGTTCCACCAAAGCCATGAAGAAATACACAAAAGAGTACAGGAAGCAGTATCCTAGAAGCCAAGGATGGAACTACCCAAAGGGAGCAAGGAGTGTGAACACAAGTGGCAGGAAAATCAGGTTACCAGCCACAGCATATGCCATTTCTGTGGAATAGCAACAATAGAAATATCACGATTACACTGCCCTGAGTGCAGACTCACGGCATGTGCATTATGCGCACTCCATTACCTAAAAATAAAAATTGAGGTGAAGAAATCAAAAGGATCCGAAGTGGTTGTTCCAGATGATGAAACACAACAACCAAATTCCATCTGGAAACTACTGGCCCAAAAGGACAATGATTGGAAGCAAGCCATAAGGGATCAAGCAAAAGAAGAGGCCCTATGGCAAATAAAAGAAAAGGAGCTAAAGGCCTAAATCAATGAAAAAGATAAGAAGGCCCAAGAAGAAATCCAAAAGTGGGCCGAAGAAAGACAATCCTTGTATAAAGACATAGATGATTTGCTAACAATTCAGCAGCAAATGAAAGACCAATGGAAGGAAGAGAAGGCTAAGCTCGAAGCCCAAAACGAATACCTCCAACAGGAAAACAAAAGGCTGAGAGAAAAACAGGAGGGATTCCAGCCATACCCACCATTAGGGCCTCATCAAATAAATACCCTGATCGAAGTGGCCATGAGGGCTGATGGAAGCGAGCAGCCAAAAATAAAAAAAATTAATAACCAACTATACAATGTGGAGGTCGAATTTGACATTCCCGGTATTAGGTTATTTAAAGTGAAGGCCATCATAGACACAGGAGCAACTTCCTGCTGTATAAATAAGGTAATAGTTCCAGGGGAAGCCCTTGAAGAGATGAACAAGACAGTTTTCTTCAACGGCCTTAGTTCAAGGCAACCTTCCAGCCAAAAGATAAAAGCAGGCAACTTCAGGATTGGAGGAAACAAATTTAGGATCCCTCTAATTTACGCTATGGACATGATGACGGGAGATGGCATCGACATGCTCATAGGTACCAATTTTACAAGGTCCATGAATGGGGGTATCAGGATTGAAGGTGATGAAGTAACCCTTTACAAAAAGGTTACAAAAATAAAGACAAATCCTACAGTAGAAATCACTGCTGCAATCCAAGAACTAGAAATCGACGAGGAGTTCTATCAAGAATTACAGGGAACAGTAATGTTCTCAAAAGAAGATGTTGAAAACCTGAAAGAAAGGTTTATACCAATCTTAAAAGAACTAAAGCAGCAGGGCTACATTGGTGAAGAACCCTAGAAACATTGGAAAAAGAACGGAGAGACCTGTAAGCTGGATATCATAAATCCGGATATCACAATACAAGACAAACCGTTAAAGCACGTAACTCCTACACTAGAAGATTCCTTTAAAAAACACATAGAAGCACTCCTGAAGCTAAAGGTTATCAGACCAAGTAGAAGCAGGCATAGAACAATGGCAATGATTGTCAACTCTGGAACTATGATTGACCCAGCAACGGGGAAGGAAACAAAGGGAAAGGAGAGAATGGTGTTCAACTACAGAACACTCAATGAAAATACATACAAAGACCAGTATTCCCTTCTCGGAATAAACACCCTGCTAAAAAGAATCGGGAATGCTAAGATATTCTCAAAGTTTGATCTGAAGTCTGGATTTCATCAAGTTGCCATGGAAGAAGAATCCATACCCTGGAAGGCCTTCTTAATCCCAGGAGGATTATACGAATGGCTTGTCATGCCATTCGTTCTCAAAAATGCACCAGCCATTTTTTAGAGAAAAATGGATAAATGCTTCAAAGACACAGAAGAGTTTATCGCTGTATACATCGACGACATCCTAGTATACTCCAACAGCGAAGCAGATCATGAAAGGCATTTAAAGATTATGCTTTGTAAATGCCAAGAATACGGATTGGTCCTATCCCCAACAAAAATGAAGATAGCAGTCCCCGAAGTGGAATTCCTAGGGGCAATAATAGGAAGAAACAAGATAAAGCTGCAGCCACATATTATTAAAAAAATATGTGACTTTGATGAGGAAAAGCTAAAAACTAAAGCCGGCCTTAGATCCTTCCTTGGAATCTTAAACTACGCCAGAAACTACATTCCCAAGCTTAGTATCCTTCTGGGGCCACTATACGAGAAAACCAACCCCCATGGTGACAAGAGGATGAAACCTTCCGACTACGAGATAGTCAGAAAGATAAAAGCAAAAGTACAACAGCTACCGGACCTTCAAATACCACCAGATGATGCATACATAACCATCGAAACAGACGGATGTATGGACGGATGGGGAGGAATATGCAAATGGAAGAAAAAGAAAGAGGACCCAAGAAGGGAAGAAAAGATCTGTGCATACGCAAGTGGAAAGTTCAAAGTCGTCCAATCAACCATTGACGCTGAAATCAATGCGTGCATCAATTCCCTGGAAAACTAAAAATTTACTACCTTGATAAGAAAGAAATAACCCTCAGGACAGATTGCCAAGCAATAATAAGCTTCTATAACAAAACAAACAGCAACAAAGCCTCGAGGGTCAGGTGGCTAAAGTTTTCTGACATTATCACCGGAACAGGAGTAACCATTAATATGGAACACATTGATGGTAAAAATAATGTCTTAGCCGACTCACTATCAAGAATGGTGAAACTTTGTTTTACAGGATGTACAGAACAAGAGGCAGAAGTCCTGAAGAAGGGTCTAGCAGCGATGGGGGAAATATTCGAAGAAAATGTGAAGTTAAGCAATGAGAAGAATAGCTACGAAGAAATAATCCAGATTTCCAGCTACTGCCAAAAATTTATAAAGGACAATTCTCTTTTGAAGAACCAGGTGCTCTGTACAGACACTATCAAATCAGAGCAAACACCACACCAATCCCAGTTGAAGAATCAAGTATCTACGCAGGAGTCGCCCAACAATATGAAAGAGAAGCCGCTAAACAAGCCATCAGAACTATGCGACACCTCCAGGCAGTTTTGGACTTCAAAGCCCAAGTCTGTCTTGCAAAGTCCTCAGCAGATAACTATTGGGGAGATCACTGGTCCAATGTTAAGAAACAAAATCAGCAAGCCCGAAAGCTCCTATCAGAACTGGAGGCCCTATGCAACGAGTTGGGCCAAGTCCCAATCTAAGCCAAAAAAATTACCCTGGAATAGGTGTCCAGGAGCCAACGCATGGGACGAAGAAATCGCTAGACGACAACAAATTCATAATAGAAGCATGAAATACAATCAGGCACTATGGCTGATTGACGAAAATTGGGGACCACCACTATCCATGCCACGATATTGTAAATTATAGGAAGCATACGTAAGGGATGACGTTTTCTCTCAATTATATGGTTTGCTTAAATGGCCGAGAACTTTAGGTGTGTTTGGTTGTCTGCATCAATAATTGCTTCAATATCTTTCCAGATATTGTCTTAAAGCATGGTAGGGTCTGTATTATTGTGGTCTGTATTATTGTGGTGTATTATTTCGGTCTATCGTCAGGGATGACGTCTGTTGATCATTATTGATCTCAGACATATCCTTCCTATATATAGGTGTGTTTTGTAAGATGGAAGACACACTCTCTTCCAACCAACCAACCAACCTTGTAACCAAAAACCTTGAAGTTTATAAACAAGTTTCCGCTGTTTGAAGTAATCTTTCTCTCTTTGAATTTTGTATTTCAGTTTTACTTTGTACTGATACAGAACTAATTTGATCCAATTTATTGGGGCAAATTCCTTTTGGTATCAAGATATGCTGGCCTTCTGGTTGGCCAAGCTCATCCGATGATGAGTCCCTTGACTTCGTGTAAGAGTTCTTCGACCTTTTGTACTTTGCTATTCAGGTCTTCTGATAGTCTTAGGGCCTGTTCTTCAACGAGCTTTGGCTGCTGTGCTATCTCGTTTACTAAGGAAAGTACTTGTTTTTCTGTAAGTGGTTTGGATTTGTGGATTTCTGAAGAAATCTGCTGAAGGTCCTTTCTAATTTCACTCTGGGTTTTTCTTTGGATTTCCTCACACTTTTCTAGTCGTTTTTCAAGGCTTTCAAGGTGGCTATTTATTTTGTGAAAGTTTTTGATTGAGATTTTTGCAAACAAGGATAGTCTATCAAAAATACAGGAAATATTGTTTTCTAACTCAGAGATACTTTGATTTTGGTTTTTCAAAGGGTTTATAAATTCAAGGTTTGAGGTTCGGGAATGATCGTACCAGTCTTTTATTGATTTTTCAAAGCGATCAGTCATAATTTAAGCATCTTTTAAGACCAATCTAGCGCTCTTCCTGCATTGCTTCCACCCAGCTGTTTTCTAGTAGAGCTGCTTTGATATTCTTTGGTTCAGCTTGGGAAATGAAGCAAGAAAACATGCTATTTTCAAATGCTTCACAGGCACTTCGGGTACTAACACCCACATTGAGTGGTCCAATGATGTTATTGGTGGGATGAATCTTGTGAATTCGCAGTTGAGGAATTTCATCTTCTTCCACGACTTCTTCCAAATTGGTAAGATTTTCAGCAGGAGGATCGGCAATATCATTAATAGGATCTTCAGCAGGTGATTGTGGTGCAACATCTACTATTGGAATGGAGTTGTCTTCAACAGTTTCACTTGTTGCACCAGAACCGGAAGACTCTATATCAGATTCAGCATTAGCAACCACAGGAATTTCAACCTGAGCAGGTGAGGAAGAGCCTTGATAATTTATGTTCCCTAGATTGTTCACAGAGAAGTAAGGATTAGCATGAGTTGATTCAATAGAGAAATCAGGAAGATTAAATTACTTAAAAACTGAATCGACGTCAAAGAGCCAATTGGGACCGTCTCCTGCGTCCGTATGATTGTTTTCATGCCAATTGATATCAATGGACTCCATCACTATCCTTTTCTTTGTATGGTAAACACGAAAAGCACGTTGATTGGATGAGTAACCAACAAAATAGCATTCATCAGCTTTGACTTCAAACTTGTTGAGCTGATCTGAAGTGTTCAGCATTGTGCACACACATCCAAATTTTTTGAAGAAATCGATAACTGGCTTGCGCTTGTACATGATCTCATGAGGTGTCTTGTTGCAACTTTTAGTGATAAGAACCCGATTTTGCACAAAACATGCAGTGTTGACCGCCTCAGCCCAGAAAGTCACGGGAAGCTTAGAGTCAACAATCATAGTTCGTGCAGCTTCAATTAAAGTGCGGTTTCCTCTTTCAGCTACACCGTTTTGTTGAGGAGTATGAGGTGCACTAAATTGTCGAGAAATTCCTTTGCTTTCACAGAAGGAATCAAGAGTTGCATTTTTGAATTATGTTCCATGATCGATGCGGATAGTCTTCACACTTAGATTGAAGAGGTTCTCAATTTGAAGCAGATAGGTTTTTAAAATCTCTGGCGTCTCATCTTTCTTGGCTAGGGAAAACACCCAAGTGAATCGAGAAAAATCATCTGTTACCACCAGACAATATGACTTTCGACCAAGACTCATGACACTCACTGGACCAAAAAGATTCATGTGAAGCAATTGGAGAGGAGAGTCAATGGAATTGGTGGTTTTAGGCTTATGTGAAGATTTGTGCTGGTTTCCCTTGGAACATGAGATACAGTGTTCCATAGGAGTGAAATCTTTGAGAGGTAATCCAGTTACTAGGTTGCCTCAAACCAGTCGGTTCATTGTTTTGAAATTGACATGTCCCAACCTTTTATGCCACAGGAAAGATTCATCTTCGGAAGCCTTTGAGAGAAAACACGATTCAATGCCTGATGGGTTGTTCATATCCAAGTTATATGTGTTGTATCTTCTGAGAGAACGCATGAGAATAAGTTCTTCCAGAATCACCACTCCCGGCTTCAAGATAAGACATTCTTTTGAATTGAATAAAGCACAAAAGTCTTTGTCACAAATCTGTGAAACACTCATCAGATTGTATTTCAACTGAGGAACATAGTTGACAAATTCCAGACTATTTACTCCATTTGATACTGTTCCTTATCCATCAATCTTTCCTCCTCTTGGGTTTCCAGCAAAAGCAACATACTCTCCATCAATTTGATGATAATCTTGCAGCAAGTTAAAGTGCCCAGTCATATGTCTTGAACATCTACTATCTACATGCCAGATGTTATCGCCGGTTCTTCTTGATTGACCCTATACACAACGAACTATTTATGCGATTTGACCAAAATTGTTTTAATCAAGAGATTTTAGTGTCAGGATATGACCTCTCATTGGAATCAGAATTACAACCATCCTTTGATGAAGCATGGTCATCAAATAGAACATTATTTTTAATTTTCCAAGTTCGTTTTAAATAATTTTTAGCAATTTTAATTCTTTTACGCCTAGATTTCCTACTGTGAGAAGACTTAGGCAACACATATGAATTTAATGAACTTTTGGAAGGCGATTCTTCATTAGAATATGCGGTTGTCAATTTACAACTTTTTGAAAAATGATTTGAGGCACCACAACTAAAACAAACATTTTCACAAGATATCTTAGCCTGATAATAGTCATCACAAGATGAAGATGATTGTGATGTTGAGGAATCTGAACATGAGACGGTTCTCTCATCAATAACTTTGTCTTGAAGACGATGTGCTTCCTTTAATCTGAAAAAGTCCATGTTGCTCATGGTTTCACGTGGTACATCATTCACAATAATTCCTGCACTTTTAAACTTGGTAACACATGGCATAACATTCAAAGATTTAGGAACAAAAGGCAAAGCAATTTTAAATTTAGAAACATCACATCCCAAACCCGTATGCTCAGCAGGAATAGAATCAAAATACAAGTTTTTAACGTGTTCACAAATATTTGGTTTTGACACGGACATATTATTACATTCATCCGACTCAAGTTCTTTTAAAATAGTTCTGTCATTGGTACTCTCATCACAATCATCTTCGGAATTTACACAATTTAATTCTGCACAAGAAGCAAAACTGTCAGAATCAGAGGATGTAATATAATCATCAAGAGATAATGTGCAAACAAAAGGTGTGGAAACATGTGGAGTTGGCATATCAGTAAATCTCCCTGATTTAGAATAAGGAGGTGGATGAGAGTTATACCCAAGACCTTCTGTGCCTTTAGAATAAGGAGGTGGATGAGAATTTTCTGATCCATATCCATGTGGTCAACCTGTAATTTGGCTTTTTCTGCCTTTTGGACTCTTTCAGTTAAAATCGTATTGTTAATAGTTTGAGTATTGAGTTGCATAATTAAAGAACGATTTTCACCAGATATGTCACGAATTTTCTTTAAGTAAAGTTTCTCATTTTTGGCAACAGAGTCATACATCACCTTAATGTGATCTCGTTCATCAATCAAGGCTTGATTGATGAATCTGTATTTTTGAATTTCATTCAAGCAAGATCTAGAATTACACAGTTTAGAAATAAGCTCAGCAGGCACAGCAGTGAGATCCTCAGCAGGTTCAATCATGACACACTTGCCCATGTCCTCTACATCAGCCATCAAGGCTTTATCAGCAGCTTCCTCAGCTTGTTCTCCCCAATGATAGTGTCCATCAGCTTGACACACAAGAGCTGTGAAACTTGAAGATGTGTTTGTCTTTGGAGGATTGGCAGCTTGTTTTCCAGAGGAAATCTTCTTTTCTTGCTGATCCTTGGAGGACGGCTCCTTGCAGTTTCTGGCAAAGTGACCCAGCTGATCACAATTGTAGCATCTCACCTTCTTGATATCAAACCCAAGTGTCTTTCCCTGCTTGAATATGTCTATGCCAGTCCTTTTGATGAATCTTTTGGCTCTTAAGGTCAACATGGCCATGCACCAATCAATGTCCTTTTTCTCCAAATCATCAGGATTAATCTGCTCCAAGTCATCAGGTTGAAAGCTAACCGGTGTTAGATTTCCAGAAATCAGTGCATCATAGCACGACATGAAAGCAGTCATGATTGGGACATAATCATCAGGAATCATGGTGACAGTCTTTTGAGGAGCTGGTAGAATTAATTGCAGCAGCTGAAGGAGGGACATCAGTCTGAAAGTATGGGCTACCGGATGAGCTTGATCCAGCAATAAGAGCTGTGTTTCCAGACTGATTTGACGGGGTGACTGCTCCCTTCTTAATCTCAATTTCATAAGATTCAAGAATGCTATAGACTTCCTGTTGAGACAGAGCACTCAGATTCTTAGTCTTTTTTATCATGATTCGATACATATTCCATTCCAAAGGGAAGAGAATCTAGGAGTTTCTTGTTTAGATCAAGAGTAGGGTACTCAACTCCCATTACTTTCAACTTTGATACAATGCTTGAGAAACGGTTGATCAAATCAGATATTGATTCTCCCCTTACACTGCTGAACATCGCATATTGTTTCTTGATCAGATCTCTTTTGCTTTCCCTGACATCCTCACTTCCCTCATATCTTGTGCACAATGCAGCCCATAAGTCTTTGGCAGTTGTGTACTCAACAAAAATGTTGAAAATATCCATAGGAAGAGCCATGGCAATAGTCCCGTAGGCCTTGTTGTCTCGGGAAATCAAGGCAAGATCTCTCTCATCATACTCAGATACTAACTTAGGACGTTGAACATCAGCAGTGGTAGTTACGGGCTTGTGGGGACCATCGGTGATAGAACTCAACAATGTATAATCGTGAAATTGAAAGAAAAGCTTCATCTTTTTAGTCCAGTCATCAAATTCTCTTGTGGACACAAGAGCAGGTGGTCTATTTCCCCCCAGAATGTTCTGTTGAACTTGAAGTGGCCATAATATTCGGAATCGAAACTAAAACAGTAACTAGTTTCGATAGAACAACTTCTATCGAAACAACTAGTTTCGATAGGACAACTTTTATCGAAACAACTAGTTTCGCTAGGACAAGTTTCGATAAACACAGTTTCTATATAAGACAAAAATCTAGTTTCGATAGTACCTTCTCCCGACAAAACGTAGACAAGAAGTTTCGATGATCAACAAAAATAAGAAACTGTCCCCAGTAGTTTCGATGCCTTTTTCTCAAAGCTCAGAAATACTCCATTGATGATAAGCTCCAGAAATCAATAGTGCAGAAATGACAAATCAATCCAGCGAAAACCTTCGTCTAACACTCCTGATCACTAATCCAACCTCCGATTCTTGAAATCACGAACAAAAATCCTTGAAAAACGATGAAACAGTACGTTTGAGATGTTATGTGCAGATTCCAACAAAAACCTCAAAATACTTCACAAATCACCTAGAATCAATCACAAAACCTGATAACACTCAAAAACACTAGAGCATATAGCTCTGATACCAATTGTAGGTCCAGATTTCTCTTGAAATCACTGATTTGATCGATTACACACACACAGACGGAAACTGTGTGTATGGTGGTGAAACAGATGGTAGAAACAGAATCGGTGAAGATAACAGGCTAACCTCATAATGAATCAACACAAAATGATATGAAAATGTAAGAACACATTGTAAAAACAACTGCAAAATGTATTGATTCAATAACAATGTGAAAGAGAAGGTTCAGGGTTACAGCCGCTACTCACACCCTAAACATTCTCAACCTAGGCTATTTATAGTAGTGACAGGTATCGAAACTATGTTCAATCGAAACTACTAGTTTCAATTGACCATTTACAAGTGATACACAACTGTCGAAACTACCATCTATCGAAACAACTAGTTTCGATTGAACACACTCAATCGAAACTAAGTAGTTTCGATGGCCCAAACTTAGAAATAAAACAGTAAATTACAGAAAACTGAAATTACATTTAATGAAATGACAGAAAGTAAACTAGTCTAAAACTGTTTAAACATACAATAAATGACAACAGCTTATACATAAGATATGACTCTACAGCTATATATATATACATATGGTTACAGTCATCTCAACGTGTTCATTTTGTATAAACCATTTCATACTATAAACATAAGACAATTGGTTTCACGTTCAAGTAATAATACTTAATAATTGTACGTATCGTTCGTTAATCGTATTAGAGGTTCTTGTTTAAAAATAGTAATATATTGTAGTCATAACGAACACTCTTGACAAAGACACGGGTTTACGTCTCGCTAATATTTACTGTTAAGTTAATATTTATTTTATCATTATTTTATCGTTATTGAATCTTGTAACATCCCTAAATTTATAAAACCCGAATAAAAGAACTAGGGGTCGAGACTAATAACGCGAAGTAAAAGGAATAGACAGGAAGAAAGCCCCTCAAGTCAGCTACATCATCACAACCTCCCCTCAACTCCACCATTTGCTCAACTTAGAGAGAGAAAGAGAGAACCGAGTCTAGAGATAGAGAAAGTAAAGGTATCGGCTCAAAGGCTCGGGAATCGTTGCTCACCATCTCAGGAACGTTTAGCAACAAAGAAGAAACGAAAACATGTAACATTCATGCTCGAATATGAGTTTTTAGTTAAGAAATGGGTTTTAGGGTTCTAATGGGATTGAATAAAAAGATGACATTTTTACGTATGGAATCGCATAAAAAGCATGTATCTAGCTCCATGGAAGCTAGATACAAGTTCTGAACGTAAAAAGGTCGAAGCTTGAATGAAAAACGATGAAGTTGATGAAAATCTGATGCGTCGCCCAAAAAGTCAGATGAATGGGCCGAAAACTATTTTTCGACCGAAAAGTGTCACGGACACCTAAGATTTCGATCAGAACATTTCGGTCGAAAAGTGTCTCGAACACCTAAGATTTCGATCAGAACATTTCGGTCGAAAAGTGTCTTGAACATCTAAGATTTTGATCAGAACATTTTGGTCGAATAGGGGTTTTGGTCAATGAGTTTTCGAGCAAAAGAATATGAGAATAAAGAACTCTTCCAAGTGATTAGTTTCCGGTCGAAATAGATTTCGACTGTAATAGATTTCAGACATGGAGTTTTCGGGTAAATGATTTGATACTAATGTGTCTAGCTCACCTAACTCTAAGAATAGAAATGTTAAGTGTCGGTTAAATTCATTAGCTTATCTTGTATGACTTGATTATATAGATTGTGTGTGACCTTAACTGACACTCCTAAACCAGCTAAGTGTATTCAGAAATCACCCGTCAGGTGAGTTCTATGTGCCCCCTTCTATGTTATGTGCAAATCATTTTAAATGTTTTGGGGCTGAAGTGTATAAACTAAATGTATAAATGCTATGAATGCCAATGTGATTATACGTTATATACAAATATATATTTATATATATATGAAAATGAATTATGAACAAAGAATGAAACGTATGTTTACAAAGAATGAATGAAAGAATGGCATAACGTAAATGAATGAAATATTGCTTTATAATTATATATATTGCATGTTATGAATGTATATATACGTTATGGACGGAAACGAAGCTAACGGCTACTACGGTAGACGGACGACCACTTGACTATTATGCAGCCAGAAAGGAAAGTCTAGAAAGGTAGACTAAATAACGGCCACTACGGTGGAGTAAGTCCCTAAATCGATGCACGTCTGTATAATTAGTTCAAATGGGAAACTAATGCCTTAGGGAAGACGGGTGAATATGACGGACTACGACGGTAGGACGGTTAAGACGGACGGCCGAAGGTTGGTTGAACGGTTAAGACGGACGGCCGAAGGTTGGCTGGACGGTTTTAAGGCGGACGGTTTCTAGGACCGGACGAGTAAAAGGGCTACGACGGTAGCTTAAGGGCGTATGTCTTTGTGACATACGCAGTAAAAGACGGGTTGATCACCCTTATGTGTATGACTGGACGAGTAAAAGGGCTACGACGGTAGCTTAAGGGCGTATGTCTTTGTGACATACGCAGTAAAAGACGGGAGGTGAATGCATATCTATGTAATCACATATGAATGATGAAAGAAAAGTAAAAGTTGTGAATACGTAATTATGTACTCGCGTATGAATGATAAATGAAGACAAAAGATGAGTAAAGGTGTATTTATATATATATATATATATATATATATATATATATATATTTACTTATCAAGAAATAATGTTTGTTCCTGATTGATTTAAACTAGAACTCACCAGCGTTAGCTGACTTTTAGTATACATTTCAGGTAAACAGATGAATGGTCGTGCGAAGGCGTGAGGGCTGCCGGGCATGAGACTGACATCCCACTTTATTTTATGCTTAGGGAATGGTTAATGTTTTAAATGTTAAGACTTCCGCTGATATGTACTCAAATGTTGAATGTTTCCGTTGTGTTTGAATGTTTTAAATTTAAAGTTTAGTATTGATGACTTTGTTTATGAGTAAATCCAACAAGTGAGGTTACCCGGAATTGGGGCCTTACAAATCTTTTAAACTTAACGTGATCTAACCGCACTCGCGTTTAAATTTTGTAATAAATGAACGTAATCATTTTAGCATGCGTTTATACCTTTATGCTCATTTGGTTTGTATATGCGGACTCGTTTCACTCACGACCAGATCCGTTCGGTTTGACTTCCGTTGACTGAGTTTGACCAGGTTTGAATTTTGTTGACCAAAGCTCGGGATGTCATATTATGTCCAAAAACACAACTTTTATACTCAGGGATGGAACCCGGCAACCAGAATTTCTAAATCTATAAGGTGTAATACGGAATTTAGACGAAAATATAATCTTTTCATCAAAATCAACTTAGATGAGCAAAACCGAGCGCAAACCTTTTAGATCGGGATGGTAGAATGACGAAAGAAGTGGATCTGGCCTGTTTGGGGTCGACGGAGACTTGCCGGAAAACGTTTTTCAACGGATCTTGGACGGAAACAAGCAAGGAGCTGCTGATCTGGACCGGAGGAACACTTGTAAGTATGGATCGGGGGATTTGGGTTCGTCGGATCTAGACAGATCTGTCCTAAAACCTCCTTAGCCGTCCCCCTGCTCGTCTGCACTATCATCGGAATACCATGAACGTAGCTGGAACAAATGGGAGTTGTTCGAATCGAAGACATCTCGCCGGATAACCGGGTTTGCCTGAAAAACGGGGTTTACACCGTGGCCGTCGCCGCGATGAATAGAAAAAATGGGGATCGTCTGAGGTTCCACCACCTCGCGCCACCGCCGCCATTCATGGCTTCCCTCCCCGAATCCTTACCTTCTTCCGTGTGAAATTACCACCGTGAGCTACATCCGTCTTCACCGAAAACCTAGCGCCGCTGAGTTCCTTTTGCTCGTCCACCCTTCCCGCCGCTGTGGTCGCCGGGGGGGGGGGGGCGCTGGAAATTGGTCGGACTCCTCTCCCCTATTCCCGATTGGTCTCTCTCTCTCCCTACACTCTCACCTTCATGTGTGTGTGTGTGTTTATTCAAATGAGAGAAATGGGGATAAAGTTCTTGTGAGGGCCCTTTCCTGGGTAACCTCACTTGTTGGATTTACTCATGAACATAGTCATAATTCTGAATTTAATTTACAAGCATTCAAGAGTAGCGAAAGCAAACAACATTCGAATACATAATGTAACATACCAGCGGAAGTCTTATCATAACATAACATAACATAACAGCGGAAATCTTAACAATTAAAAACATAACATTGTCTTGCATATATAAAAGTGGGATGTCAGTCTCGTGCCGGGTAACCATCATGCCTTCGCACGACCCTTCCTTTCTTTACCTGAAATGTATACTAAAAGTCAGCTAACACTGGTGAGTTCTAGTTTAAAAACAATCAGACATAACATTTGTCTTATCGTTAAGTATTATATATATATATATATATATATAATATACGTGCTTTTGCATATTCTTTGTTTTACTATTCTCACATAACATTCATACTAAGTATATACATATGTACATACATACTTACTCTGGGGAGAACATTCATTGGTCATACACATATGGGTGATCAACCCGTCTTAATTGTCGCGTGAGTCACAAAGACAAACTTCGTGAGAACTACCGTCGTAGTCCTTTTCATAAACCGTCCGGCCCTAGAAACCGTCTGTCGTAACATAAACCCGTCTGGCAACCTTTGTCCGTCCACCTAAACCGTCCTACCGTCGTAGTCCGTTCATTCGCCTGTCTGTCCAAAGGCATCCGTTTCCCACGCGGCTATTATGTATGCAACCGTTCTACATGTATTAAGGCATTTGCTTCGACCGTCCATGAGTGCCTTTTATACGTCCTAGCTTATGAAGGAACATTTTTGTCCCGGTTGCAAAATAGTCACGTGGTCGTCCGTCCACCAAAGTAGCCGTTGTCATCGAAACGTCCATAACGTTTACATACATTCATAACATGCAATATATAAAATACAAAGCAAGATTTCATTCATTCACGTTATGTCATTCTTTCATTCGTTCTTTAAAATCATACGCTTCATTCTTTGTTCATCATTCATTTTGATACATATATGTATATATCACGTATGATCACATTGGCATTTATAACATTTATTTATTTAGCGTATACCCTTCATCCCCAAACATTTAAAAAGGTTTGCACATAACATAGAGGGGGCACATAGAACTCACCTGATGCGCTAGTCTCGTCCAGTCCTAACAACGGTCCAATGAGTGCCACACACGATCTGGATTGATTAATTACACATACATCAGACCTAATCCCGACTTTAACGGTTAAACCATTCTGAATTAGGCGACTATACTGACTTTACTAACCGGCCTGTTGCCTGCGCACATAGCAAGTGCGCAGGGCCTTGTTCTTGCGTACTTGATAAGTACGTAGAACATTCTTCTTGCGTACTTGATAAGTACGCAGGATCTGCTTCTTGCGTACTTGATAAGTACGCAGGACTTGCTTCCCCGCAAAAACCCTAACTTTCGCATGCAGATCTGATCGTGCCAATCTTACAACTTTCTTTGTTCAAAATGTGCGGTTTTCATTCTAGATGTTAGTTTAAGCTTATTTTCAAGTTTCATCCGTAAAAACGTCACCTATTTAGCTAAAACCCGAAAATCCCAAATTAAACAAACACTCAGTTTAGGGTCGAATCGTTACCTGGATTGGGAATCGGATTCGGAGCAGTAACGTGCTACTTTAATTCTGGGTCGATCCGTCAACTTTCTCTCTCTAGGCCCGAGCTCTCCTTTCTTTCTCTAACTTTGTAAATGGTGGAAGTTTGCAAGTTTGAGGCTCTCTTGGCCCTTATATACATGGGCTTCCCTCGGCCCGTTGGAGCCGAGCCCAAGCCCATCCATTTTCCTTTCATCTATTACGATTAAATCTCGATCGCGTTATTATTTATCTACTTACTATTTTTTGGATGTTAAAAGTCTACCCTCCTTAAAGGGGTTTCGTCCTCGAAACCGTTTATACGTTAAACAATTGAGGGTATAATCCCCTCATCTCGTCTTCTTTCTCCCATGTCGCTTCTGACCCTTTTCTGTGCTTCCATTGTACTTTAACTAATTGAATCGACTTATTACGTAGTCGTTTCTCAGCTCGGTCAAGAATGGCTATTGGTTCCTCCACATAATTTAGACTGTTATCCACTTCGATCTCGTCGTAAGGTATGTGAGCTGTGTCGTCAGCTAGGCACTTGCGTAAGTGCGACACGTGGAACGTAGGGTGTATTCCACTAAACTCAACGGGTAGGTTGAGTCTGTAAGCAACTTGACCCCCTCTCGCTAAAATCTTGAAAGGTCCGACAAACCTTAGACTTAGTTTGCCACGTTTTCTGAATCGAATGATTCCTTTCCATGGTGATACCTTTAACAGTACCATGTCCCCTACTTGAAACTATAAATCCCTTCTTCTCTTATCCGCGTATGATTTCTGTCTGTCTTTTGCGGCTTTCGTTCGAGCCTTGATTTGATCAAATTTCTCGGAAGTAGCTTTGACCACTTCGAGACTTGCAAAATCCTTCTGTCCAATTTCCCCCTAACAAACTGGGGTCCTACATCTCCTTCCATACAACATTTCAAACGGCGGCATGCCAATAGTTGAGTGATAGCTGTTGTTATATGAAAATTCTGCCAATGGTAGATGGTTGTCCCAGCTACCACCGAAGTCGATTATACAGGCCCGGAGCATGTCCTCCAAGGTCTGAATGGTCCTTTCCGATTGACCATCGGTTTGGGGGTGGTAAGCGATGCTGCTGTTCAGTCTAGTGCCCATCGCTTCATTGAATTTCTTCCAAAACCTTGGCGTGAATCTAGTATCCCTGTCGGACACAATCGACACCGGCATACCATGTCTGCTCACAATTTCCTTGATAAATATTTCTGCTAGTCTTTCTGACGAAGAAGTCTCACGTATTGGCAAGAAGTGAGCACTTTTCGTCAAGCGGTCGACGGTCACCCAAATGGTATCATTGCCTTTATCTGTTCGCGGTAGCTTGGTAATGAAGTCCATCGTGATCTCCTCCCACTTACATTCCGGTATTGGTAAAGGTTGCATTTTTCCGCATGGTTTCTGGTGCTCGGCCTTAACTAGTGAACACATGTAACATCCCAAAACTAGTAAATAAATAATAACGCGATCAAGATTTAATCGTCATAGATGAAAGGAAAATGGATGGGCTTGGGCTTGGCTCCAACCGGCTGAGGGAAGCGCAGGTATATAAGGGCCAAGAGAGCCTCAAACTTGCAAACTTCCACTATTTGTAAAGTTAGAGAGAAAAGGGAGAGCTCAAGCCTAGAGAGAGAAAGTTGACGGATCGACCCGGAATTGAAGGAGCACGTTACTGCTGAGCTCGTGAGCAAAACCTCCGAATCCGAATCCCAATCCAGGTAACGATTCGACCCTAAACTGAGTGTTTTTTTAATTTGGGATTTTCGGGTTTCAGCTAAATAGGTGACGTTTTTACGGATGAAACTTGAAAATAAGCTTAGGACTAACATCTAGAATGAAAACCGCATGTTTTGAACAAAGAAAGTTGTAAGATTGGCACGATCAGATCCGCATGCGAAAGTTAGGGTTTTTGCGGAGAAGCTGATCCTGCGTACTTATCACGTAAGCAAGAAGAATGTTCTGCGTACTTATCAAGTACGCAAGAAGAAGGTCCTGCATACTTATCAAGTACGCATGAAACGAAGTATGCGCACTTATTAAGTACGCAAGAACAAGGACATGCGCACTTGCTAAGTGCGCAGGCAACAGGCCGGTTAGTAAAGTCAATATAGTCGCCTAATTCAGAATGGTTTAACCGTTAAAGTCGGGATTAGGTCTGATGTATGTGTAATTAACCAATCCAGATCGTGTGTGGCACTCATTGGACCGATGATAGGAAAGGACGAGACTAGCTCATCAGGTGAGTTCTCTGTGCCCCCTCTATGTTATGTTTAAACCTTATTAAATGTTTTGGGGCTGAAGTGTATACGCTAAATGAATAAATGTTATAAATGCCAATGTGATCATACATGATATATACATATATGTATCAAAATGAATGATGAACAAAGAATGAAACGTATGATTATAAAGAATGAATGAAAGAATGACATAACGTGAATGAATGAAATATTGCTTTATATTTTATATATTGCATGTTATGAATGTATGTAAACGTTATGGATGCTTCGATGACAACGGCTACTTTGGTAGACGGATGACCACGTGACTATTTTGCAACCGCGACAAAAACGTTCTTTCATAAGCTAGGATGTATAAAAGGCACTCATGGATGGTCGAAGCAAAATGCCTTATTACATGTAGAACGGTTGCATACATAATAGCCGCGTGGGAAACAGATGCCTTTGGGTAGACGGGCGAATGAACGGACTACGACGGTAGGACGGGTTTAGGCGGACGGACAAAGGTTGCCAGACGGGTTTATGTTACGACGGACGGTTTCTAGGGCTGGACGGTTTATGAAAAGGACTACGACGGTAGTTCCCACGAAGTTTGTCTTTGTGACTCACGCGACAATTAAGACGGGTTGATCACCCATATGTGTATGACCAATGAATGTTCTCCCCAAAGTAAGTATGTACATATGTATATACTTAGTATGAATGTTATGTGAGAATAGTAAAACAAAGAATATGCAAAAGCACGTATATTTTATATATATATATATATAATACTTAACGATAAGACAAATGTTATGTCTGATTGTTTTTAAACTAGAACTCACCAGCGTTAGCTGACTTTTAGTATACATTTCAGGTAAAGAAGGAAGGGTCGTGCGAAGGCGTGATGGTTACCCGGCACGAGACTGACATCCCACTTTTATATATGTTAAGACAATGTTATGTTTTTAATTGTTAAGACTTCCGCTGTTATGTTATGTTATGTATTCGAATGATGTTTGCTTTCGCTACTCTTGAATGCTTGTAAATTAAATTCAGTATTATGACTATGTTTATGAGTAAATCCAACAAGTGAGGTTACCCAGGAAAGGGGCCTTACAAGTTGGTATCAGAGCAATAGTTTGAGAGATTCAGACATCCCTAAATGTCTGGACTCAAGCTGATTATGGGACCAACGCATGGATGTCAGTATCGGTAACCAACGCCAACGCCAGCACGGTAAGTAAGTACTAAAGTTAATGCACTTGGATAAGAATAGATACCTTAACTTAGAACAAATAGATGTCAATGTCACAACCGATTTGAGGAGTTTTGAACCCGAAAAGAAATGTAAATTAGTAATCACAAACCGGTAACTGTAATTAAAAATTTACCTTGCTCGTACTGTTCTAAAACTATGATCTGAAGGAATGGCATTGATGTATTCCCTTTATAACTATCAGGAAACTAGGAACTATGGCTGGTGGAGGAAGAACAGGACGCTGAGGCGGTCGCACTTGCCGAGTCGGTAGACCTCCATTGAATCAAAGACATGAAGTGGAGGAGAGTGTGCATGCAGAACACACTAAAAGTGTGCACGAAACAGACGTGACCCCAACTGGGGGCGACAATCAAGGGCCTCTACAGTTGGAACCCGAGGTCAGGGATGCTATTTCCCATGAAGTTGTACTCACTCTGAAGAAAGTATTGCTTGATCTACTATCCGAGGCACTAAAGAAAAGTATAGAGGATGATGAAGGAGACCATGAAGAGAAAGTGTATGACAGTGATGGGGATGAAGTAAAGGTGTGATCAAGCAATCGTGGGTGTACTTACAAAGGTTTCAAGGACAGAGACCCACCCAAGTTCGATGGGAACAAGGATTCAGTGGCTATGTTCGAATGGATTTAGAGGATGAATGCTGTAATCAACATCAGGAAGTGTCGACCGGACCAAGCTGTTAAGTATGTTGCTCATTCTTTCACCAATGAGGCACTAAGTTGGTGGAGGAACATTCAGAGGACAAAGTCGCCAAACGCTCTTGCCAGAATGACATGGGAAGACCTGAAGAAGCTGATAATCCAAAAGTTCTGTCCCCAAAACGAAATTGATCGAGTGGAAAATGAATTCCTAAACTGTAAATCTGGCAGCAAGACGCACTGCTAGTATACTTCTAGGTTCAATGAGCTAGCTCAACTGGTACCCCACCTGGTGGAGACAGAAGAACGAATGATTAAGTACTATGTGAAGGGCCTACCTCAAAGGGTCCGTCTTCATGTAAAATCTAATCTACCATCGACCTTCGAATCGGTAGTTAACCTGTCTGGAATCATTTATGACGATTACGCTAACGAGGACACAGCTCCCGAAGCTCCGAAACGGAAATGGGAGAACTCGTTCAAAGGAAATTGAAACTACACCACTAAGGTGAAGAAGCCTAGGGTAGAAGGGTATGACGTTTGTAAGAAATGCTCAAAGAAACACCAAGGCAAATGTCTAGTTGGCTCAACCATGTGTTATAAGTGTGGGAGGCCGGCATTACTCCTGAGATTGCTATAAGGATGTCAAGTGCCAACTGATGGTAATCCGACCTAAGATCGATCTTTGAGAACCAACTCGCACCTTGTAGTTGATCAAAAAGGTCGTCTATTCTAGGCAGTGGGTATTTGTTCTTTACTGTCCTCTTGTTCAGTTCGCGGTAGTCAATGCACATGCGCATGCTGCCGTCCTTCTTCTTTACAAATAGTACCGGAGCTCCCCATGGTGAAATGCTCGGTCTGATAAATCCTTTTTCTGTTAATTCCTCTAGTTGAGACATCAATTCTTTCAATTCTGACGGAGCCAATCGGTAGGGGGCTTTGGCAACGGGCTCAGCTCCTGGCAGTAAGTAAATCTGAAATTCTATTTCCCGATCGGGTGGCAACACAGGTAGATCCTCAGGGAATACTTCCGGAAAGTTGCACACCACGGGTACATTCTTGAGTTCTTTCGTTTTCATTCTATCGCCAATAACATACGCCAGATAAGCTTCGCAACCGCGCCTCATGTAACTTTCGGCCTTGATCATTGAGATGATGTTCGACATCGTGCAATTCCAATCCCCATAAACCGTAATTGGACTACCACTAGGAGCTTTGAGGTGTATCCTCTTACGTTTACAAATGATTTGAGCTTCGTTGGCAGCTAGCCAATCCATACCCAATACTATATCGAATCCTCCTAAGGTGAGAAGGATTAATCTACAAGGAAACTTATGGCCCTCTATTTAATGATGCAATCCTCTGTTACTTGGAATACCGCCGAATTTTTACCAACGACAGTTTGTACGCTAAAGGCCTTTACTATGGTGTTGATAGTGCAATCTAGTTTACGACTAAATGCATTGGATATAAAGCTTTTACTAGCACCAGAGTCAAATAAAATAGCAGCATGTTCATCATTAACTAAGAACGTACCTGAAACAATATCAGGGTTTCCCCTTGCTTCCTCCTCAGTCAAGGTGTGGCTCGAGTCCTAGCCTTCGGCTGTTCCTTTTCAGCTTCCTTTTCCTTTCCTAAACCGGATTGTCTGGTTTTCCTGCAATCCCTAGTCATGTGTCCATATCTTCCACAACTTTGGCACTTGACGTCCTTTAAGCAATCCGGGAGTAATGCCCCGGCCTCCCGCACTTATAACACATGGTTGAGCCAACAAGACATTCGCATTGGTGTTTCTTTGAGCATTTCTTACAAATGTCATACCCTTCTACGCTAGGCTTCTTCACCTTGGCGGTGTAGTTTCCCTTTCCATTTCCTTTGAACGAGTTCTCCCATTTCCGTTTCGGAGCTTTGGGAGCTGTGTCCTCGTTAGCGTAATCGTCATAGATGATTCCAAACAATTTGACTACCGATTCGAATGTCGATGGTAGATTAGCTTTTACATGAACACGGACCCTTTGAGGTAGGCCCTTCACATATACTTAATCATTCGTTCTTCTGTCTCCACCAGGTGGGGGTACCAGTTGAGCTAGCTCATTGAACCTAGAAGTATACTGGCGGTGCGTCTTGCTACCAGCCTTAAAGTTTAGGAATTCATTTTCCACTCGATCAATTTCGTTCTGGGGACAGAACTTTTGGATTATCAGCTTCTTCAAGTCTTCCCATGTCAATATGGCAAGAGCGTTTGGCGACTTTGTCCTCTGAATGTTCCTCCACCAACTTAGTGCCTCATTGGTGAAAGAATGAGCAACATACTTAGCAGCCTGGTCCGGCCGACACTCACTGATGTTGATTACAGCGTTCATCCTCTCAATCCATTCAAACGTAGCCACTGAATCCTTGTTCCCATCAAACTTGGGTGGGTCTCCGTCCTTGAAACCTTTGTAAGTACACCTACGATTGCTTGATCCTACCTTTACTTCATCCCCCTCACTGTCATACACTTTCTCTTCATGGTCTCCTTCATCATCCTCTCTACTTTTCTTTAGTGCCTCTGATAGTAGATCAGGCAACACTTTCCTCAGAGTGAGTACAACTTCACGGGCAATAGCATCCCTGACCTCGGGTTCCAACTGTAGAGACCCTTGATTGTCGTTCCCAGTTGGGGTCACATCTGTTTCGTGCACACTTTCAGTGTGTTCTGCGTGCACACTCTCTTCCTCTTCATGTCTTTGATTCAATGGAGGTCTACCAACTCGGCCAGTGCGACCGCCTCGGCGTCCTGTTCTTCCTCCACCAGCCACAGTTCCTAGTTTCCTGATAGTTATAAAGGGAATACATCAACGCCATTTCTTTAGATCATAGTTTTAGAACAATACGAGCAAGGTAAATTTTTAATTACAGTGATCGGTTTGTGATTACTAATTTACATTGCTTTCCGGTTTCAAAACTCTTCAAATCGGTTGTGAGATTGACATCTATTTGTTCTAAGTTAAGGTATCTATTCTTATCCAAGTGCATTAACTTTAGTACTTACTGTTAGGACATAGATTGGAATGACAAAAGCTTGTAATAGTTAGATTTTATGTCTTTATGTTTTTGTTATGTAAATGTTAAAAGTCACTAAGTGTTTTACAAGTATAGCCTAGAGGCGAACTTGTTAAGTTTGCCTGGTCTATCAGAGGCGAACTTAATAAGTTCGCTTAGGTATAACTGAGGTGAACTTGTTAAGTTCGCTTAAGCTGTTAGAAGCGAACTTATGTGTGTTTACATCAGTTGGTTATATATATGTTCGCTTATATCAGGTCAGTTGGTTATATATATGTGTGTTTACAGAGTCAGTCAGAGAGAACCAGAACAAATCAGAGAGATTTCCGATTGAGTCTGTAAACATGATTGTTATTGAAATACGAATTGAGAAGGTTATTTACTTGCGTGTTTGAATTGTCTTTTATGCGTATAAACGTTGACTCATTGGATTCCGCACTCCGAGTAAACGTCACGTCTTATCACGAGATCAATCCGTAGACTCGCCATGGGGACCTACAAGTGGTATCAGAGCTATTGCTCGTGATTCTTGTTGATTCTAGATGATTTTATATGCAAATTGACATCAAGTTCATCATTTTTGAGTTTTTCATTTCAATGGAGTTTTCAAGACTGATTTCAATCTGATTTGGAGTTTTTGAATAGGATTGTGATGAAATTGATCCGATAGAAAGCTTTTAATTGACAAATTACACAATCCTATGGTCCAATTTTGTTTAATCCTTCAATTCAGTATTTAATGATGATTTTTGAAAGTTCTTGGTTCGCGGCTGTGGTCTGAAGAAGTTCTTGATCAAGATTCTGTTACGGCAAGCGAACTTGCTGAATTCCGTGCAGGCGAACTTGTCAAGTTCGCTTCTCACAGGGTTAAGCGAACTTAAGCAGATTTCAAGTTTCTAGTTTAAGCGAACTTATTAAGTTAAGTTCTCTTGGGTGTATCAGAGGCGAACTTATTATCTTCGCCTGAGGGTAAGACTGTTCAACACTTGGAAATTTTTCAGAAACTTTTTTAAAAAAAATGGCAAATATGGTTCAAGTCACGAATATGTTCAATTATGACAATGAGATCGGTACATCTCAAAAACCTCCGAAGTTATTGAATCTAGCTGATTATTCAAATTGGAAAGATCGGTTTGACCAGTTCGTATCTTTTACCGATACTAGTTTGTGGATTCCGATTTTGGAAGGATATACGCATCCTACTTATTCGTGGATGGGAAAGGATGATGTTCCGAAGCCGGTGTCAGCGTTAACTACTGAAGAGAAGTTGTTATTTGATAGGGAAAAGAAAGCAATGGCTAGTATTTCTATGTCTCTTCCGAAGGAAATATATCACAGTTTTAAACAGTTCAAGTCTTCTCAACAACTGTGGGAAGCATTACAGAAAAGGTGTGAAGGAAGTTTGGATGTGAAGAAGAGTAGAAAGGAGTTACCAAAGAAGCAGTTTTTGGTCTTTAAACATTTTCAAAATGAATCCTTAGATGATCTTGCTACAAGATTCTATCATCTTCTTAGTGAACTGACTAGTGCATCTGTGGTATATGAGACTGAGGAAATCAATGATAAATTCTTGGAGGCTTTACCATCAAAGTTTGATGTGTATACGGTTTTGATCAAAGAAAATAATAAGTACAAAACCATGTCTCTTGAAGAAGTTCTAGGGAAGATTCAGTCGCATGACATGAATATGAAGAAGAAAGAGACTAATATGGAGCATATCCAGGATCCCTCAATGTATTTTGCCAAATCTACTGGTAAATCTGGTACTGGAGTGGCATTCTTTGCTGGTGATGCTCAAGAGTCTTCAAATGATCAGTGTTCTGGAGTTCCAATTTATTCTGGTCATTCAAGCCATTCTGGATTTTCTGTGACTACAGCTTCAACATCATCTGGATCTCATGTGAATCAGAAAGTTGCTGATGATTATCTTGCTATGTTTTCTTCATTCATGGCATCATATGAAAATTTCATTGGAGGTAAAATACATGATCCTGAGGTTATAGAAGAAGATTTCAGACAGATTGACCTTGTTGATCTGGAAGAAATGAATATCCAATGGAATATGGGCATGTTAATGCGTCAAGCTAAAGATTTCTTGAAGAGAACTGGCAGAAAATATATTGGTTCAAATAGTCGATCTCGTATGGGTTTTGATAAGAGCAAAGTTAGGTGTTACAACTGCCAAGAGTATGGTCACTTTGCTAAGGAGTGTGTGAAGCCGAAGGTAGAATTTGATTCTCAAAAGAAGCAGTCTAACTTTCAGCATAATAGGAATCAGTCACATGGTTCATCTGGTAATCAAAATCATGGTCCTTCTGGTAATACAAATCATGCATCTGCATCATCAGCTTTGGTTGCTCAAAACAACGAAAACTATGATTGGGGCATTCATTTTGTTGCAGAAATTCATTCTGAAAAACCAAAGGAGTCTATTGATGATGAAAGTTCTAGTGATGATTCGTGTGATGATGATAGTGTTCCAAGCGTTGATGATGAGGTAGAACAAGGGCAGAGTATTGATTCTGATGCTACATCAGGGGTTGCTGAGGATGATATTGTTCTTATAGAAAATGCTTCAGTTGGTGATGATTCAGAGAATATTCCTATTGCCAAAGTATTCATGGCAGACATGTCTGATCCATCTAAGGTAAAAGACTCTGTTTGACATATATACTGTTCTAACTGCATTTCTGTTAAAGATAAACTGCAAAAGGTAATGGATGATAACACAAACTTGATTTGTGACATGAAATCAATGCATTCAGTTAATCAGAAACTGAAAGATAATGATAAGTTGTGCATTGATAGAATTGAGTCTTTGAAAAGAGACTTAAATTCTCTTGGGCTAGAATACAAAGAGCAGGGTTATCATCTAGATATGTGTAACATCCATGATTTACCAACCCTATTTTTTTTATAACAACCCTACATATAGATCTTGTGTATTCATTTTCAAAATTTAAAACTTTATAGTACTATAGCACGTAACATGTCTATATATATATGTATATACAAATAACTATGTATACAAATTATATTCATGCATCTAAGCTTAATAATTTAAACCTCATATGAATTTTTGTGGGACAAGTATATAACATACATTAGAAATTTATAAAATAGTTAGTATTGTATTTATAAAAATTATCGATTCAAACTTCATAAACTTTTATAAAAGAAATCATATCTTTTATATATATACATATATATACATACATATATATATATATATATATATAATCCTATTTTGAAACCTCACTTTTGGGAATTTCACCTTGGACCCCAAGTTTGAACCCATTCATTATAACTAACCTATTTTGACCCCCATGCATCTCATTTTGACTTTAAAGGTCAAATCTTGCAAGTTAAATTCAAGATCAATCAAAATGGGGATCAAGTGACTTGCCTCGGATGCTAGGATGATTACCAACTGCTTCTAAACCCTTTTGATCTGTAAATTTATCTCCTGCGCGGCTAATTTCATAATTCAAACCGACTTGGGCAACTTTGACTTCCCTAAAGTCAAACTGAGAGGAATTCGGTTTCCAATCTAGAAAATTAAACGCGTCCAATCCCGGAGATTGCACGCTGATTTATCTTGCAGGTATTCAAGCCTATTTCGAGACCCAATTCATCCGTAATTAATCGAATGGACATGTATAATGTGCCGACAACTATTACACACAAATCGCAAACGAATCTTGTATTTGAGAGGCAATTGAATGAAATTATATACTCACACACCATCAAAAACCTTATTTCAAACTCTCTCAACTCTCAATTAACCGGCATTACACCTCGGAATCTCTGTCAAGCAACAAGAGCGCCGAGCCTTAGCATACGACCAATCGCCTTCGATTCGCAGTCATTCTAGGTAATCGATGCGTCCTTTTACTCGTTTCAATATTCTGATTAAAAGCCCTAAGGCTTCGGTCTCACACCTGTGTCTGACCTGAACCAATTTTGGGGTTAGGGTTTCGGGAATGCGATTTGGGGAAGAGGATGGGTTGGGGAGTTCTGTGTCTAAAACGTAATGCATCAGCATCCTGTCAAGGCTTTAAGCCCAGGTGATTTGGTTAAGCACTTGTCCCCCCTACACTCCTGGTTGCGGGTTCGAGACCCACGCATGCATCCCCCTTCCTTTTTGCTTCTGTTAACACCATCCGGACCTTGGCAGGTTTCACATTAATACTTTGTTTACTTTGTTTCTTTCAGAACTTGCCATAAGGGTCCAGTGGTAGTTTCGCCCTTGCCATACAAGAACCACCCGGGTTCGAACCGGATGGTCCACATTCATTATTTTTGGACAGTTTTAACATTTTATTTATTTATTAAAAAAATCTTGTTATAAAACCTAATACCAAATGGAAATAAATTGTGCAAAAATAATCTGATTTTTAAGTTAGAAATATTATTTTCCATATTTAAATGATGCTAAAACCACACTTACAATATAAACAAATTATGTTAATTGAATTTATTAATACCTTTATATTACTCATTTTTATAAAAATATATATACACTATCATTTAATAATCAAACTTTTATATGCATATTAGGGTAAAACCCAAACAAATAACACTCTTTCTAAATATATACTAACATATATATTTACACTATCCCTATTAAAAAAAAAAAAAGGGAACATACTATTTTATTTTAAATAAACTATTTAGTTTAGTTACCTTTACACACGTTTAGAATTAAATTTCTAAAAGATATATATACTAAAATATATATCTACACCCTATTTTGAAACATTTTCATGGATAAATAGATAAAATAAATTTATTTATTATATAATTCCACGCTACTTCTAAATAAATAAATAAAAAGAAGTTTATTATTTAATTTATTTATTTAGTTATTCAAACCTAAACCGTAAATCATTTACTATTAAAACCATATATACTTCAAACTTACATTTTTATTAAAACTCTTACTCAAATACAAACACAAACATATACACACCCCTTTACTTAATATAATACGAACCATTTGTACAAGTCCGTATACACTCTCCCCTTGAAACCCTAGATTTGGCCTTAGACTATTGTGCATGTTATTAATCTAGATTCATATACATTACACTCTAGATTAACGTTGCGAGTTACAAGGATCACACTACTACCTATTCCCTTGTGCTATCTGCATCCTTGATACAGGTGAGTTTTACATAGCCCCTTTTTCATTGTTTTTACATTTTGGGGTGAAACATGATCACAACTTACAATGATTTACATAAACTACACAATACAAATCCACTTTACAATTTGTGTGCAATTTGAGCTTTATGTTTGAGTGCTAGGTGTGTTAACTACTTATTTGCAATTACATGTACAATCATTAACTAACCAAGCCGACGGTTAACAATGATAGATCTATTGAGTCTGACAAACCCACCCAGATTGGGGTGATTGTTACCGACAACACAATTTTTGCATGCTAGTTACAAAGGTTTGATTGTACTAATTGGTTACACAATAGTAGCTCCCCATAAATGCCTTGTTAATCATGACTTGTATGGATTTGTTTACACACAACACTTTAATACTATCTAGAGTCGAAACCTATGTATGCTCACCAACTTTTTAGTTAACCTCGTTTTCATCATGTTTCAGGTACAAAGTATGAGTTGATCAAGTTTGCTTCACTTAGGTTATGGACCTAGTTAATTGAACAAGAATGAACATGTTATGTATTTCAATGTTCATGTATTATGTAATTTGTTTTGTTAAAGTTATGAATGGAAATTTAATGTATTAATCTATTTCAATTTAGTCAACCATGTGCTCATGAACAGTCTACATGTCCCGCCCCGACGTATTCCGCCGTCGGTTGTGGTGTGACAGATTGGTATCAGAGCCTTGGTTATAGGGAATTAGGTTATTAAACACTTTTGACCTAGACTATAACCTTAGGACACCCATACTATGCCATGCTACCACATGCTATATGATTACTTCTTATGTGAATACTTTTGCATGCTATACTAAGTAATTACATCATATGATACAATACTTAATAGTCTATGTGTCACACTACTTACTAACTTTTGTGCTTACATTCATTGCTATCTACATGCTACCTATTTGATTCATTTAATTGCTATCCTAAGTTTCAACACACACTTATACACACTTAGTTCTTCATGCATCCTTAATCTCACACACATAATGTCAACATCTCTAGTGATCAAAATTTAAACTATTGGGCCTAATGCCCATTAATAATAAACAACAAGCCCATTTATCCCTCAAGAAGAAGAAGCCTGCTAGAATGAACAAGCCTCACTTTCGGGCCTCAAAGCCCAGTCCACAAACAATTCTCATCATAACCATGAGCCCAACAATAGTTTTATTAATACATTATGGCTGGAAGAGTGTGTAGGCCCATGAGGGATTCTGGCTAAGGAAAGACAGGGTACTTAAGTGTGTCCTAGTGACCCACCCCTCTTTCCTGGGAATTCTCCTCAGGGATACATTGCTTATAGGTCAAGTGTATTTCTAAAATACTATTGTGAAGGCTAGGTGTTATGACTAGTCAAACTCTAAACCTATGAGAACTCCTATGTTTCACACTCAATATTTCATTATCACTTACAACCTTTTCATTGTTTTCTGCTAGACATGGACTTCTACACTCCTTCCTCCCCGGTATACCGTCCCTGAGCAGAGTCTGATTGGGAAGAAGACATCAGGTCACCCGTGTATCGGTCACCACCACCCCCAGATACCAGGTCAAGGTTTGATGTAAGGGCAGATTGGACTAGGAACACCGGCCCAAGACTTCGAACACCTAGATCACCCCCACTAAGAGACCCGTATATGGTACCCGACCCGTATCATCCTAACCCTTGGGTAAGGCGTACCATGGCACCCACTAGTGCTATGGGAATTCCAATCGATAACGTTTACCAATATGTGAGGACCTCAGAGTTCGAGAGGCAAAGGATGGAGCAAGAGATAATACACGACTTGAAAGGACAAAGAATGGATAGCCTGGCAAACCAAATAGGGTACCAAAAGGAGTTAATCTCCATCCTCAAAAAAGAAATACTGGAGCATCGCACGAAGACAGCTAAAGCTGAAGCCAGATTGACTAACCGAATGACCGTAGCGGTGCTCGTCTTGGTGATTATCTTCCTTCTAGTGGGAAGCTACCAAAGACATTAGCATAAATTTATATTTATGGTCTTAAAATTTTCAGTTTGAGAACCATTTCCCCTATGTTTTGAATAATGTTTACCATTCCAGCATTTAATAAATTTTATATTTTTCCAACTCTAAAGTTATTATTCATTGATTTAATACGTTGAATGTGAATTTCACCCATCATATTTTCATCAAAATTTCCCAAGTATCACCTTCTTCATTCAATACGATTTAGTACACTACCGACAATCTCCTTCGTAAACAACTCAGATGTAAACAACCTCGTTATTTTCATAACCAAACGCTTATCAAACTTTTAGAGAGTATCAAAAATATAAACTTTTCCATAAACATTTTCACCATGTCAGGAAATTTAATACAACCTATTTTATGAAAAGTATCATTTCAAATTGATAAATAATTATGACTTTTCTCATTAAAGTAATTAATTTTTAAACCTTGACTACATTAATATACCACTACCTGTTTAGCCATTGTAAATCATGATTTAGGTTATTTAACCTCTGTTTTCTTAAATAATTTTTATAAAAAAAGGGCTTTAGTGTAATTATCTATTATTCAACCTATCACTTTCACCCTCCTATCCACCTACGAACAATTCCTTACTTACAAACAAACCGTTTATTCATAAACACATTACTCGGAATATTCTCAGAACCTCCTCGTTATTTTGCACCTTCAGTAGTGTATGAATGTACTTGCCACTTCAAGAGACGATCCATACCGCGTAGACGTTAAACATCCCCATCATCCTCAATGAGATTTAAAGAGCTAGAACCTAACTACCACCTTATACATGAACGCCAAGCAACACGCTTCTCCGCAACACTTGATCACATACAATACTCGTTAGCACATGCCACACACGAAACTCAATAACTTAGTTATGCACATTTACAATATACACAACACGATCACCTAATACATGAAACTCAGTTATTTTCAATATATCCAATACTACACTGTAAGGCCCCTTTCCCGGGTAACCTCACTCGTTGGATTTACTCATAAACATAGTCATAAATACTGAACTTAGATTAAAACATTCATCATTCAATTACATATCATTCGTCATTCAATTACATAACATAACATAACTTGACAGCGGAAGTCTTAGCACATATATTAAAATGGGATGTCAGTCTTGTGTCGGGTAACCTTCACGCCATCGCATGACCTTTTCTTCCTTTACCTGAAATGTATACTAAAAGTCAGCTAACGCTGGTGAGTCCTAGTTTAAAAATGTTAAGTATAATCATTCTTCTCTTTTTAAGTATACATAATCATACATTTCTATAAATACGTATTCATAGCTTTTATTTTTCTTTCTTCATTCTTATGTGATTACATAGATATGTATTCACCTTTTCTTTCTTTATACTTATGTGATTACATAGATATGTATTCACCTTTTCTTTCTTTATTCTTATGTGATTACATAGATATGTATTCACCTTTTCTTTTCCTTAACATTCATTGGTCATACACATAAGGGTGATCAACCCATCTTACGGTACGTATAACACAAAGACATACGCCCTTGAGCTACCGTTGTAGCCCTTTTACTCGTCCGGTCCTAGAAACCGTCCGCCTTAACTTTGGTCCGGCCAACCTTCGGCCGTTCTTCTTTACCGTCCTACCGTCGTAGTCCGTCATATTTGCCCGTCTGCCCTAAGGCATCCGTTTCCCACTTGAACTAGTTATACAGCCGAATATTGATTTAGCGACTTACTCCACCGTAGTGGCCTTTATTTAGTCTACCTTTCTAGACTTTCTTTCCTAGCTGCATAGTAGTTAAGTGGTCGTCCGTCTACCGTAGTAGTCGTTAGCTTCGTTTCCGTTCATAATGTATACATACATTCTTAACATGCAATATATGTTTATAAAGCAAGATTTTATTATTTACGTTATACCATTCTTTCATTCATTCTTTGTAAACATACGTGTCGTTCTTTGTTCGTAGTTCATAATTCATTTTCATATGTATCTACACATATACCTTACTATATCACGTATGATCACATTGACCTTCATATTATTTATTCATTTAGTGTATACACTTCAGCCCCAAAACATTTATAAATCATTGCACATAACATAGAAAGGGGGCACATAGAACTCACCTGATGAGTAGTTTCTGAAATACACTAAGCTGGCTACTGAGCGTCACTAATGTCACTCACGATCTGTATAATAAAGTCATACTCGTAAGGTAGTGCTCCTAGATGACATTAGACATTACTATGCTTGAACTTAGTAGTTTCGATGGATTTGCTTTATCGAAACTTGGTAGTTTCGATAGGTTGCTTCTGTCGAAACTTGGTAGTTTCGATAAGTAACTTAGGTGTAATCTTAGCTTCGGATCGTGGGCTTATATCGAAACTATGGTAGTTTCGATGGGTATGCATATATCGAAACTGAGTAGTTTCGATGGGTCTGCACATATCGAAACTACTGCACATATCGAAACTAAGTAGTTTCGATGGGTCTGCACATCATCTTCCCCAAAAATCTGAAGTTTTTGCATGCAAGTCTGATCGAGTCAATATCTAAATTTTTCTTTGATCACAACGTTCGTTTTTCATTCTAGATGCTATACCTAAGTTCACTTTCAAGTTTCATCCGTAAAATCGTTATCTTTTTAGTCAAAACCCGAAACTTCCCAAAACTAACAAAAACTCATAATGTGGTCGAATCGTTACCTGGATTGTAATTCTGATTCAGAGGTTTTGCTCACGGGCTCAGCTGTAACGTGCTCCTCCAATCTCGTGACGATCCGTCGACTTTCTCTCTCTAGACCCGAGCTTTCCTTTCTCTCTCTAGAATGCAAGTGTTGGTGAAAAATAAGAGTTTCAAGGCTGTCTTGGCCTTTATATACCTGGGCTTCGCTCGGCCCGTTGGAGCCGAGCCCAAGCCGATCCATTTTTCTTTCATCATTTTTTTTGACGACTAAATCCCTGTCGCGTTATTAATTACTTATTTACTATTTTTGGGATGTTACAAGTCTACCCTCCTTAAAGAGGTTTCGTCCTCGAAACTGCTTACACGTTAAACAATTGAGGGTATAGTTCCCTCATCTCGTCTTCTTTTTCCCATGTATCTTCTGACCCTTTTCTGTGCTTCCATTGTACTTTAACTAACTGAATCGACTTATTGCGTAGTCGTTTCTCAGCGCGGTCAATATTGGCTATCGGTTCCTCTATATAATTTAGACTGTTATCCACTTCGATCTCGTCGTAAGGTATGTGAGCTGTGTCGTCAGCTAGGCACTTGCGTAAGTGTGACACGTGGAACGTAGGGTGTATTCCACTAAGCTCAACGGGTAGGTCGAGTCTGTAAGCAACTTGACCCACTCTTGCTAGTATCTTGAAAGGTCCGACAAACCTTGGACTTAGTTTGCCACGCTTTCTGAATCGGATGATTCCTTTCCATGGTGATACCTTTAACAGTACCATGTCCCCTACTTGAAACTCTAAATCCCTTCTTCTCTTATCCGCGTATGATTTCTGTCTGTCTTTTGCGGCTTTCATTCGAGCCTTGATTTGATCAAATTTCTCGGAAGTAGCTTTGACCACTTCGAGACTTGCAAAATCCTTCTGTCCAATTTCCCCCCAACAAACCGGGGTCCTACATGTCCTTCCATACAACATTTCAAATGGCGGCATGCCAATAGTTGAGTGATAGCTGTTGTTATATTAGAATTCTGCCAATGGTAGATGGCTGTCCCAGCTCCCACCGAAGTCAATGATACAGGCCCGGAGCATGTCCTCCAAGGTCTGAATGGTCCTTTCAGATTGACCATCGGTTTAAGGGTGGTAAGCGGTACTGATGTTTAGTTTAGTGCCCATCGCTTCATTGACTTTCTTCCAAAACCTTGACGTGAATCTAGTATCCCTGTCGGACACAATCGACACCGGCATACCATGTCTGCTCATAATTTCCTTGATAAATATTTCTTCTAGTTTTTTCAGACGAAGAAGTCTCACGTATTGGTAAGAAGTGAGCACTTTTCGTCAAGCGGTCGACGATCACCTAAATGGTATCATTGCCTTTAGTTGTTCGCGGTAGCTTGTAATGAAGTCCATTGTGATCTCTTCCCACTTCCATTCCGGTATAGGTAAAGGTTGCATTTTACCGCATGGTTTCTGGTGCTCGGCCTTAACTAGTGAACACGTTAAGCAATTGCTCACGTATTCAGTCACATCACTCTTCATGCCAGGCCACCAGTACTCTTTCTTCAAGTCTTGATACATTTTGTTTGTCCCGGGGTGGATAGAATAACGAGACTTATGGGCCTCATCGAGTATTTTGGCTCTAAGCTCGCCAATCTTAGGTATCCACATCCGGCCAAACCTAGTTCGTACTCCGTATGCATTTGCATCTAAGTTCCCTTGTTGCCCTACTATTCTTTCCCGTTTCACATTTCTTTCTAATAGTGCTTCATCTTGTGCCTTTGATATTTCACCCATCAAGTCTGGTGTTATAATCAGCTGACACGCTTTGATCCGGATAGGTGCCGATTCTTCCTTTCTACTTAAAGCGTCAGCCACTACTTTTGCCTTGCCTGGATGGTACAATATCTCACAGTCATAGTCTTTCAGTAGCTCTAACCATCTCTTTTGTCTCATGTTTAATTCCTTTTGTTCGAAAAAGTACTTCAGGCTTTTGTGATCGGAGTAAATGGTGCATTTAACTCCATACAGATAGTGTCTCCATATTTTCAACGCGAAAACTACTGCTGCTAATTCTAAATCGTGTGTTGGGTAGTTAACCTCGTGAATCTTTAGTTGCCGCGATGCATAAGCAATTACCTTTCCTCGTTACATGAGTACGGACCCTAAACCCTGCCCTGAAGCGTCAGAGTAGACTACCAAGTCTTCATTTCCCTCAGGTAGTGTTAAGACTGGAGCTTGGGTTAATCGTGCCTTAAGTTCCTCAAACGCGTTGTTTTGGGTTTGACCCCATTCATATTTCACTTCCTTCCGTGTCAGTTTAGTTAGTGGCGAGGCTATCCTTGAGAAATCTTGAATGAACCTTCGATAGTAGCCTGCCAATCCCAGAAAACTTCGTATCTCTGTTGGTGTCTTTGGGACGTTCCATTCCTTTACTGTCTCAATCTTTGCAGGATCTACCATGATTCCGTTTGGGTTTATTACGTGACCTAGGAATTGGACTTCCCTAAGCCAGAACGCGCATTTGGAGAACTTTGCGTATAACTTTTCCTGCTTTAACACCTCCAGAACCTCCCTTAGGTGACAGTGGTGATCACCCTCGCTTTTTGAATACACCAGTATGTCATCTATAAAAACTATCAGCGATCGATCCAACATTGGTCGACATACTCTATTCATCAAATCCATGAACGCTGCTGGTGCGTTGGTCAATCCGAAGGACATCACTAGAAACTCATAATGCCCATAACGCGTGCGAAACGCGGTCTTTGGTACGTCTTCTTCTCTTACTTTCAACTGATGGTAACCCGACCTAAGATCGATCTTTGAGAACCAACTCGCACCTTGCAGTTGATCAAAAAGGTCGTCTATTCTAGGTAGTGGGTATTTGCTCTTTACTGTTCTCTTGTTCAATTCGCGGTAGTCGATGCACATGCGCATACTGCCGTCCTTCTTCTTTACAAATAGTACCGGAGCGCCCCATGGTGAGATGCTCGGTCTAATAAATCCTTTCTCGGTTAGTTCCTCTAGTTGAGACATCAATTATTTCATTTATGACGGAGCCAATCGGTAGGGGGCTTTGGCAACGGGCTTAGCTCCTGGCAATAAGTCAATCTGAAATTCTATTTCCCGATCGGGTGGTAACCCAGGTAGATCCTCAGGAAATACTTCCGGAAAGTTGCACACCACGGGTACATTCTTGAGTTCATTCGTTTTCATTCTATCATCAATAACATATGCCAAATAAGCTTCGCAACCGCGCCTCATGTAACTTTCGGCCTTGATCATCGAGATGATGTTCGGCATCGTGCAATTCCAATCCCCATAAACCGTAATTGGACTCTCGCTAGGAGCTTTGAGGTGTATCATCTTACGTTTACTTATGATTTGAGCTTCGTTGGCAGCTAACCAATCCATACCCAATACTATATCGAATCCTCCTAAGGTGAGAAGGAATAATCTAAAAGGAAACTTATGGCCCTCTATCTCTATGATACAATCCTCTGTTACTTGGAATACTGCCGAATTTTTACCCACGGCAGTTTGTACGCTAAAGGCCTTCACTATGGTGTTATAGTGCAATCCAGTTTACGGCTAAATGCATTTGATATGAAGCTTTTACTGGCACCAGAGTCAAATAAAATAGCAGCATTTTCATCATTTACTAGAAATGTACCTGACACAACATCAGGGTTTCCTCTTGCTTCTTCCTCAGTCAGTGCGTAGGCTCAAGTCCTAGCCTGCGGCTGTTCCTTTTCCTTGTCTTTTCCCGAACCAGATTGGCCGGCCTTCCTGTAGTTCTTTGTCAGATGTCCAAACAATCCACATAGTTGACACTTGACGTCTCTTACACATTCTCGAGAGAAGTGCCCCGGCTTCCCGCACTTATAGCATGTGGTGGTGCCGATTTTACATTCGCCAAGATGTTGCCTTCCACATTTCTTGCATGTTTCATATTCATCCGACCTTGGCTTCTTAGTTTCAGTTGTTACGTTCCCTCTTCCGGTGCCTCTAGACGGGTTCTCCCACTTTCTCTTTTGGGTCTCTGTTGGTGGGTCCTCATTGTCATAATCGTCGTAGACGATTCCGCTCAGATTCACTACCGACTCGAAGGTCGAGGGTAGGTTAGCTTTTACATGAACACGGACCCGTTGTGGCAATCCCTTAACATAGTACTTGATCAAACGATCTTCAGTTTCCACCAGGTGTGGTACTAGTTGAGCCAGTTCATTGAATCTTGATGTATACTGGCGATGAGTCTTGTTGCCAGCCTTGAAGTTCAGGAACTCGTTCTCCACACGATCGATCTCATTCTGTGGGCAGAACTTTTGAATTATGAGCTTTTTCAAGTCTTCCCACGTCATCTTGTTGATAGCATTGGGGGACTTAGTTCTTTGAATGTTCCTCCACCAACTCAGTGCTTCGTTGGTGAAACAATGAGCAACGTACTTAACAGCTTGGTCTGGTCGACACTCGCTGATGTTGATGACAGCGTTCATCCTCTCGATCCATTCGAACGTGGCCACCGAATCCTTGGTTCCATCAAACTTAGGTGGGTCTCCGTCCTTGAATCCTTTGTAAGTACACCCACGATTGCTTGATGCCACTTTTACTTCATCCCCGTCACTATCATAAATTTTCTCTTCATTGTTCCCTTCATCTTCTTCTTTGCTTTTCTTTAGTGCCTCAGATAATAGGTCAGGCAATATGTTCTTCAGAGTAAGTACAACCTCGCGGGCAATAGCATCCCTAACCTCGGGTTCCAACTGTATAGGCCCTTCATTGCCGTCCCCAGTTGGGGTCACATTAGTTTCGTGCACACACTCAGTGTGTTCTGCGTGCACACTCTCTTCCTCTTCACTTCTTTGATTCAATGGGGGTCTACCCACTCGGCCAGTGCGACCGCCTCGGCGTCCAGTTCTTCCTCCACCAGCCATAATTCCTAGTTTCCTGATAGTTATAAAGGGAATACATCAATGTCATTTCTCCAGATCATAGTTTAGAACTGTACGAGCAAGGTAAATTTTTAATTACAGTGACCGGTTTGTGATTACTAATTTACATTGCTTTTCGGGTTCAACACTCTTCAAATCGGTTGTGACATTAACATCTATTTGTTCTAAGTTAAGGTATCTATCCTTTTCTAGAGCATTAGCTTTAGTACTTACTAACCGTGCTGCGTTGGCGTTGGTTACCCATACTGACATCCGTACGTTGGTCCCATAATCAGTTTGAGTCCGGACATTTAGGGATGTCTGAATCTCTCAAACTATTGCTCTGATACCAACTTGTAAGGCCCCTTTCCCGGGTAACCTCACTCGTTGGATTTACTCATAAACATAGTCATAAATACTGAACTTAGATTAAAACATTCATCATTCAATTACATATCATTGGTCAATCAATTACATAACATAACATAACTTGACAGCGGAAGTCTTAGCACATATATTAAAGTGGGATGTCAGTCTTGTGTCGGGTAACCTTCACGCCATCGCACGACCTTTTCTTCCTTTACCTGAAATGTATACTAAAAGTCAGCTAACGTTGGTGAGTCCTAGTTTAAAACTGTTAAGTATAATCATTCTTCTCTTTTTAAGTATACATAATTATATACATACATTTCTATAAATACGTATTCATAGCTTTTATTTTTCTTTCTTCATTCTTATGTGATTACATAGATATGTATTCACCTTTTCTTTCTTTATTCTTATGTGATTACATAGATATGTATTCACCTTTTCTTTCTTTATTCTTATGTGATTACATAGATATGTATTCACGTTTTCTTTTCCTTAACATTCATTGGTCATACACATAAGGGTGATCAACCCATCTTACGGTACGTATATCACAAAGACATACGCCCTTGAGCTACCGTCGTAGCCCTTTTACTCGTCTGGTCCTAGAAACCGTCCGCCTTAACTTTGGTCCAGCCAACCTTCGGCCGTCCTTCTTTACCGTCCTACCGTCGTAGTCCGTCATATTCGCCCGTTTGCCCTAAGGCATCCGTTTCCCACTTGAACTAGTTATACAGCCGAATATTGATTTAGCGACTTACTCCACCGTAGTGGCCTTTATTTAGTCTACCTTTCTAGACTTTCTTTCCTAGCTACATAGTAGTCAAGTGGTCGTCCGTCTACCGTAGTAGTCGTTAGCTTCGTTTCCGTTCATAACGTATACATACATTCTTAACATGCAATATATGTTTATAAAGCAAGATTTCATTATTTACGTTATACCATTCTTTCATTCATTCTTTGTAAACATACGTGTCGTTCTTTGTTCGTAGTTCATAATTCATTTTCATATGTATCTACACATATACCTTACTATATCACGTATGATCACATTGACCTTCATATTATATATTCATTTAGTGTATACATTTCAGCCCCAAAACATTTATAAATCATTGCACATAACATAGAAAGGGGGCACATAGAACTCACCTGATGAGTAGTTTTTGAAATACACTAAGCTGGCTACTGAGCGTCACTAATGTCACTCACGATCTGTATAATAAAGTCATACTCGTAAGGTAGTGCTCCTAGATGACATTAGACATTACTATGCTTGAACTTAGTAATTTCGATGGATTTGCTTTATCGAAACTTGGTAGTTTCGATAGGTTGCTTCTGTCGAAACTTGGTAGTTTCGATAGGTTGCTTCTGTCGAAACTTGGTAGTTTCGATAGGTTGCTTCTGTCGAAACTTGGTAGTTTCGATAGGTTGCTTCTGTCAAAACTTGGTAGTTTCGATAAGTAACTTAGGTGTAATCTTAGCTTCGGATCGGATCGTGGGCTTATATCGAAACTATCGTAGTTTCGATGGGTATGCATATATCGAAACTGAGTAGTTTCGATGGGTCTGCACATATCGAAACTACTGCACATATCGAAACTAAGTAGTTTCGATGGGTCTGCACATATCGAAACTAAGTAGTTTCGATGGGTCTGCACATCGTCTTCCCCAAAAATCTAAAGTTTTTGCATGCAAGTCTGATCGAGTCAATATCTAAATTTTTCTTTGATCACAACGTTCGTTTTTCATTCTAGATGCTATACCTAAGTTCACTTTCAAGTTTCATCCGCAAAATCGTTATCTTTTTAGCCAAAACCCGAAACTTCGCAAAAAGAACAAAAACTCATAATGTGGTCGAATCGTTACCTGGATTGTAATTCTGATTCGGAGGTTTTGCTCACGGGCTCAGCTGTAACGTGCTCCTCCAATCTCGTGACGATCCGTCGACTTTCTCTCTCTAGACCCGAGCTTTCCTTTCTCTCTCTAGAATGCAAGTGTTGGTGAAAAATGAGAGTTTCAAGGTTGTCTTGGCCTTTATATACCTGGGCTTCGCTCGGCCCGTTGGAGCCGAGCCCAAGCCCATCCATTTTTCTTTCATAATTTTTTTTTGACGACTAAATCCATCTCGCGTTATTAATTACTTATTTACTATTTTTGGGATATTACATACACTGACTACATAATACATGAAACTTGATTATTTTGTAACATCCCAAAATGTCGAGATATAAAGTTAACGAGTTCAAGCGGGCCGAAGTCGGGCCGGGTCAGTCGCGAACCGGACTTGGGGAGGTCTCCCCTATAAATGGCCAAGGTCACCACATGTTTCTCTCATTTGCAATTCTAGAGAGAGAAAAAAACCGTAGAGAGAGAAAGTGTCGGAATCGCACAAGATTGCACCCGCTCGTGTCTCTTGCACTCGTGAGAAGAACCTCCGGATCAGAAGCTCGATTCAGGTAACAATCCGACCTAAATCTGAGTTTTAGTTCGTTTTTGGGTTTTTCGGGTTTTGGGTGAAAAGGTAAGGTTTGAACGGATGAAACCGAAAGATAATCATGGATTTGAGTTCCTTAATGGAAAACGAACTTTTTGAATGCAACAGGTTCGGGATCTTGACATGATCAGACCCGAATGCGAAAGTTAGGGTTTTTCGCGAAGAACAGGTCGTGCGCACTTGCTAAGTGCGCACGGAGCAGGTCCTGCGCACTTGCTAAGTGCGCACGGAGCAGGTCCTGCGCACTTGCTTGCTAAGTGCGCAGGAGGAGGGACCTGCGCACTTGCTAAGTGCACAGGAAGAGGGGTCTGCGCATTTGCTAAATGCGCAGGCAGCAGAGTCTGCGCACTTGCTAAGTGCGCAGGAAGCAGGGTCTGCGCACTTGCTAAGTGCGCAGACATCAGAACTGGTTAAGTGAAGTCAGTATGTTTAGAAGGGTTAAACCGTTAGAGTCGGTATTGGTCTGATGTGTATTTAACTAATCAATTCAGATCGGAAGTGAAGTTGTTGGACCTTTGTTTAGGACAACCGAGACTAGCTTATAAGGTGAGTTCTAGAGCCCTCTTTTAAATGTTTTGTTAATGCTTTTGGGCTGGTGTGCATACTTATGAAATGATGTTTAACGAAATGATGTTTTAACGAAATGATGTTTTACAGAATGATGTTTAACGAAATGATGTTTAACGAAATGATGTTTTAACGAAACGATGTTTATGAAAGGAAAGGTTTTGAAGTGTTTTTGCCAAAAAGGGTTACGAATGTTTTATGAACGTTCTAAATGAGGAAATGTTTAATGAGAAGAGAAAGAGGTAAAGGTTTTAAATAAGTCATTACAAATCTAATCTGTCGAATGAATGGAATTGACGAATGAAGTCTGGGAAATGAGATTCCCAGCATTGTGGTAGATTATGGACAGCGAGCCATAGTTGTCACAAGAACAACAGGGGCATTGTCTCTGTGGCATGTCAATGGTTATGATGTTGTACAACTGGTAAAGGGAGTAACGACGGTTACTCAGGGGTTAACGTGACCCTATGTAAGGTTAAATTATGATCCGACGGTGTCATTGGCCGTGAGCCGTGGCCGTCGATGGAAGTTGTCGGTTTATGGACATGAGAGCCATAAGGGCAACTGAATGGGTATTGTCGGTCCTCGTCGCCATCGAGGAACCAAAGAGGAGACCGAGCTTCTCAAACAAGCGAACTGGTGGAAAGATGTTTAGGGCTCGCGATAAAAAGGCTCGGGTGGATGAGCCGACTGTTTGTAGGAAGTGTGGAAAGGAGCATGTGGGTGAATGTAGACTGGGATCTAACTTGTGCTTTAAGTCTGGCAAGACCGGGCACTACTCCCGTGAGTGCACACACCACTACAAGTGCTATAACTGTTGGGATGCCGGTCATCTGAGCCGGGAATGCACCAAACCAAGAATGGGTGAAGCCGGGAAGGGGAAAGGCCCGGAGAAGAGGGAAGAGAGGCCCCAAGCAAAGACTCGTGCGTACGCACTGACGCAAGACCAGGCCAGAATGGACCCCGACGTGGCGTCAGGTACGTTCGTCCTTGACAACACTCTTGTTTCTGTGTTATTTGATTCGGGTGCCAGTAAGAGTTTTATATCTGCGACTTTTTGTAAACGCGTGAAGTACACTGTCAGTAAGTTAGAAAGGGCCTTTAGCGTAGAAACCGCTGAGGGTAGAACTGTAAGAGTAACCGATGTAGTTGAAAACTCCACGATAAAAATAGAAGGTCATAGGTTCCCTGTCAGATTGTGTGTTATGGTTTTGGGAGGGTTCGATGTCGTGTTAGGCATGGATTGTCTAACTGCCAATGAAGCGCAAATTATATGTAAACGAAAGATAATCCGACTCAAGGCTCTGGATGGTAGCAAAGTCGAAGTTTTTGGAGATCGTGACGCCCCGATGCCAAACGTCATCTCAATGATTAAGGCAACAAATTACTTGAGGCGCGGATGCGAGGCTTATCTGGTGTATGTGATTGACAAGTGTAAGGAAGTGAAGGAACTAGACGATGTACCCGTGGTACGCGAGTACCCGAAGGTGTTTCCAGAGGATTTGCCTGGGATACCACCCGATAGAGAAATTGAGTTTCGAATTGACTTAGTACCAGATGCCCAGCCCGTGTCTAAGGCTCCATATCGACTAGCACCAGTAGAGATGAAGGAACTAATGACGCAACTAGACGAGTTACTTGAGAAAGGATTTATACGACCGAGCATCTCGCCTTGGGGTGCTCCGGTGTTGTTCGTAAAGAAGAAAGACGGTTCGATGAGAATGTGTATTGATTATCGCGACTTGAACAAACGTACCGTGAAGAACAAGTACCCATTACCAAGGATCGACGACCTGTTCGATCAATTACAAGGCGCAAGTTGGTTCTCAAAGATCGACCTTCGATCCGGGTACCATCAGTTGAAGGTGAGGGAAGAAGACATACCGAAAACGGCATTTCGCACACGTTATGGACACTTTGAGTTCCGCGTAATGTCTTTTGGATTGACGAACGCCCCTGCAGCGTTCATGGATTTGATGAATAGGGTGTGTCGACCGATGCTGGATCGATCGGTAATAGTGTTCATCGATGACATCCTTATCTACTCCAAGAATGAGGGTGATCACGCGTGTCACTTAAAGGAAGTATTGGAAGCTCTGAAGAAGGAGAAGTTGTATGCTAAGTTCTCCAAATGTGCGTTCTGGCTTAGGGAAGTCCAATTCCTAGGTCACGTCATTAACCCGAACGGCATTATGGTTGACCCAGCAAAGATAGTGACGGTAAGGGAATGGGACATTCCTAAGACGCCAACTGAAATCCGCAGTTTCTTGGGATTGGCAGGCTACTATCGGAGATTCATCCAGGATTTCTCGAAAATAGCTTCGCCATTGACAAAGTTGACTCGTAAAGAGGTAAAGTACGAATGGGGTTCGACCCAGGATGAGGCGTTTAAGGAATTGAAAGAGAAGCTAACCCAAGCTCCAGTCTTGGCCCTTCCCGAAGGCAGTGAAGACCTGGTGGTATACTCTGACGCGTCGGGTCAGGGATTAGGGTGTGTGTTGATGCAACGCGGTAGAGTGATTGCGTATGTGTCGCGGCAGTTGAAAGTTCACGAAGTCAACTATCCGACTCATGATTTGGAACTTGCTGCTGTCGTATTTGCATTAAAAATCTGGAGGCACTACCTGTACGGGGTGAAAGTTTACTATTTACTCCGACCACAAAAGTTTAAAGTACTTCTTCGAACAAAAGGAGCTTAATATGAGGCAGAGACGATGGTTGGAACTCCTGAAGGATTATGACTGTGAGATCATGTACCATCCTGGAAAGGCAAACGTGGTGGCTGACGCTCTAAGCCGAAAGGATGTGCCTACTCCTATTAGAGTGAAAGTTTGCCAGTTGGTGGTAACATCGGATGTGATGAGCGAAATCGAATGGGCTCAAGATGAGGCACTTAAAGAAGAAAACATAAAGAAGGAAAGAATGGTTGGCCAACAAGACAAGTTGGAATATAACACCCTTGGTGTTAGAACACGTTATGGACGGGTATGGATACCTATGGGTGGCGAACTTAGAACCAAAATCTTGGATGAGGCTCATAAGTCTCGTTACTCTATCCATCCCGGTACCAACAAAATGTACCAAGACCTGAAGAAGGACTACTGGTGGCCTGGAATGAAATGTGATGTAACGAAGTATGTAAGCAAGTGTTTGACTTGCTCGCAAGTAAAGGCTGAACACCAGAAACCGTATGGAAAGATCCAACCACTTGATATACCAGAATGGAAGTGGGAACACATTACCATGGACTTCATAACCAAGCTACCCCGCACAGCTAAAGGTTATGACACCATTTGGGTAATTGTGGACCGATTAACGAAGAGTGGTCATTTCCTACCTATTCGCGAGACGTTCTCGTCGGAAAGGTTAGCAGAAGTGTTTATCAACGAAGTAGTAGCACGGCATGGGATGCCTTTGACGATCGTATCTGACCGGGACACACGATTCACATCGAGGTTCTGGAAAAGATTTCATGAGGCGATGGGCACAAGGCTTAATATCAGCACGGCATACCACCCGCAAACGGATGGTCAGTCCGAAAGGACCATTCAGACATTGGAAGATATGCTCTGTGCTTGTATTATCGACTTCGGTGGCAGTTGGGACAGTCATCTGCCGTTAGCCGAATTCTCCTACAACAATAGTCATCACACGACTATAGGCATGCCGCATTACGAAATGTTGTATGGTAGAAGATGCAGGACCCCGGTTTGTTGGGGTGAGATTGGACAGAAGGAGTTAGGAAGTCTGGAAGTCATAAAAGAAACGTCGGAAAGGTTTGATCAAATCAAAGCTCGAATGAAGGCCGCACAAGATCGCCAGAAATCCTATGCGGATAGACGACGAAGGCCTATCGAGTTTGATGTTGGGGACCGAGTAATGTTGAAAGTGTCGCCCTGGAAGGGAATCATACGATTCAGGAAGAGAGGAAAGTTAAGTCCGAGGTTTGTCGGACCGTTCAGGAGAATGGCACGGGTTGGGGAAGTCGCTTATCGGTTGGAGTTGCCTGATGAGTTAAGTGGGATTCATCCTACCTTCCATGTATCACACTTGCGAAAGTGTTTGGCGGATGAATCGGCTCACGTACCACTTACTGACATCGAGGTCGACAACAGCCTTAATTACATCGAAGAACCCGTGGCTATCTTAGACCGAAAGGAGAAGCGTTTGCGTAATAAACTTATTCCATTGGTTAAAGTCCAATGGAGGCACCGAAAGGGATCAGAGACTACATGGGAAACGGAGACGGAAATGAGGGAGTCGTACCCTCAATTATTTGACTTGTGATAGGTTTCGGGAACGAAACCTATTGTAAGGGGGGTAGACTTGTAACATCCCAAAATGTCGAGAAATAAAGTTAACGAGTTCAAGCGGGCCGAAGTCGGGCCGGGTCAGTCGCGAACCGGGCTTGGGGAGGTCTCCCCTATAAATGGCCAAGGTCACCACATGTTTCTCTCATTTGCAATTCTAGAGAGAGAAAAAAACCATAGAGAGAGAAAGTGTCGGAATCGCACAAGATTGCACCCGCTCGTGTCTCTTGCACTCGTGAGAAGAACCTCCGGATCAGAAGCTCGATTCAGGTAACAATCCGACCTAAATCTGAGTTTTAGTTCGTTTTTGGGTTTTTCGGGTTTTGGGTGAAAAGGTAAGGTTTGAACGGATGAAATCATGGATTTGAGTTCCTTAATGGAAAACGAACGTTTTGAATGCAACAGGTTCGGGATCTTGACATGATCAGACCCGAATGCGAAAGTTAGGGTTTTTCGCGAAGAACAGGTCTGCGCACTTGCTAAGTGCGCACGGAGCAGGTCCTGCGCACTTGCTTAGTGCGCAGGAGGAGGGACCTGCGCACTTGCTAAGTGCGCAAGAAGAGAGGTCTGCGCACTTCCTAAGTGCGCAGGCAGCAGAGTCTGCGCACTTGCTAAGTGCGCAGGAAGCAGGGTCTGCGCACTTGCTAAGTGCGCAGACATCAGAACTGGTTAAGTGAAGTCAGTATGTTTAGAAGGGTTAAACCGTTAGAGTCGGTATTGGTCTGATGTGTATTTAACTAATCAATTCAGATCGGAAGTGAAGTTGTTGGACCGACTAGCTTATAAGGTGAGTTCTAGAGCCCTCTTTTAAATGTTTTGTTAATGTTTTTGGGCTGGTGTGCATACTTATGAAATGATGTTTAACGAAATGATGTTTTAACGAAATGATGTTTTACAGAATGATGTTTAACGAAATGATGTTTAACGAAATGATGTTTTAACGAAACGATGTTTATGAAAGGAAAGGTTTTGAAGTGTTTTTGCCAAAAAGGGTTACGAATGTTTTATGAACGGTCTAAATGAGGAAATGTTTAATGAGAAGAGAAAGAGGTAAAGGTTTTAAAGAAGTCATTACAAATCTAATCTGTCGAATGAATGGAATTGACGAATGAAGTCTGGGAAATGAGATTCCCAGCATTGTGGTAGATTATGGACAGCGAGCGATAGTTGTCACAAGAACAACAGGGGCATTGTCTCTGTGGCATGTCAATGGTTATGATGTTGTACAACTGGTAAAGGGAGTAACGACGGTTACTCAGGGGTTAACGTGACCCTATGTAAGGTTAAATTATGATCCGACGGTGTCATTGGCCGTGAGCCATGGCCGTCGATGGAAGTTGTCGGTTTATGGACATGAGAGCCATAAGGGCAACTGAATGGGTATTGTCGGTCCTCGCGCAGTTAGCCTTGGGGGCAATACCAAAAAGGGAATTGACGGAATGTATGGTATTGTCGGTCTTCGTGCAGTTAAGCCTTAGGGGCAATACCATACTGAATGACGGAACGAAGGGTAACACAGATTTAGATAATAATGTATGACTTAAATGAATGTTAAAACTTTTAATGAACGGTCCGTTTAACGGTGTTTATGATTATGATGTTGATGATGATATGGGTACGAAACCTTTTTAAAGATGTTATTATTACAGGCTTTTGTGAAAGGTTTTACTAAATGAATGAATGATATGTTTTTGGCAAATGTTGATGTTAAAGTTTTTATGAAATGCTAGAACTAACCAGCGTAGCTGACTTTTTAGTATGCACATTCAGGTTAAGGCAGGTATGGACGATAGACGGTGATGCTTGGCAAGCGAGAAGAGTTACCCGGTCGATCATGAAGACTGGCATCCCGTTATGAGTTGTTTATGTTAAGTTTATGTATTTATGTTTTAAACAATGTTTACGCTTCCGCATGTATGAACAATGATGACGTTATGTTTGAATGAAATTTCCGCTGCGTTATTTGATATTCATGTTTAAGAACTGTTTGTGAATGAGTAAATCCAACGAGTGAGGCCTCCCGGGTTTGGGGCTTTACATATTTGCAATACACGTCCTACTGGATTGATTACGGAATACATGAAGCATAGTTGTTTGCAATATACATACATTAAATTGATCACATGATACATAACAATTGATTGTTTGATACACAATACTTGATTGATCACATTGAACATGAAACTTATTTTGGTTACAAAGTACATGATACTAAGTTGTTAACACCATACATGAAATTCATTTCTTACAATACACATGATACTATGTTGCTTACATTACACATGAGAGCTTATACGTGATGCTAAGTTGTTTACGTTACACACAAAACCTATTTGATTACAAGCTACATAACACTAGATCATACATGATACTTGTGTGTTTACATTATACTTGAAACTAAGTTGCTTACAATTATTGCAATTGATTGATCACAATATACATGAAGTAGGGTCATACACCCCGTTCACCAAACTTGAAAATCCTAACACATTGAAGCTAATCGGGGTTTGACGTATACTTGTTCAAACGCAAGGAAGCTGTAACACTTTAAAACTGATCGGTGTTTGACGTATTCTTGTTCAAACGCGAGCAAACTATGGGCCTTTAAATTATACTACCATATTTCTCTTTAGTTGCTAACTGACCCGCCTATTAGGGACATAGTTACTTATTAGCAACTTTTATGTGAAGACAATAGACATAAACTGAGTGAATTTGTGCCTCCTCTTGATCCGCACATAACGGAATGACCTATACGGACCATGCGATGATTTGAGTAATTACGGGTGCACACGGAATTATAAAAATCAGCGCATGGAAAACATAGTGAATTTTGTAGTGTGCTGTGACCTAAATTCTATCGTGATATATAACAACGAAACTAATGTGATATGACAAGAGCATGGTGGATACGTCGATGGTACTTCCTATATATAAGTGCTCTATCATATTATCAGAAGTAGCGTTGTTCGTGTCACGTGAAGTTTTAACCTAGACCAATGTTTGAGTAACCCCTTGTCCACTAACAGTCTTGAGCATATTCGATAAACCCTGATCGCCAAATTTCCATCAGATACGTTCCAAGTGACGCACTTCACCTTTAGAGTCTTCGACAGTTCTCTCCTTCAATTCATTATCATCACTCATATCCGACCCTCAATACCAGAATATGTGTCTTGCTGCCAATTATACTCCTTAAACCAACCGTCATAACACACTGAGAACTCAAAAACTCTCACCTCTTTCCTGATTCAGTAGTCTCCACTAGTTAAATTTCGAGATGAAATACTCTTAACATGGGGAGACTGTAACATCCATGATTTACCAACCCTATTTTTTTTTATAACAACCCTACATATAGATCTTGTGTATTCATTTTCAAAATTTAAAACTTTATACTACTATAACACATAACATGTGTATATATATATGTATATACAAATAACTATGTATACAAATTATATTCATGCATCTAAGCTTAATAATTTAAACCTCATATGAATTTTTGTGGGACAAGTATATAACATACATTAGAAATTTATAAAATAGTTAGTATTGTATTTATAAAAATTATCGATTCAAACTTCATAAAGTTTTATAAAAGAAATCATATCTTTTATATATATATATAAATATAATCCTATTTTGAAACCTCACTTTTGGGAATTTCACCTTGGACCCCAAGTTTGAACCCATTCATTATAACTAACCTATTTTGACCCCATGCATCCCATTTTGACTTTAAAGGTCAAATCTTGCAAGTTAAATTCAAGATCAATCAAAATGGGGATCAAGTGACTTGCCTCGGATGCTAGGATGATTACCAACTGCTTCTAAACCTTTTTGATCTGTAAATTTATCTCCTACGCGGCTAATTTCATAATTCAAACCGACTTAGGCAACTTTGACTTCCCCAAAGTCAAACTGAGAGGAATTCGGTTTCCAATCTAGAAAATTAAACGCGTCCAATCCCGGAGATTGCGCGCTGATTTATCTTGCAGGTATTCAAGCCTATTTCGAGACCCAATTCATCTGCAATTAATCGAATGGACGTGTATAATGTGCCGACAACTATTACACACAAATCGCAAACGAATCTTGTATTTGAGAGGCAATTGAATGAAATTATATACTCACACACCATCAAAAACCTTATTTCAAACTCTCTCAACTCTCAATTAACCGGCATTACACCTCGGAATCTCTGTCAAGCTCCAAGAGTGCCGAGCCTTAGCATACGACCAATCGCCTTCGATTCGCAATCATTCTAGGTAATCGATGCATCCTTTTACTCGTTTCAATATTCTGATTAAAAGCCCTAAGGCTTCGGTCTCACACCTGTGTCTGACCTGAACCAATTTTGGGGTTAGGGTTTCGGGAATGCGATTTGGGGAAGAGGATGGGTTGGGGAGTTCTGTGTCTAAAACGTAATGCATCAGCATCCTGTCAAGGCTTTAAGCCCAGGTGATTTGGTTAAGCACTTGTCCCCCCTACACTCCTGGTTGCGGGTTCGAGACCCACGCCCGCATCCCCCCTTCCTTTTTGCTTCTGTTAACACCATCCGGCCCTTGGCAGGTTTCACATTAATACTTTGTTTACTCGGTTTCTTTTAGAACTTGCCATAAGGGTCCAGTGGTAGTTTCGCCCTGGCCATACAAGAACCACCCGGGTTCGAACCGGGTGGTCCACATTCATTATTTTTAGACAGTTTTAACATTTTATTTATTTATAAAAAAATCTTGTTATAAAACCTAATACCAAATGGAAATAAATTGTGCAAAAATAATCTGATTTTTAAGTTAGAAATATTATTTTCCATATTTAAATGATGCTAAAACCACACTTACAATATAAACAAATTATGTTAATTGAATTTATTAATACCTTTATATTACTCATTTTTATAAAAATATATATACACTATCATTTAATAATCAAACTTTTATATGCATATTAGGGTAAAACCCAAACAAATAACACTCTTTCTAAATATATACTAACATATATATATTTACACTATCCCTATTCAAAAAAAAAAAAGAAAGGGAACATACTATTTTATTTTAAATAAACTATTTAGTTTAGTTACCTTTACACACGTTTAGAATTAAATTTCTAAAAGATATATATACTAAAATATATATCTACACCCTATTTTGACACATTTTCATGGATAAATAGATAAAATAAATTTATTTATTATATAATTCCACTCTACTTCTAAATAAATAAATAAAAAGAAGTTTATTATTTAATTTATTTATTTAGTTATTCAAACCTAAACCGTAAATCATTTACTATTAAAACCATATATACTTCAAACTTATATTTTTATTAAAACTCTTACTCAAATACAAACACAAACATATACACACCCCTTTACTTAATATAATACGAACCATTTGTACAAGTCCCTATACACTCTCCCCTTGAAACCCTAGATTTGGCCTTAGACTATTGTGCATGTTATTAATCTAGATTCATATACATTACACTCTAGATTAACGTTGCGAGTTACAAGGATCACACTACTACTTATTCCCTTGTGCTATCTGCATCCTTGATACAGGTGAGTTTTACATAGCCCCTTTTTCACTGTTTTTACATTTTGGGGTGAAACATGATCACAACTTACAATGATTTACATAAACTACACAATACAAATCCACTTTACAATTTGTGTGCAATTTGAGCTTTATGTTTGAGTGCTAGGTGTGTTAACTACTTATTTGCAATTACATGTACAATCATTAACTAACCAAGCCGACAGTTAACAATGATAGATCTATTGAGTCTGACAAACCCACCCATATTGGGGTGATTGTTACCGACAACACAATTTTTGCATGCTAGTTACAAAGGTTTGATTGTACTACTTGGTTACACAATAGTAGCTCCCCATAAATGCCTTGTTAATCATGACTTGTATGGATTTGTTTACACACAACACTTTCATACTATCTAGATTCGAAACCTATGTATGCTCACCAATTTTTTAGCTGACCTCGTTTTCATCATGTTTCAGGTACAAAGTATGAGTTGATCAAGTTTGCTTCACTTAGGTTATGGACCTAGTTAATTGAAAAAGAATGAACATGTTATGTATTTCAATGTTCATGTATTATGGAATTTGTTTTTGTTAATGTTATGAATGGAAATTTAATGTATTAATCTATTTCAATTTAGTCAACGATGTGCTCATGAACAGTCTACATGTCCCGCCCCGACGTATTCCGCCGTCGGTTGGGGTGTGACAATATGGCTTATGCTGATGTCGAAAAACGTAATGAAGTTGTTGCCCAAAAGAATAAAGAAATATCTGATAAAGAGTCTGAGGTGATCAAACTTCATTGAAAGATGGAACAATTTGAAAGTTCAGTTGTTTTGGATTATTTTAACTCAAATGTTGATCCTACTAAGCGTGTTGCTGGTATTGGATTTATTCCTCCACCGTTTAATGCAAATTATGTGGTGGAACCTGAAATTATAAATGAAGAGGAGATAGATCCAAAAACTGTGTTAAAGGTGAATCCAGTAACTGGGGATGATATGGTATATGAGTCTGATTCTGAAGATGAGATGTTTGAGGAAAAGAAAGTTGAAGGAATTCCAAAAGAAGTGAAAATTGATGACCCAACAATTGTTAAAACTGTTACTCGGGATAGATGCATTATGACTGAACCTGAAGAGGTGAAAGTGGTTCCAACTAAACTTTCTCCAATCTTACAGTCAAGTGGGTTTGTTGCGGCTGGTTATCAAAAAGTGAATTCTTCAAAGGTGCCAACACAGATTTATGTTCAAAAGTAGCCGATAAATTGTTCTGGACATTCCTCTAAAGCTTATTCTTTTGATGGATCCTCAAATTCAAAGAAAACCTCTTATTTCAAAAGTTATCAAGAAAGAAGAGTGTGTTTTCATTGCAATGAGGCTGGTCATATTTTGATTAATTGTCCATACAAGAACCAGGGTAAAATGAAGACTGTTCCTTCACAACCGAAAGTGGTGAAGATTCTGAAAAGCAAAGATGAGGGAAAGTCGTCTTCTAGTTTGGAGAAAAATATTCCTAGTCGATCTTTTGTTAAATCCCCTGGATTTAAACAACATAATACATTGCATGCTAAATCCTTTGTATGCAAAGAGAAACTTGAGATTCCAAAAGTTGGGATTTCAAAAGATTCTTTTCAGGAGGTTAAATTGTCTACACCTCAAAGAAGAAGAAGAAACAGAAAATTAAAGAAAATTTTGGAAACATCTGCATCTGAAAATAATATATCAAATAATGTTTTTCAAAATAATAAAAATGGTTCTTCTTTGAAAAAGTCTGATTGTCAAACTTCTGTTCCAAAAGTGAATAATAAAATTGATTGTAAATTACAAGAAGTTGTTTATTTTGATCAATCTGGACGACCCAAGACCACGTTGGCTTGGGTTCCACTTTCTAACTGATTCTCATTGTTTATGTAGGGACAACCAAGGAGGACTATCAACAATACATGGTATGTGGAAAGTGGTTGCTCTCGACATATGACAGGGAATGTTAGATTACTTGAGGATGTAAAACAAATTGATGGTGGTTATGTCTCTTTTGCGGGCAATAAAGGCGGGTACATAACTAGCCAGGGTACGTTAAAGAATGACAAAGTCAAATTTGAAAAGGTGAATTATGTTGAGCAGCTGGAACACAATCTTTTAAGCGTATCACAAGTCTGTGACAAGAAGTTTTCGTTCCATTTCAACAATGTTGATTGCTATATTTTGAAACCGGGCTTCGTGATTCCTGATGAATGGATTCTTATGAAGGCTCCGAGGAGAAATGACACGTATGTCCTTGACATGAGTGTCGCCACTACAACGGATTCAATTCCAACATGTTTACTCTCCAAGGTGTCTGAATCTGATTCAATATTGTGGCATAGGAAGCTAGCTCACATTAACTTTAGGAAGATGAACTACATTGTTAGGAATGATTTGGTTCTTGGTATTCCAAAGATGAAATTCTCAGTTCCTGATGATTGTATTCCTTGCAAGAAGGGGAAGGGGAAGCAAAGAAGGAAATCTCACAAATCTAAATCGACGAATTCTATCGTAACTCCTTTGGAGTTGCTGCATATGGATTTGTTTGGTCCTATCAGTATCAGGAGCATCGGTAGGAAATCGTATTGCTTGGTAGTAACTGATGATTACTCTAGATTTTCATGGGTTAAGTTTCTTTCCTCTAAAGCTGAAACCACTGAGTTGGTACAATACTTAATCTTGGGTTTGAAGAATTTATTTAATCTGAAAGTCAGAAGAATCAGGAGTGACAATGGCAGCGAATTTAAGAATAGAAAAATGGGCTTATTCTGTCTACAAAAAGGAATTCATCATGAATTCAGTGCACCATATGTTCCTCAACAAAATGGTGTCACTGAACGAAAGAACAGGACGTTGGTCGAAACGGCTCGCACGATGCTTGCAGATTCTAAGCTTCCAGTCACATTTTGGGCTGAAGCTGTGAATACTGCGTGTCACGTTTTGAACAGGCTCTCGACCGTCAAGCGACACAACAAGACTTGCTACGAATAATCGAAAGCCGAATCTGGAATATTTACTACCTTTTGGTAATCCTTACACCCTGTTGAAAGTTTGAGATGTCCCAACAAAATTCAGTGCGAAGGCTATTGAAGGGATTTTTCTAGGGTATGTGGCTAATTCAACAACCAAGAGGGTTTATAACAAAGAGACGCGCCAAGTTGAAGAATGGTTCCATATTGACTGTTCAAATCGGTCTTTACCACAAATGGCGATTGGTCCGGATTGGGCATTTTATTATGAAAACTTATTCAAGTCTTTTCATTTACCTTCTGATATTTCTAATGAAGATGCTGCTGTTCTTTATGATTCTTGTCAGGATGCACAAAACAATGGATTTCTATCAAATGCAGTTCCAAATTCATCGATTCCATCTACTTCTGCTCTCGATCCTAATGTTGCTTCTTGTTTAGGTCCACAAGACTCAGAAAGTGAGGAGGATAATGCTATTTTTCTAGATTCTTCTGCTGATCCGTTGTTGGGTGATGATCCATTACCTTCGACACAGGCTCAGGGGGAGATTCCTACAAATTTAGACTCGGATATTCCAATTAATCACGATTATTCTTATCAATCTGACTCTACTCAAGTTGACGTGTTGCAGGTGCCTGAGGTTGCATCCATCAAGGAGCTCAAAGATCATCCGGTGACAAATATAATTGGAAATTTATAGGATGGAGTGAAAACACGTTCTCTTGTTGACAATACTTGTTTGTATACTTGCATTAAAGAAGAGTGTTCTTGATGATTGCTCACATTCATGCTTTATTTCGCAGGTTGAACCTAAGAATGTTGAGATGGCTTTAAATGACAATAATTGGATAGAAGCTATGCAGGAAGAACTTGCTCAATTTGACAAACTTAAGGTTTGGAATCTTGTTAATCTTCCGAAGGGTGCGTATCCGATAGGAACAAAATGGGTATTTGTAAGGCCCCTTTCCCGGGTGACCTCACTTGTTGGATTTACTCATAAACATAGCCATAAATACTGAACTTAAATTTAAAACATTCATCATTCAATTACATTACATAACAGCGGAAGTCTTAACAATTAAAAACACAACATTGTCTTAACAAACAAAAGTGGGATGTCAGTCTTGTGCCGGGTAACCTTCACGCCATCGCACGACCTTTTCTTCCTTTACCTGAAATGTATACTAAAAGTCAGCTAACGCTGGTGAGTTCTAGTTTAATGCAATTTGATATAAACATTCTATTCTTTACTTTATAAGTATGCATTACTGTATAGTCATTCATATAAATACGTATTCATAACTTTTGTCTTTCTTTTCATCTTTCTTTTCTGTATTTTTGTGATTTCATATATATATATATGCATTCACCCTTTTCTTTCTTTTCTTTTCTTTCTTTAATTTCATGGGTCATACTATATAAGGGTGATCAACCCGTCATTTGCTTACGAATGTCACAAAGACAATCGCCGTGGTCCATCGTCATGGCCCACCTATACTTACAACCGTCCGGCAACTAGTGCCGTCCGTCATTTTATTCTTACAACCGTCCGGCAATCTTTGTCCGTCCGTCATGACTTACAACCGTCCTACCGTCGTAGGCCGTAATTCGCCCGTCTACCCGAAGGTATCCGTTTCCCATGCGACTATTATTTATACAACCGTTCTACTATAATATGCCAATTGCTTCGACCGTCCTTTAATGACATTCGTACGTCCTAGCTGATGAAGGAACGCACTTGTCCCGGTTGTAAAATAATCACATGGTCGTCCGTCTACCGAAGTAGCCGTTATCATCGAAGCGTCCATAACATTTTCTGTACTTGGCAAGCAATATATACATGGATATAAAGCAGGATTTCATTCTTTCATATTGTGTTATACTTTCATTCATTCTTGATAATCATGCTTTTCATTCTTTATTCATAATTTCTCTTTCATGTATAGGTATATATATATATATACTTGTATAACACATATGATCACATTGACATTCATAACATTTATTCACTTAGTGTATACATCTCAGCCCCAAAACATTTGAAAACATTTGCACATAACATAGAAGGGGCACATAGAACTCACCTGATGAGTAGTTTCTGTAATACACTAAGCTGGCTACTGGGCTTCACTAATGTCACTCACGATCTGTATAATAAAGTCATACACATAAGATGGTGCTCCTAGATGACACTAGACATTACTATGCTTGAACTCAGTAGTTTCGGGAGGTGGGTCGCATCAAAACTATGGTAGTTTCGAGCTATGGTCTTACACTCGAAACTAGGTAGTTTCGAGTCATAATCCTTCTATCGAAACTAGGTAGTTTCGAGTCATGAGATCCTATCGAAACTATGGTAGTTTCGAGTCATTAACTTATGAAAAATCTTAGTTTAGGTTCAAGGTGACACTCGAAACTAGGTAGTTTCGAGTCCTGAGTTCCTATCGAAACTATGGTAGTTTCGAGTCATTGGCTGCTATCGAAACTAGATAGTTTCGAGTCAAACATGACTATCGAAACTAGAGTAGTTTCGACGGGTCTGTATGTATCGAAACTATAGTTTCGAGTCATGGGTCTGCATCTTCCCTGACCAGAACCTTGCTCCAGCCAACTTATTTCCAATCGATTAAACCTTGAGCATTTTACGTTAAACACCTTCCTTTATCGTTCTTGAGTTCAAATACGTGATTTGTTTCAAGTTTCGTATGCAAAAATCGTATCTTTATTTGATTTAAACCCGAGACATGCAAAGACTCATAATCAGAGGCGATGCTTACCTCAACAGGCCCGATTTCTGTTGCTATGCGTTGAAATGGTGGAGTCGGATGATTCCCGAGCCCTTGAGTCTTCTCCTTGCGGTTTTCTTCACAAGCCGATCGCTCTCTCTCTCTCTCTCTAGTATTCTTGCGCAGGAAGATGAAATGAGAGGGGTTTGGGTTGAAGCTGCTGTTTTGTAATGGGGTTTCCCCCTTTTCTTTTCGGCCCATGGGCCGAAATTTTGGCCAAGCCCACTTTATTTCCCTTTTCTATTTGTCTTGTCATTATTTGGGATGTTACAGTATTTAAATGTAAGAAAGACAATCGGGGTGTCGTGGTACGCAACAAGGCAAGATTAGTTGTCTAAGGCTTCAATCAACAAGAAGGAATTGATTACACCGAGGTTTATGCACCGGTTGCGAGGCTCGAAGCTATAAGGCTGTTTCTAGCTTTTGCTTCTTTTAAAGGTTTTAAGGTGTTTCAATTAGATGTCAAAAGTGCGTTTTTATATGGAAAGGTCAAGGAGGAAGTCTATGTTTGTCAGCCGCCGGGGTTTGAAGATCCACTGAATCCGAACATGGTTTTCAAGCTTGATAAGGCCCTCTATGGTCTTCATCAGGCTCCTCGTGTGTGGTATGAAACTTTATCCACACATCTTTTGGCGAATGAACTTGTTCGTGGAAAGATAGACTCGACCTTATTCATAAAGAAATCAGGGGGAGATTACCTACTGGTGTAGATTTATGTGGATGATATTATTTTTGGCTCGACAAACGAAGGATTATGCAAAGACTTTGAGGGTGTTATGAAGTCGAAATTTGAAATGTCTGCTATGGGAGAGTTATCGTTTTTCTTAGGTTTACAAGTAAATCAAAAGGAAGATGGTTTCTTTATTCATCAGTCCAAGTATGTTAAAGACATCTTGAGCCGGTTCAAGATGGAGGACTGTACCCCATACGATACTCCAATTTTGGTCAATCATAAGTTGAATTCTGACCCGCAAGGAAAAGATGTGGATTGTCGACTTTACAGAGCTATGATTGGATCCCTCATGTACTTAACCGCTTCAAGGCCGGATATAATGTTCGCCGTGTGTATCTGTTCCAGATTTCAGGCAAAGCCAAAAGAATCTTACTTAATTGCTGTGAAAAGAATCTTTCGGTATTTAAAAGGAAAACAACGTAAGGCTATGGTATCCTCATGGTTCTAACTTTGATTTCAATGCTTATACTGATTCTGATTTTGGTGGTTGTTGTCTGGACAGGAAATCTACAACAGGTGGTTGCCAGTTCTTAGGTAATCGACTTGTTCCTGGCAATGTAAAAAGCAAACCACAGTCTCGATTTCAACATGCGAAGCAGAATACATCGCTGCTGCAAGTTGTTGTTCACAGATTCTGTGGATACAACATCAATTGAGAGATTACGGTTTGAATTTCACAGGAACCCCTATGCTTATTGATAATAATGCTACTATGTCCATAACGAATAATCATGTTAAACATAGTAAAACTAAGCACATCGAAATTCGATATCATACGTGATTGTGCAGAGAAAAGGTTGATTGAGCTGGTCAAGGTACACACTGAAGATAATTTTGCTGATTTGTTTACCAAGGGATTTGATCGTACCAGGTTTGAATTCCTAATTAAAATGATTTGTATGATCAATCCCGAATAAAAGCTTTTCAAAATCAGAATTTCATGGAAAATTTTGTTTTTTAAGTTCTTTTATTGCTTTATTACATTTCCGCATTTACATTTTCAGTCAAAAAGTTTAATTTATAAAAAGTCAAAATAAATTGAAAAATATAAAATTTGACATCATTTGAGGTTAGAGAAGAAATGATAGTACATCAGTGATTAGTTCATTTCACACGACCTTAGTAGACCTTGATATATGATTGATTAAAATAAGTTGTTTTGATCTAAATTTCAATGTCTGCATAAATAAGAAATGATAGTGTTGTGAATGCTATATTCTTGATAATTTGTTTTAAAATTTGTGTATAAACTTTGAAACTTGAATTGTCAATAGGCTAAAAGCGTTTTGAAACTAATAGTAGTGTGACAATTAAATATAATATGATTTCATCTGTGATTTAAATCCATTATATGCCTGGGTGTGTGTGTAAAAGATCATTATCAGAAAAAGAATATATGGTTATAAAGAATTTCATGAGACCAATATCGAATTATAACTTTAGCACAAATTTATTTCAGTTCACTTCACTGCCCATGCCCCGAAAAACATGCAAGGTGTTGCTGAACTAAGATATGCTTTCAAAATCTGTTGAAACATATATTCGCCCTTGGATCAGTTAGATACATCATCTAGTCTGATTCCATTGAATTTTATCCAGATAATAGTTGGATCCTCATACCTGAATATGTTGATTCTCATTATACAGCCAATTCATTAGAATCTTTTGATTCTGAATCATCATGATTCTTATATCCTTTGAGATCTGCTTTTATACTTGTGCTAAAAGAGATAATTTCATCTTGGATATTGATCTAATCTTAACATTAACTGTATATGTCTTGAAGATAGTGCAATTTATATTTCTGTTTGGCATATATGTGGGGTACACGCTGTTTTTCATCTAAATCGTATAAATCACATGAATTTGGAGAATAAACGCTTATAGTTTCAAATAATATAATATTGACAAATTTAAGAATTCATGATTTATATTTCAAATTCGGTATAAATAAAAGAGCATTTTATAACCTGATCTTATTTACTTTGAAATTTATCGCGTATCATTTCAAATATTATTCAAATTGAATGAGTTTCAAAATGAAAAAGATGCAAAGTGCACAAAACTGAGTTGAATGGTTTCATACTATAGGTTACTCTTTGTTATTGCTAAAATGTGTGATGAATTAATTAAATACTGATATGATCTTCTTGCTCATGATGTTAAACCAAAAATATGTGATTTCTGTTTGTACAGATAAAATCCAAAAATATGTGATTTCAGTTTATTCAGATAAAATTCAAAATATGTGTTTCAGTTTGTACAGATAAAAACCAAAAATATGTGATTTCAGTTTGTACAGATAAAAACCAAAAATATGTGATTTCAGTTTATTCAGATAAAATTAAAAAATATGTGATTCCGTTTGTATAGATAAAATTCAAAAAGATTTTGTTTTTTATTTTCCATGAAAATTCTAAACTTTTATTAAAATTGTTCGGGATTGGATCGGATACGTGTTACTGACGGAAGTTCAAGATTTGACAGGTTGAAGTTGATAAAATTTTTTGTTCAAGGCAAAAAGGTTGAAAAACTATTAAGTTCGCCTGTGTACAGTGAAGTGAACTTAATAAGTTCGCTTAAAAACAGTGAAGCGAACTTAATATGATTATCAGGGGTGAAGCGAACTTAGGGGTGAAGCGAACTTATCTTGTTCGCCGAAGGCTTGTTAAGCGAACTTAACAAGTTCGCCTAATTAAGCGAACTTAATGGGTTTAAGGATCTAGATCAGGCGAACTTGTCAGTTCATCGTCTTCTTCATTTTTAGGCGAACTTGACTGATTTTTTTCGAAATTCTTCAAAGTTGTTGTTGGAGTTGTTTACCGGTTCTGTCTTAATCCTAATTGAATTGCGAATTCAACCAAGGTAATTTCGTTGAATTTCATCCGGTAAATTGTGAGTATTTGAAGCTTTTCATCTCGGTTTTACGTCGACACTTTCAACGGACGGATTTTGACCTAATTGTGACCAGATTTATAAAATTGATCATCCGATTTGGTTATAAATATATATTCGACTGATATTCGATGCTTATTCCATGATGTTATCTTGATTCGATGAATTTTGATTGTCTGTGTTTGAATTTGAAACGTCACAGTTCAGGCGAACTTGTTCCAAGCGAACTTAATAAGTTCGCCTCTTGTACTACTAAGCGAACTTATTAAGTTCACCTAGGGGTCAGTGAGGATTTGGACTTGTGAAAATTTTTTTTTGTTTGAAAATTTTTTTAAATTTTTTTTTCCCTTTGTTGTTTTGTTTTCTTTTGTTTGTATTCGTTATTTTTTCTAATATGTTTGTTGTCCAAATGTTTCAGATGGCTTGACGTGTTGAATATAAACATAATCAAGTGGCATTGTTAGATCCGAACATGTCCGAGGCTATGAATTTTCAAGGCATCATAGGATTTTTGAACATATCACGTCTTCATGTTGCTTTATCTGCTGATCCTTACATAAGTCTCGTGTACATACAGCAATTTTGGGATACCGTGCATCAAGATACGGACGTTGAACCTCATGTTCTTCGTGCCACATTTAATAATACTGAGATTGCAATTTCAGAAGAGACGATTCGTGCTGCTCTTGATTTGGGTGGAAATGCTGATGATCCATTATCTTATCCAGGCACTCTTATTCTGGGTTTTTTTCAACGAATGGGATATCGTGGAAAACAGAATGATACCCAAGCACGGAAAGGTGGATTAGTTGGTGAATGGAGGTATTTCATGAATGTGATTATTCAATGCATCTCCACTCGCAAAGCTGGTACCGATGGATTGAAGATGGCTCTTCAAACTGCTATGGTGGCTTTAACATTGAATAAGAGATTCAATTTTCCACTTTACTTCTATCGGGAGATGGTCATGCAGATTAATCCAGCTGAAGGTCAAGGATTCTTGATGTATCCTCGTTTTATTCAAATGATTCTCAATCACCTTATTCCGAATCTTCCACAACATCCAATCAGATTAACGTTGACTCCAATGTCAAAGCGTATCTTTACCGACTGCACGAAGGTGAAACAGCAGAATGCTGCTTTGATTCCAGTCAATACTCCATTGTTTGGGCACTTAATCAATCCTGATTATGTTGCACCACTGAATGACAACTGGTTTCATCCTGATGAAATTGCTCAAGCTCAAGGCTTCAATGTTCAACAACAACAACAGCAACAACCACAACAACCCGCACAAATACAAGTTCAACAACAACAGATACCAGTTCCATAAATACAAGTTCCTGTACAACCATAAATTCCTATTCCTGAACATGTTCCTATTCCACAAGCTGAAGTTGAAATACCTATTCAGGAACCAGTTCAAGAAGAGGTCGTTCATGATCCTAATCAATACCTAGGAATGAACATGGATGATTTCATTGATGATGCTGTGAACTCACCAATTCCAGAAGCTGAGGGGAATGTGGTGACTGATGATGATTCTAGTTCCAGCTCAAGTGATACGATATTATCGGTTAATGAAAGCACTATTCTGATGACTCTAGAGATTTTTCCTCAGGTCATTATGAACGGTTGGCTACAATTCCACTGGCTAATGCTGGCAAACGCATTAAATCTCAAGCCAGACGACCAAGAAGAAAGTCTGTTCGGGATCCTCCTTCCGGATCAGTACTTGGCAAACGATCTTTGGTCGATGAGAGTACTGACACTGATAGTGACTTTAATCCAGATCCTACGCGCCAAAAGTTGATGTCTGCTTCGATTGCTGCTGCAAAATATTCTCAGGGAGTCGAGGATGCTAATTTTGTTGCTTCTTTGATAATTACTCCTCCAAGATCTATGGATCCATCTCCAGTGATTTCTCCTGTTCCTCCAGTTATTCCTACTACTTCAAGTCCTTCTATTCCACAATCGTCGGCTGGTCCGTCAAAGCTTTCTGATTCTGAAAGGATTACTTTTCTTGAATCTCAAGTGCATTCTCTACAAACACAGGTCAACACTCTTGTGTCTACTGATTCACAACGGAAGCTGGTGATTCAGACTCAAGCTCAACAGATTGCTGACATGCAAGCATTAGTGTCCAAACTTGTTCAGCGTCTTGACGCTCAGGGGGAGTTGAGGATACCTGATACTTGTCACACAGAGTCTATTCAAAGACGTGATGATGAAGACAATAATCCTGCTGGAAATATTGAGGGTGATCGTCAATACACTGACGCTAATCCTATATCTAGGGTTCAGGGGGAGTTGACATCACAATCACTTGAAAGAAACAAAGACAAAGATACTTCTTGTACTAATGAAGAAGAAATTCTATTATTGGAGTTCTTTCAAGATTCAGAAGAAGAGGAAGCTGAAAAGATTGCATGTCTTGATGACATTGATGATTTATTCAATGACATGGAAGATGATATGTCGGATAATGAGATAAAAGAAGGAGAGATAGTAGAGATTGAGATTGAGAAAGATAAAGATAGTGTCACCTATGAAGGCTGTGATGGTCTTAAAGTGTCGTATAACTTCATCCAGGATGATGTTATTCCTGAATTCACTTATGAAGGAGTAACAGATTCTATGGACTCTGTTGAAGACATCACACTGCCTGAAGACACTGCTGATTCAAAGATAGATACTGATGATGAGACTATTCAATCCAATAAAGAGGCTGAAACTGAAACTACTCACACTGAGTCTCCGAAGGTTAATGAAGAACCTGTGATGTACAGAGATACAGGGATGACAAGATAACAGTGGAGAGAAGTTGTAAACAGTTGGATGAAGGTGCTACCCAAGTATCCAGCACAACCTGCTCAAAAAGAGAAATATGTGAATAAAGAGCAGTGTGTAGGAAGGATCATAAGTTGGTTCTATGATGATGAATCAAAATTATTTGCAATCAAACGATCTGACGGTGTTCAATACTTAAAGCTGAGGATCAAATATTTCAATACCTTGCAGAGGTGTGAAATAAATGGTCTAGCTTCAAAGCCACTCATTAATAGATCGAAGAATGGTTTGGCTGATGTGATAGCAAACTTTATGAAGAAAGAAGGTAGTTCAGGAAAGTAAGATCGGCTAAAACCACAAAAGGGAAAGAGAGTGAAGAACACAGATCCAAAGACTGGGAAAGTGACCTGGAGATACAAGTATAAACCAGTGCGTGCTATTCACAAGATACCATTAAAGAAGATTCCTCAAGACTTTCTTGGGAATATGAAATGGTTGTATGTTGATGTTAATACTGGTGAAGCAAGGATTGAAGATAAAGATAATAAGGTCATTGTGAGTTTCTATGACGCAATGAATCTTATTAATTTTTCAAAGAAAGATCAGAGGACGATGAGAAAGAATGAGATCATGTACACTGATGTTTGGAGAGAACAAGGTCTACAGTACAAAAGAGTTTTGGAGATATGCAAAAGATATGGAGTGCATGCTGGCAGCAGACTACCAGATAACTGGAAGGGCTCAAGTTAAAGACTTAAGACTGAAGATAAAGCTATTGTCAAGGGGGAGTCTGTTAGGACATAGATTGGAATGACAAAAGCTTGTAATAGTTAGATTTTATGTCTTTATGTTTTTGTTATGTAAATGTTAAAAGTCACTAAGTGTTTTACAAGTATAGCCTAGAGGCGAACTTGTTAAGTGTGAAGCCCCAAACCCGGGAGGCCCCACGCGTTGGATTTACTCATTCACAAACAGTTCTTAAACTCATACATCAAAATACGCAGCGGAAAATTTCGTTCATTACATAACATAACTGTTCTACATGCGGAAGCGTAAAACTTTGTTTACAACATTCAATACATAACATAATCAAAACATAACGGGATGCCAGTCTTCGTGTCAGCCGGGTAACTCTTCATCGCTAGCCAAGCATCACCGTCCATCATCATAACCTGCCCTTAACCTGAATGTGCATACTAAGAAGGTCAGCTACGCTGGTGAGTTCTAGTTTTAACGTAAAACATTAACATCAAATATTTGCCAAAAACATAACATCATACTTCATTTAATAAAAGCGTACATAAAACATGCAATAACTTAACATCATCAAAACATCGTAGCATAACATCGTAACAATAGTCAATATGAACCGAATCTGCGCCTTCTCGTAACCGTCAAATCCATACATCGCATACCAGCGGATGAACTTAAGGCTCGCTACCTCTAAGTCATCCGTCATCCAGGTCTCCTAAGGCTCGTTACCTCTAGGTGGACCAAACATACGTCTCCTAAGGCTCGTTACCTCTAGGTAGACCATACACACGTCTCCTAAGGCTCGTTACCTCTAGGTAGACCATACACACGTCTCCTAAGGCTCGTTACCTCTAGGAAGACTAAACATACCATAGGCAATATTTCCCCGCAAGGAATAGTACCTTCCATCGGGATCCCGGTAATCCCATGGGCGACCGTCGTCACCCCATCCTCAACCAGTTGTACAACCGTTAGCCAGCCACAAAGGCCCCCCGTAAGGTAAGGCCAATACATACATACATACATACATACTCTAGCTCCCGTAGGAACTCGTGGCAGATTCGTTCATTCGTGACTTTCATAAAAACCTTTACCTCGTTTTAGTTAAAGCATTCGTACGTTTTATTAAATAACACTTCATTCGTAAACCTTTCACAACTTCGTTTGGCAAAATATTTTATAAACCTCATCTCGTAAACCTCGTTTCGTAAACATCTCATTAACTCGTTTCGTCTTCCCCTTTCGGAAGCATCGTTCATAAACCTCGTTTCGTAAACCTCGTTTCATAAACCTCGTTTCGTAAACCTCGTTTCATAAACCTCGTTTCGTATGTATGCACACCAGCCCAAAACATTTAATTAAAACATTAAAAGAAGGGCTTCTAGAACTCACCTTATAAGTTACTCTTGGGTTGTCCTAAACAAAGGTCCAACAACGTCACTTCCGATCTGAATTGATTAATTAAATACACATCAGACCTAAATCCCGACTCTAACGGTTTACTCGTTCTGTTACAGGTGAATACACTGACTTCACCTACTGATGCAGACCTATCGAAACTACTTAGTTTCGACAGGTGCAGGCCCATCGAAACTTCTAGTTTCGACACTGCAGGTCACTCGAAACTTCTAGTTTCGACAACTGCAGGTCACTCGAAACTTCTAGTTTCGACAACTGCAGGTCACTCGAAACTTCTAGTTTCGACAACTGCAGGTCACTCGAAACTTCTAGTTTCGACACCTGCAGGCCACTCGAAACTCTAGTTTCGATACCTGCAGAACTCAGCTATCTTCCCCAAAAACCCTAACTTTCGCATGCAGGTCCGATCTTGTCAAGATCCGGACTTTTTGTATTCAAAACGTGTATTTTCCTTTCGTGATTCCAGATTTATAACCCTTTCCTCATTTGGTTTATAAAAACCCGTCATTTTCACAAAAATACCCGAAAACCCAAAAACGAACAAAAACTCAGATTTGGTTCGGGTGTTACCTGATTTCGAGATTCTGATCCGGAGGTTTTGCTCACGAGTTCAGTAGCAACAAGCTCCTTCAATCTCGGGTCGATCCGCCAACTTTCTCTCTCTACGGTTTCTCTCTCTAGATTCTTGCAAATGAGAGAAATGGTGTGTGTGTTGGCTATTTAAAGGGAGGAAACCCCCCCTTCCTTCAAGTTTGCCGGCCCAACCGGCCCGGCCCGTTACGCCTCGCCCTTTTATCCCGTTCGTCCCGGTTCAACCCGTTATTTAAAATCCTCATTTATTTTGGGATGTTACAAGTCTACCCCCCTTACAATAGGTTTCGTCCCCGAAACCTATCATAAGTCAAACAGTTGAGGGTACGACTCCTTCATTTCCGTCTCCGTTTCCCATGTAGCTTCCGATCCCTTCCGGTGCTTCCATTGGACTTTAACCAATCGAATAACCTTATTACGTAAACGCTTCTCTTTCCTGTCTAAGATGGCCACAGGTTCTTCAATGTAGTTAAGGCTGTTGTCGACCTCGATGTCAGTAAGTGGTACGTGAGCCGTTTCATCCGCCAAACACTTTCGCAAGTGTGATACATGGAAGGTAGGATGAATCCCACTTAACTCATCGGGCAATTCCAACCTATAAGCGACTTCACCAACCCGTGCCATAATCCTGAATGGTCCGATAAACCTCGGACTTAACTTTCCTCTCTTTCTGAATCGAATGATTCCCTTCCAGGGGGACACTTTCAGCATTACCCTGTCCCCAACATCAAACTCAATAGGCCTTCGTCGTTTATCCGCGTAGGATTTCTGACGATCTTGTGCGGCCTTCATTCGAGCTTTGATTTGATCAAACCTTTCTGATGTTTCTTTTATAACTTCAAGACTTCCCAATTCCTTCTGTCCAATCTCACCCCAACAAACCGGGGTCCTGCATCTTCTACCATACAACATTTCGTAAGGCGGCATGCCTATCGTCGTGTGATGACTATTGTTGTAGGAGAACTCGGCTAACGGCAGATGGCTGTCCCAACTGCCACCGAAGTCAATAATACAAGCACGGAGCATATCCTCCAAAGTCTGAATGGTTCTTTCGGACTGACCATCCGTTTGCGGGTGGTATGCTGTGCTGATATTAAGCCTCGTGCCCATCGCCTCGTGAAATCTTTTCCAGAACCTCGATGTGAATCGTGTGTCCCGGTCAGATACGATCGTCAATGGCAACCCATGCCGCGCTACTACTTCGTTGATAAATACCTCCGCTAACCTTTCCGACGAGAACGCCTCGCGAATAGGTAGGAAATGAGCACTCTTCGTTAAACGGTCCACAATTACCCAAATGGTGTCATGACCTTTAGCTGTGCGAGGTAGCTTGGTTATGAAGTCCATAGTAATGTGTTCCCACTTCCATTCCGGTATCTCAAGTGGTTGAATTTTCCCATACGGTTTCTGGTGTTCGGCCTTCACTTGTGAGCAAGTCAAGCACTTGCTTACGTATTTCGTCACTTCGTGTTTCATCCCAGGCCACCAGTATTCCTTCTTCAGATCTTGGTACATTTTGTTGGTACCGGGATGGATAGAGTAACGAGACTTATGAGCCTCATCCAAGATTTTGGTCCTAAGCTCGCCACCCATAGGTATCCATACTCGACCAAAACGTGTCCTAACACCAAGGGTGTTATATTCTAACTTATCCTGTTGGCCAACCATCCTTTCCTTCTTTATGTTTTCCCCCTTTAGTGCCTCTTCTTGAGCCTTTTCAATTTCCCTCATCACATCCGACGTTACCACTATTTGGCAAGCTTTCACTCTAATAGGAGCAGGCACATCCTTCCGGCTTAGAGCGTCAGCCACCACGTTTGCTTTTCCAGGATGGTACATGATTTCACAGTCATAGTCTTTCAAAAGTTCCAACCATCGCCTCTGCCTCATATTTAACTCCTTTTGCTCGAAGAAGTACTTCAGACTTTTGTGATCGGAGTATATGGTAAACTTTACCCCATAGAGGTAGTGCCTCCAAATTTTTAATGCAAACACAACAGCAGCAAGTTCCAAATCGTGAGTCGGATAGTTGACTTCATGAACCTTCAGCTGTCGTGATGCGTATGCGATCACTCTTCCACGTTGCATCAGCACACACCCCAACCCCTGACCCGAAGCGTCAGAGTATACCACCAGGTCTTCATTGCCCTCGGGAAGGGCCAAGACTGGAGCTTGGGTCAGCTTTTCTTTTAACTCCTTAAATGCCTCATCCTGCTTCGGACCCCATTCGTACTTTTCTTCCTTTCGTGTCAACTTTGTCAATGGCGAAGCTATTTTCGAGAAATCCTGAATGAATCTCCGATAGTAGCCTGCCAACCCTAAGAAACTGCGGATCTCCGTTGGCGTCTTAGGAATATCCCAGTCCCTTACCGTCGTTATCTTTGCTGGGTCTACCATAATGCCGTTCGGGTTAATGACGTGACCTAGGAATTGGACTTCCCTAAGCCAGAACGCGCATTTGGAGAACTTAGCATACAACTTCTCCTTCTTTAGAGCCTCCAACACTTCCTTCAAATGACAAGCGTGATCACCCTCATTCTTGGAGTAGACGAGGATATCATCAATGAACACAATTACCGATCGGTCCAGCATCGGTCGACACACCCTATTCATCAAATCCATGAACGCTGCGGGGGCGTTCGTCAATCCGAAAGACATTACGCGGAACTCGAAATGTCCATAACGCGTGCGAAATGCAGTTTTCGGTATGTCTTCTTCCCTCACCTTCAACTGATGGTACCCGGACCGAAGGTCGATTTTCGAGAACCAACTTGCGCCTTGCAATTGATCAAACAGGTCATCGATCCTTGGTAAAGGGTACTTGTTCTTTACCGTTCGTTTGTTCAACTCGCGATAATCGATACACATTCTCATCGAACCGTCTTTCTTTTTCACAAACAACACCGGAGCACCCCACGGCGAGATGCTTGGTTGGATAAATCCTTTCTCAAGTAACTCGTCTAGTTGTGCCATTAATTCTTTCATTTCCACTGGTGCTAGTCGATATGGAGCCTTAGCCACGGGCTGGGCATCTGGTATCAAGTCGATTCGGAATTCAATCTCTCTGTCAGGTGGTATCCCAGGCAACTCCTCTGGAAACACCTCCGGGTACTCGCGTACCACGGGTACATCGTCCAGTTCTTTCACTTCCTTACACTTGTCAATTACGTATACCAGATAAGCCTCGCATCCGCGCCTCAAGTAATCTGCTGCCTTAATCATCGAGATGACGTTGGGCATCGGGGCATCGCGATCCCCAAGTACTTCCACTTCGCTACCATCCGGAGTCTTGAGTCGGATTATCTTTCGTTTGCATATAATTTGAGCCTCGTTGGCAGTTAACCAATCCATACCTAACACGACATCAAACCCTCCCAAAACCATAACAAATAATCTGACGGGAAATCTATGGCCTTCTATCTTTATCGTGGAATCGTCAACTACTTCGGTTACCATTACGGTTCTACCCTCAGCGGTTTCTACATTAAAGGCTCGTTCTACTTTACTAACCGTGTACTTTACTCGTTTACAGAAAGTTGCAGATATAAAACTCTTACTGGCACCCGAATCGAATAACACTGAAACAAAAGTGTTGTCAAGGATGAACGTACCTGACGCCACATCGGGGTCATTCCTGGCCTGTTCTTGCGTTAGTGCATACGCTCGAGTCTTCGCTCGGGGCCTTTCCTCCCTCTTCTCTGGGCCTTTCCCTTTCCCGGTCTCGCCCATCCTGGGCTTAGTGCATTCCCGGCTCATGTGGCCACTCTCCCCACAGTTGTAGCATTTGATACCGTTCGGGCATTCTCGGGAGTAGTGCCCGGTCTTGCCACATTTGTAGCACAAATTTGATCCCAACCGGCATTCACCGGCATGCCTTCCCCCACACTTCCCACAGACTGCTAATTCATTTACCCTGGCCCGTTTGTCCTGAGCCCCAAACAACTTCCCACCCGATCGCTTAGCGGGAAAACTCAGCTTCTTCTTAGGCTCTTCAATGGCAACGACATTCAGTGCCAGATCATCAAATACCACGCCGCTCAGTTCTACTACCGAATCGTAGGTAGTAGGGGCGTTTGCCTTAACATATGTGCGGACCTTGTCCGGCAACCCTTGAATATAACAAGCGATCTTTCTTCCTTCAGTAGTGATAAGGTGTGGCACCAGACGTGCCAGTTCATTGAACCGTGTCGTATACTGCCGGTGCGTCATGCTCCCAGCCTTCAAACCCAGAAATTCCCTTTCTACCTTTTCGATCTCATTCCTTGGACAGAAATTCTTGATCACCAAAGTTTTCAAATCATCCCACATCATCGAATCAACCACCTCGTTCCCCTTAGCCTGGCGTACACCTTCCCACCAGTGAGATGCTTCCTCCCTCAAGGAGTTAGCAGCAAACTTCACGACCTGATTCGGTCGACATTCACTCAGACGAATGGCGGCTTCCATACGAATTACCCAGTCAAAAGTAGCCACCGCGTCCTTCTTTCCAGTCAGAACCGGCGGGTCACATACCTTGAATGACTTATAGTCGCAGCCGCGAGCAGGCGGTGCGTTAACGGCCTCAATGTTTGGAATATCAGTTGTCAGTTTAGATCCGCCCTCCTCATTAGCCTTCTTTAGTGCTTCTGCCAGTAGTCCTGGCAAAGAAGCCTTCATCAATTCGGTGAACTCACGTGCCAGAGCCGCTCTTACTTCCGGTTCAAAAGTGAATTGTTGTTCTTCAGCATGAGTCGGCTCAGTCCCGTGCACACTAGCTTCTGGCTCAGTGTGAACACTTCCTTCTTCACTGTACTCCTGGTGAATAGGAGTTCTACCTCGGCCACCACCGGTACGACCACCGGTACGGCCCCCACCACGCTTTCCGTTCCCTCTTCTTGCCATTCCGTTCTACAAGACAAGGAAATCCAATGTCATCACGCTAGTTAACAAATAGAATTCAACAAGCATTGTAAGATGTTAATATACACTGGCCATCTGCAATTAACCATTACACTACCTCTTGATTTCTATTTGACCACCTTTGTGATTCCATCAGAACACAAGTCCTTACCTAACCATTTCTAAGGCATACTACATACACATACTCTACTTTACATACCTGATGCTTTAGCTCGAGTTACCCGTACTGGCATCCGCTTTCGGTCCCATTCAAAGTTTAAGTTCAGGCACTGGGAGTGTCCGAATCTCTCAAACTATTGCTCTGATACCAACTTGTGAAGCCCCAAACCCGGGAGGCCCCACGCGTTGGATTTACTCATTCACAAACAGTTCTTAAACTCATACATCAAAATACGCAGCGGAAAATTTCGTTCATTACATAACATAACTGTTCTACATGCGGAAGCGTAAAACTTTGTTTACAACATTCAATACATAACATAATCAAAACATAACGGGATGCCAGTCTTCGTGTCAGCCGGGTAACTCTTCATCGCTAGCCAAGCATCACCGTCCATCATCATAACCTGCCCTTAACCTGAATGTGCATACTAAGAAGGTCAGCTACGCTGGTGAGTTCTAGTTTTAACGTAAAACATTAACATCAAATATTTGCCAAAAACATAACATCATACTTCATTTAATAAAAGCGTACATAAAACATGCAATAACTTAACATCATCAAAACATCGTAGCATAACATCGTAACAATAGTCAATATGAACCGAATCTGCGCCTTCTCGTAACCGTCAAATCCATACATCGCATACCAGCGGATGAACTTAAGGCTCGCTACCTCTAAGTCATCCGTCATCCAGGTCTCCTAAGGCTCGTTACCTCTAGGTGGACCAAACATACGTCTCCTAAGGCTCGTTACCTCTAGGTAGACCATACACACGTCTCCTAAGGCTCGTTACCTCTAGGTAGACCATACACACGTCTCCTAAGGCTCGTTACCTCTAGGAAGACTAAACATACCATAGGCAATATTTCCCCGCAAGGAATAGTACCTTCCATCGGGATCCCGGTAATCCCATGGGCGACCGTCGTCACCCCATCCTCAACCAGTTGTACAACCGTTAGCCAGCCACAAAGGCCCCCCGTAAGGTAAGGCCAATACATGCATACATACATACATACTCTAGCTCCCGTAGGAACTCGTGGCAGATTCGTTCATTCGTGACTTTCATAAAAACCTTTACCTCGTTTTAGTTAAAGCATTCGTACGTTTTATTAAATAACACTTCATTCGTAAACCTTTCACAACTTCGTTTGGCAAAATATTTTATAAACCTCATCTCGTAAACCTCGTTTCGTAAACATCTCATTAACTCGTTTCGTCTTCCCCTTTCGGAAGCATCGTTCATAAACCTCGTTTCGTAAACCTCGTTTCATAAACCTCGTTTCGTAAACCTCGTTTCATAAACCTCGTTTCGTATGTATGCACACCAGCCCAAAACATTTAATTAAAACATTAAAAGAAGGGCTTCTAGAACTCACCTTATAAGTTACTCTTGGGTTGTCCTAAACAAAGGTCCAACAACGTCACTTCCGATCTGAATTGATTAATTAAATACACATCAGACCTAAATCCCGACTCTAACGGTTTACTCGTTCTGTTACAGGTGAATACACTGACTTCACCTACTGATGCAGACCTATCGAAACTACTTAGTTTCGACAGGTGCAGGCCCATCGAAACTTCTAGTTTCGACACTGCAGGTCACTCGAAACTTCTAGTTTCGACAACTGCAGGTCACTCGAAACTTCTAGTTTCGACAACTGCAGGTCACTCGAAACTTCTAGTTTCGACAACTGCAGGTCACTCGAAACTTCTAGTTTCGACACCTGCAGGCCACTCGAAACTCTAGTTTCGATACCTGCAGAACTCAGCTATCTTCCCCAAAATCCCTAACTTTCGCATGCAGGTCCGATCTTGTCAAGATCCGGACTTTTTGTATTCAAAACGTGTATTTTCCTTTCGTGATTCCAGATTTATAACCCTTTCCTCATTTGGTTTATAAAAACCCGTCATTTTCACAAAAATACCCGAAAACCCAAAAACGAACAAAAACTCAGATTTGGTTCGGGTGTTACCTGATTTCGAGATTCTGATCCGGAGGTTTTGCTCACGAGTTCAGTAGCAACAAGCTCCTTCAATCTCGGGTCGATCCGCCAACTTTCTCTCTCTACGGTTTCTCTCTCTAGATTCTTGCAAATGAGAGAAATGGTGTGTGTGTTGGCTATTTAAAGGGAGGAAACCCCCCCTTCCTTCAAGTTTGCCGGCCCAACCGGCCCGGCCCGTTACGCCTCGCCCTTTTATCCCGTTCGTCCCGGTTCAACCCGTTATTTAAAATCCTCATTTATTTTGGGATGTTACATTAAGTTCACCTGGTCTATCAGAGGCGAACTTAATAAGTTCGCTTAGGTATAACTGAGGCGAACTTGTTAAGTTCGCTTAAGCTGTTAGAAGCGAACTTAATAAGTTCGCTTATATCAGCTCAGTTGGTTATATATATGTGTGTTTACAGAGTCAGTCAGAGAGAACCAGAACGAATCAGAGAGATTTCCGATCTCTGTAAACATCATTGTTATTGAAATACGAATTGAGAAGGTTATTTACTTGCGTGTTTGAATTGTCTTTTATGCGTATAAACGTTGACTCGTTGGATTCCGCACTCCGAGTAAACGTCACGTCTTATCACGAGATCGATCCGTAGACGCGCCATGGGGACCTACACTTACTTACCGTGCTGGCGTTGGCGTTGGTTACCCAAACTGACATCCGTGCGTTGATCCCATAATCAGTTTGAGTCCAGACATTTAGGGATGTCTGAATCTCTCAAACTATTGCTCTGATACTAACTTGTGAGGGCCCTTTCCTGGGTAACCTCAAATGTTGGATTTACTCATAAACATAGTCATAATACTGAATTTAATTTACAAGAATTCAAGAGTAGCGAAAGCAAACATCATTCGAAAATATAATGAAACATAACAGCGGAAGTCTTATAATAACATAACAGTGGAAGTCTTAACAATTAAAAACATAACATTGTCTTAGCATATATAAAAGTGGGATGTCAGTCTCGTGCCGGGTAACCATCACGCCTTCGCACGACCCTTCCTGTGACAACCTGACATTTCAGGTCAATATCCGTACACATTATAAACAAGTTTACATTATAATTATTTTTGGTGATTTATTTAATTTCACAAACAAGGACTTTAGAGTCTAGCAAAGATCGTACATGGTCTCAATTTATACTTGGGTAATTCTAGGAATTACCGGTGCAAGTACCAGTACAAACCGACTAAGACGAACAATAGTGGATAAATTAAATATCCAGGCGTATATATATTACACAAATTTTAAGTTGGTCAATAAATTATTTTTAGAATAAAATTATAATACCGTGGGGAAAATAAACCGAATTAAACTACCCCTTTAAAACTATAATTGATATTAATACCTAAATCTAATTATTATACTAATTAAACCCAACTTACCCTTGACTTTCTCGGCCGAAGTGCAGAGAAAACCATCCCCCATTCTCACGTCCCATTTTACCATATTTTCAGATATAACCCATACCATTTCACTCAAAACTCTCACAAACCTTTTATCTCTCTCATTTTCTTACAAAAATCTTCTCATTTCTCTTCAAAATCGAAGCCAAGTTTTAAGGCGAAATCCTACCACAATCCAGTGTTTTAAGAAGAATTTTAAGTGTTTCTGCAAAAGAGTCGAGATCATCTCTGTTTTATTTCATCATCTTCATCTCGGTTTTAAGGTAAAAACTCGACATTTTCTTATTATTTTCTTTAAAACCGTAGCTAAAGTTACAACATATTTGAACACAAGTAAGATAACAAGTAAAGGGTGTCCATGTCAAGTTGTAAAACAAAATATGCAGGACTGATTCTGTCAAACAGAAGTCCAGTAATCGAAACTAGGAGTTTCGATACCTGTTGGTCAATCGAAACTAGGAGTTTCGATACCTTTTACTCAATCGAAACTAGGTAGTTTCGACAACAACTACACAATCGAAACTAGGTTGTTTCGATACCCAGTTTACTCAATCGAAACTATGAAGTTTCAAGAGAATAAGACACGACTTGTATGTTTACATGAGATGAGAACAACAATTTGAGGCCGGAAAAGTCCCCTGGAACAACGTAGTAACCATTAACTGTAGCCTAGGGTCCTATGAATAGTACTATGGAGAGTGACGTCTCCCGGTCATGGTTAGTCGCGCTAACCACAATCTGGAGGATTTATGGCCGCATAGAACCGGATAACGAAATTAAGGGCATGTACAATTGTCATGGTTTGGTTACGCCTCATGTATGAACATATTATTTGTATTCCTAGCTAGTTTACAAATGGGTCAAACAATTCTTATTCTGTTTATCACATACAACTGAAACGATTTATGAACAACTGAGTTTTACCAAGAACTATTTGATTAAACCTGTGAACTCACCAACCTCGTGTTGACGATTTTAAGTATGTTTTTCAGGAAATTGAATGATGACTGCAAGGTTAGCAATGTAGATTACATGCATGCACGATGGATACTACTCAAGGAGGATTTCCCTTGTATAACTCATTGAATTGAGTCATATTTGTGAAATCTTAACTTTTTGTAAACTCAGATTATTTTTTTGTAATGTATAATCTTAATCTTGTTTATGTATTCATTTATCATGTATGTGTTTGCGGTAATCATATGCTTTGGAAACCAGTGAACGTTACGCCTCGCGTTTCCGCCTTGGCGGGGCGTGACAGAAATTGGTATCAGAGCCATTGATTATAGCGAACTAGGAATCTAAATTGGAACCTAGTCTATAATTTAAATGACTCCCTAAAACGTTTTCATTGCATGAGCATTGCATAACCAGTCATCATGTTATATGGATATTGTAGTGTCGTCACATTCACACTCTGACCCCGTCTCTGATACTGAATCAAACGAGGAACTTTCCGCCGCACGCTCCAAAAATCGAGTGCAAACCCGCAGCTCCACACCACCCAATGTTGCTTTAGGAGAACCACCTATAGTCTACCGAAAGAAAAACGGAGGACCCATTAGGGTACAAAGTGCTAGGAAGAGTGTTAGACTTCCGCACAAAAGAAAACTGGCAGCCCGTGACCCGAAGGACTTGGAGACAGATAAGGAGCCACCTAAACAACGACCCTGTTACCACCCGACTGTGGGAACTATCCGTTGGATGCCACGTACTCTGGTCCGATGGAGGGAGATGGAGAGCATCCCATCTACCTTTGAGTTCGGAGAGTCTTCCAACTCTCCAACACCCCTACCCCACACTGGGGAAGTCATGGAGCTCACAGTGCCTACACTAGTAGCACACATTCGTACGCATGAGGAGCGTCTTGATGATCTCTTAGATGATATTCGGGCACAGGGGGATGCAGCCATGCGCTTACGTCAAGGGCTCGGATCTCGAGTTCAGACTCTAGATGACCACACCCGAGACATACAGGATGCCACTAACTATCTGGAGTTGAGAGCCGACATGGACTGGCAGTTCACTGTCACTGTTCGAGACATGGTGGAAGCACTGGAGGAAAGGACTTTGGCTGCAGAATTTGTGGCTAGAGCAAGCTTTGTTATGGCAGGACTTGCCATGATGATTGGATTGTACTCTCACTTCTTCTTCTAAACCTATTATGGGCGGGTTGTGCCCATAGTACATTATGTAGTTTAAAACTTTAGTACTGATGAGGTCATGAGAACCCATCACTTTTGTATCCGTTTCTTTTGGGAACAATGTACTATGAATGTTTTAACTATGTATATAATGGTTTATGTTTTGATGTTGTCGTATCCTTATGCCATGTGCTATCATTATTGTCATATAATGTTATTTCTTTTTAATTAATGTGTTAGAAAGAACGTCATGGCACCAAAGCGTAGCACACCCCGTAACACTACTGGAGACAACAACGAGACAATTTCTCCAAATGTGGAACAACTCATAGCACAGCGAGTAGCTGCTGCTATGCAACAATATGAGGCAAATCAAAATAGTGGAGGAGGAAACGGCAGTGGTACCGGTGCAGGAGGTGCAGGAGGAAGCGGTACAGCTGGAGGTTCCGGAGGTTCCGGAGGTAATAGAATAAATAAGCCGTAACACATGGTCATGATCTGAATTATTGACATTATGACTTGTAATTCTACAGATGCTCCAAATAGAAAGTGCTCCTACAAGACCTTTCTATCTTGCAAACACCGTAACTTCAATGGCACCGAGGGTGCAGTTGGGCTAATGAGATGGATAGAGAAGATGGAATCAGTGATTGATATCAGTGAATGCACTGCTGACTGCATGGTGAAGTATTCTACATGCTCACTCACTGATAAAGCTTTAACTTGGTGGAATTCACAAGTAAAGACTTTGGGAAGGCAGACAGCATATGAGTTGTCATGGGAAGACCTAAAAGCCATGATGATCGAGGAATACTGTCCTCGAAATGAGTTGCAAAAGATCGAATCTGAAATGTGGAATTTACAAATGATAGGAGATGATGTTGCTAGTTACACTGACCGATTCAATGAGTTAGCAATCTTGGTTCCACACATGGTCACCCCAGAATACAAGAAGGTTGAAAGATACTTGTGGGGTTTCGCACCGCAAATACGAAGCATAGTAACTTCATCGAACCCTATGGATGCCAAGAGCGCTATAACTCTAGCATTCAAGCTAAGGGATAATGCTGTGCGTGATGGTTTGTTTGGAAAGAAGGAGACCGAAGAAGGAAAATCGGGGGAAAAGAGGAAATGGTTTGGAAAACCAAGTAATCAAAACAGGAATCAAAGTTACAAGAGACCTGAAACTATGAAAGCCTTTGTCGCCAACACTGTGGAACAAAATGGATACCTTGGAGCACTACCAAGGTGTGACAAGTGTGGATATCATCACAGTGGAAGGTGTACTCAATGTGGAAAATGTAAAAAGTATGGGCACCTAGCCCATAACTGTTGGAGCAATGCAAACTCTAATAAGACAAATCAAGTAACAGGAAAGGGCAACCCAGGAACAGGGAGGATGAATCAGGGATGCTTTGAGTGTGGAGATCCAAAGCACTTCAGAAAAGACTGTCCAAAGTTGAAGAACCGAAACGACAATCAGGCCCGTGGAAGAGCATTTGTGATGGGGGCTGGTGACGCACGACAAGATCCGAACATTGTCACTGGTACGTTCCCGATAAATGATCACTATGCCTCTATACTTTTCGATACGGGTGCTGATTTGAGTTTTGTGTCAAATGACTTTAAGTCCCTACTCGGTATTAAGCCCAGTAAACTAGACCACAAGTATACAATTGAACTAACAAATGAAAAATTAATTAATACCGAAGAAGTCATTCAGAATTGTACCTTATGTTTTAAGAACCACACATTTAGTATAGATCTGTTACCTGTTGATTTAGGAAGCTTTGACGTTGTTATTGGCATGGATTGGTTGTCAAAGAATCATGCCGAAATTATTTGTTTTGAGAAGATTGTCCAAATCCCACTCTCAAACGGAGAAATTCTTTCGATTCAAGGTGAGAAGAGTGGAGTAACGTTAAGGATGATAAACTGCATGAAAGCTCGTAAGTATTTATGTAAAGGCTATTGCGTATTCCTGGCTCACGTCGTCGAAAAGAAACCCAAGGAACGTCGACTTGAAGATATTCCAATCGTTAGGGATTACCCTGAAGTTTTTCCTGAAGACTTACCTGGATTACCACCACCGAGGCAAGTCGAATTCCGAATCGATTTGGTACCAGGATCCGCACCAATTGCGCGATCGCCGTATCGATTAGCACCTTCTGAAATGCAAGAATTATCAAATCAACTACAAGAGTTGCTTGATAAAGGTTTCAGAAGACCGAGTTTCTCACCTTGGGGAGCCCCGGTCCTATTCGTAAAGAAAAAGGATGGAACCTTTAGGATGTGTATAGATTACCGAGAATTAAACAAGCTTACAATCAAAAACCGATACCCACTTCCTCGAATAGATGATTTGTTCGATCAACTACAAGGTTCTAGCTTCTATTCAAAAATTGATCTACGTTCAGGGTATCATCAATTAAGAATCCAAGAAGAAGATGCACCAAAGACAGCATTTAGAACTCGATATGGCCACTACGAATTTCTAGTTATGCCGTTTGGTTTGACAAACGCACCAGGTGTTTTTATGGATCTCATGAACCGAGTGTGCAAACCATACTTGGATAAATTCGTGATAGTATTTATTGATGACATATTAATATATTCACGAACCAAGGAGGATCATGAACATCACCTGAAATTAATCCTGGAGTTACTCAGCAACGAGAAACTTTACGCTAAATTCTCGAAGTGTGAGTTTTGGATCCGAGAAGTGCATTTCCTTGGTCATGTCATCAACAAGGAAGGAATTCACGTTGATCCATCAAAAATTGAAGCGATCAAAAACTAGGAAGCACCAAAGACTACGACCGAAGTGCGTCAATTTTTGGGTTTGGCTGGCTACTACAGACGATTCATCGAGAATTTTTCAAAAATAGCCTTGCCTTTAACCACCTTAACCCAAAAAGAAAAGAAGTTTGATTGGAGTGAGGAGCAAGAATCAGCTTTCCAATTTCTAAAGCAGAAGCTGTGTAGTGCACCGATCTTATCCCTTCCGGAGGGAATCGACAATTTTGTCGTATACTGCGATGCATCACACCAAGGACTTGGTTGTGTGTTAATGCAAAGAGACAAAGTCATCGCATATGCCTCACGACAACTAAAAGTGCACGAAAAGAATTATACGACCCATGACTTGGAATTGGGCGCAGTTGTATTTGCACTCAAAATTTGGAGACATTACCTTTACGGTACAAGATGTACTATCTTTACTGATCACAAGAGTCTCCAACATATCTTTGATCAAAAGGAACTTAACATGAGACAACGTCGTTGGGTAGAACTACTAAACGATTATGATTGTGATATCAAGTACCATCCCGGAAAAGCCAATGTCGTAGTAGACGCCTTAAGTCGCAAAGAACGAGTTAAAACTCTTCGTGTTCGTGCCCTAGGATTAACAATTCATACGAATCTTACTACTCAAATTCGATTGGCACAACAAGAAGCACTTAAAGAAAATAACATCCAAAATGAAGCACTACGTGGGATGATCAAACAATTGGAGTCTAAGTCGGATGATACATTTTACTTCATGGACAGAATCTGGGTGCCGAGAAACGGTAACTTACGAATGTTAGTTATGGACGAAGCCCACAAGTCCAGGTACTCCATTCACCCAGGTTCAGATAAGATGTATAAGGATCTAAAAGAATTGTATTGGTGGCCCAATATGAAAGGAGATATTGCCACATATGTCAGTAAGTGCTTAACGTGTTCAAAAGTAAAAGCCGAACATCAGAAACCGTCTGGCTTATTACAGCAACCTGAAATTCCCCAATGGAAATGGGAACAAATTGCTATGGATTTCATCACAAAATTACCTAAGGCTTCCAGTGGTTATGACACAATATGGGTAATTGTCGATCGACTGACAAAATCGGCTCATTTTCTACCTATCAAAGAGACGGATAAAACCGAGAAACTTGCAAAACTATATATCAAGAAATTGTGGCTAGGCATGGAGTGCCAACTTCCATTATCTCCGATAGAGACAGCAGATTCGTGTCTAGAATCTGGAAATCACTACAAGAAGCCATGGGTACACGTCTTGACATGAGCACGGCATATCACCCACAAACAGTTGGTCAAAGCGAAAGGACCATTCAAACTTTAGAGGATATGCTACGTGCGTGTGTAATTGATTTCGGAGGAAATTGGGATACTCATTTACCGTTAGCAGAGTTTTCCTATAATAACAGCTACCACACGAGCATTAAGGCAGCTCCGTTTGAAGCATTATATGGTCGTAAATGTCGATCTACGCTATGCTGGGCGGAAGTCGGTGAAAAACATTTGACAGGCCCTGAGATTGTCCAGGAAACTACTGATAAGATTTTCAAAATTAAGGACCGTTTGAAAGCGGCCCGAGATAGACAAAAGAGCTATGCTGATAACCGACGGAAACCATTAGAATTTCAAATTGGTGACCGAGTAATGTTAAAAGTCTCACCATGGAAAGGCGTTGCAAGGTTTGGTAACCGTGGTAAGCTCAACCCTAGATACGTTGGTCCGTTTGAAATACTGGCTAGGGTTGGCCCTGTAGCTTACAAGCTCAAGTTGCCACAAGAACTAAACAATGTACATGATACGTTTCATGTATCAAATCTCAAGAAGTGTTTATCGGACGAGACGCTAATTATACCACCTGACGAGATTCACATTGATGATAAACTTCACTTCATTGAGGAACCGATTGAGATTTCAGATTGGAAGGTTCAAAAGCTGAGACGTAGTCGGATCAAACTGGTTAAAGTACATTGGAACTCAAAGCGTGGTCCTGAGTATACATGGGAACGAGAGGACCAAATGAAAACAAAATACCCATCCTTGTTTAAGGATACACCAGTTCAAGATGACACAAATTGAATTTCGGGACGAAATTCTGTTAACAAGGGGAGAATGTGACAACCCGACATTTCAGGTCAATATCCGTACACATTATAAACAAGTTTACATTATAATTATTTTTGGTGATTTATTTAATTTCACAAACAAGGACTTTAGAGTCTAGCAAAGATCGTACATGGTCTCAATTTATACTTGGGTAATTCTAGGAATTACCGGTGCAAGTACCAGTACAAACCGACTAAGACGAACAATAGTGGATAAATTAAATATCCAGGCGTATATATATTACACAAATTTTAAGTTGGTCAATAAATTATTTTTAGAATAAAATTATAATACCGTGGGGAAAATAAACCGAATTAAACTACCCCTTTAAAACTATAATTGATATTAATACCTAAATCTAATTATTATACTAATTAAACCCAACTTACCCTTGACTTTCTCGGCCGAAGTGCAGAGAAAACCATCCCCCATTCTCACGTCCCATTTTACCATATTTTCAGATATAACCCATACCCTTTCACTCAAAACTCTCACAAACCTTTTATCTCTCTCATTTTCTTACAAAAATCTTCTCATTTCTCTTCAAAATCGAAGCCAAGTTTTAAGGCGAAATCCTACCACAATCCAGTGTTTTAAGAAGAATTTCAAGTGTTTCTGCAAAAGAGTCGAGATCATCTCTGTTTTATTTCATCATCTTCATCTCGGTTTTAAGGTAAAAACTCGACATTTTCATATTATTTTCTTTAAAACCGTAGCTAAAGTTACAACATATTTGAACACAAGTAAGATAACAAGTAAAGGGTGTCCATGTCAAGTTGTAAAACAAAATATGCAGGACTGATTCTGTCAAACAGAAGTCCAGTAATCGAAACTAGGAGTTTCGATACCTGTTGGTCAATCGAAACTAGGAGTTTCGATACCTTTTACTCAATCGAAACTAGGTAGTTTCGACAACAACTACACAATCGAAACTAGGTTGTTTCGATACCCAGTTTACTCAATCGAAACTATGAAGTTTCGACACCTGACTACTCCATCGAAACTAAGTAGTTTCGATGCACAATTGCCCAATCGAAACTAAGAAGTTTCGACACCTGGTCATCAGTCCCATTTGGGCAGTGACTTGGAACTATTTTATAACGAAACAAGTGTTGAACAACTACGGAAATGTTTAAACAAAACAATCAGATTTACAAAGTCGGTGAACAATTTACAATTAAGACGTTTGGTCTTAACTCAATTTACCCTTGGTATCTAGGGTACGAAGAGTCAAGGTTGACTACAACAAGTTTTATTACAAGTATACACAAACTCAAGCTGAGTTTCACGGCCCCTTTTTACTGTTTTCAATATTTGGGGGGAAAACATACTTACAATTATTTTATGGGATAACAAGAGAATAAGACACGACTTGTATGTTTACATGAGATGAGAACAACAATTTGAGGCCGAAAAAGTCCCCTGGAACAACGTAGTAACCATTAACTGTAGCCTAGGGTCCTATGAATAGTACTATGGAGAGTGACGTCTCCCGGTCATGGTTAGTCGCGCTAACCACAATCTGGAGGATTTATGGCCGCATAGAACCGGATAACGAAATTAGGGGCATGTACAATTGTCATGGTTTGGTTACGCCTCATGTATGAACATATTATTTGTATTCCTAGCTAGTTTACAAATGGGTCAAACAATTCTTATTCTGTTTATCACATACAACTGAAACGATTTATGAACAACTGAGTTTTACCAAGAACTATTTGATTAAACCTGTGAACTCACCAACCTCGTGTTGACGATTTTAAGTATGTTTTTCAGGAAATTGAATGATGACTGCAAGGTTAGCAATGTAGATTACATGCATGCACGATGGATACTACTCAAGGAGGATTCCCCTTGTATAACTCATTGAATTGAGTCATATTTGTGAAATCTTAACGTTTTGTAAACTCAGATTATTTTTTTGTAATGTATAATCTTAATCTTGTTTATGTATTCATTTATCATGTATGTGTTTGCGGTAATCATATGCGGGGTGTGACACTTCCTTTCTTTACCTGAAATGTATACTAAAAGTCAGCTAACGCTGGTGAGTTCTAGTTTAAAAACAATCAGACATAACATTTATCTTATCGTTAAGTATTATATATATATATATAATATACGTGCTTTTGCATATTCTTTGTTTTACTGTTCTCACATAACATTCATACTGAGTATATACATGTGTACATACATACTTACTTTGGGGAGAACATTCATTAGTCATACACATATGGGTGATCAACCCGTCATAACTGTCGCATGAGTCACAAAGACAAACGCCGTGAGAACTAATGTCGTAGTCCTTTTCATAAACCGTCCGGCCCTAGAAACCGTCCGTTGTAACATAAATCCGTCCGGCAACCTTTGTTCGTCCGCCTAAACCCGTCCTACCGTCGTAGTCCGTTCATTCCCCCGTCTGCCCAAAGGCATCCGTTTCCCACGCGGCTATTGTGTATGCAACAATTCTACATGTAATAAGGCATTTGCTTCGACCGTCCATGAGTTCCTTTTATATGTCCTAGCTTATGAAGGAACGTTTTTGTCCCGGTTGCAAAATAGTCACGTGGTCGTCCATCTACCGAAATAGCCGTAGTCATCGAAGCGTCCATAACGTTTACATACATTCATAACATGCAATATATAAAATATAAAGCAAGATTTCATTCATTCACGTTATGTCATTCTTTCATTCATTCTTTATAATCATACGCTTCATTCTTTGTTCATTCATTTTGATACATATATGTATATATCACGTATGATCACATTGGCATTTATAGCATTTATTCATTTAGCGTATACACTTCAGCCCCAAAACATTTAATAAAGTTTGCACATAACATAGAACTCACCTGATGAGCTAGTCTCGTCCTGTCCTAACAGCGGTCCAATGAGTGCCACACACGATCTGGATTGATTAATTACACATACATCAGACCTAATCCCGACTTTAACGGTTAAACCATTCTGAATTAGGCGAGTATACTGACTTTACTAACCGGCATGTTGCCTGCGCACCTATACTTGATAAGTACGCAGAACATTCTTCTTGCGTACTTGATAAGTACGCGGGATCTGCTTCTTGTGTACTTGATAAGTACGCAGGACCTGCTTCCCCGCAAAAACCCTAACTTTTGCATGCGGATCTGATCGTGCCAATCTTACAACTTTCTTTGTTCAAAACGTGCGGTTTTCATTCTAGATGTTAGTCCTAAGCTTATTTTCAAGTTTTATCCGTAAAAACGTCACCTATTTAGCTAAAACCCGAAAATCCCAAATTAAACAAACACTCAGTTTAGGGTCGAATCGTTACCTGGATTGGGATTCGGATTCGAAGGTTTTGTTCACGAGCTCAGCAATAACGTGCTCCTTCAATTCCGGGTCGATCTGTCAACTTTCTATCTCTAGGCCTGAGCTCTCCTTTCTCTCTCTAACTTTGCAAATGGTGAAAGTTTGCAAGTTTGAGGCTCTCTTGGCCCTTATATACCTGGGCTTCCCTCGGCCCGTTGGAGCCGAGCCCAAGCCCATCCATTTTCCTTTCATCTATTACGATTAAATCTCCATCGCGTTATTATTTATTTATTTACTATTTTTGGGATGTTACAGTTCTTTTAAAGTTAGGGTTTCGTGTGAGTGAGGGTGTAGCTGAGTACCGCGTGTCAACCGTAAATCACTAGTGAAACGTCACATAATTCTTGTTCCCGATTATAATTCTCGCTCACGATAATTAATATAAAACTAAATATTCATCTAATATTTATTTCATTAGAATTTATTACCTGAAATAATTCACATTTGCAGCGCGTATTTGAACCCGTTCCGTCAGATATAACGTTTCGTGTCTTGTTTATTATTATCTTTCCAATACTATTAAAATAAGTTTTTATAGTACTTTGTCATACCATTTTACGCATTTGTAAAAAAATTAGTAATAATGTCTGTGTACCACGTGTCCTGCACTGGTTAACGTTTACCTACACGCTCTTCATGTGTATTTGCATGAATAACTTCCCCGATGAATATTAATAATCAATATTAATACTTCGTCGTTACACATAACTTTCATGTTGAATATCTGGTGATAACCGTCGGCTGACGTGTTAAACGTTTAAAATACCGAATCACGTACGTGCACCCATTCTTTCTTAAATTCTCATAATTGTATATCGAATCGTTAGACAAAACCAAGTGGCTAGTATTATATTCGGATTGTGAAATTTTAGACCTCTAATGGGCCTGGATCCTTATTGGGCCTCAAATGGGCTTGATTTCCTATTGGGCCTAGTTGGGTTTAGCCCAACAATTAGGTTTTGGATTCAGGAATTTCGCAGGTGTCACAGTTGTGGAGGTACATTTCTTAAAATCATGATTTGACGACTGTTGAGTAAAAGTCCAGGACGCAAGTTCCGGCAAGAGCCGGGTCGACTGTCCGACTTTAGATTGCCGATTTTTTGGGTCGACTGTCGATTGTCCGAGCCGACAGTGCAGATCGACTGTCGACTGTCAACTGTCCGGGTCGACTGTCGGACGAGACTTAGAATCCTAGCGACACTTAGATGAGTTTTGATGGTTTTCGTGTGTTAACTCTCGTGTAGATCGTTTAGCACCAGTTTTAGCTTATACATCCCGATTCATGATAGTTGTTGACAGACAGGTGAGTTCTAATCCCCCTTTTGCCTGCTTCAGGGGTGGTGTGCATACTTAGTGCAAAGTGTTTATTATATATTTTATATATTAATAAACAAATTGAAAGCTATGTTTTAGTGTAAAGTTTAAAAGAGGCAAATGTTCGTTTTGATAAGAGTAAATATCTATTTAGGGCAAGCGTTTACTATATTTGATATATACATAAACAAAGGAATAATATTTATTCAAACTATGTTTCATTAAGGTAAAGATATATATTTTTGGCAAGCGTCTACTATATTTTTTATATACATAGACAAAGGCATAATATATGTGCAAGAAATGTTTTAAGTGAAGAAAAGTTATATTTTATGGCAATCGTTTATTATATTTATATACATAAACAAAGGCATAATACATGTTAAAAGTTATGATCAAGTTAAAGAATGTTATGTAAAGAAAGTTAATAGAATTCATATAGGAATGTGTACCAGCTGTAAAGGTCCTTGGGACAGATGTTACTTGTGCAAGATGTCAGATATGGGTTCTACCCATTAGTAAAACCTTTGAGTACGCTAACGGTTGTACAATTGGTATGAGTGACGGTGGTTGCTTGGGAGAACCACGTGACTTCCCTTAGCGGTAGTGTCGGTTCATGGTGTAAGCCATGAGTATATTGAACAGGTAGATGTCGGTTCATGATGTATACCATGAGGGCGGTATAGTAGTCACAAGTGAATTGACGGTTAAGCGGTAGTGTCGGTTCATGGTGTAAGCCGTGAGGGCATTGACCAGGTACTTGTTGGTTCATGGTGTAAGTCATGAGGGCAGTACAGTGTAAAGGAATTGACGGTTTATTATATGGTATAAGTTGTTTTGAAAAGTAAACTATATAAAGTTTTGCCTTATTAGCAGTATATATGTATTAGTAAATCTTTTGTATAACGGATTTAAAGTAAACGTTAGAACTCACTCAGCATTGCTGATTTTTAGTTTGCACATTAGTTAAGTGTAGGTGGCAGTTGATGGATGTGGATGCTTGGCTTAGCGAGAAGAGTTACCCAAAGATCAGTGTCTGGCATCCAGTTTATGTTTATGTTTTAGTTATTTAAGACAAGTTTCAGGTTGTATTTGGAAAATTGTGTTAGACATGTTATGATTCCGCTGTTATGTTAAAAGTTTAAATTGTTTCCGCTGCTAAGTGATGAATGTTTTATGTTTAAATGCTATGCGTTGATATGTAAATCCAATAAGTGAGGCCTCCCAGATTTGGGAATTTACACTTAGCGACCTGAGATAAACATGCTTAAAAGTGTCAACACAGGGTTGGTGAGTTCAAAGGTTTAAGTAAGCGTAACAGAAATCAAAACAGTGTAACAGTACGCATTTATACTAGTGATTCAAATGTTGATCAGACAATAAACATTAATTATATAAGTAATCACCGAAATCGAAGCTCAACGAAGGAATGTAAAAACTAGCATTTTGGCTATGTGACCACCACGCAGTGGATTAGGTCAATAATGCACCCGTTTGACTCTCAGACAGAGTTAGCACGACTAACCCGTGTGGGGGTTGTTAAACCTAATAGTACTATTCATGATCACCTCGCTTGTGAAATAATTAACGGTTCGACTATGTGAGGACTTTATGTGCGGGAAATGCACCCAATTATATATATTAAAGCGAAATCAAAGTAACGTCATACGACTAAGAAAGAAAATGATTTAGAATGTATCTCCCCCAAATGGAAAAGTACGTAAAACAAGGCCATAAAAAATCATCTGATATGAGTAGTGTAAGTACTTGATACGTGGAAATGCGCAAAGTACACATGTCCTAAAATATGTAAGGACTATGAAATGTTGTGCTTGCTTATGCGATCAATCCACCCAACTCGACTCTTTGTAAAATGTGTTTATCTTTTTGTGTTTGACTTGACGAAACGTTGGTGACATGTTAGAATAGATAAAAATATATTTATTTTGCAAAAATAAATATTAAGAATAGATCGTATGATGGATATCATGCATATCATTAAATATACTTTTGAAATATTAAAATATATATTTTGATGATTGAAATATTATACAAATATCCAAATGATATTTCATCAAGTTTAAAGATATATGGATGCAAATAAATAAGGTATTTTTAAATCATCCAAGAGTTTAAAAATAGGCGTATGTATATTAACAAAAATAGTTTCATCTTCAACACAATTATTAGAAACACGATCCATCAACATGCATGTGCTCAGAATGATGATCCATCAACATGCGTGTATCATATAAGATATATAGAAGCAATAAATCATAAAAGAATGTATATAAACTAATTTTTACATGATGCATGTTACATATTTAGGTTTATTTAATAAAAGAATGTAAGTTGTTGTTGGGTGTTATAATTAAGACAAAATACTTGAATCAAAGAACTAAAAAGCTAAATAAGATAGGTTTCTTACTTAGAAGGATCGAAAAAGATGAAGGCTTTGATCCTAGCACTTGAGAAACACACCAAATGAGACTTGAACACTTGAATCTTGAAATAAAAAAATGGTGGATGTGTGTATGGTGGTGGTGGCCAAAAATGGCAAGAGGGAAAGAGGGGAAGGAGAATTCTCTTGAGTTACTGAAGAAGAATGGTGTGAAAAATGAAGTGGTATGAGGTGGTATTTATAGTGTGAGAGGAGAGAGAGATTGATGATTTTAAATAAAAAATAATTATTATTAATGTGGGGTGGTGGATGTTGGTGGATTGGTGGTGTAAGGTGTAGGGTGTAAGAGTATAGTGATTATAATAATGGTTTGTTGGAGTGTGAGAGTGGTTAATGAGATTTTAAAAGATTTTAATGAATAGATTTGATTTCAAAAGATATTAATTAATTTATATAATTAGTTATTAATAATCTGTAATGATTAATTTAATTCTTGTATGCATCAACAAATAAATGTGTAATATTCAGTGTTATCCGGACTGTGTTTAAAACAAAACGTTGGTTAAAAATTCTTAAACTTTTGTTTTTTACTCAAAATAATGATTCGCAGTGTTATGTATAATTTTTATATTCTAAATCATACTTAGATATTACCAACGTTCGTGTGTCACCGGACTGGTACCCGGTAATTCTCAGAATTACCGGGTACCAGTGCTATGAATTGGTCGATGTTTGATATGCAACAAATGAACTTAATTAATCTAAATTAAGTACGATATGCACAAGTGGTACGTGATTATGATAGTGACAGAAACAATCATTAGCCGGTTGTCACATACTCCCCGTGTTAAAAGGAATTTCGTTCTGAAATTCAGCTGCGACACTAGTAGATGGTGTAGATTTTAATAAGTTTGAATTGATCCTCGCGCTCCCAAGTGAATTCTGCTCCACGTCTAGAATTCCAACGAACCTTAAATATGGGGATGAGGCTCTGTTTCAGTTGTTTGAACTCACGGTCCTGATGTCGACTGGTTTCTTGAATAAGTGAAGCTGATCGTCTATCTGAATCTCCTCCAATGGTATGAATAGTGTTTCGTCTAATAAGCACTTATTCAGATTTGACACATGAAATACGTCATGCATGCCATTGAAGGTTTCCGGTAGGTTGAGTTTGTAAACAACGGGACCAATCATTTTCAAGATCTCGAAAGGTCTAATGTATCGAGGGTTCAGTTTCCCTCGCTTGCCGAAACGTATTACTCTTTTCCATGGCGAGACTTTCAGCAAAACTCTGTCTCCCACTTGAAATTCCAATGGTTTGCGTCTCACGTCAGCATAACTTTTTTAACGATCACGCGTGCCTTTATATGTTGGAGCATTATGTGTGACAACTAGGCTTTGTAATAGATTAGGTATTTATATTCAAGTATGTAATGTATTGTCTTGTAATGTTAAGTTTGCTTGTAACGGGTGAACTTAACATGTTCGCCTGATATAGTTCAGGCAAACTTAGAATTGGCGAACATATTAAGTTCGCCTGTAACAGTATGTTTGTCTATAAATAGTGCTTAGTTTGTGTTCATTTGTAAATTCCGTGATTACAACTTGTAAGCATTGTTTTTAGATAATACAAAGGATCTTACTGATATCTTGTCTTTGTGTGTTTACATTACATTTGTGTCAGTTCGAGACGCGTGTATTCGTTAGGATTCCGCACTACGCATACGCGTTGTGTGTTTAACGACTGAGATAGATCCGTAGACCCGCTGGAACCTACAATTGGTATCATAGCTATTGCTCTTGATTAGAGATAGTCGTTTGATACCGTTTCTATTGAATTTGCACTAAAAGATTGAGATTTTCGAAGATTCTTGTGTTCATGAAGATTGTTGCTATTTTTGAAGAGTTTTTGGATTGATTTCATTATTTTTGGTGTTGATTGGCCAAAATTGATCCGTTATAAGTGTTCTATTTCATAAATTGATGAATCCTATGGAGAGAATTTGATCGATTTCTTCAAAATTGCAAGATACGATGATTTCTAGTCAAGTTCGTGTGTTTAGGTGTTAGAACATTCCTCCTTGTTCTTCATCTGAAACAGGCGAACTTGTCCAAGCAGTTACGAGCGAACTTGTTCCAGTGAACTTGTTAAGTTCGCTATACCCAAATCAGGCGAACTTGTTAAGTTCGCTTGCTATCGCTACTGACAGAACTTGTCCATAATTTTTTAAGTGTTGAATTTTTTCAAGATTGCAAAGATGTCTAATTCAGATCATGCTAGTGTGAATAATATGACTCATTTGTTGAACCATGATAATGAGATTGGTACTCCAACCAAGCCATCGAGACATATGAATCTTAAAAATTACTAAAATTAGAAGAGTCGTTTTGAAAATTATGTCAACATTAATGATCAAGCTTGTGGATTCCAATGAGTGAAGGTTATGAGCATCATTTTCATCGTCTTATGGGAATATCGGATTCACCAAAACCAGTTTCAGCTCTTAGTGATGAGGAAAAGAAATTATATGATCGTGAAAAGAAAGCTCTTGCAACTTTATCAATGTGTTTACCTCTTGATATCTATCATACGTTTAAGAAATTCAAAACTTCACGTGAACGTTGGGAAGGACTAGCTAAGAGATGTGAAGGGAGTATATATATTAAGAAGAGTATAAAAGAGCTACTTAAGAAACAGTTCAGTGTATTCAAACGCTTTGATGGTGAAACCGTTGATGAACTGATGTCCAGATATTACCATCTTTTAAGTGAAATGGTGAACAATGATATTAATTAAAAGAATAAGAAAATTCTTGAGAATTTTCTGGATGCTATACCATTGTGATTAAACAACAATCTGATTTAATGACTTGAGTCTTGAAGATTTAATGGGGAAGATTCAGTCGTATGACTTGAACAAACAAAAGAAGGACACAGTTTATCAGGATCCAAGTATTTACTTTGGCAAAGGTAAATCTACACAGAAATATGGAGTTGCACTGTTTTCTAGGGATATTTCTGAAGGTTCTAAAGAGAGTTCTTGTAATGAAGGTTCATGTTTTATTGCTTCAAGCTCTAGATATTCAAACAATACCAAATGTGAAAGTCACTCTTGTTCTCAAAAAGTGTCTCCTACAACTGCAGATGATATGATGGCCATGATTGCTTCGTTCTTAACGTCTTATGAAAATTTTAATGGTGGTAAAATAACTGATCCAGATATGATTGAAGAAGATTTCAAACAATTGGATACAGATGCTTTAGAAGAGATAAACATTCAGTAGAACATGGCTGCGACAAGGAAAAGATCATCTAAAGAGAACGGGAAATAAGTTTATCAGGGCATCTAGGAAGATGAAGATGGGATTAGACAAGTCAAAAGTGAAATGTTACAATTGTCAGGAATTTAGACACTTTGCTAGGGAATGCACAAAACCAAAAGTTCAGAATCAAAGTTCTTCAAACAACCAAAGCAATCAGAATAAGCAAAATGGTACTTCCACAACTTTGATGTCTCAACAAGATGAAAATTATGACTGGGGTATTCATTTGGAAGATATTGTTGCTCATGTCAGCCAAGCGTTTCTTGCTGAGGTTCATTTTGAAGATAGTACAGATAGTAGTTCGTTTGATGGTGACAAAACTGATTCTGGGAGTGTTGGTGAAAGTGAAGAATCAATCATTCAGAATGTTGAGCCTAAATATTCAACTGAAGATTTTCTTAAAGATGGGGCTGTTGGGAAAGTGACGGAAAAAATGATGCGATGTTATCTGAAGCAAATGCGTTCGTGGCTGATTCTAAACATGTACAAAAAGTTGTGACCCCCAGTAGTCCAGGTCAATACCCATAGTCTTATTTGCACATTCCTATTTTATATTTCTTGGAATATTATCTTTGACATAATATTGTCAGGAGTCTAGGAAAGGGACAAGTGTCATATTTAGTAATTTTTAAGAATTACTAGGAAATAAACGATAATAACCCGCATTGAACGTTCGTTGGTGATTAAAAGAATGTTATTCCAGAAAAGTCTAGAGACACGTTTGAATATAAAAACATAAATATAGGTTACTAAACTTTTATAAAAAGTTGACATATAAATGTTTGTTGTATGGCTCTAAGTTATGTTATGTGCATTCATGAATAATATAGTTATAGTAATAACTATGTCGGTTTAACTAGTAAACTATTGAGACTAGCCAAACCACACAAAAACTCATAAGTAATGAATCGTTTAAAAGTTTTACACCGGGTATTAGATCTCGCGATCACCTAGGGGATTTATACCACCAAAGAACCCACCTATCTAGCCATTAATGGATTTGACAACACCCAACCCCCCCACCCTATACCCCTCTCGGCCGAAATGTGGGTGTAGCCACCCACTATCCCATTAAATGCTTGCATACATGTCTTGCATGCACACCCTCTTCCACTTGAAATGATTACATGCAATTCCCATCAACTATAAGTGGTAATGATGAAGATGTGATCATCACTCAACTCCATCTCTCTTTCTCCATATAAAACACTTGCACCCACACCCCTTAACTCCCTCCTCCCTCCCTTGACTGATTCATTTCGGATTTCACACAATTCCCCTCTCCAAAACCTAAAATGCAAACAATTCCCGTAACTCAGCTTCATGCCAGATTTTCGGTCAACTTCGGAAGGCCATATCTATTTCGTTCCTTGGTCAAATGTAAGGCCCCTTTCCCGGGTAACCTCACTCGTTGGATTTACTCATAAGCATAGTCATAAATACTGAACTTAGATTAAAAACATTCATCATTCAATTACATATCATTCGTCATTCAATTACATAACATAACATAACTTGACAGCGGAAGTCTTAACACATATATTAAAGTGGGATGTCAGTCTTGTGTCGGGTAACCTTCACGCCATCGCACGACCTTTTCTTCCTTTACCTAAAATGTATACTAAAAGTCAGCTAACGCTGGTGAGTTCTAGTTTAAAACTATTAAGTACGATCATTCTTTTCTTTATAAGTATACATAATTATATACATACATTTCTACAAATACGTATTCATAGCTTTTACTTTTCTTTCTTCAATCTTATGTGATTAAATAGATATGTATTCACCTTTTCTTTATTCATTCTTATGTGATTACATAGATATGTATTCACCTTTTCTTTCCTTAACATTCATTGGTCATACACATAAGGGTGATCAACCCATCTTACGGTACGTATATCACTAAGACATACGCCCTTGAGCTACCGTCGTAGCCCTTTTACTCGTCCGGTCCTAGAAACCGTCCGCCTTAACTTTAGTCCGGCCAACCTTCGGCCGTCCTTCTTTACCGTCCTACCGTCGTAGTCCGTCATAATCGCCCGTCTGCCCTAAGGCATCCGTTTCCCACGCGAACTATTGTTTATGCAACTGTTATACTATTTTAGCATTTACTTCGACCGCCCTTTTATGCTTTTTGTACGTCCTAGCTTGCTAGGAACGTATCTTTCCCGGTTGCAAATAGTCACGTGGTCGTCCGTCTACAGAAGTAGCCGTTAGCTTCGTTTCCGTTCATAACGTATACTTATATTCATAACATGCAGTATAATTATTTATAGCGTAAGATTTCGTTTATTTACGTTATGCCATTATTTCCTTCATTCTTTGTAAACATACGTTTCATTCTTTATTCATAATTCATTCTCTTATATATATAAAATATATATTAATACATCACGTATGATCACATTAACTTTCATATCATTTATTCATTTAGTGTATACATTTCAGCCCCAAAACATTTAATAAGATTTGCACATAACATAGAAGGGGCACATAGAACTCACTTGATAAGCTTCTCTAGGTTGTCCTAAACAAAGGTCCAACAATGTCACTTCTGATCTGAATTGAGTAGTTAAATACACATCAGACCTAATCTTGACTCTAACGGTTTAATCATTCTAAACATACTGACTTTACTTAACCATTCTGATGCCTGCGCACTTAGCAAGTGCGCATGGCCTTGGTCATGCGTACTTGACAAGTATGCAGACTTTACTTCATGCGCACTTGGTAAGTACGCAGACTTTACTTCATGCGCACTTGGTAAGTACGCAGACTTTACTTCATGCGTACTTGATAAGTACGCAGAACCCTTCTTCCTGCGTACTTGATAAGTACGCAGGATCTGATTCAGGCGCAAGAACCCTAACTTTTTGCATGCGGGTCTGATCATGTCAATATCTAAATTTTCTTTGATCAGAACGTTCGGTTTTTATTCTAGATGCTAGATATTTGTTCATTTTCAAGTTTCATCCATAAAAACTTCACCTATTTAGCTAAAACCGAAAATCCTAAAATAATCATAAAAACTCAGATTATGATCGAACGCTTACCTGGATTGGAGTTATGATTCAGAGAAGATGATCACGAGCACGGTAGCAACGTTCTCCTGAATTCCTGAGTCGATCCGTCACTTTCTCTCTCTAGACCCGAGCTCCCCTTTCTCTCTCTAGAACTTGCAAGTGGTGGAAAAAATGAGAAGTTTGGGCAGCCCTTGCCCTTATATACTTGGGCTTCCTTCGACCCGTTGGAGCCGAGCCCAAGCCCATCCATTTTTCTTTCGTTTCTTTGACAATAAAAATCTCAATCGTGCTATTATTTATTTATTTACTATTTTTGGGATGTTACATCAAATCAGTCAATTCTTTTCCTAGAATGAAGCTCTATGTTAGCAGAGGAGAACCCAAGTGGAATCACTCGAATCCATGAAGTATTCGACCTCCAAACAGCCGACGCAAGAAGGCTGCTCAGTGCAGGTTGAATTTGGACACCTCTTTTCATTTTCCTGTTTTGAGGTACCTACACAACTCCAAATCTAGTAATACTTTTTCACATCTCCTCTGGTTTCAATAAACTTGATTTTAGAATAAAACCCCAAGTCATTTGGTCTTCTAAAACCATCTAAAAGTCTATTCGAAGTACGCCTAAAAATCTGAGTTTTCAAGAATAAAATAAAACATAAAAGTCTTGATGAGTTTTGGCTTTATTTCTTCATGAGTCATGTTTGAATACATATATTTATACACGTACATGTTCATACATAAAATACCAAACTAGAAGGACCATGGACAAGACAAGGACACATCAAATATAAACTACATATATATATACTATCACATAAAATAACACTTGGATGATGGTGTTCTTCATAAGCCCTTCATTCCATTCATGTGTTATGTTGAAGGATACATGTTCGTGAAGTTATATGATCATGTGTAACTTACCTGGCAAGACCCGATGTAGTGTCCTATGATTCAAGAAGACATACGAACGATTATCATCAACATATGAACGTGAAAGGTGTTACTAAAAATATATATTTATGGATAAAATTTGTGATATATATGTGTTGGTGTACAGTTTTGGTTAAATTATGGAAATGTTCTAGGAATTAAAGATTAGTATCATAATATGAACATTTGATATATGTACATGGAACATATGAAGAGATTCGATTAAAACAAAATAATCACATGACATCATGGAACATAAGTGAATATATTTTAAGTTGTTACAAAAATAATATTTATTTTTGGTACACTTAATAAGTCACCAATAGGGAAACATATTATTTTCTCGAAAAATATGTAAACGTCTAGACTGGAATAATAATCACCAATGAGTCGTAAATGAAAACCCTATTTTTACTAAACAAAGGCGTACTTAACGGGATTCGTTAAGTCGGATGAACAACTTACGTATAAGACGGGTAGTGTTAACACATTAGTACCCTTGTGTGATTAGGGTACGGATAGACAGAAACTCTTAGCGCACTGTTATTTGCTAGGATTTCATCGGACACAAGGTGAGTTTCACTAACCCCTTTTTATTTTCTAAGTTTTTGAAATGTTTTGGGGTGGAGACATACTTGTAAAGAATTTTTGTATTTACATGAATGAACTAATGATCAGACCGTATGTGTGTATTGAGGGAAAAATAAAGCGCTTAAAGTCCTCGAAATAAAAATTAGTAACCATTAGCTATGGACTTAGCCCGGGATTTTATGGATAGTACTATTAGGGGTGACGCCTCCGGTCATGATTAGTCGCGCTAATCAGGGGTCCAAATGGCCGAATGACCGCATATTGTCTTAACTCGCAGAAAGGCGAGGGGAGGCACAGAAAGTTGGGGTTTGGTTACGGTCTCGTACATTACATATTATTTTGTATTACTTGCAAGTTTACAAATGGGGTCAATTGATCGGGTTAGTATTCGGATTAATTGGTAATACATACTAAGAGTTTTGATCGGTAAATGATCAAGTTTAAATAATGTATATGTTTTCAAAGGAAAACTACATATTTTATGACGGTTAAGTCATGGGCATGTTTTCAAAGGAAAACTACTTATTTGATGACGGTTAAGTCATGTATATGTTTTCAAAGGAAAACTACTTATTTGATGACGGTTGAGTCATGTATATGTTTTCAAAGGAAAACTACTTATTTTATGACGGTTAAGTCATGTATATGTTTTCAAAGGAAAACTACTTATTTTATGATGGTAAAGTCATGGACATATTTTCAAAAGAAAACTACTTATTTTATGAGGTAAAGTCATGGGCATATTTTCAAAGGAAAACTACTTATTTTATGACGGTAAAGTCATGGGCATATTTTCAAAAGAAAACTACTTATTTTATGAGGTAAAGTCATGGGCATATTTTCAAAGGAAAACTACTTATTTTATGACGGTAAAGTCATGGGCATGTTTTCAAAGGAAAACTACTTATTTTATGACGGTAAAGTCATGGGCATGTTTTCAAAGGAAAACTAACTGTACTAAATTAACAAACTCTGTGAACTCACCAACCTTTCTGTTGACACTTTCAAGTATGTTTCTCAGGTAACCTTTAGCCATGGAGCGGTTGGAATAGGCTAGCTATGTTGGAACAATTCCTAGTAATCGGACGGGCATAGATTATCATGTCTCAAGTCGACCATTGATCTAGAGGGACTTAGATCATTGTATTTATTTAGTCTTAGTAATCATATATGTAATCAAGTCTTAGAAATCACTATTACAGCTTCCGCTATCGTGTAATCAACCAATCATTGAAACCTGTATTTATTTATTGAGTGAATAAATTTGGGGGTGCGACAAAGGTTGTGTCTTATACTAAATGCATTGATTCTGATTTGAAAATTAGTAGATTGTGTGATGATAACACAAATCTGATCTGTGACATGAAGGCGATTTACGCATCTAACCAAACTTTGAAAGAAAATGAAACTGTTTTGAAAACAAGAATTAAATCTTTAAAAGATGATATTAAAGATGTAGGTCCCAGCGGGTCTACGAATCTGTCTTGGTCGTAAAACACGCAACATGTATACGTAGTGCGGAATCCTAACGAATACGCACGTCTCGAACTCACACAAACACAATAATATCACACACAAGACAAGATATCAATAAGCTCCTTTGTATTATCTGAAAACAATGCTTACAGGTTGAGTAATCAAAACGTTACAAATGAACACAAACTAAGCAGTATTTATAGACAAAAACTACTGGTACAGGAGAACTTGTCATGTTCGCCAATATTAGTCCACGCGAACTTGTTAAGTTCGCCTCAACTATAACATGTTCGCCTGTTACAAACTTAACAATTACAAGATAAAACTTTACAAACATGAATATATAGACTAATCTATTACAAAGCTAGTTGTCACACTAAAAGTTCCAACAGACTCCCCCTTGAAAACAGCTCGGTCTTTATCTTCAAGTCTTGTTCTTCTAGTTCTCTGGTAATGAGCTCCCAGCACACACTCCGTTCTTTAAACATACATACAACACCCTCTTATACTGCAATGCATGTTCTCTACATTCATCAGTATACATGATCTCTCTACGTCTTAGCATCTTCTGATCATTCTTTGAGAAGTTAACAAGATTCATAGCGTCAAAGAACCTTGCTATAATCTTACCACTCAAGTCTTCAATCAAAGCTTCACCTGTATTGACATCAACGTACCACCACTTCAAGTTATTCAAACAATCATAAGGAATCATCTTCAGAGGAATCTTCGTGACATATCTCACGGGTTTAAACTTGTATCTCCAGATCACCTTCTAAGTAACTAGATCAACTTCTTTGATTCTTTTTCCATGTTGAGGTTTTATCTCTCATACTTCCTTGATCCTCCTTCAAGTCTGATTAACTTGACGATTGAATTAGCTATGCCATTGCCTGATATGTTAATCAAGGGCTTTGTTGACAACCCATTGACTTCACAACTCGGTAATGAGTAAAAGTACTTCAGCCTTGGCTTCAGGTACTGTACACCATCAGATCTATTTAAGGCAAATAACTTGAATTCATCTTTGTAAAACCAACTGATAATTCTACCAGAGCACTTGTCTTTGTTCATATATCTTTCTTTTTGAACTGGTGCTACTGGAGAAACTGGCAACACCTTCCTCCAACTCTTAACCATTTCAACCCATTGTGCCTTGGTCATTCCAGTATTTTTGTACATCACAAATCTTCAGGCATTCTTTCTGCAGTATCAGGGTCTTTATTATTCAGATTAGGCTCAGACTCCGCAACCCCTTTAGACGTGTCATCAGGTATTACATTATCATTGAATAGTAAGACCATTACAACCTTTATACACAACCTTCTGCTTATCACTATCCACCTCAACCTCTGCAATCTCTCCTTCCTCTAACTCATCCTCAATCGTGTCCTCATCGTCCAACAACTCATCAAGATCCAACAAACACTCTAACTTATATGCATCATCTATGTCAGAATCTTTAAAAATTGAATTATCTAACATATCAACATCAACATTTGAGGTTCCTTTGTCTACGTTAGTCATCATGGTAGGTTCAATCACAATCTCAGACTCCCCCTGAGTTGATGAAGTAGGGTTAGTATCAACATTATGACGATCACCCAAACCATCACCAACATCGGGTTCATCATCATCGTTATTTTTCTTTTGTATACCAACATTATGACAAGCATCTTCAACCACAATGATTCCCCCCCCCCCCTGAGCATCAAGACGCTCTAGCAACTGACCAATAAGAATTTGCATCTCACCAATCAAATTATTTTGAGAATTAACAGATTGACTTCGTGGGGCATCACTTTCAATTAATACATCCACCTGAGTTTGTAAACTAGAAACCTGAGCCTCCAAGGCCTTTATCCTTTCATCACGAGGATCACTTGTAGATGAACTTGCTTCATTTTGAGTCTTAGACACTGTCGGAGTAGCATGAGGAGTATTTGATCGAGAAGGAATAAGAGTAATGATCAGAGAATAAACAAAATATCTATCCCTTTGGGCATCACTTTGTGCAGCCTTAATAGCCAAAGCCATAAGTTTAGGACCTTTAGCTACGGCAGCATCATCATCCTCTGAACTAGAAGATTCATCTTGTAACTTTCTTTTTCCATGTACTTCATCAGGAGGAGGACCCCTAGCAGACTTGTGTCACACCCCAACCGACGGCGGAAACGTCGGGGCGGGACATATAGACTGTTCATGAGCACATGGTTCACTAGACTTCAATATTTAATCATCAATTTCATTTCAAACCATTCAAACACAAATAGCAAAATTCAACAAGTACATAAATAAAAATACAATTTGTCTTTTGAATTTAAATTAACTAGGTCCAACTTAAGTGTAGCATGTCTTGCTCAAATTCACATGTTAGCACCTGAAACATGAATAAAATAGGGTCAACTAAAAAGTTGGTGAGTATATAGGTTTGTACATAGATAGTGTATAAATATGAGTAAGCAAATCCTTACATGTCATGATAAATAAGGCATTTATGGGGAGCAGCTATTGTGTAACTAAAGTACAATCAAACCTTTGTAACTAGCATGCAAATTGTGTTGTCGGTAACAATCACCTCAATCTGGGTGGGTTTGTCAGACTCAATAGATCTATCATTGTTAACCGTCGGCTTGTATAGTTAATGATTGCACATGTAAATTGCACACAAAAGTAGTTAACACACCTAGCACTCGGGCATAAAGCTCAAATTGCACACATGAATGTAAATAGGATTTGTACTTGTGTTGTTTGTGTAAATGTAAATAGTAATTTGTATAGAGTTCATGTTTCACTCCAAAAGTGTAAAAGAGTAAATGGAGCTATGAAATACTCACATGTATCAAAGATGTAGCTAGCATAAGAGACTCGGTAGCAAAATGATCCTTGTAACTCACAACATTAACCTAAAGTGTAATATATATGAATCTAGATTAATAACATGCACAATAGTCTAAGGCTACGTCTAGGGTTTCATTGGGAGTGTGTTCGGGGACTTGTACAAAGAGTTTTTGTTATATTATGTAAAGGATTGTGTAGGTGGTTGCGGTTTGTACTTGAATGAGTGTTCTTATAAAAGGAAAAGATGAAATGAATAGTTTTAAAATAAATGATTTAGGGTTGGGTTTGGATAAATTAAAATAATTACCATTTATTTATTTAGTTAGAAAAATAGTATGGGAAATACATTTATTATAAATTAATAAAAAAGATTTTAATTATTTATTTATTTATAAAGATGCGTCCAAAAACAACGTGAACATATATATACTAGCATACATAATTAAGAAATTATATATAGTTTAAACTCTAAGTGGATTGTAACAAACAATAAATTTATTTGTTTATTTATCATAAAAATTTAGTATATTCCTCTAAGAAAATGAAGAGTATTAATATATATTTATATTTAGAAAAGTTTCATTTGTTTAAACAGGGTTTAAAACCCTAATGATTTATAAAATTTATTTAAATGCTTTTACATCTTAAATTGATAGTTAAGTGGAATATCGATTTATGAATATTCCATAAGAACTATTTATGTATTCTCTAAAATCCTTACACAATTATATAACCAGGTTTTAGTTTTATCAATTAATGATTTTTATTTTAAAATTTTTAAATGGTTTTTCTTATTTAGAAAAAAAAAGGCTTAAACAATTTATAATTGCAAGGTAATCATCTCATGATTAAAATTGTAAATTTATTGCTCAAATGAGTTCTATTTGGTGAAGGGTTTCATAATTAATTTTTATGAAATAGTTAATATGTAAAAACTGTTTACAATAAATAAATGAGGACCACCCGGTTCGAACCCGGGTGGATCCCGTATGCTAGAAACGGTTTACCACTAGAACTAAACCCCAGTAGTGATAGAACGTAGCTTTTAAACGGTTTTAGTGTGAGGTCAGAAGGGGAATCGGGTTTGGGTAACCCTCGAAAGCAAAAAGGATACGGGCATGGGTTTCGAACCCGCAACTAATCGCGTAGGATTCAAGTGTCTTAACCGGTAGGCCTGGGGGAAAGTCTTGACAAGGAACTAGTTTGAAAATCTTTTAACAAGCGATCCCGAGCACATCCCCTTCCCCGATTTAGCCAGACCCGCAAACCCTAGCCCTCAATTCAGTCGAGCTGATCAACAACTGATCTCGGGAGCATGGGGCTTTTGCTCCCTGGACAAAAACGAATCGATGGGTGCAAATTTTACCTGGAATGGAAATGTGGGGATGGACACACGGCTACAGCATTCGGCTTCGAGTTCTTTGGATTGAATAAAGTTCCAGAATCGTATTACAGGTCGAAGGTGGGTTGGGAGGGTTTGGAAGGGATTGTGCGATGGTGAAGAGAGAGTTAATTCCATCAATTTGGTCCCTAAACGCGTGATTCGATTCGGTCTTGAGGGTGACGGTTGTCAACGTGGGTTACGCATGAATTGAATCGAAAGTGGATGTATTGGGTCGCGATATTAGGTTGTAGACATGCGAGTAATTCGAGGCATGATTTATGGTCATTAAGCACGATTAATTTCGAAGATTGGGACCGAATTCGGTTTAGTTTGACTCTAGGGAGTCAACTTAATTCAAAATTTTAATTTGGCTGCCAAACTTGCTAAATTACTTGTTAAATGGTTGGGAATTTGGTCAATCATCAAATGTGCAAACAAGGGAAGTCCGTAATAAAAGGGATTGATCGATGTAAGCCTTGGCTTGTAAGTATCTTGCAATTGTTTGACTTTAAAGGTCAAAATATGACTAAGTTTGAGGAATAGGGTCAAATTTGAATGAAGAGGTTCAAGTCCTATTTATTTGTTTTAATTCCATATTATTATTATTATTATTTTATATAGAATTACAATTTGTGTAAGCGAGTTACCAATTTTCTAAACTTACAAATTTAAACATAGTTGGATATATGTATATACTTGGGAAAAATGTAAACACATGATTGAAACTCATGAGTTTTAATTTATTTATAGAAGTAAGTTGTGTACTTGATTTAATCAGTATAACTATGTAACATCCCAAATAATGACAAGACAAATAGAAAAGGGAAATAAAGTGGGCTTGGCCAAAATTTCGGCCCATGGGCCGAAAAGAAGAGGGGGAACCCCATTACAAAACAGCAGCTTCAACCCAAACCCCTCTCATTTCATCTTCCTGCGCAAGAATACTAGAGAGAGAGAGAGAGCGATCGGCTTGTGAAGAAAACCGCAAGGAGAAGACTCAAGGGCTCGGGAATCATCCGTCTCCACCATTTCAACGCATAGCAACAGAAATCGGGCCTGTTGAGGTAAGCATCGCCTCTGATTCTGAGTCTTTGCATGTCTCGGGTTTAAATCAAATAAAGATACGATTTTTGCATATGAAACTTGAAACAAATCACGTATTTGAACTCAAGAACGATAAAGGAAGGTGTTTAACGTAAAATGTTCAAGGTTTAATCGATTGGAAATAAGTTGGCTGGAGCAAGGTTCTGGTCAGGGAAGATGCAGACCCATGACTCGAAACTATAGTTTCGATACATGCAGACCCATCGAAACTACTCTAGTTTCGATAGTCATGTTTGACTCGAAACTATCTAGTTTCGATAGCAGCCAATGACTCGAAACTACTATAGTTTCGATAGGAACTCAGGACTCGAAACTACCTAGTTTCGAGTGTCACCTTGAACCTAAACTAAGATTTTTCTTAAGTTAATGACTCGAAACTACCTAGTTTCGATAGAAGGATTATGACTCGAAACTACCTAGTTTCGAGTGTAAGACCATAGCTCGAAACTACCATAGTTTCGATGCAACCCACCTCCCGAAACTACTAAGTTCAAGAACAGTAATGTCTAGTGTCATTTAGGAGCCCTACCTTATATGTATGACTTTATTATACAGATTGTGGGTGACCTTAGTGACGTTTCGAAACCAGCTATTATACTTCAGGGACCCGCCTATCAAGTGAGTTCTATGTGCCCCCCTTCTAAGTTATGTGCAAATGATTTATAAATGTTTTGGGGCTGAAGTGTATACACTAAATGAATAAATGAAATGAATGTCAATGTGATCATACGTGATATATTAAGGTATATGTGTAGATACATATGAATGCGAATAATGAATTACGAACAAAGAACGACACGTATGTTTGCAAAGAATGAATGATTGAATGGTATAACGTAAATAAATGAAACCTTGCTTTATAAATATATATTGCATGCGAAGAATGTAAGTATACGTTATGGACGGAAACGAAGCTAACGACTACTACGGTAGACGGACGACCACCTGACTATTATGCAGCTAGAGAAGGAAGTCTAGAAAGGTAGACTAAATAAAGGCCACTACGGTGGAGTAAGACGCTAAATCAATATTCGGCTGCATAATTAGTTCAAGTGGGAAACGGATGCCTTAGGGCAGACGGGCGAATATGACGGACTACGACGGTAGGACGGTAAAGAAGGACGGCCGAAGGTTGGCCGGACCAAAGTTAAGACGGACGGTTTCTAGGACCGGACGAGTAAAAGGGCTACGACGGTAGCTCGAGGGCGTATGTCTTTGTGATATACGTACCGTAAGATGGGTTGATCACCCTTATGTGTATGACCAATAAATGGTAAAGAAAGTAAAGGTGAATGCATATCTATGTAATCACGTAAGAAAGATAAAGAAAGAATGGTAAGAAAAGTGAAAGAAAAAGGGTGAACGTATATATATATATATATGTAATCACATTAATAAAGAAAAGAAAGATGAAAGAAAAGCAAAAGTTATGAATACGTATTTATATGAATGACTTTATAATAATGTTTACTTATGAAGTAAAGAAAAGAATGTTTATATCTAAACGCATTAAACTAGAACTCACCAGCGTTAGCTGACTTTAGTATACATTTCAGGTAAAGGAAGAAAAGGTCGTGCGATGGCGTGAAGGTTACCCGGCACAAGACTGACATCCCACTTTTGTTTGTTAAGAATATGATATGTTTTATTCGTAAAGACTTCCGCTGTTTTGATTATGTAATTGAATGATGAATGTTTTAAATTTAAGTTCAGTATTTATGACTATGTTTATGAGTAAATCCAACAAGTGAGGTCACCCGGGAAAGGGGCCTTACAAGTTGGTATCAGAGCAATAGTTTGAGAGATTCAGACATCCCTAAATGTCTGGACTCAAACTGATTATGGGACCAACGCACGGATGTCAGTATGGGTAACCAACGCCAACGCAGCACGGTAAGTAAGTACTAAAGCTAATGCTCTAGATAAGGATAGATACCTTAACTTAGAACAAATAGATGTCAATGTCACAACCGATTTGAAGAGTTTTGAACCCGAAAAGCAATGTAAATTAGTAATCACAAACCGGTCACTGTAATTAAAAATTTACCTTGCTCGTACTGTTCCAAACTATGATCTGAAGTAATGACATTGATGTATTCCCTTTAGGACTATCAGGAAATTAAGAAATTATGGCTGGCGGAGGAAGAACTGGACGCCGAGACGGTCGCACTGGCCGACGAGGTAGACCTCCGTTGAATCAAAGACTAGAAGAAGAAGAGAGTGTGCACGCGGAACACACCGAGAGTGTACACGAAACAGAAGTGACCCCAACTGGAGACGACAATCCAGGGCCGATACAGTTGGAACCCGAAGTCAGGGATGCTATTGCCCGTGAAGTTGTGCTCACACTGAAGAAGGTATTGCCTGATCTACTATCTGAGGCAATAAAGAAAAGTAAAGAGGAGGATGAAGGGAACAATGAAGAGAAAATTTATGATAGTGACGGGGATGAAGTAAAAGTGGCATCAAGCAATCGGGGGTGTACTTACAAAGGATTCAAGGACGGAGACCCACCTAAGTTTGATGGAACCAAGGATTCGGTGGCCACGTTCGAATGGATCGAGAGGATGAACGCAGTCATCAATATCAGCGAGTGTCGACCAGACCAAGCTGTTAAATATGTTGCTCATTCTTTCACCAATGAAGCACTAGGTTGGTGGAGAAATATTCAAAGAACAAAGTCACCACATGCTCTTGCCAGAATGACATGGGAAGACTTGAAAAAGCTCGTAATCCAAAAGTTCTGCCCACAAAATGAGATTGATCGTGTGGAGAACGAGTTCCTGAACTTCAAGGCTGGCAACAAGACTCATCGCAAGTATACATCAAGATTCAATGAACTGGCTCAACTAGTACCACACCTGGTGGAAACTGAAGATCGTTTGATCAAGTACTATGTTAAGGGATTGCCACAACGGGTCCGTGTTCATGTAAAAGCTAACCTACCCTCGACCTTCGAGTCGGTAGTGAATCTGAGCGGAATCGTCTACGACGATTATGCCAATGAGGACCCACCAACAGAGACCCAAAAGAGAAAGTGGGAGAACCCGTCTAGAGGCACAGGAAGAGGGAACGTAACAACTGAAACTAAGAAGCCAAGGTCGGACGAATATGAAACATGCAAGAAATGTGGAAGGCAACATCTTGGCGAATGTAAAATCGGCACCACCACATGCTATAAGTGCGGGAAGCGGGGCACTTCTCTCGAGAATGTGTAAGAGACGTCAAGTGTCAAGTGTGTGGATTGTTTGGACATCTGACAAAGAACTGCAGGAAGGCCGGCCAATCTGGTTCGGGAAAAGAAAAGGAAAAGGAACAGCCAAAGGCTAGGACTCGGGCCTATGCTTTAACCGAGGAAGAAGCAAGAGGAAACCCTGACGTCGTGTCGGGTACGTTCCTAGTAAATGATGAACATGCTGCTATTCTGTTTGATTCTGGTGCTAGTAAAAGTTTTATATCCACTGCATTTAGCCGCAAATTAGACTGCACAACCACTAGCCTTTTAAGGGCCTTTAGCGTACAAACTGCTATTGGTAAAAACTCAGTAGTCATCCAAGTGACTGACGATTGCATGGTAGAAATAGAGGGCCATAAGTTTCCATCTAAATTGTACCTTCTAACCTTAGGAGGATTCGATGTAGTATTGGGCATGGATTGGTTAGCTGCCAACGAAGCTCAAATCATATGTAAACGAAAGATGATACATCTCAAGGCCACTGACGGCAGTCCGATTACGGTTTATGGTGACTGGAATAGCACAATACCGAACGTTATCTCGATGATCAAGGCCGAAAGTTACATGAGGCGCGGCTGCGAAGCTTATCTGGCGTATGTTATTGACGATAGAATGAAAACGAAAGAGCTAAAAGATGTACCCGTGGTGTGCAATTTTCCAGAAGTGTTCCCAGAGGACCTACCTGGTTTGCCGCTCGATCGGGAAATAGAATTTCAGATTGACTTACTGCCAGGAGCTGAGCCCGTTGCCAAGGCACCATACCGATTGGCTCCGTCAGAAATGAAAGAATTAATGTCCCAACTTGAAGAATTAACAGAGAAAGGATTTATCAGACCGAGCATCTCACCATGGGGCGCTCCGGTACTATTTGTGAAGAAAAAGGACGGCAGCATGCGCATGTGCATCGACTACCGTGAATTGAACAAGAGAACAGTAAAGAACAAATACCCACTGCCTAGAATAGACGACCTCTTTGATCAATTACAAGGCGCGAGTTGGTTCTCAAAGATTGATCTCAGGTCGGGTTACCATCAATTGAAAGTAAGAGAGGAAGATGTACCGAAAACTGCGTTTCGTACGCGTTATGGGCATTATGAATTTCTCGTGATGTCCTTCGGATTAACTAACGCACCAGCAGCATTTATGGATTTAATGAACAGAGTATGCCGACCCATGTTGGATCGATCAGTAATAGTTTTTATAGATGACATCCTCATATATTCAAAGAATGAAGGTGATCACCACTGTCACCTAAGGGAAGTATTGGAGGTGCTAAAGCAGGAAAAGTTGTACGCAAAATTCTCCAAATGCGCGTTCTGGCTTAGGGAAGTCCAATTCCTAGGTCATGTAATAAACCCAAACGGCATCATGGTGGATCCTGCAAAGATCGAGACAGTAAAGGAATGGAACATCCCAAAGACACCAACAGAGATACGAAGCTTTCTAGGGTTGGCAGGCTACTATCGAAGGTTCATCCAAGATTTCTCAAGAATTGCCTCGCCGCTAACCAAACTGACACGGAAGGAAGTAAAGTATGAATGGGGTCCAACCCAAAACAACGCGTTTGAGGAACTTAAGACACGATTAACTCAAGCTCCAGTATTAACACTACCTGAGGGAAATGAAGACTTAGTAGTCTACTCTGACGCTTCAGGGCAAGGATTAGGGTGCGTACTCATGCAACGAGGAAAGGTAATTGCTTATGCATCGCGGCAACTAAAGGTTCATGAAGTTAACTACCCAACACATGATCTAGAATTAGCAGCAGTAGTTTTCGCGTTGAAAATATGGAGACACTACTTGTATGGAGTTAAATGCACCAACTACTCCGATCACAAGAGCCTGAAGTACTTCTTCGAGCAGAAGGAATTAAACATGAGACAAAGAAGGTGGTTGGAACTACTAAAAGACTACGATTGCGAAATATTATACCACCCAGGCAAGGCAAATGTAGTGGCTGACGCCTTAAGCAGGAAGGAAGAGTCGACACCTATTAGAATCAAGGCGTGTCAGTTGATTATAACACCAGATTTAATGAATGAAATAGTAAAGGCACAAGGTGAAGCACTGTTAGAGAGAAATGTGAAACGCGAAAGAATAGTTGGACAACAGGGTAACCTGGAAACCAATACGTACGGTGTACGAACTCGTTTTGGCCGGATGTGGATACCTAAGATTGGTGAACTTAGGGCCAAAATCCTTGACGAGGCCCATAAGTCTCGCTATTCTATCCACCCCGGGACAAACAAAATGTATCAAGACTTGAAGAAAGAATACTGGTGGCCTGGCATGAAGAATGATGTGACAGAATACGTGAGCAAGTGCCTAACGTGTTCTCTAGTTAAGGCCGAGCACCAGAAACCATGCGGTAAAATGCAACCTTTACCAATACCGGAATGGAAGTGGGAAGAGATCACAATGGACTTCATTACCAAGCTACCGCGAACAGCTAAAGGCAATGATACCATTTGGGTGATCGTCGACCGCTTGACAAAGAGTGCTCACTTCTTGCCAATACGAGAAACTTCTTCTTCTGAAAAGCTAGCAGAAGTATTTATCAAGGAAATTGTGAGCAGACATGGTATGCCGCTGTCGATTGTGTCTGACAGGGATATTAGATTCACGTCAAGGTTTTGGAAGAAATTCAATGAAGCAATGGGCACTAGACTGAACATCAGCACCGCTTACCACCCCCAAACCGATGGACAATCGGAAAGGACCATTCAGACCTTGGAGGACATGCTCCGGGCCTGTATCATTGACTTCGGTGGGAGTTGGGACAGCCATCTACCATTGGCAGAATTTTCATATAACAACAGCTATCACTCGACTATTGGCATGCCGCCATTTGAAATGTTGTATGGAAGGAAATGTAGGACCCCGGTTTGTTGGGGGGAAATTGGACAGAAGGATTTTGCAAGTCTCGAAGTGGTCAAAGCTACTTCTGAGAAATTTGATCAAATCAAGGCTCGTATGAAAGCCGCAAAAGACAGACAGAAATCATACGCGGATAAGAGAAGGAGGGATTTAGAGTTTCAAGTAGGGGACATGGTACTGTTGAAAGTATCACCGTGGAAAGGAATCATTCGGTTCAGAAAGCGTGGCAAACTAAGTCCAAGGTTTGTCGGACCTTTCAAGATTGTAGCAAGAGTGGGTCAAGTTGCTTACAGACTCGACCTACCCGTCGAGCTTAGTGGAATACACCCTACATTCCACATATCACACTTACGCAAGTGCCTTGCTGACGATACGGCTCACATACCTTATGACGAAATCGAAGTGGATAACAGCTTGAACTATGTAGAAGAACCAATAGCTATTCTTGACAGAGCTGAGAAACGATTACGCAATAAGTCGATCCCTTTAGTCAAAATACAATGGAAACACAGAAAGGGGTCCGAGGCTACTTGGGAGAAAGAAGACGAGATGAAGGAACTGTATCCCCAGTTGTTTAACGTGTAACAGGTTTCGAGGACGAAACCTCATTAAGGAGGGTAGACTTGTAACATCCCAAATAATGACAAGACAAATAGAAAAGGGAAATAAAGTGGGCTTGGCCAAAATTTCGGCCCATGGGCCGAAAAGAAGAGGGGGAACCCCATTACAAAACAGCAGCTTCAACCCAAACCCCTCTCATTTCATCTTCCTGCGCAAGAATACTAGAGAGAGAGAGAGAGCGATCGGCTTGTGAAGAAAACCGCAAGGAGAAGACTCAAGGGCTCGGGAATCATCCGTCTCCACCATTTCAACGCATAGCAACAGAAATCGGGCCTGTTGAGGTAAGCATCGCCTCTGATTCTGAGTCTTTGCATGTCTCGGGTTTAAATCAAATAAAGATACGATTTTTGCATATGAAACTTGAAACAAATCACGTATTTGAACTCAAGAACGATAAAGGAAGGTGTTTAACGTAAAATGTTCAAGGTTTAATCGATTGGAAATAAGTTGGCTGGAGCAAGGTTCTGGTCAGGGAAGATGCAGACCCATGACTCGAAACTATAGTTTCGATACATGCAGACCCATCGAAACTACTCTAGTTTCGATAGTCATGTTTGACTCGAAACTATCTAGTTTCGATAGCAGCCAATGACTCGAAACTACTATAGTTTCGATAGGAACTCAGGACTCGAAACTACCTAGTTTCGAGTGTCACCTTGAACCTAAACTAAGATTTTTCTTAAGTTAATGACTCGAAACTACCTAGTTTCGATAGAAGGATTATGACTCGAAACTACCTAGTTTCGAGTGTAAGACCATAGCTCGAAACTACCATAGTTTCGATGCAACCCACCTCCCGAAACTACTAAGTTCAAGAACAGTAATGTCTAGTGTCATTTAGGAGCCCTACCTTATATGTATGACTTTATTATACAGATTGTGGGTGACCTTAGTGACGTTTCGAAACCAGCTATTATACTTCAGGGACCCGCCTATCAAGTGAGTTCTATGTGCCCCCCTTCTAAGTTATGTGCAAATGATTTATAAATGTTTTGGGGCTGAAGTGTATACACTAAATGAATAAATGAAATGAATGTCAATGTGATCATACGTGATATATTAAGGTATATGTGTAGATACATATGAATGCGAATAATGAATTACGAACAAAGAACGACACGTATGTTTGCAAAGAATGAATGATTGAATGGTATAACGTAAATAAATGAAACCTTGCTTTATAAATATATATTGCATGCGAAGAATGTAAGTATACGTTATGGACGTAAACGAAGCTAACGACTACTACGGTAGACGGACGACCACCTGACTATTATGCAGCTAGAGAAGGAAGTCTAGAAAGGTAGACTAAATAAAGGCCACTACGGTGGAGTAAGACGCTAAATCAATATTCGGCTGCATAATTAGTTCAAGTGGGAAACGGATGCCTTAGGGCAGACGGGCGAATATGACGGACTACGACGGTAGGACGGTAAAGAAGGACGGCCGAAGGTTGGCCGGACCAAAGTTAAGACGGACGGTTTCTAGGACCGGACGAGTAAAAGGGCTACGACGGTAGCTCGAGGGCGTATGTCTTTGTGATATACGTACCGTAAGATGGGTTGATCACCCTTATGTGTATGACCAATAAATGGTAAAGAAAGTAAAGGTGAATGCATATCTATGTAATCACGTAAGAAAGATAAAGAAAGAATGGTAAGAAAAGTGAAAGAAAAAGGGTGAACGTATATATATATATATGTAATCACATTAATAAAGAAAAGAAAGATGAAAGAAAAGCAAAAGTTATGAATACGTATTTATATGAATGACTTTATAATAATGTTTACTTATGAAGTAAAGAAAAGAATGTTTATATCTAAACGCATTAAACTAGAACTCACCAGCGTTAGCTGACTTTAGTATACATTTCAGGTAAAGGAAGAAAAGGTCGTGCGATGGCGTGAAGGTTACCCGGCACAAGACTGACATCCCACTTTTGTTTGTTAAGAATATGATATGTTTTATTCGTAAAGACTTCCGCTGTTTTGATTATGTAATTGAATGATGAATGTTTTAAATTTAAGTTCAGTATTTATGACTATGTTTATGAGTAAATCCAACAAGTGAGGTCACCCGGGAAAGGGGCCTTACAAACTAAATATATAGATATCTATATCTTCTCAATATGTATATATATATATATATAATAGAAATAAAATATGTAAAAGCAAGGTTGAAATCTTTAAATTGATACGTGATTAGAATGTTAACTAATGTGACATGATGAGCTTAGGTAAGTACGGACTTCAAATGTTTTGTTATTGTACCTAATTAAATGAATGAAGAAACATTATGGCCTGAAAATCAAGGATGTTACAGTCTCACCATGTTAAGAGAAATTTCGTCCAGAAATTTAACTAATGGAGACTACTGAATCAAGAAAGAGGTGAGAGTTTTGGGTTCTCAATGTGTTATGACGGTTGGTTTAAGGAGTATAACAGGTGGCAAGACACAGATTTTGGTATTCAAGGTTGGATATGAGTGATGATAATGAATTTAGTTTTAAAGTGGATTTAAGGAGTAAAACTGTTGAATAACAATTTGGATTCTAGAGGTGAAATGCATTATTTGGAATGGGTTTGATGAGAATTTGATGGTTAGGGTTTGATTAAGGTGTTGTCGAATGTGCTCAGAACTGTTAGTGGACAAGAGGTTACACAAACAATGGTTTAGGTCAAAACTTCACATGACACGACAACGCTACTCCTGATGATATGATAGGGCACTTATATATAGGAAGTACCATCGGCGTATCCACCATGCTCTTGTCATATCACATTAGTTTCGTTGTTATATATCACGATAGGTTTTTAGGTCACAACACACAACAAACTTCACTATGTTTTCCATGCGCTGATTTTTATAATTACGTGTGCACCCGTAATTACTCGAATCATCGCATGGTCCGTATAGATCCTTCTGTTGTGTGTGGGTCAAAAGAGGGCACAAATTTACTTAGTTCATGTATATTGCTTTCACAAATGAGTTGCTAATAAGTAACTATGTCCTTAAGTAGGCAAGTCAGTTAGCAACTAAGGGGTAATAAAGTAGTATCACCTAAAGTCCCATAGTTTACCCGTGTTTGAACAAGAATACGTCAAACACCGAGTTGTTTTAAAGTGCTCCAGCTTCCTCGTGTTCAAACAAGAGTACGTCAAAACCTCGAGTAGCTTCGATGTGTTATGGTTTTCGAGTTTGGTGAACAAGTTGTATGACCATGCTTCATGTATATTGTGATTAATCAATTGCAACAATTATAAGCAACTTAGTTTCATGTATAATGTAAACACGCAATTCTCAGGTATGATCTAGTGTTTTGTAGTTTGAAATCAAATAGGTATTGTCACACCCCGACCGATGGCGGAATCATCGAGGCGGACAATGGAATGATTGTTCATAAGCACACGATGACTAAAATGTTGCATAATTCATTAGTTAAATTTAAAGACAACATAGATCCAAATACAATACATTACAAATAACCTAGTCTAGTTTATAACATTGATTTATTTAACTAGGTCCATAGTTCTTATGTGGAGAAATCTTCGGCAAGTAGTCACATATCCAAACCTGAAACATCATTTAAATCAAGTGTCAACTAAAAAGTTGGTGAGTACATAGGTTTAGTAATTTCGGTAAATAGTAGTTGTAAATCGTTTTGCAACTCATTGTTTATAGTATATAGGATGTATCATTTATTTAATCACAATTCGAACCGAGTTTGACGCGCTTGAACAGAGCACAACAGCTAAGTCCGGTATGTTTGAATATAGTTACCCACTATATCCGATATGTTTGAATATAACACGCGGTTATATCCGAGTATGCAGTAATAAACACCCTAACCGGGTGGGCTGGTCAGGCACAATAGATCTATCAATATTACAGTTGGTTGTCTTGTGTTTAAATGTATGTACATCCAAAGAATAAGCATATAGTCTCATGTATAACACGTACAAACAATGTGAGTAGCATGTATAATGTTTCACCCCAAAACGTATAAAAATGTAAAATAGGGGCTATGTAACTCAACTTGCAAGCGGGTATTTTTCCACGCGTGTAGGTGATAAGTATGTGGAAGCCTAAGCACGTTGATACCCTATGTAGATAAATGGGTATTATTGTATGTTTACATGTGCGTATTAGTATTTAATTGTGTACAGGTTTATAATAGCATTTCTTAGTGTTATTTGCATAAAAAGTTGGTCCAGATTTACTTGAAATTACTGATTTGATCGAAACTGTTTATAGTTGTGACAGGTATCGAAACTATGTTCAATCGAAACTACTAGTTTCGATTGACCATTTACAAGTGATACACAGAACTGTTGAAACTACTATATATCGAAACTACTAGTTTCGATTGATCATTTACAAGTGATACACAGGCTGTCGAAACTACCCTCTATCGAAACTTACTAGTTTCGATTGATCATTTATAAGTGACATGCAGGCTGTCGAAACTACCATCCATCGAAACTACTAGTTTCGATTGACCATTTACTCAATCGAAACTAAGTAGTTTCGATGGCCCAGACTTTAGAAAAATAAAACAGTAATTTTTCAGAACAATGGTTTGTCCGGTAATCGATGGTTTGGAGTCGTGACTTCGATTGGTTCAGCTTGCCTTATGATAACAGAAGGTAAAGAAACGAAGTTGAGGATTCTTACGTGGTCGCAAAGGGGTTGGACGGCAGAGTCTCAATTCCGAGGATGTCCAGAATGAGAATCGAGCTTCTGGATGGGATTAGCCTCTACAACCTTGGTCACAGCTTCACACAGAGATGGCGATTGTAATGGTGCCTTCAATTTGGAGTGAGATTGGGTGGAAGGAGGGTAGCGAGCTCGTGCAGGGCCGACCATGGCTATTTATAGCCGAGCTTGATTTCTATGATAAAACGTGCAATTGGGCACGTTCCGACACTAGTCTAGACGAGACGAAACTAACCAGACATTCAACACGCGTGGAGGTGGTCTGTCGGGCGCGAATTCGAACGTGGGTTTCTCGGCCACCAACAGGATCAGACGATCCTTATGTTGGGGAGACCAATTGGTCGGGGGGTCTTGTTCGCGTGGGAGAGACGAAGCCAGAGAAGCCTTTAGCGGCTGTCGAGGTGCAGAGAAACAGCCTTGTCGGGCGTCGCCGGAAAGTTCTTTACCCGCCGGACCATCGGAGGGGGTGACAGGATAAACATATCGAGAATTGACAGATTTAGTCTCTGGAGTTTGGTTTGACTCAAATTAGTCCTTAAAATTAATACGGATGGGCCCTTGTAGTTTAAATTGACCAGAAATAGCCCCTTAGTCGATTTCAGTTTTAAATCCTTCTAGTTTGTTTAATTACAATACAACCCCAGAATTTTATTTAAATAAATTAATTTAATTTCTTTTAAATCAAATTAATTTAAAAATGTTTTTATAAACTTATTTTATTTTTTATTGATATAAATAATTTTTATAAAAGTTATTTATCTTATTTAAATAGGTTATTTTATTAAATATACAACTTTTTAAATTTAGATTTTTTTTTATATAAAACTTTATATTAGTTTTAAAATTTATAAAATTCTAATTAGTTTAAATCCGTAAAATAAAATACCTATTTGTATAAAACCAAATAAAACTCTTACACTTTATCAAAGTAGAGAATGATTACACGATAATTATAATACAAGTGCGAGAACAAAAAATCCGAAACGTCACAGTCTCCCCATGTTAAAGGAATTTCGCCCCGAAATTCGATTTACGAAGGTTATGGAAGCGGGAAAAAGACACCAATGGACTTAGAATGGAATTACTCACCGTAGAAAGATTCAGCGGGGAAATAGCGTATGATAATGGATGATGGCGTTAATTCGAGTCGAGTTGTCAATTAGTTGCTCTAATAGTATCATGAGATTTATGCATACAATTTTTCATACAACGCATGAATGTAAACTACTAGAAACCAGATTTAACAATATTGGTGCCAATCACCTTGTGACATGGCATTTTCCTTTAAAACTCCACCCCACGGGTGTTCATATTTTCAAAGTTTGCAAAAACATTTTCAAAAACCGGTCCTCCTCCTAGTACTTATGCATGGTTCATACTCGTTATATCAAGTGGGTTTATGTATAGGGTGTACCAGCGGCGAACCCACCACCCCTTTGATATACCAGGGATTCCCCGTACATAATTACTAGGATTTAGATCATTTTAATTAAATCACCTTTCTCAATTGAAAATTGTACAATGAAATGCATACAATTTGTAAACGTTATCACGTCTATGAGTGGTTTTATAGCACAAATATGTCTAACAATTCAAGAACCGATCCTCTTCCTAGTACTTATGCATGGTTTATACTCGTTATATCAAGTGGGTTTATGTATAGGGTGTACCAGCGGCTAACCCACCACCCCTTTGATATACCGGGGATTCCCCGTGCATAATTACTAAGATTTAGAACTTCAACAATTCAAGTAAACTTTAACAGAGCTAGCAAGTTGTATGACTGAATTTAAACATAATAGGTTCGTTTCACAAAAGTATAGGAATGAGATGAATGGTGATAGCATAGCTGTTATATGCAATCACGGGTTATAGAACTCATAGCGATGGATTTCCCATCCGCTATTTCCATGATATACGAGTTATCAAGATTGGTTGGTTGTTTAGCAAATAGTTGGTTAAAAGCAAGAGACACAATTTTTCGATTGGCATGAATATTAAATAAAACGGATGTATAAAGATAGTGAACAAAGGAACGTACCGTTGACAGTGTCGTCATTGTCCGGAGCCTCGTTAGCATTTATATTAAATGCTCGTCCCGAGGACCACCTTGATTTTGAAGTCTTGGACATTGGTTTCGAAAGTGGTTTGGATCTCCACATTCGTAACAGACTCGTCCATAGGTGATAGTGAGAGGCACTTGGTGATTGCCTTGAGTAGTTTGCTTAACGATAGTGCGAGCACGGTAAGTAGTAACAACGTGTCCATAGCGTCCACACCTTGAGTATAGATGGCATGCAGCATGCGGGGCATGGTGATACTTGCAAGTAGGGCATTGGGGAAATGAACCTACATAATTTCTCAGAATTTGACCCGCAGGAGTAACTTGGGTCACAGGCACGGCAGGAGTGATGGCCGCAAAGTTTTGGGCCTTGAGCTTCCTATCATGATGGGAAGATTCGGGTTCTTCGTCTTTGTCGGACACGGAAGTAGCAGCTTTGTCGACCACTTTCTTGGTACCCTTCCTAGATAAGGTACCTACTTTGACGTGATTGTCAGTCAACACAGCAGATAAACGGATAGCGTCTTCGAGAGTGGAGGGATTACTTCCCAATACGGTGTCTTGGATCGGCATAGGCAGTCCACCTATGTATTTTTCGATCCCCCGTGCTAAGGGAGTAACCATGTAGGGCACGAGCATACTTAGCTCTTGAAAACGAGTGGCGTAAGCCAAATTCTCTCCGCTATCTTGGGTGAGATCCCAAAATTCAGCTTCGAGCATCCTCATTTCGTTGCGAGGACAGAACTCGTCAGTCATAAGTCGTTTCATTTCATCCCAAGACAAGGACATAGCAGATTCGTTGCCTCGAGTACGTTTCTCACCATTCCACCAGGTGAGTGCTCGTTTTTGGAAGGCGCTGGCAGTATAACGGACTTTGAGGTTGTCGGGACAATCGCTGTTTAGGAAAGTACTCTCCATACTTTCAAACCATTGAAGAAGGCCAGTAGCACCTTTCGTCCCGAAGAATTTGGTGGGGTTGCAAGAATTGAAATACTTGAATGTGCAGTATGGTGGGTTTGCACCATTCCCTTGCGTGTTAGACCCATTGTTGTTGTTGTTAGCTTGGATTAGTTGACCTACTAGTTGGATAAGTAATGTAGCAAGGTCGGTGTTGGAGTTGCTAGAGTTAGCATTAACCGCGCGACGGGGAGGCATTCTCTAAAATACCACAATAAAAGACAAGAATTTATGAGACTTCGGATAAAATGGGCATGTATGTGCCACAGTTGGTAGACTGTTCACAATAATGCAAGTAGGAACGCGAGATGACACTCATCATGTCGCGTGATAATGCATGTTTGTTCTGACTAAAACTGATCACATGATTCATTCAAAATTTATAACACTAAAGGATAGGGGAAATAAGCCATGAAATCTATTCCTGGGAGGATATGATAACATAGATCATTATTCGCGCTATAGGAATGGCCGGGATTCGCATGCACTACAAATTGTTATTACGTGTGCACCCGTAATAATGATTTGTTTTGCATGTTCGTCTAGTTCTTCCTATCTTGCTATAATGTCCCCAAATTTTGAGTTTAGGTTCGGATTGTATTCTTGCGAATACAATGACTTATCAACGTTAAGTAATTCCTCAAAACTTTCAAGGAGACATGCTTTAGCCTATAGGTAAACACTCACTTCAGGAATTCCCAGGAAAGCATACGGGTCCGTTTATTTGGATTTATACGAAATGCTTTCCTAGACAGAAAACCCAATGTACAGGTGTCACCCTTCCAGATTGCACGTGTCCTTTACTGGTCTCAAGAAATTAAGTTGTTGACGAGATCTTCAAGATTTTGATAGACTTGAGAGTCTATAAGTATAAAATGTGTAGGAATTGTTGCAATTAATACGGATTAGGAAAGAGTATGGATAAGGATGGGTAGTGTATTTGTTTGCATAAGTTTGTTTGTCAAATGTGTATGTAAAGTATGTATCATGTATCAAAGTCTTGTATGTATGTGTATAAGTCTCATGTACTAAACTCGGGAAGATTCAAATAATATCTAACTACAAATAATTCACATAGCAATTAATCATTTAGCACATAACACATAAAAGGGAGTCCTAGGGTTATAGTCTAGGTCATTGTGTCTAATAACCTAATTCCCTATAACCTGGCTCTGATACCAATCTGTCACACCCCGACCGATGGCGGAATCATCGAGGCGGACAATGGAATGATTGTTCATAAGCACATGATGACTAAAATGTTGCATAATTCATTAGTTAAATTTAAAGACAACATAGATCCAAATACAATACATTACAAATAACCTAGTTTAGTTCAAAACATTGATTTATTTAACTAGGTCCATAGTTCTTAAGTGGAGAAATCTTTGGCAAGTAGTCACATATCCAAACCTGAAACATCATTTAAATCAAGTGTCAACTAAAAAGTTGGTGAGTACATAGGTTTAGTAATTTCGGTAAATAGTAGTTGTAAATCGTTTTGCAACTCATTGTTTATAGTATATAGGATGTATCATTTATTTAATCACAATTCGAACCGAGTTTGACGCGCTTGAACAGAGCACAACAGCTAAGTCCGGTATGTTTGAATATAGTTACCCACTATATCCGATATGTTTGAATATAACACGCGGTTATATCCGAGTATGCAGTAATAAACACCCTAACCGGGTGGGCTGGTCAGGCACAATAGATCTATCAATATTACAGTTGGTTGTCTTGTGTTTAAATGTATGTACATCCAAAGAATAAGCATATAGTCTCATGTATAACACGTACAAACAATGTGAGTAGCATGTATAATGTTTCACCCCAAAACGTATAAAAATGTAAAATAGGGGCTATGTAACTCAACTTGCAAGCGGGTATTTTTCCACGCGTGTAGGTGATAAGTATGTGGAAGCCTAAGCACGTTGATACCCTATGTAGATAAATGGGTATTATTGTATGTTTACATGTGCGTATTAGTATTTAATTGTGTACAGGTTTATAATAGCATTTCTTAGTGTTATTTGCATAAAAAGTTGGTCCAGATTTACTTGAAATTACTGATTTGATCGAAACTGTTTATAGTTGTGACAGGTATCGAAACTATGTTCAATCGAAACTACTAGTTTCGATTGACCATTTACAAGTGATACACAGAACTGTTGAAACTACTATATATCGAAACTACTAGTTTCGATTGATCATTTACAAGTGATACACAGGCTGTCGAAACTACCCTCTATCGAAACTTACTAGTTTCGATTGATCATTTATAAGTGACATGCAGGCTGTCGAAACTACCATCCATCGAAACTACTAGTTTCGATTGACCATTTACTCAATCGAAACTAAGTAGTTTCGATGGCCCAGACTTTAGAAAAATAAAACAGTAATTTTTCAGAACAATGGTTTGTCCGGTAATCGATGGTTTGGAGTCGTGACTTCGATTGGTTCAGCTTGCCTTATGATAACAGAAGGTAAAGAAACGAAGTTGAGGATTCTTACGTGGTCGCAAAGGGGTTGGACGGTAGAGTCTCAATTTCGAGGATGTCCAGAATGAGAATTGAGCTTCTGGATGGGATTAGCCTCTACAACCTTGGTCACAGCTTCACACAGAGATGGCGATTGTAATGGTGCCTTCAATTTGGAGTGAGATTGGGTGGAAGGAGGGTAGCGAGCTCGTGCAGGGCCGACCATGGCTATTTATAGCCTAGCTTGATTTCTATGATAAAACGTGCAATTGGGCACGTTCCGACACTAGTCTGGACGAGACGAAACTAACTAGACATTCAACACGCGTGGAGGTGGTCTGTCGGGCGCGAATTCGAACGTGGGTTTCTCGGCCACCAACAGGATCAGACGATCCTTATGTTGGGGAGACCAATTGGTCGGGGGGTCTTGTTCGCGTGGGAGAGACGAAGCGAGAGAAGCCTTTAGCGGCTGTCGAGGTGCAGAGAAACAGCCTTGTCGGGCGTCGCCGGAAAGTTCTTTACCCGCCGGACCATCGGAGGGGGTTACCGGATAAACGAATCGAGAATTGACAGATTTAGTCCCTGGAGTTTGGTTTGACTTGAATTAGTCCTTAAAATTAATACGGATGGGCCCTTGTAGTTTAAATTGACCAGAAATAGCCCCTTAGTCGATTTCAGTTTTAAATCCTTCTAGTTTGTTTAATTACAATACAACCCCAGAACTTTTATTTAAATAAATTAATTTAATTTCTTTTAAATCAAATTAATTTAAAAATGTTTTTTTAAACTTATTTTATTTTTTTATTATTTTAAATAATTTTTATAAAAGTTATTTATCTTATTTAAATAGGTTATTTTATTAAATATACAACTTTTTAAATTTAGATTTTTTTTATATAAAACTTTATATTAGTTTTAAAATTTATAAAATTCTAATTAGTTTAAATCCGTAAAATAAAATACCTATTTGTAAAAAACCAAATAAAACTCTTACACTTTATCAAAGTAGAGAATGATAATACAAGTGCGAGAACGAAAAATCCGAAACGTCACAGGTATCATGTGTAATATAAACAATTTAATATCACGTATATTGTATAATGTGCACAATTTAGTATAATGTACTTTGTAACCAAATGAGTTTCATGTTTAATGTGGTAAATGTATCAAACAAACAATCATTATGTATCATGTATTTTGCAAATAAACTAGAATAATGTGTTATGTGATCAATCTAGTAAATTGCGATTTGCAAATAAACTAGTTTCATGTATTATGTGATCGTGATGTGTATCTTGTGAACGTGCTTACGTAAGTTATTGAATTTTTTGTGTGTGACATATGCTAATGAGTTTTTGCATGTGATCAGGTGTTGCGGAGCAGCGTGTTGGTTTATGTTCGTGTAGGATGTGGTAGTTAGGTTATAGCTCTTTAAATCTCGTTGAGGTTTGTAGGGATGGTTAACGTTTACGCGAAATGGGTCATTTCTTGAAGCGACAATTGAAAGATAACGAGGAGGTTCTGGAAACATTCAGGGAAATGTGTTTACAAATACTTATCTTTGTTTGAAAATAGAAAGTGATAAATTGTTCTTGATTGTAGATATATAAAAGATATATAAAGTAGTGAAACCATTGAGTTACATAATTTAAATAAGTAAGTTTATAGGAAAAACTTTTTAAAATTTTCAATTATTACAAGGAGAATATTTTTAAGAGAAATTATTGGCTAATTAAGTAGTTGTACATTAATTTAGTCAGGTTTTAGAAATAATTACTTTAATGAGAAAAATCATACTTATTTTTTAATTTGAAGTAATATTTTTTTTTATAAAATAGGTTGTATTAAGTTCCCTTGTAAAGTGAAAATGTTTATGGGAAATTTATATTTCTGATACTCTTTTAAAAGTTTGATAAACGTTTGATTTGAAAATAACGGGGTTGTTTAAATCTAATAGGATGAGTTGTTTACGAATGAGATTGTCAATAGTGTACTAAATCGTGGTGAATGAAGAAGGTGATTCTTGGAGCATCTTGATGAAAATATGATGGGTGTAATGCACACTCAACATGTCAAATCAATGAATAATAACTTTAGAGTTGGAAAATATAAAATTTATTAAATGTTGAAATGTTAAACATTATTCAGAACTTAGGGAAATGGTTCTCAAACCAAAAATTTAAAGACAATTAATAGAAATTGCTGCTAATGTCTCTGGTAGCTTTCCATTAGAAGGAAGATAATCACTAAGATGAGCACCGCTATGGTCATTCGGGTAGCCGATCTGGCTTCAGGTCTAGCTGTTTTCGTGCGATTCTCAAGCATTTCTTTTTCGACGATGGAAATTAACTCCTTTTGGTACTCTAATTGGTTTGCTAGTCTATCCATTCTTTGTCCTTGCAAGTTGTGCCTTATCTCGTGCTCCATCCTTTGCCTCTCAAACTCTGAGGTCCTCACATATTGGTGAACGTCATCGATTGGAATTCCCATAGTACTAGTGGGTGCCATGGTACGCCTTACCCAAGGGTTAGAATGATACGGGTCGGGCACCAGGTACGGGTCTCTTTGTGGGGGTGGTAACTGAGTGTGTAAATGGGGTGTCTGATACTGGTTTCTTAGTGGGGGTGATCCAGGTGTTCGAAGTCTTGGGCCAGTGTTCCTAATCCAATCTGCCGTTACATCAAACCTTGGTATAGCAGCTGCGGGTGATGGTGACCGATACACGGGTGACCCAGTGTCTTCTTCCCAATCAGATTCTGCTCCGGGACGGTATACTGGGGAGGAAGGAGAGTAGGAGTCTATGTCTAGCAGAGAAGTAAAGAAAAGGTTGTAAGTGATAATAAAATACTAAGTGTTAAATATAGGAGTTCTCATAGGTTTAGAGTTTGACTAGTCATAACACCGAGTCTTCACAATAGTATTTTAGAAATACACTTGACCTATAAGCGATGCATCCCTGAGGGGAATTCCCAGGAAAGAGGGGTGGGTCACTAAGACACACTTAAGTACCCTGTCTTTCCTTAGTCAGAATCCCTCATGGGCCTACACACTCTTCCAGCCATCATGTATTAATACTATTGTTGGGCTCATGGTTATGATGAGAATTATTGTGGACTGGGCTTTGAGGCCTGAAAGTGAGGCTTGTATATTGTAGTAGGCTTCTTCTTCTTGGAGGGTGAGTGGGCTTCTTGTTTATTATTAATGGGCTTTAGGCCCAATATTTTAGATTTAGATCACAAGAGGTGGTGACATTATATGTGTGAGTTTAAGGGTGCATGAAGAACTAAGTGTGTATGAGTGTGTGTGGAAACTTAGGATAGCACTTAAAATAAATCAAATAGGTAGCAATGAATAGGAGACAAAAGTTGGCAGGTAATGTGACACATAGACTATTAAGTATTGTATCATATGATGTAATTATTTAATATATCATGTAAAATCATTCACATAAGAAATAATCATATAGCATGTAGTAGTATGGCCTAGTATGGGTGTCCTACGGTTATAGTCTAGGTCAAGAGTGTCTAATAACCTAATTCCCTATAACCAAGGCTCTGATACCAATCTGTCACACCCCAACCGACGGCGGAAACGTCGGGGCGGGATATGTTGACTGTTCATGAACACAAGGTTCACTAGACTTCAATATTTAATCATCAATTTCATTTCAAACCATTCAAACACAAATAGCAAAATTCAACAAGTACATAAATAAAAATACAATTTGTCTTTTGAATTTAAATTAACTAGGTCCAACTTAAGTGTAGCATGTCTTGCTCAAATTCACACGTTAGCACCTGAAACATGAATAAAATAGGGTCAACTAAAAAGTTGGTGAGCATACATAGGTTTGTACATAGATAGTGTATAAATATGAGTAAGCAAATCCTTACATGCCATGATAAATAAGGCATTTATGGGGAGCAGCTATTGTGTAACTAAAGTACAATCAAACCTTTGTAACTAGCATGCAAATTGTGTTGTCGGTAACAATCACCCCAATCTGGGTGGGTTTGTCAGACTCAATAGATCTATCATTGTTAACCGTCGGCTTGTATAGTTAATGATTGCACATGTAAATTGCACACAAAAGTAGTTAACACACCTAGCACTCGGGCATAAAGCTCAAATTGCACACATGAATGTAAATAGGATTTGTACTTGTGTTGTTTGTGTAAATGTAAATAGTAATTTGTATAGAGTTCATGTTTCACTCCAAAAGTGTAAAAGAGTAAATGGGGCTATGAAATACTCACATGTATCAAAGATGTAGCTAGCATAAGAGACTCGGTAGCAAAATGATCCTTGTAACTCACAACATTAACCTAAAGTGTAATATATATGAATCTAGATTAATAACATGCACAATAGTCTAAGGCTACGTCTAGGGTTTCATTGGGAGTGTGTTCGGGGACTTGTACCTAGAGTTTTTGTTATATTATGTAAAGGATTGTGTAGGTGGTTGCGGTTTGTACTTGAATGAGTGTTCTTATAAAAGGAAAAGATGAAATGAATAGTTTTAAAATAAATTATTTAGGGTTGGGTTTGGATAAATTAAAATAATTACCATTTATTTATTTAGTTAGAAAAATAGTATGAGAAATACATTTATTATAAATTAAGTAAAAAAGATTTTATTTATTTATTTATTTATAAAGATGCGTCCAAAAACAACGTGAACAAATATATTTCTAGCATACATAATTAAGAAATTATATATAGTTTAAACTCTAAGTGGATTGTAACAAACAATAAATTTATTTGTTTATTTATCGTAAAAATTTAGTATATTCCTCTAAGAAAATGAAGAGTATTAATATATATTTATATTTAGAAAAGTTTTATTTGTTTAAACATGGTTTAAAACCCTAATGATTTATAAAATTTATTTAAATGCTTTTACATCTTAAATTGATAGTTAAGTGGAATATCGATTTATGAATATTCCATAAGAACTATTTATGTATTCTCTAAAATCCTTATACAATTATATAACCAGGTTTTAGTTTTATCAATTAATGATTTTTATTTTAAAATTTTTAAATGGTTTTTCTTATTTAGAAAAAAAAGGCTTAAACAATTTATAATTGCAAGGTAATCATCTCATGATTAAAATTGTAAATTTATTGCTCAAATGAGTTCTATTTGGTGAAGGGTTTCATAATTAATTTTTATGAAATAGTTAATATGTAAAAACTGCTTACAATAAATAAATGAGGACCACCCGGTTCAAACCCGGGTGGATTCCGTATGCTAGAAACGGTTTACCACTAGACCTAAACCCCAGTAGTGATAGAACGTAGCTTTTATACGGTTTTAGTGTGAGGTCAGAAGGGGAATCGGGTTTGGGTAACCCTCGAAAGCAAAAAGGATACGGGCATGGGTTTCGAACCGGCAACCAATCGCGTAGGATTCAAGTGTCTTAACCGGTAGGCCTAGGGGAAAGTCTTGACAAGGAACTAGTTTGAAAATCTTTTAACAACCGATCCCGAGCACATCCCCTTCCCCGATTTACCCAGACCCGCAAACCCTAGCCCTCAATTCAGTCGAGCTGATCAACAACTGATCTCGGGAGCATGGGGCTTTTGCTCCCTGGACAAAAACGAATCGGTGGGTGCAATTTTTACCTCGAATGGAAATGTGGGGATGGACACACGGCTACAACATTCGGCTTCGAGTTCTTTGGATTGAATAAAGTTCCAGAATCGTATTGCAGGTCGAAGGTGGGTTGGGAGGGTTTGGAAGGGATTGTGCGATGGTGAAGAGAGAGTTAATTCCATCAATTTGGTCCTTAAACGCGTGATTCGATTCGGTCTTGAGGGTGACGGTTGTCAACGTGGGTTACGCATGAATTGAATCGAAAGTGGATGTATTGGGTCGCGATATTTGGTTGTAGACATGCGAGTAATTCGAGGCATGATTTATGGTCATTAAGCACGATTAATTTCGAAGATTGGGACCGAATTCGGTTTAGTTTGACTCTAGGGAGTCAACTTAATTCAAAATTTTAATTTGGCTGCCAAACTTGCTAAATTACTTGTTAAATGGTTGGGAATTTGGTCAATCATCAAATGTGCAAACAAGGGAAGTCCGTAATAAAAGGGATTGATCGATGTAAGCCTTGGCTTGTAAGTATCTTGCAATTGTTTGACTTTAAAAGTCAAAATATGACTAAGTTTGAGGAATAGGGTCAAATTTGAATGAAGTGGTTCAAGTCCTATTTATTTGTTTTAATTCCATATTATTATTATTATTATTATTATTATTATTATTATTATTATATAGAATTACAATTTGTGTAAGCGAGTTAACAATTTTCTAAACTTACAAATTTAAACATAGTTGGATATATGTATATACTTGGGAAAAATGTAAACGCATGATTGAAACTCATGAGTTTTAATTTATTTATAGAAGTAAGTTGTGTACTTGATTTAATCAGTATAACTAAACATATAGATATCTATATCTTCTCAATATATATATATATATATAAAATAGAAATAAAATATGTAAAAGCAAGGTTGAAATCTTTAAATTGATACGTGATTAGAATGTCAACTAACGTGACATGATGAGCTTAGGTAAGTACGGACTTCAAATGTTTTATTATTGTACCTAATTAAATGAATGGAGAAACATTATGGCCTGAAAATCAAGGATGTTACAACTTGCGTCTTGGTACTTTCACCTTCTTTTTACCAAGAGACTTTTGTCTTCTATCATACACATTCCGTGTAACCCTAGGCACTATAGCCAAACTGAGCATAATGTAGAAGCATGTTTTAGTAACTATAGATAAAATTCTATGTATCGGTGTACTCAGCTAGAACGCAGGAGAATGTTCCTGCGTACTTAGCAAATTCACCACTTGTTCATGTGCATTTAACAAGTGCGCAAGGCATTTACCTTGCGTACTTAACAAGTACGCATGACCAAATGTCATGCGTACTTATTAAGTACGCATGATAGGTTGTTCCTGCCCCTATAAATAGAGGTGTTAGGTTCAGTTGTAGGGTGCAGAACAAAATGTGAGAATGAGAGAGGTCTGTCCCGACCCCTGGACCGTGAGCGTAAATAAGAGATGTATAATCCTTTGGTATGTAATTTGTAATGACAACGTTGTTATGGATTGATTCTCTAGTCTGTGTCTCTGTTCTTATTCAGTCAATATCATATCTTCATCTGTTCCCCCACACAAATCATGAGCAGGTCTACATTGTTTATCTTAGTCTTTCGCTGTGCTCGACCGAGGCCCCCGGGACCAACACATAATGCTCAGGACCAAAGTCCTGTGAACCACTATCATCTGAATCTGCATTTGAACTTGTTCAGCCTGTGGTTCATTAACCTCCACATTAACATTCATATCTCCTCCATCATTTCCATCATTATTGTCATCATCATTGTCATCATCATTCTCATCATCAGCGTTATCATCATCAGCATTATCAAAATCAGCATTATCATCATCACCTTCACCATCATCACTTTCACTATCACCATCAACCTCATCATCACTATCAACCTCATCTTCACCTTCCTCTTCATCATCTTGATTATCATCAGGAGGAAGTTCCATAGCAGGATCATCATTAATACACTTATTGTTTGGTGGTGCAACATAACCAGGATTGATTATTTACCCAAACAGTGGTGTAGGAACTGGAATCAAAGCCAGATTCTGTTGCTTAACATTCAAGCAATCAGTAAAGATCCTCTTAGTCATTGGTGTAAGAGTCAGTCTTGGGTTCACTAGTGGTAGTTTGGGAATCAGATGGTTCAAAATGACCTGCAGGAATCTAGGGTACATTAGGAAACCCTGACCCTTAGGTGGTGTAATTTGTGTAATCAACTCTCTATAGATGTATAAGGCAAAGTTGAACGGCTTGCTCAATGTTAGAGCAGCCATAGCTGCCTGTAGAGAAGTCTTCAACCCGTCTGTACCAGCTTTTCTAGGTGAGAGACATTGAATTATCACGTGCATGAAGTACCTGCATTGCCCTACAAGACCACCCTTTCTGGCTTGAGAATCATTTGGTCTACCTCTATATCCCATTCTTTGAAAACAACCCACGATTAGGGTATTTGGCAATCCAATAGGATCATTATTTTCTCCACCCAAACCCAAAGTTGTTCTAATATCTTGCACTGAAATAGCAATTTCTTGATTATTCACTGTAGCTCTAATCACATTAGGTTCAACATATGTATCTTGTTGTGCCGTATCCTAGAACTGTTGAATGTACAGCAGGCTAATATGAGGATTAGCAGAGAGTGCAACACTCAATCTTGACTGGTTCAGAAAGTTTATGATTTCTTGGTAAATTGCCGCTTCTGCCCATTTCGGATCAAGTAATGCCCCTAATTATGTTTATACTCAACACGACGATCCATGACCTACTCAGATTGTAAGATTAGACAGATGCAATTTTCAAACGTAAACAACAAACAAATAAAGAATAAAAAAACAAAACAAAAACAAAATAAAAAAATCACAAGTTTGAAAAATTGCTAAGGTTTTTCAGCACTAGACCTTGAGGCGAATTTAACAAGTTCGCTTAGATTTACAAAAGGAGAACTTATTAAGTTCGTCTGATCATGTTCGCCTAATCCTTCGAAAAGTCACAAAATCGACTATCATGATTTAGATGATATAACCTCAAATTAATCACACACAAACTCTCGTCAACATGTAATATATACTCAGGAACAGTTAATTTCACTTTTGTCCATAAAAATATGAAGATATGAGTCATATAACAGTCGCGATAAAAACCGAGGACAAAGATGATGATTCTGAACGAATTGATGGATGAAATAATGTAAGGTTACCTTCTTTGAACTCGCAAACTGATTTCGATTAGGAAACAGGAACGAAAAACCACTCTCACTATCTAGAATTCAAAATCAGATAAAATCGCTCAACTGTGGACAAAGTCTCCTGATATGTTTGCACAAGTCAATGAACAAATGAGATGTTCATGTTCGCCGAAATCTATATATATTCATCTGCTTAAGTTCGCCAATTTAAACGAACTTAACAAGTTCGCCACCCTAGGCGAACAAGATAAATTCACCTAATCCAACCCTTAGTCAAAAATTTGAAAATTTTCCATTTCAACTCTTTCTCGATCCAAACACATTGTAACCTGTTCAACAACTTAATCCAAAAAAAATTTAAGAATTTTTCATGGTAGATAGAAACAAAATCTTTTTGATATTTTCTAATAAAGTCTAACTGAAACAAGTAAAGGGCATATTTTTGGATTTTTCAAATTCTATGCTAAAACACACTAAGATATTTTTGAAATTTTCTAAATGAATTAAAATAGTAAAAACATTAAAACTAAAATCAAAATCTTTTTTGTTTTTCTCTGTATAGACAGAATCACATATTTTTGGCCGAACACTGCGAGTAAGAAGATCATATCAGTATCATTGATGTACTCACACACACATTCTGAATATAAAATTCCCTAGCAGATCTAAGGTGACCTATACATTCTGCATATTTACAGATTTTCGGTCAACAAACAAGCAACTTGTGCTACACTTTATTATATCTTAGCATACAATTTATCATAACTAACACTTAATAATGCCATAACCTATCAATTCTTTTGAAATTTCTATTCAAATCTCAGCTCACAAATATCACAACTTTCTTTTTCATGATCTTTTCATTAAGACCTTTTCGTACCATTTTCTTTCTCGCATCTTTTCATTTTGTTCACATCATTTATTACATTGCATGAAATGATACGCGATAAATTTCAAAGTAAACGGGATCAGATCATGACATGCTAACTTATTCATGACGAATTTGCAATATACTACATGTCAATTCAAGTTGTCAACATTAAAAGATTTGATACTACAAGCGTTTTTATCCCACGTTCTTGTGAGTTAGTACCATTTATAACAATGTGTACCCCACAAATATGCCGACATAAATTTAAATTGCATTATGTTTAAGACATATGAGACTTATGCAAAGATTAGATCAATCTCCAGGATGAAACTATCTCAACTAGCATAGGAAAAGAAATAGATCCGAAAGATATGTGGAATCAGAATGATTCAGAATAGAATTATTAATATTGCTTGGTTTTCAATGAAGTATCATGATTCATAGTAACAGAAAGATTGTACCGATAGAATTCTTCAACAATAAGAATGATCAAGGAATCGATTGATTCAATGACACAGGGTAGCGTGATCCAACTGTTATTTGGATAAATTCAGTGGAATCAAGATAATTGATCCAAGGGTGAGTATATATGTTCCAACAGATTTTGTCAGAAACATATCTTAGTCCAACTTCACATTGCATGTTTTTTAGGGCATGGGCAGTGAAGTGAACTGAAAAATTATGCTAATCAATATAGTCCGATACTGGTCTCATGAAATACTTGAAGCCTCATATTTTTTATCTGATAATGATCTTTTAACACACACAACCGGCATACCATGGGTTCAAATCACAATTGTGACATAGATCATGATGTTTTCACACTACTAAAAAAATGCTTCTAGTCTACTGACAATCTAAATTACATGCAAATATCTAATTTAAAAGATTATATACAGCAATGTCAAACAGTCATGAAGCTATCATCTCTTGTTTATGCAGACTAAGAAGTTTAGATCAAATCATACAAGCACAAACATAAATACAGAAACCAGGTAGTCATTCTATGGTCATGTGTATGTGATCACCTATTGATGTACTATAATTTCTTTTCTAACTTCAAGCAGTGCCGATTTTATCTTTTTCAAATTTGTTTGGGTTTTTCAGAAAGCAAGTAAACTAATGAAAATAAAGCACAAAACTAATTACATTAAATAAACTAGAAAACTAAAAGAAAACTTCCATAAAAAACCTTTTGAAAACCTTTTTCACGTTGGATTAAACATTCCAATCATTTGAGTAAGAAATTCAAACCGTGTACGATCGAATGCTTTGGTAAACAAATCAGCAAAATTGTCATCCGTGTGGACTTTCACCAACTCAATCAACTTCTTTTCTGTACAATCTCGAATGAAATGATGTCGAATTTCAATGTGCTTTGTCTTTGAGTGTTTCACATAATTTGTTGTAATTGACATGGTGGCGGTGTTATCTGTTGGAGCATGATCGGTGACAACAAGCCATGTAATAGATTAGTCTTTATGTTTAATGTTTTGTATGTTTTGTATTTGTAATATTTAAGTTTGCACAAGAGAACTTAATAAGTTCGCCTGGTATAGTTGAGGCGAACTTAACAAGTTCGCCTGAACTAAATGTGGCGAACTTATTAAGTTCTCCTGGTTCAGTGTGTGTTGTCTATAAATAGTTCAAGAGATGTTCTCATTTGTAACTACTGCATTTATAACTACTCTGTGTTTACTATTTGAGAGATAATATGTAAGGCCTCAAACCCAGGAGGCCTCACTTGTTGGATTTACTCATTCACAAGTAGTTCTTAACTTGAATATCAAATAACGCAGCGGAAACTTTCATTAAAACATACTCGTAACATTGTTCAACATGCGGAAGCGTAACATAGTCTAATACATAAACGTAACATAAACTAATCATAACGGGATGCCAGTCTTCATATCATCCGGGTAACTCTTCTTGCTTGCCAAGCATCACCGTCCATCATCATAACCTGCCCTTAACCTGAATGTGCATAGTAAAAAGTCAGCTACGCTGGTGAGTTCTAGCTTTACATAAAACCTTAACATAAACATTTTTTGCCAAAAACATAACATACATTTGTTTAACAAAAGCGTACATAAAACATGCAATAACTTAACATCATCAAAACATCATCATAACATAAGTAAACATGAACCGAATCTGCACCTTCTCGTGACCGTCAATTCCATACATCACATACCAGCGGATGAACTTAAGGCTCGTTACCTCTAAGTCATCCGTCACCAGGTCTCCTAAGGCTCGTTACCTCTTGGTGGACCAAACATATGTCTCCTAAGGCTCGTTACCTCTAGGAAGACAGAACATAACATAGGCACTATTTCCCCACAAGGAATAGTACCTTCCATCGGGATCCTGGTAATCCCATGGGTGACCGTCGTCACCCCATCATCAACCAGTTGTACAACCGTTAGCCAGCCATAAAGGCCCCCCGTAAGGGTGAGGCCAATGCATACATACATACCTTAGCTCCCGTAGGAACTCGTGGCAAATTCGTTCATTCGTGACTTTCATAAAACCATTACCTCATTTAAGTTAAAGCATTTGTACGTTTTATAAAACAAAACATCATCTATTTCGTAAACCTTTTGTAAACTTCATTTTGTAAAAACATTTCATAAACATCATCTCGTAAACATCATTTCTTAAACATCATCTCGTAAACATCATTTCGTAAACATCATATCGTAAACATCATTTCGTAAACCTCATTTCGTAGACCTCGTTTCGTAAACCTCATTTCAAAACATCATTCCGTATGTATGCACACCAGCCTAAAAACATTTAATTAAAACATTTAAAGAAGGGCTTCTAGAACTCACCGGATAAGCTAATCTGGGTTGTCCAAAACAAAGGTCCAACAACATCACTTCCGATATGAATTGATTAGTTAAATACACATCAGACCAAATCCCGACTCTAACGGTTTAACCATTCTAAACATACTGACATTACTTAACCAGCCTGATGCCTGCGCACTTAGCAAGTGCGCTGGGCCTTGTTCTTGCGTACTTAATAAGTGCGTAAACTGTGCTTCATGCGTACTTGATAAGTACGCAGGACCCTCTTCATGCGTACTTGATAAGTACGCAGGACCCTCTTCATGCGTACTTGATAAGTACGCAGAATCTGCTTCACCGCAAAAACCCTAACTTTCGCATTCGGGTCTGATCACGTCAAGATCCTGAACTTGTTTACATTTAAAACGTTTGCTTTTCATTAAAGAACTCAAATCTATGTTTTTCTTCCAGTTTCATCCGTAAAAACGTCACATTTTCGTCCAAAACCCGAAAAACCCAAAAACGAACAAAAACTCATATCTAGGTTGGATCGTTACCTGTATCGAGCTTCTGATTCGGAGGTTCTTCTCACGAGCTATGAAGCAACACTTTGCTGAAATCTTGGGTCGATCCGCCAACTTTCTCTCTCTACGGTTTCTCTCTCTAGATGTTGCAAATGAGAGAAAGGGTGGTGACTTAGGCTATTTATAGGGGAGGCACCCCCTATGTTCGCCCCTTCTAGCCCGCCGGCCCATCCAACCCGGCCCGTCATGCCTCGTTCATTTATTCCGTCATTATCATTGTCGTTTTATTTTTGGGATGTTACAAGTCTACCCCCTTACAAGAGGTTTCGTCCCCGAAACGTATCATAAGTCAAATAGTTGAGGGTATGACTCCCTCATTTCCGTCTCCGTCTCCCAAGTAGATTCCGATCCCCTTCGGTGCTTCCATTGGACTTTAACCAATTGAATAATCTTATTACGCAAACGCTTCTCCTTTCTGTCTAAGATGGCCACTGGTTCATCGATGTAGTTAAGGCTGTTGTCGACCTCGATGTCAGTAAGTGATACGTGAGCCGATTCATCCGCCAAACACTTTCGCAAGTGTGATACATGGAAGGTGGGATGAATCCCACTTAACTCATCAGGCAACTCTAACCGATAAGCGACTTCATCAACCCATGCCATTATCCTGAATGGTCCGACAAACCTCAGACTTAACTTTCCTCTCTTCCTGAATAGTATGATTCCCTTCCAGGGTGACACTTTCAACATTAATCTGTCCCCAACATCAAACTCAATAGGCCTTCGTCGTTTATCCGCATAGGATTTCTGATGATCTTGTGCGGCCTTCATTCTTGCTTTGATTTGATCAAACCTTTCCGACGTTTCTCTTACGACTTCAATACTTCCTAATTTCTTCTGTCCAATCTCACCCCAACAAACCGGGGTCCTGCATCTTCTCCCATACAAAATTTCGTAAGGCGGCATGCCTATCGTCATGTGATGACTATTGTTGTAGGAGAATTCGGCTAACGGCAGATGACTGTCCCAACTGCCGTCAAAATCAATAATACAAGCACGAAGCATATCTTCTAATGTCTGAATGGTCCTTTCGGACTAACCATCCGTTTATGGGTGGTATGACGTGCTAACATTGAGTCTCGTGCCCATCGCCTCGTGAAATCTTTTCCAGAACCTCGATGTGAATCGTGTGTGCCGGTCAGATACGATCGTCAAAGGCATCCCATGTCGTGCTACTACTTTGTTAATAAATACTTCCGCTAACCTTTCCGACGAGAACGTCTCGCGAATAGGTAGGAAATGAGCACTCTTCGTTAAACGGTCCACAATTACCCAAATGGTGTCATGACCTTTAGCTGTGCGAGGTAGCTTGGTTATGAAGTCCATGGTAATGTGTTCCCACTTCCATTCCGGTATATCAAGTGGTTGAATCTTTACATACGGTTTCTGGTGCTCGGCCTTTACTTGTGAGCAAGTCAAGCACTTGCTTACATACTTCGTCACATCACGTTTCATTCCAGGCCACCAGTATTCCTTCCTCAGATCTTGATACATTTTATTGGTACTAGGATGGATAGAGTAACGAGACTTATGAGCCTCATCCAAGATTTTGGTCCTAAGCTCGCCACCCATAGGTATCCATACCCACCCAAAACGTGTCCTAACACCAAGGGTGTTATATTCCAACTTGTCCTGTTGGCCAACCATTCTTTCCTTCTTTATGTTTTCTTCCTTCAGTGCTTCATCTTGAGCTCTTTCAATTTCCCTCATCACATCTGATATCACCACCAACTGGCAAGCTTTCACTCTAATAGGAGCATGCACATCCTTTCGGCTTAGAGCGTCTGCCACCACGTTTACCTTTCCAGGATGGTATATGATTTCACAGTCAGAGTCTTTCAATAGTTCCAACCATCGTCTCTGCCTCATATTAAGTTCCCTTTCTTTGAAAAAGTACTTCAAACTTTTGTGGTCGGAGTAAATAGTAAACTTCACCCCGTAAAGGTAGTGCCTCCAGATTTTCAATGTGAATACGACAGCAGCAAGTTCCAAATCGTGATTCGGATAATTAGCTTCATGAATCTTCAACTGCCGTGACGCATACGCGATCACTCTCCCGTGTTGCATCAACACGCATCCCAATCCCTGACTCGAAGCATCAGAGTATACCACTAAGTCTTCATTGCCTTCAGGAAGGCCAAGACTGGGGCTTTGGTTAGCTTTTCCTTCAATTCCTTTAACGGCTCATCTTGGGTCGAACACCATTTGTACTTTACCTCCTTCTGAGTCAACTTTGTCAACGGCGAAGCTATTTTTGAGAAATCCTTGATGAATCACCGATAGTAGCCTGCCAATCCCAAGAAACTGTGGATTTCAGTTGGCATCTTAGGAATATTCCATTCCCTTACCGTCATTATCTTTGCTGGGTCAACCATAATGCCGTTCGGGTTAATGACGTGACCTAGGAATTGGACTTCCCTAAGCCAGAACGCGTATTTGGAGAACTTAGCATACAAATTTTCCTTCTTCAGAGCTTCCAATACCTCCTTCAAGTGACACACATGATCACCCTCATTCTTGGAGTATATGAGGATATCATCGACGAACACGATTACCGATCGATCCAGCATTGGCCGACAAACTCTATTCATCAAATCCATGAACGCTGCGGGGGCGTTCGTCAATCCAAAAGACATTACGCGAAACTCGAAATGTCTATAACGCTTGCGAAATTCAGTTTTCGGTATGTCTTCTTCCCTCACCTTCAACTGATGGTACCCGGACCAAAGGTCGATTTTTTAGAACCAACTTGCGCCTTGCAATTAATCGAACAGGTCATCGATCCTTGGTAAAGGGTATTTGTTCTTCACTGTACGTTTGTTCAACTCGCGATAATCAATACACATCCTCATCGAACCATCCTTCTTCTTCACAAACAACACCGGAGCACCCCAAGGCGAGATGCTCAGTTGTATAAATCCTTTCTCATGTAACTCGTCTAGTTGTGCCATTAGCTCTTTCATCTCTACTGGTGCTAGTCGATATGGAGCTTTAGCCACGGGCTGGGCATCTGGTACTAAGTCAATTCGGAACTCAATTTCTCTGTCGGGTGGTATCCCAGGTAAGTCCTTTGGAAACACCTCCGGGTATTCGCGTATCACGGGCACATCATCTAGTTCCTTCACTTCCTTACACTTGTCAATCACGTACACCAGATAAGCCTCGCATCCGCGCCTTAGGTAATCTGATGCCTTGATCATTGAGATGACGTTTGGCATCCGGGCGTCACGATCTCCAAAACCTCGACTTCGCTACCATCCGGAGCCTTGAGTCAGATTATCTTTCGTTTGCATATAATTTGCGCTTCATTGGCAGTTAGCCAATCCATACCTAACACGACATCGAACCCACCCAAAACCATAACAAACAACCCGATGGGGAATCTATGGCCTTCTATTTTTATCATGGAATTGTCAACTATATCAGTCGCCCTCGCAGTTCTACCCTCAGCGGTTCCTACGCTAAAGGCCCTTTCTAGCTTACTCACAGTGTACTTTACTCTTTTACAAAAACTCGCAAATATAAAACTTTACTGGCACCCGAATCAAATATCACCAATACAAAAGTGTTGTCAAGGATAAACATACCTGACGCCACGTCGGGGTCCACCCTGGCCTGTTCCTGCCTCAACGCATAGACTCGAGTCTTCGCTCGGGGCCTGTCTTCTTTCCTTTCGGGGCCTTTCCCTTTTCCCGCTTCACCCGTTCTTGGTTTGGTGCATTCCCGGCTCATGTGGCCGCTTTCACCACAATTATAACATTTAATGCCTTGCATGCATTCACGAGAGTAGTGCCCAGTCTTGCCACATTTGTAGCATAGATTTTTTCCTAGCCGACATTCACCCGCATGTCTTACCCCACATTTTCCACAGACTGTCGTCTCGCCTACCCTGGCCTGCTTGTCCCGAGCCCTAAACAACTTCCCAGCCGATCGCTTAGCGGGGAAACTCAGCTTCTTCTTAGGCTCTTCAATGGCAACGACATTCAGCGCCAGATCATCAAATACCACACCGCTCAGTTCTACTGCCGAATCATAGGTAGTAGGGGCTCTTGCCTTAACATTGGTGCGGACCTGGTCTGGCAGCCCTTGAATGTAGCAGGCAATCTTTCTTTCCTCAGTCGTGACAAGATGTGGCACCAGACGTGCCAGTTCATTGAACCGTGTGGTGTACTGCCGGTGCGTCATGCTCCCGGCCTTAATCCCTAGAAATTCCCTTTCTACCTTTTCGATCTCATTCCTTGGATAGAAATTCTTGATCACCAAAGTTTTCAAATCAATCCACATCATCGCATCCACAACCTCGTCCCCCTTGGCTTGACGTACACCTTCCCACCAATGGGATGCTTCCTCTCTCAAGGAGTTAGCAGTGAATTTTATACTTGATTCGCTTGACACTCGCTCAGACGAATGGCAGCTTCCATACGGATCACCCAATCAAACGTAGCCACCGCGTCTTTCTTTCTAGTGAGGACCGGCGGATCACATGCCTTGAAGGACTTGTAGTCGCAACCACGGGTAAGCGGTGCGTTGATTGCCTCAGTGTTCGAGGCACCAACCGCCGTGTTAGACCCACCCGTCTCACTAGCCTTCTTTAAAGCTTCTGCCAACAACCCTGGCAAAGAAACCTTCATCAACTTAGTGAACTCGTGTGCTAGAGCCGCTCTCACTTCCGGTTCAAAAGTGAATTGTTGTTCTTCGACGTGAGTCGGCTCAGTCCCGTGCATACTAACTTCTGGCTCAGTGTGAACACTTCCTTCTTCACTGTACTCATGGCGTGCAGGGGTCCTACCGTGCCCACTGTTACGACCACCGGTACGACCCCACCACGCCTTCCGTTTCCTCTCCTTGCCATTTCGTTCTATAAGACAAGGAATCCAATGTCATCACGCTAGTTAACAAATAAAATTCAACAAGCACTGTAAGATATTAATATACACTGGCCATCTGCAATTAACCATTACACTACCTTTCGATTTCTATTTGACCACCTTTGTGATTCCATTAGAACACAAGTCCTTACCTAACCCTTTCTAAGGCATACTATACATGTAAATATATACTACCTTCATACCTAATGTTATGGCTCAAGTTACCCGTATTGGAATCCGCTTTCGGTCCCATTCACAGTTTATGTTCAGACACTGGGAGTGTCCGAATCTCTCAAACGATTGTTCTGATACCAACTTGTAAGGCCCTAAACCCGGGAGGCCTCACTTGTTGGATTTACTCATTCACAAACAGTTCTTAACTTGAATATCAAATAACGCAGTGGAAACTTTCATTAAAACATACTCGTAACATTGTTCAACATGCGGAAGCGTAACATAGTCTAATACATAAACGTAACATAAACTAATCATAACGGGATGCCAATCTTCATATCATCCGGGTAACTCTTCTCGCTTGCCAAGCATCACCGTCCATCATCATAACCTGCCCTTAACCTGAATACGCATACTAAAAAGTCAGCTACGCTGGTGAGTTCTAGCTTTACATAAAACCTTAACATAAACATTTTTGCCAAAAACATAACATACATTTGTTTAACAAAAGCGTACGTAAAACATGCAATAACTTAACATCATCATAACATAAGTCAACATGAACCGAATATGCGCCTTCTCGTAACCGTTAATTCCATACATCGCATACCAGCGGATGAACTTAAGGCTCGTTACCTCTAAGTCATCCGTCACCAGGTCTCCTAAGGCCCGTTACCTGTAGGTGGACCCAACATATGTCTCCTAAGGCTCGTTACCTCTAAGAAGACAGAACATAACATAGGCACTATTTCCCCACAAGGAATAGTACCTTCCTTCGGGATCCCGGTAATCCCATGGGTGACCGTCGTTACCCCATCATCAACCAGTTGTATAACCGTTAGCCAGCCACAATGGCCCCCCCGTAAGGGTGAGGCCAATACATACACACATACCTTAGCTCCCGTAGGAACTCGTGGCAGATTCGTTCATTCGTGACTTTCATAAAACCTTTACCTCATTTAAGTTAAAGCATTTGTACGTTTTATAAAACAAAACATCATCTCTTTCGTAAACCTTTCGTAAACTTCATTTGGCAAAAACATTTCATAAACATCATCTCGTAACATCATTTCATAAACATCATATCGTAAACATCATTTCGTAAACCTCGTTTCGTAAACATCATTTCGTAGACCTCGTTTCGTAAACCTCGTTTCAAAACATCATTCCGTATGTATCCACACCAGCCCAAAAACATTTAATTAAAACATTTAAAGAAGAGCTTCTAGAACTCACCGGGTAAGCTAATCTGGGTTGTCCTAAACAAAGGTCCAACAACGTCACTTCCGATCTGAATTGATTAGTTAAATACACATCAGACGAAATCCCGACTCTAACGGTTTAACCATTCTAAACATACTGGCTTTACTTAACCAGCCTGATGCCTGCGCACTTAGCAAGTGCGCAGGGCCTTGTTCTTGCGTACTTAATAAGTGCGCAAACTTTGCTTCATGCGTACTTGATAAGTACGCAGGACCCTCTTCATGCGTACTTGATAAGTACGCATGACCCTCTTCATGCGTACTTGATAAGTACGCAGGACCCTCTTCATGCGTACTTGATAAGTATGCAGAATCTGCTTCACCGCAAAAACCCTAACTTTCGTATTCGAGTCTGATCACGTCAAGATCCCGAACTTGTTTACACTCAAAACGTTTGCTATTCATTAAGGAACTCAAATCTATGTTTTTCTTCCTGTTTCATCCGTAAAAATGTCACATTTTCGTCCAAAACCCGAAAAACCGAAAAACAAACAAAAACTCAGATCTAGGTTGGATCGTTACCTGTATCGGGCTTCTGATTTGGAGGTTTTTCTCACGAGCTATGGAGCAACACTTTGCTGAAATCTCGGGTCGATCCGCTAACTTTCTCTCTCTACGGTTTCTCTCCCTAGATGTTGCAAATGAGAGAAAGGGTCTTGACTTAGGCTATTTATAGGGGAGGCTCCCCCTATGTTCGCCCCTTCTAGCCCGCCGGTCCATCCGGCCCGGCCGGTCATGCCTCATTCATTTATTCCGTCATTATCCTTGTCATTTTATTTTTGGGATGTTACATAATATAGGAAGTTTTTTTTATAAAATCGTGTCTTGTGTGATTGTATTGTATTCGTTACTATTCGAGACATACGTATACACAAGGATTCCGCACTTCGTGTACGTATTATGTGTTTTACAGCAGAGATCGATCAGTAGAACCGATGGGACTTACAAGTGGTATCAGAGCTTTTGCTCTTGATTAGCTACTGTTGTTTGACATTGTCTCGGTTGATATTTCACAACAAGATGGAGATTTTCGGAAGTTTCTATGTTCTTGAGAAGTTTACGATTTTTTGGACTGAATTTTGATTGATTTCTCCATTTTTGGTGTTGTTTTACCAAAATTGATCTGTTAGAAGTGTTCTAAATAATTATTTGAATAATCCTACAGAAGGAATTTTTCTAATTCATTCTAATTGAAGATTTATGGAAATTTTCAGACATGTTCGTTTTGGGTGTTAGAACAATCTTCCTTGTTTTTCAGCTGCTACAGGCGAACTTGTCTATTCTGTTACGGGCAAACTTGTCAAGCGAATTTGTTAAGTTCGCTGGATTCAAGTTAGGAGGCGAATTTGTTAAGTTCACTGGATTCAAGTTAGGAGGCGAATTTGTTAAGTTCGCTTCATACAGAAAGTTGTAAAATTTTTCTAAGTGTTGAAGTGTGTTCAAGGATGTCATCTACTTCTAATCAAGTGAACAATATGGCTCACTTACTGAATCATAACAATGAGATTGGAACTCCAACCAAGCCACAGAGGCTTATGAATCTCAAAGATTATTCAAATTGGAAAAGTCGATTTGAGAATTATGTTAATATCAATGACACGAGTTGGTGGATTCCTATTAGTGAGGGATATGAGCATCCTGTTCATCCTGACTCGGTGCATGACGGATCTCTAGACTTGCGGTACGACACGGTGATAACGTGCGGAATCCATGATCAACGTGCGACGTGTAACTCAATCAACAACACGGTGTAAATAATCCTCTTTGTATTCCACTAAGAATATCAGTTTACAAGATCTTTCAGTTTCTATTCTACACTGATCAATTCTGATCTAGACTCCTAAAACTGACATGTAAACCTCTATTTATAGGGAAACCACAAAGCACCACAGGCGAACGTGATAAGTTCACCCCTAACAAGCTTAGGCGAACTTAACAAGTTGTAACATCCCAAAATAAATGAGGATTTTAAATAACGGGTTGAACCGGGACGAACGGGATAAAAGAACGAGGCGTAACGGGCCGGGCCGGTTGGGCCGGCAATCTTGAAGGGGGGGGGGTTTCCTCCCTTTAAATAGCCAACACACACACCATTTCTCTCATTTGCAAGAATCTAGAGAGAGAAACCGTAGAGAGAGAAAGTTGGCGGATCGACCCGAGATTGAAGGAGCTTGTTGCTACTGAACTCGTGAGCAAAACCTCCGGATCAGAATCTCGAAATCAGGTAACACCCGAACCAAATCTGAGTTTTTATTCGTTTTTGGGTTTTCGGGTATTTTTGTGAAAATGACGGGTTTTTATAAACCAAATGAGGAAAGGGTTATAAATCTGGAATCACGAAAGGAAAATACACGTTTTGAATACAAAAAGTCCGGATCTTGACAAGATCGGACCTGCATGCGAAAGTTAGGGTTTTTGGGGAAAATAGCTGAGTTCTGCAGGTATCGAAACTAGAAGTTTCGAGTGACCTGCAGTTGTCGAAACTAGAGTTTCGAGTGACCTGCAGTTGTCGAAACTAGAAGTTTCGAGTGACCTGCAGTTGTCGAAACTAGAAGTTTCGAGTGACCTGCAGTTATCGAAACTAGAAGTTTCGATGGGCCTGCACCTGTCGAAACTAAGTAGTTTCGATAGGTCTGCATCAGTAGGTGAAGTCAGTGTATTCACCTGTAACAGAACGAGTAAACCGTTAGAGTCGGGATTTAGGTCTGATGTGTATTTAATTAATCAATTCAGATCGGAAGTGACGTTGTTGGACCTTTGTTTAGGACAACCCAAGAGTAGCTTATAAGGTGAGTTCTAGAAGCCCTTCTTTTAATGTTTTAATTAAATGTTTTGGGCTGGTGTGCATACATACGAAACGAGGTTTACGAAACGAGGTTTATGAACGATGCTTCCGAAAGGGGAAGACGAAACGAGTTAATGAGATGTTTACGAAACGATGTTTACGAAATGATGTTTACGAAATGAGGTATATAAAACGATGTTTACGAAGGACGATGTTATGAAATGTTTTGCCAAACGAAGTTTATGAAAGGTTTACGAATGAAGTGTTATTTAATAAAACGTACGAATGCTTTAACTAAAACGAGGTAAAGTTTTTATGAAAGTCATGAATGAACGAATCTGCCACGAGTTCCTACGGGAGCTAAGGTATGTATGTATGTATTGGCCTCACCTTACGGGGGGCCTATGTGGCTGGCTAACGGTTGTACAACTGGTTGAGGATGGGGTGACGACGGTCACCCATGGGATTACCGGGATCCCGATGGAAGGTACTATTCCTTGCGGGGAAATATTGCCTATGGTATGTTTAGTCTTCCTAGAGGTAACGAGCCTTAGGAGACGTGTGTATGGTCTACCTAGAGGTAACGAGCCTTAGGAGACGTGTGTATGGTCTACCTAGAGGTAACGAGCCTTAGGAGACGTGTGTATGGTCTACCTAGAGGTAACGAGCCTTAGGAGACGTATGTTTGGTCCACCTAGAGGTAACGAGCCTTAGGAGACCTGGATGACGGATGACTTAGAGGTAGCGAGCCTTAAGTTCATCCGCTGGTATGCGATGTAAGGATTTGACGGTTACGAGAAGGCGCAGATTCGGTTCATAGTGACTATTGTTACGATGTTATGTTACGATGTTTTGATGATGTTAAGTTATTGCATGTTTTATGTACGCTTTTATTAAATGAAGTATGATGTTATGTTTTTGGCAAATATTTGATGTTAATGTTTTACGTTAAAACTAGAACTCACCAGCGTAGCTGACCTTCTTAGTATGCACATTCAGGTTAAGGGCAGGTTATGATGATGGACGGTGATGCTTGGCTAGCGATGAAGAGTTACCCGGCTGACACGAAGACTGGCATCCCGTTATGTTTTGATTACGTTATGTAATGAATGTTGTAAACAAAGTTTTACGCTTCCGCATGTAGAACAGTTATGTTATGTAATGAACGAAATTTTCCGCTGCGTATTTTGATGTATGAGTTTAAGAACTGTTTGTGAATGAGTAAATCCAACGCGTGGGGCCTCCCGGGTTTGGGGCCTCACAAGTTGGTATCAGAGCAATAGTTTGAGAGATTTGGACACTCCCTGTGTCTGAACTTAAACTGAGAATGGGACCGAAAGCGGATGCCAGTACGGGTAACTCGAGCCACAGCATCAGGTATGAAGGTAGTGTATATATATTTACATATATAGTATGCCTTAGGAAGTGTTAAGGTTAGGACTTGGGTTCTGATGGAAATCACAAAGGTGGTCAAATCGAAATCAAGAGGTAGTGTAATGGTTAATTGCAGATGGCCAGTGTATATTAACATCTTACAATGCTTGTTGAATTCTATTTGTTAACTAGCGTGATGACATTGGATTTCCTTGTCTTGTAGAACGGAATGGCAAGAAGAGGGAACGGAAGGCGTGGTGGCCGTACCGGTGGTCGTACCGGCGGTCGAAATGGTGGGCGTGGCAGGATTCCTGCGCGCCAAGAACACAGTGAAGAAGGAAGTGTTCACACTGAACCGGCGGTTAGTGTGCATGAAGCCGAGCAGACACAGGTCGAAGAGCAACCTTTCACTTTTGAACCAGAAGTGAGAGCAGCTATAGCTCGAGAATTCACAGAATTGATGAAGAATTCTCTGCCAGGTCTGTTGGCTGAAGCGTTGAAGCAGGTCAATGGGGCGGGTGGGTCTAGCGCGGCAATTGGTGCTCAGAACAATGAGACCGACAATGCACCGCCTGCTCGCGGATGCGATTATAAGTCCTTTAAGGCATGTGACCCGCCAATTCTGACTGGAAAGAAGGACGCGGTGGCTACTTTTGACTGGGTAATTCGTATGGAAGCCGCCATTCGTCTGAGTGAATGTCGACCGAATCAGGTCGTGAAGTTTGCTGCTAACTCCTTGAGGGAGGAAGCATCTCACTGGTGGGAAGGTGTACGCCAGGCTAAGGGGAACGAGGTGGTTGATTCGATGATGTGGGATGATTTGAAAACTTTGGTGATCAAGAATTTCTGTCCAAGGAATGAGATCGAAAAGGTAGAAAGGGAATTTCTGGGTTTGAAGGCTGGGAGCATGACGCACCGGCAGTATACGACACGGTTCAATGAACTGGCACGTCTGGTGCCACACCTTGTCACTACTGAAGGAAGAAAGATAGCTTGTTATATTCAAGGGTTGCCGGACAAGGTCCGCACATATGTTAAGGCAAACGCCCCTACTACCTACGATTCGGTAGTAGAACTGAGCGGCGTGGTATTTGATGATCTGGCACTGAATGTCGTTGCCATTGAAGAGCCTAAGAAGAAGCTGAGTTTTCCCGCTAAGCGATCGGGTGGGAAGTTGTTTGGGGCTCAGGACAAACGGGCCAGGGTAAATGAATTAGCAGTCTGTGGGAAGTGTGGGGGAAGGCATGCCGGTGAATGCCGGTTGGGATCAAATTTGTGCTACAAATGTGGCAAGACCGGGCACTACTCCCGAGAATGCCCGAACGGTATCAAATGCTACAACTGTGGGGAGAGTGGCCACCTGAGCCGGGAATGCACTAAGCCCAGGATGGGCGAGACCGGGAAAGGGAAAGGCCCAGAGAAGAGGGAGGAAAGGCCCCGAGCGAAGACTCGAGCGTATGCACTAACGCAAGAACAGGCCAGGAATGACCCCGATGTGGCGTCAGGTACGTTCATCCTTGACAACACTTTTGTATCAGTGTTATTCGATTCAGGTGCCAGTAAGAGTTTTATATCTGCAACTTTCTGTAAACGAGTAAAGTACACGGTTAGTGAAATAGAACGAGCCTTTAATGTAGAAACCGCTGAGGGTAGAATTGCAAGAGTAACCAAAGTAGTTAACGATTCCACGATAAAGATAGAAGGTCATAGATTCCCCGTCAGGCTATTTGTTATGGTTTTGGGAGGGTTTGATGTTGTATTGGGTATGGATTGGCTAACTGCCAATGAGGCGCAGATCATATGCAAACGAAAGATAATCCGACTCAAGGCTCCGGATGGTAGCGAAGTTGAAGTACTTGGGGATCGCGACGCCCCGATGCCCAACGTCATCTCGATGATTAAGGCAGCAGATTACTTGAGGCGCGGATGCGAGGCTTATCTGGTATACGTAATTGACAAGTGTAAGGAAGTGAAAGAACTGGACGATGTACCCGTGGTACGCGAGTACCCGGAGGTGTTTCCAGAGGAGTTGCCTGGGATACCACCTGACAGAGAGATTGAATTCCGAATCGACTTGATACCAGATGCCCAGCCCGTGGCTAAGGCTCCATATCGACTAGCACCTGTGGAGATGAAGGAACTAATGGCACAACTAGACGAATTACTTGAGAAAGGATTTATCCAACCGAGCATCTCGCCTTGGGGTGCTCCGGTGTTGTTCGTGAAGAAGAAGGATGGGTCGATGAGAATGTGTATTGATTATCGCGAGTTGAACAAGCGTACGGTAAGGAACAAGTACCCTTTACCAAGGATCGATGACCTGTTTGATCAATTGCAAGGCGCTAGTTGGTTCTCGAAAATCGACCTTCGGTCCGGGTACCATCAGTTGAAGGTGAGGGAAGAAGACATACCGAAAACTGCATTTCGCACGCGTTATGGACATTTCGAGTTCCGCGTAATGTCTTTCGGATTGACGAACGCCCCCCCAGCGTTCATGGATTTGATGAATAGGGTGTGTCGACCGATGCTGGACCGATCGGTAATTGTGTTCATTGATGATATCCTCGTCTATTCCAAGAATGAGGGTGATCACGCTTGTCATTTGAAGGAAGTGTTGGAAGCTCTAAAGAAGGAGAAGTTGTATGCTAAGTTCTCCAAATGCGCGTTCTGGCTTAGGGAAGTCCAATTCCTAGGTCACGTCATTAACCCGAACGGCATTATGGTAGACCCAGCAAAGATAACGACGGTAAGGGACTGGGATATTCCTAAGACGCCAACGGAGATCCGCAGTTTCTTAGGGTTGGCAGGCTACTATCGGAGATTCATTCAGGATTTCTCGAAAATAGCTTCGCCATTGACAAAGTTGACACGAAAGGAAGAAAAGTACGAATGGGGTCCGAAGCAGGATGAGGCATTTAAGGAGTTAAAAGAAAAGCTAACCCAAGCTCCAGTCTTGGCCCTTCCCGAGGGCAATGAAGACCTGGTGGTATACTCTGACGCTTCGGGTCAGGGGTTGGGGTGTGTGCTGATGCAACGTGGAAGAGTGATCGCATACGCATCACGACAGCTGAAGGTTCATGAAGTCAACTATCCGACTCACGATTTGGAACTTGCTGCTGTTGTGTTTGCATTAAAAATTTGGAGGCACTACCTCTATGGGGTAAAGTTTACCATATACTCCGATCACAAAAGTCTGAAGTACTTCTTCGAGCAAAAGGAGTTAAATATGAGGCAGAGGCGATGGTTGGAACTTTTGAAAGACTATGACTGTGAAATCATGTACCATCCTGGAAAAGCAAACGTGGTGGCTGACGCTCTAAGCCGGAAGGATGTGCCTGCTCCTATTAGAGTGAAAGCTTGCCAAATGGTGGTAACATCGGATGTGATGAGGGAAATCGAAAGAGCTCAAGATGAAGCTTTGAAGGAAGAAAATATAAAGAAAGAAAGGATGGTTGGCCAACAGGACAAGTTGGAATATAACACCCTTGGTGTTAGGACACGTTATGGTCGGGTATGGATACCTATGGGTGGCGAGCTTAGAACCAAAATCTTGGATGAGGCTCATAAGTCTCGTTACTCTATCCATCCCGGTACCAACAAAATGTACCAAGATCTGAAGAAGGAATACTGGTGGCCTGGGATGAAACACGAAGTGACGAAATACGTAAGCAAGTGCTTGACTTGCTCACAAGTGAAGGCCGAACACCAGAAACCGTATGGGAAAATTCAACCACTCGAGATACCGGAATGGAAATGGGAACACATTACAATGGACTTCATAACCAAGCTACCTCGCACAGCTAAAGGTCATGACACCATTTGGGTAATTGTGGACCGTTTAACGAAGAGTGCTCATTTTCTACCTATTCGCGAGACGTTCTCGTCGGAAAGGTTAGCGGAAGTATTTATTAACGAAGTAGTGGCGCGGCATGGGATGCCTCTGACGATTGTATCTGATCGGGACACACGATTCACATCGAGGTTCTGGAAGAGGTTTCACGAGGCAATGGGCACGAGACTCAATATTAGTACGGCATACCATCCACAAACGGATGGTCAGTCCGAAAGGACCATTCAAACATTGGAGGATATGCTTCGTGCTTGTATTATCGACTTCGGTGGCAGTTGGGACAGTCATCTGCCGTTAGCCGAATTCTCCTACAACAACAGTCATCACACGACGATAGGCATGCCGCCTTATGAAATGTTGTATGGGAGGAGATGCAGGACCCCGGTTTGTTGGGGTGAGATTGGACAGAAGGAATTGGGAAGTCTTGAAGTTGTAAAAGAAACGTCGGAAAGGTTTGATCAGATCAAAGCACGAATGAAGGCCGCCCAAGATCGTCAGAAATCCTACGCGGATAGACGACGAAGGCCTATTGAATTTAATGTTGGGGACAGAGTAATGTTGAAAGTGTCGCCCTGGAAGGGAATCATACGATTCAGGAAGAGAGGAAAGTTAAGTCCGAGGTTTATCGGACCATTCAGGATTATGGCACGGGTTGGTGAAGTCGCTTATCGGTTGGAATTGCCTGATGAGTTAAGTGGGATTCATCCTACCTTCCATGTATCACACTTGCGAAAGTGTTTGGCGGATGAAACGGCTCACGTACCACTTACCGACATCGAGGTCGACAACAGCCTTAACTACATCGAAGAACCTGTGGCCATCCTAGACAGGAAAGAGAAACGTTTACGTAACAAAGTTATCCAGTTGGTTAAAGTCCAGTGGAAGCACCGGAAGGGATCGGAAGCTACATGGGAAACGGAGACGGAAATGAAGGAGTCGTACCCTCAACTGTTTGACTTATGATAGGTTTCGGGGACGAAACCTATTGTAAGGGGGGTAGACTTGTAACATCCCAAAATAAATGAGGATTTTAAATAACGGGTTGAACCGGGACGAACGGGATAAAAGAACGAGGCGTAACGGGCCGGGCCGGTTGGGCCGGCAATCTTGAAGGGGGGGGGGTTTCCTCCCTTTAAATAGCCAACACACACACCATTTCTCTCATTTGCAAGAATCTAGAGAGAGAAACCGTAGAGAGAGAAAGTTGGCGGATCGACCCGAGATTGAAGGAGCTTGTTGCTACTGAACTCGTGAGCAAAACCTGCGGATCAGAATCTCGAAATCAGGTAACACCCGAACCAAATCTGAGTTTTTATTCGTTTTTGGGTTTTCGGGTATTTTTGTGAAAATGACGGGTTTTTATAAACCAAATGAGGAAAGGGTTATAAATCTGGAATCACGAAAGGAAAATACACGTTTTGAATACAAAAAGTCCGGATCTTGACAAGATCGGACCTGCATGCGAAAGTTAGGGTTTTTGGGGAAAATAGCTGAGTTCTGCAGGTATCGAAACTAGAAGTTTCGAGTGACCTGCAGTTGTCGAAACTAGAGTTTCGAGTGACCTGCAGTTGTCGAAACTAGAAGTTTCGAGTGACCTGCAGTTGTCGAAACTAGAAGTTTCGAGTGACCTGCAGTTATCGAAACTAGAAGTTTCGATGGGCCTGCACCTGTCGAAACTAAGTAGTTTCGATAGGTCTGCATCAGTAGGTGAAGTCAGTGTATTCACCTGTAACAGAACGAGTAAACCGTTAGAGTCGGGATTTAGGTCTGATGTGTATTTAATTAATCAATTCAGATCGGAAGTGACGTTGTTGGACCTTTGTTTAGGACAACCCAAGAGTAGCTTATAAGGTGAGTTCTAGAAGCCCTTCTTTTAATGTTTTAATTAAATGTTTTGGGCTGGTGTGCATACATACGAAACGAGGTTTATGAAACGAGGTTTACGAAACGAGGTTTATGAACGATGCTTCCGAAAGGGGAAGACGAAACGAGTTAATGAGATGTTTACGAAACGATGTTTACGAAATGATGTTTACGAAATGAGGTATATAAAACGATGTTTACGAAGGACGATGTTATGAAATGTTTTGCCAAACGAAGTTTATGAAAGGTTTACGAATGAAGTGTTATTTAATAAAACGTACGAATGCTTTAACTAAAACGAGGTAAAGTTTTTATGAAAGTCATGAATGAACGAATCTGCCACGAGTTCCTACGGGAGCTAAGGTATGTATGTATGTATTGGCCTCACCTTACGGGGGGCCTATGTGGCTGGCTAACGGTTGTACAACTGGTTGAGGATGGGGTGACGACGGTCACCCATGGGATTACCGGGATCCCGATGGAAGGTACTATTCCTTGCGGGGAAATATTGCCTATGGTATGTTTAGTCTTCCTAGAGGTAACGAGCCTTAGGAGACGTGTGTATGGTCTACCTAGAGGTAACGAGCCTTAGGAGACGTGTGTATGGTCTACCTAGAGGTAACGAGCCTTAGGAGACGTGTGTATGGTCTACCTAGAGGTAACGAGCCTTAGGAGACGTATGTTTGGTCCACCTAGAGGTAACGAGCCTTAGGAGACCTGGATGACGGATGACTTAGAGGTAGCGAGCCTTAAGTTCATCCGCTGGTATGCGATGTAAGGATTTGACGGTTACGAGAAGGCGCAGATTCGGTTCATAGTGACTATTGTTACGATGTTATGTTACGATGTTTTGATGATGTTAAGTTATTGCATGTTTTATGTACGCTTTTATTAAATGAAGTATGATGTTATGTTTTTGGCAAATATTTGATGTTAATGTTTTACGTTAAAACTAGAACTCACCAGCGTAGCTGACCTTCTTAGTATGCACATTCAGGTTAAGGGCAGGTTATGATGATGGACGGTGATGCTTGGCTAGCGATGAAGAGTTACCCGGCTGACACGAAGACTGGCATCCCGTTATGTTTTGATTACGTTATGTAATGAATGTTGTAAACAAAGTTTTACGCTTCCGCATGTAGAACAGTTATGTTATGTAATGAACGAAATTTTCCGCTGCGTATTTTGATGTATGAGTTTAAGAACTGTTTGTGAATGAGTAAATCCAACGCGTGGGGCCTCCCGGGTTTGGGGCCTCACACAAGTTCGCCTATTAAGTTCGCTCTAAGTTCCTTAGGCGAACTTGACAGCTTCGCTAACTTACAACATAGAATTTCAGCGACAGTTACAAAACATGCTCTAACACATACATCAAAACACATAATACTTTATGTATTATGTCATAATAAGCTATTATTTACTGCATACACCCTATTGAGAACATGACAAGTTGTATTTACTGCCTCTGCCCAAAAAGTAACAGGCAATTTTGAATCAGATAACATAGTACGAGCCTATTGATATGGTTAAAAACCTACCCTATTGATATGACCCATATGCCTATTGGTAGCTGAAATTTTGGGTTGAAGACATCACATAATACATACACCCCTATTGAGAACATGACAAGCTGTATTTACTGCCTCTGCCCAAAAAGTAACCGGTAATTTTGAATCAGATAACATAGTACGATCCGTCTCAATAAGAGTTTGATTCTTCCGTTCAGCAACACCATTATGTTAAGGAGCACTGAATTCATGATGAATACCCTTCTTCAAATAGAATAAACCCAAATTCCCATTCTTGAATTCTGTGTTGTTGTCACTCCGAATTCTCCTGACTTGCAAGTTGAACAATTTCTCAAGTCCTACAATTAGGAACTTAAGAAGTTCAGCTGTTTCATCCTTAGAAGCAAGAAATTTTACCCAAGAAAACCTCGAGTAATCATCAGTCACAACCAAACAATAAGATTTGCCGCCTTCACTCTTGACACTAATAAGTCCGAACAAATCCATATGCAACAACTCTAAAGGAGTCACAATTGAATTAGGCAACTTTGAAGGATGAGACTTCCTGTGCTGCTTCTCTTTCTTGCATGGAATACAGTCTTCATTCACATGAAATCTCATAACTAGGACACTAGAAATCAACCCATTCTTGACAAGATAGTTCATTTTTCTAAAATTTATATGAGCCATTTTCCGGTGCCACAAAGTTGAATCGGACTCGGAAGCATTCTAAAGAAGACAAGTTGGAACACGCGACGTTGTCGTTGCTGTGCTCATGTCAAGCATATATGTATCATTCTTTCGAGGAGCTCGCATAAGTATCCAATCTTCAGGTATCACAAATCCCGGCTTTAGAACCAAACATTCTGACTTATTAAAATAAAACGAGAAATCTTTATCACAGACTTGCGAAACAGATAACATATTATGTTCTAGCTGCTCAACCTAGTTGACTTTCTCAAAGCTCAATCTCCCATTCGATACAGTTCCTTGGCCAGAAATATTTCCTCCTTTCTTGCCCGCAAAAGCAACGTATCCTCCCTGAATTTCTTTCACATTTTCCAATACATTAAGCAGGATCATCATGTATCCAGTGATTGTTTGTATAAAAATTTCATGTCACAGATGAGATTTGTGTTATCATCACACAATCTCGTAATTTTGAATTCAAAATCAATGCATTTTAAACAAGAATCAACCTGTTTTACCTGCTTAGAATCGGCCATGAATGCATTTCCTTCAGCTAACATCTCTGCAATCTTTTCTGTAACCTTTCCAGCGGCTCCATCATTCAGTAACTCTTCATTTGAAACCTTTGGTTCACTCATCTAAGGCACTGACTCTTCACTTTCATGTACACTCCCAGAATCTGTAGAGTCACTATTAGAAGAACCACTTTCAATTCCATCTTCAGGATGAACTTCAGCCATAAAAGCCTGACTAACATGAGCCACAATATCTTCCAAATGAATACCCCAGTCATAATTTTCATCTTGCTGAGATATCAAAGCTATAGAAGTACTCTGTTTGTTTTGATTGCCTTGAGAGTTTGAAGGTCTTTGATTATGATTTCTTGGTTTTGTACATTCTTGAGCAAAATGGCCAAACTCCTGATAATTATAACACTTCACCTTGGACTTATCCATTCCCATCTTGGTTTTGCTTGATGCCCCCAATGAACTTCTTCCCAGTTCTCTTTAAGTGATCTTTTCCTTGTCTCAACCATAATGCCATGTTCCACTGAATATTCATTTCTTCCAAAGTATACTTATCCAGCTGTTTAAAATCCTCCTCAATCATATCAGGATCAGTGATTTTACCGCCAATAAAATTTTCATAAGAAGTTAAAAATGATGCAATCATTGCCATCATATCATTAGCTACAGATGAAGACACTTTAGTAGAACACGAATGACCTTCATTCTTGATATGAGTTGAACATCCAGAATTTGAAGCAACAAAACATGTATTTTCTTGATAAGAATTGTCTTTAGGAACATCTGACGACTCTCCCAAAAACAAAGCAACTCCACCCGATTTTGATGACGATGTACCTTTCCCAAAATAAATGCTTGGATCTTGATAAAATGTGTCTTTCTTTTGTTTATGGAAATCATATGATTGAATCTTTCCCATCAAATATTCAAGACTAAGATCATCAAATCCAGATTGTTCTTTGATCACTATTGTGTACATCTCAAAATGTGCTGGTAAAGCATCCAAGAGCTTTTCAAGAATCTTCTTGTTTTTGTAGGTGATGTCATTGTTGACCATTTCACTTAGAAGATGATAATATCTTGACATGAGTTCATCCACTGATTCACCCTCAAAGTGTTTAAAAACACTAAACTGTTTCTTTAACAATCCTTTTCTGCTCTTCTTGATATATGCGCTACCTTCACATCTTTTAACCAAACCTTCCCAAAGTATACGAGAAGTCTTGAACTTCTTGAAAGTATGGTTGATATCCAGAGGTAAACACATGGATAAAGCTGCAAGAGCTTTCTTTTCACGATCATACAACTTCTTTTCATCATCATTAAAAGCTGAAATTGGTTTTGGTGTATCCGACACACACATATGACATCACATAATACATAAATACTTTTTACTGATAACATCACGAATTGGTTTTGATGTCGTTTTACTCAATAGGCAATAAAAAGCTACCATTGCAGCTTGTAACGATGTCTTCAACCCATCTGTGCCAGATTTTCGAGGAGAGAGACACTGGATTATCATATGCATGAAGTACCGCCATTGACCAACCAGACCTCCTTTATGAGCTTAGGAATCATTCGGTCTTCCTCTATAACCCATCCGTTGAAAACAACCCATAATCAAAGTATTTGGTGGATTAATATGGTCATCATTCACTCCTCCTAAGTTCAAGGCAACATGAATATCTTGAACTGATATGGCAATCTCCTGATTGTTCACTGTGGCTCTAATCACGTGTGGATCAACATCTGTATCCTGATGAGTAGTCTCCCAAAATTGTTGAATATACAGTAAACTGATATGAGGATTAGCAGACAAAGCATCATGTATTCTTGATCGATTTAAGAAATTGATTATCTCCTGATAATTTGCCGCTTCAGCCAATTCTGGATCAAGTAACGCCACCTGATTGTGTTTGTATTCAACACGACGATCCATAATGTGCTCAAAAGACATGATTAGACATTTACAATTTTTCAAAATAAAAATAAAGAAAAAAATTAAAAAAATTAAAAAAATCAACTTTGAAAAAAAAATATAAAAAAAATTTCAAGTCTAAACACCACTGATCCCCTAGGCGAACTTAACAAGTTCGCTTAGAGTTACAAGAGGCGAACTTATTAAGTTCGCATGATCAAGTTCGCTCAAACAGACGAACCGACACAGAAATCCAAACCACAATTCTGATGTAATGTGCACAATCAAACACTGAAATCACATCCCCATCACTCGATTAGTGCATATGAATATTTAATTTCAGATTTTATCCACACAATTATGATGAAACTTTGAAGATGACAGTCGCGATGAAAATTGATGTTACAAACTTGTAACATCCCAAATAATAATAATAATAATAATAATAAAACGAAAGAGAAGGGGAGCGGGCTTGGGCTTGGCTTCAATGGGCCGACGGAGCCCAGATATATAAAGGACAAGGCAGCTCTCCTCTCCATTCCATTCTCACTCAAACATTCTCTCATTTCTACACTTTAGAGAGAAAAATCGTACAGAGAGAAAGTTGACGGATCGACCCGGGATTGAAGGAGCGTGTTACTACTGAGCTTGTGAGCAAGACCTCCGAATCAGAAGCCCGATTCAGGTAACGGTTCGACCTAAAACTGAGTTTTTGTTTACTTTGGGATTTTCGGGTTTTGGCTAAATAGGTAACGTTTTTATGGATGAAACTTGAAAATAAGCTTAGGTCTAGCATCTAGAAGGAAAGCCGAACGTTTTAATCAAAGAAAGTTGAGATATTGACACGATCAGATTCGCATGCAAGAATTTCGGATTTTTGGGGAAGAAGACAGCCCGACAGGCGAACTTATCAAGTTCGCCTGGCAAGGTTGGGGCGAACTTATCAAGTTCGCTTGACAAGTTCGCTTTGAGGATGAATCAAGCGAACTTAGGGGGGGCAAACTTGGTTATGTTCGCCTGGTAAGTTCACTTATGGCAACAAGGGACAAACTTGGTTATGTTCACCAGGTAAGTTCGCTTGGTCAAGTTAAGCGAACTTAGGACAAGTTTGCCTAGACTTTGGGCAGCAAACTTAGTCTTAAGTTCGCTTAGATCAGAATGAGTAAAAGCATGTAATTTAGATTAGGTCTGATGTATGTGTAATTAACCAATTAAGATTGTGTGACGCTCATCAGACCGTTGTTAGGACAGAACGAGACTAGCTTATCAGGTGAGTTCTATGTGCCCCCTTTTATGTTATGTGCAAACCTTGTTAAATGTTTTGGGGCTGAAGTGTATACACTAAATGAATAAGTGTTATGAATGTCAATGTGATCATACGTGATAGGTACATATATATATTAAAGTGAATTACGAACCAAGAATGAAACGTATGTTTACAAAGAATGAATGAAAGAATGGCATAACATAAATAAATGGAATCTTGCTTTATATTATATATATTGCTTGTCATGAATGTATGTAAACGTTATGGACGCTTTGTGAATAACGGCTACTTCGGTATACGGATGACCACGTGACTATTTTGCAACCGGGACAAATACGTTCCTTCATCAGCTAGGAAGTATGAAAGGCATTAATGGGCGATCGAAGCAATTGCCTTATTATATGTAGAACGGTTGCATAAATAATAGTCGCGTGGGAAACGGATGCCTTTGGGCAGACGGGCGAATGAACGGACTACGACGGTAGGACGGGTTTTAGGCGGGCGGACAAAGGTTGTCGGACGGATTTATGTTACGACGGACGGTTTCTAGGGCCGGATGGTTTATGAAACAGACTACGACGGTAGTTCTTATGGCGTTTGTCTTTGTGACTCACACAACAATTATGACGGGTTGATCACCCTTATGTGTTTGACCAGTGAATGTTCTCCCCAAAGTAAGTATGTATGTACATATATATACGCAATATGAATGTTATGTGAGAACAGTAAAGCAAAGAACATGCAAATGTACGTATTTTATATATATATATATATATATAATACTTAATGATAAGATAAATGTTTCATCTTATTGTTTTTAAACTAGAACTCATCAGCGTTAGCTGACTTTTAGTATACATTTCAGGTAAAGAAAGGAAGGGTCGTGCGAAGGCGTGATGGTTACCCGGCACGAGACTGACATCCCACTTTTATATATGCTAAGACAATGTTATGTTTTTAATTGTTAAGACTTCTGCTGTTATGTTATGTTATGTATTCGAATGATGTTTGCTTTCGCTACTCTTGAATGCTTGTAAATTAAATTCAGTATTATGTCTATGTTTATGAGTAAATCCAACAAGTGAGGTTACCCAGGAAAGGGGCCTTACAAGTTGGTATCAGAGCAATAGTTTGAGAGATTCAGACATCCCTAAATGTCTGGACTCAAGCTGATTATGAGACCAACGCACGGATGTCAGTATGGGTAACCAACGCCAACGCCAGCACGGTAAGTAAGTACTAAATTTAATGCACTTGGATAAGAATAGATACCTTAACTTAGAACAAATAGATGTCAATGTCACAACCGATTTGAAGAGTTTTGAACCCGAAAAGCAATGTAAATTAGTAATCACAAACCGGTCACTGTAATTAAAAATATACCTTATTCGTACTGTTCATGATCTGAAGGAATGACATTGATGTATTCCCTTTATACCTATCAGGAAACTAGGAACTATGGCTGGTGGAGGAAGAACCGGATGCCGAGGCGGTCGCACTGGCCGAGTCGGTAGACCTCCATTGAATCATAGACGTGAAGAGGAAGAGAGTGTGCACGCAGAACACACTGAGAGTGTGCATGAAACTAATGTGACCCCAACTGGGGATGGCAATCAAGGGTCTCTACAGTTAGAACCCGAGGTTAGGGATGCTATTGCCCGCGAGGTTGTACTCACTCTGAAGAACGTATTGCCTGACCTACTATCCGAGGCACTAAAGAAAAGCAAAGAGGAAGACGAAGGAAACCATGAAGAGAAAGTATATGACAGTGATGGGGATGAAGTAATGATGGGACCAAACACTCGAGGGTGTAATTACAAAGGTTTAAAGGACGGTGACCCACCAAAGTTTGATGGGAACAAAGATTCCGTGGCTACGTTTGAATGGATTGAGAGGATGAACGCCGTAATCAACATCAGTGAGTGGACCAGACCAGACCGTTAAGTATGTTGCTCATTCTTTCACCAATGAAGCACTAAGTTGTGACACCTCTGAAATTTTTTTTATTTTAATTTTCGGGACGAAAATTCTTTCAACTAGAGGATGATGTGACAATCCGAACTTTTCAGTTTAACTTCGTTAATTAAATCCAGTTAAAGTTAACCTAGTTAACTTATCTCAAACCTCAGGGACTAATTCCGTCAATTCCTCAAACTCTAACTACAAGGACTAAATTTGTAATTATCCTAAACCTAATTTTGTTTGACTTTGTAAAGTAAAAATCCAAGATTTAAATTATGTTGACTTTAAAAGTCAACTCAACATATTATACAAACCACAAGGACTCATTCTGCCATTCTTTCAAACTCAGATTCATGAAACTAGAGGGACTGATCTTGTAAATAACCCAATTCCCTTTTCTGTTGACTTCGGAAAGTCAAAATTGAAGGTTTTGTTTCTATTTGACTTTTGAAATTCAAATGCGCAACCAATTATCCAAATTCAAGCCGCATGACCGTTTTCTGCTCGAATCCGTAACTGATTTGCAAGATAATGTCATTTACGATCGTCATTACAACATTAACTACCAGCATTATGTCGAATTAAACCCAATAATGGGTAATCATCTTGCAACCGTCGACCTCCTTACCTGTTACCATCAAATTCGACGAAATCTGGTATGATTCTCACGAATTGTGCATACAAACAACTTTGTCACACCTGTTAGAACCTGTTTCAAGCATCATTTCGGCCGGAGGATGGATCAAGGTCGCCGGAAACTAACCCGCAAGTTGTCGTCGTCGGTTTTGTTCGAACTCCATCAATCCGTCACGAATTCTGGTAAATAATTACATCAACAGCTTCGTTTTAGCATCTAAATCATTAACCCTATGTTGATTGGATCGTATATCATCGAATCTATCATGATCCGAGTCTAGGGTTTATTCATAAAAATGATTTGGGGGGTTTCGACCCTAAACCCAACCTTAATCAAATTAAAATATATCAACAGTTTCGAAATCATGCATTCATTGAAAACCCTCTATCAATTTCTCCTTAAAACATCTAATTTAGTATGAACCCGAATCTAGGGTTCATACATTCACGTTTTGATTAGACCCTAAACTAACCGCGATCTTAATGCAATTAAATGGCAGGGTTAGACTCGCGATTAGCCACTCATTGAAAGCCCCATATTAATCGAATCATTCATCATCGAATTGGGCAAGAACCAAAATCTAGGGTTTGTTCTAAATCGGTTTTGGGGGTTTTGATTCTGGACACCATCTCAATTAAATTAAACCACACTAATAGACTCGCAATGTTCTAATTGTTAAAAACCCCATGATTTAATCAAGTTTTAATATCCAGTTCTATCGATTTGATTCTTAGTTCAAGTCTAGGGTTTCGATTCTAAAATCCAGCGATTAAACCATCCTAAAAGCAATGATTTTTCAATTTAACTTAACCTCAGAATCGTCTTGACTTGAATTACAAAACCCCGGCGACAATTGGATCAGTCGTTGTCAAAAACGATGGATTGGAGGTGGTTTGATCGCGGGTTCGAAAGGGGAGGAGAAACTCAGGAAGTTTCTGATTAAAACATTTCGGTTTGGGTTTCTGTTGCGAAGCCTAGCGGCCGGGACTGGTTAGAGCTGTGTGCTTGTGTGGGGGAGACCCGGGTTCGAGACCGGGCTCCCACATTTTATTTTTGAGGCATTTTTAATTATATTTAATTATTAAAAATCAAACCTTATATTATTATATTAAAGAGTTTTAACCGGAAAACAACCCGTAGGCTCGGGTTTGGTTTCATAACCTATTTTTATATTATTTCCACTTTTAAAAATAATATATGTATATTATATTCAAACCGTAACTTCGTATAAAATAATATGTTTATATTATTTTCAACTCATAACTCTTGTTATTAAATAATATATATTTTATATTATTTCGCATCGTTTTATACCTCGTGTGACGTTTCAAAATAATTAATAATATAATTATTTATATTATTTACTCACGTTTATAATCTCGAATAGAAAATAATATATTTATTATTTTACGACATAAATGATTATTTAGTTAATCCGTCGAGCCTAAAAATAATATATATTAGATTATATTATTTTCCTAAACTTTTGTAAACGACTTTAACGTACGGATGTATTCATTCATTTATTATTCATTAATAACGTACAACACGTGACGCGTATCCCTTAATAATCATATTAAGAAATCCATATAATTCCGTAGACACGTTCATCTACCCTTTAATCCTTAGAATGTTTAAGACGTTCTAATCTTCCGTGTCGTCGTCACAAATCCCATATGTCCCTAACTTATGTGTTTATAATTATAGGGCATACGTAAGCCGTGCAGGCTAACACTTGAGATTCTAAATCTTATACTTGTGTGATACTACCTACTACACAACGCAGGTGAGTTTCACGGCCCCTTTTAGTGTTTTTATTTGGGGGAGAAAACATGTCACAACCCTTTTTGGGTTATTGTAATTCATATGATATCACTGTTGAGGCTAAGCGTAACACACTATCATGAAAAGTCCTCACACACATCGGACCGTTAATATGGTATGAACGAGGTCATTTTGGTAGTACTACTGGGTTTGACAAACCCCACCCGCGTTAGTCGCGCTAACTCGATTGGAGGTCGAACGGGTGTTATATTGACCTTAACACATTAGACAGAGTTGATAGACCTGGCTGGAGGCAAACAAACAAACTCACTGTCAGTTTCGGTTGCGAGCGCTTTAGCAAAACATGAATATAGGCATGCAACCTATTGATATATATATTGAATGTACATAATCCGTAAAAGCTTTACTTTAAATGATTGAAACTTGTGAACTCACCAACCTAGTGTTGACTCGTTTTCTTACATGTTTTCTCAGGTTGGCACTCAGGATCACGTTAAGTCATGCATGTGTCTTGGACTTCAATTGAAATAATTATCTATTGAATAATATTTATGTTTTGTTTGTAATTGGACTTTGGCGCGTTGTTTTGCGCATTTACTTTCGTTTAACGCTTCTGCATATGCACACTGAAACTTGATCTTTTATGTTATTATATTTCAAGTCCCATATAGTGTCGTTTGAAGTAACTGATGTCTGAGATCCTGGTTTGTCACCTTCCAAAACGGTAAAACTCCGTTAGTGGAATTTGGGGGTGTGACATAAGTTGGTGGAGAAACATTTAGAGAACAAAGTCACCAAACGCTCTTGGCAGATTTACATGGGAAGACCTAAAGAAGCTGATAATCCAAAAGTTTTATCCCTAGAACGAAATTGATCGGGTGGAAAATGAATTCCTAAAATTCAAGGCTTGTAGCAAGACGCACCGCCAAAATTCTTCTAGGTTCAACGAGCTAGCTCAACTGGTACCCCACCTGGTAGAGACTGAAGAGCGACTGATCAAGTATTATGTGAAGGGCCTACCTCAAAGGGTCCGTGTTCATGTGAAAGCTAATCTACCCTCGACCTTCGAGTCGGTAGTAAATCTGTCTGGAATCGTCTATGACGATTATACTAACGAGGACACAGTTCCCGAAGCTCCGAAGCGGAAATGGGAGAACTCGTACAAAGGCAATGGAAAGGGAAACTACACCGCTGAGGTGAAGAAGCCTAGGGCAGAAGAGTATGAAGTTTGTAAGAAATGCTCAAAGAAACACCAAGGCGAATGTCTAATTGGCTCAACCATGTGTTATAAGTGCAGAAGGCCGGGGCATTACTCCCGAGATTGCTTAAAGGACGTCAAGTGCCAAAGTTGTGGAAAATATGGACACCTGACTAGGGATTGCAGAAGAAACAGACAATCTGGTTCGGGAAAGGAGAAGGAAGCTGAAAAGGAACAGCCGAAGGCTAGGACTCGAGCCTACGCCCTAACTGAGGAGGAAACAAGAGGAAACCTTGATGTTGTGTCAGGTACGTTTCTAGTTAATGATGAACATGCTGCTATTTTATTTGACTCTGATGCTAGTAAAAGCTTTATATCAAAGGCATTTAGTCATAAACTAGGTTGCACTATCAACACCATAGTAAGGGCCTTTAGCGTACAAACTGTCTTTGGTAAAAATTTGGTATTATTCCAAGTAACAAAGGATTGCATTATAGAAATAGAGGGCCATAAGTTTCCTTCTAGATTATTCCTTCTCAGCTTAGGAGGATTCGATATAGTATTAGGTATGGATTGGCTAGCTGCCAACGAAGCTCAAATCATATGTAAACGTAAGAGGATACACCTCAAAGCTCCTAGCGGTAGTCCAATTACGGTTTACGGGAATTGGAATTGCACGATGCCGAACGTCGTCTCGATGATCAAGGCCGAAAGTTACATGAGGCGCGGTTGCGAAGCTTATCTGGCATATGTTATTGATGATAGAATGAAAACGAAGGAACTCAAGAATGTACCCGTGGTGTGCAACTTTTCGGAAGTGTTCCCTAAGGATCTACCTGGGTTGTACCCGATCGGGAAATAGAATTTCAGATTGACTTACTGCCAGGAGCTGAGCCCGTTGCCAAAGCCCCCTACCGATTGGCTCCGTCAGAAATGAAAGAATTGATGTCTCAACTAGAGGAATTAATAGAAAAAGGATTTATCAGACCGAGCATTTCACCCTGGGGCACTTCAGTACTATTTGTAAAGAAGAAGGACGACAGCATGCGCATGTGCATTGACTACCGCGAACTAAACTAGAGGACAGTAAAGAACAAATACCCACTGCCTATAATAGACGACCTTTTTGATCAACTGCAAGGTGCGAGTTGGTTCTCAAAGATCGATCTTAGATCGGGTTACCATCAGTTGAAAGTAAGAGAAGAAGTGTACCAAAGACTGCATTTCGCACGCGTTATGGGCATTATGAGTTTCTCGTGATGTCATTCGGATTAACTAACGCTCCAGCAGCGTTCATGGATTTGATGAATAGAGTATGTCGACCAATGTTGGATCGATCAGTGACAGTTTTTATAGACGACATAATGATTTATTTGAAAAACGAGGGTGATCACCACTGTCACCTAAGAGAGGTTTTGGAGGTGCTAAAGCAGGAAAATTTGTACGCAAAATTCTCCAAATGCGCGTTCTGGCTTAGGGAAGTCCAATTCCTAGGTCATGTGATAAACCCAAATGGCATCATGGTAGATCCTGCAAAGATCGAGACAGTAAAGGAATGGAACGTCCCAAATACACCAACAAAGATACGAAGTTTTCTACGATTGGCAGGCTACTATCGGAGGTTCATTCAAGATTTCTCGAGAATAGCCTCGCCACTAACTAAACTGACACGGAAGGAAGTAAAATATGAATTGGGTCCAACCCAAAACAACGCGTTTGAGGAACTTAAGATACGATTAACCCAAGCTCCAGTCTTGGCACTACCTGAAGGAAATGAAGACTTGATAGTCTACTCTGACGCTTCGGGTCAAGGTTTAGGATGTGTACTTATGCAACGAGGAAAGGTAATTGCTTACGCCTCGCGACAACTAAAGATTCACGAGGTTAACTACCCAACTCATGATCTAGAGTTAGCGGCAGTAGTGTTCGCGTTGAAAATATGGAGGCACTATCTGTATGGAGATAAATGCACCATTTACTCCGATCACAAAAGCCTGAAGTACTTTTTTGAACAAAAGGAATTAAACATGAGACAAAGGAGGTGGTTAAAGCTACTGAAAGACTATGATTGTGAGATATTGTACCATCCAGGCAAAGGCAAACGTAGTGGCTGACGCTTTAAGCAGAAAGGAAGAATCGACACCTATCCGGATCAAAGCGTGTCAGCTGATTATAACGCCAGATTTGATGAGTGAAATATCGAAGGCACAAGATGAAGCACTATTAGAAAGAAATATCAAACGAGAAAGAATAGTAGGAAAACAAGGGAATTTTGATGCAAATGCATACGGTGTACGAACTAGGCTTGGCAGGATGTGGATACCTAAGATTGGCGAGCTTAGAGCCAAAATCCTCGATGAGGCCCATAAGTCTCACTATTCTTGCCACCCCGGGACAAACAAAATGTATCAAGAATTGAAGAAAGAGTACTGGTGGCCTGCATGAAGAATGATGTGACTGAGTACGTGAACAAGTGCCTAAAGCGTTCACTAGTTAAGGCCGAGCACTTGAAACCATGCGGTAAAATGCAACCTTTACCAATACAGGAATGGAAGTGGGAGGAGATCACGATGGACTTCATTATCAAGCTACCGTGAACAGCTAAAGGCAATGATACCATTTGGGTGATCGTCGACCGCTTGACGAAAAGTGCTCACTTCTTACCAATACGTGAGACTTCTTCGTCTGAAAAAACTAGAAGAAATATTTATCAAGGAAATTATGAGCAGACATGGTATGCCGGTGTCGATTGTGTCCGACAGGGATACTAGATTCACGTCAAGGTTTTGGAAGAAAGTCAATGAAGCGATGGGCACTAAACTAAACATCAGTACCGCTTACTACCCTTAAACCGATGGTCAATCTGAAAGGACCATTCAGACCTTGGAGGACATGCTCCGGGCCTGTATCATTGACTTCTGTGGGAGCTGGGACAACCATCTACCATTAGCAAAATTTTCATATAACAACAGCTATCACTCAACTATTGGCACGCTGCCATTTGAAATGTTGTATGGAAGGAGATGTATGACCCCGGTTTGTTGGGGGGAAATTGGACAGAAGGATTTTGCAAGTCTCGAAGTGGTCAAAGCTACTTCCGAGAAATTTGATCAAATCAAAGCTCGAATGAAAGCCACAAAAGACAGACAGAAATCATACGCGGATAAGAGAAGAATGGATTTAGAGTTTCAAGTAGGGGACATGGTACTGCTAAAGGTATCACCATGGAAAGGAATTATCTGATTCAGAAAACGTGGCAAACTAAGTCCAAGGTTTGTCGGACCTTTCAAGATTTTAGCGAGAGTGGGTCAAGTTGCTTACAGACTTGACCTACCTATTGAGCTTAGTGGAATACACCCTACGTTCCACGTATCACACTTACGCAAGTGCCTAGCTGACGACACAGCTCACATACCTTACGACGAGATCGAGGTGGATAAAAGCTTAAGCTATGTAGAAGAACCAATAGCTATACTTGACCGAGCCAAAAAGAGACTTTCGTAAAAAGTCAATCCCGTTAGTAAAAGTATAGAGGAAACACAGAAAGTGTTCAGAAGCTACTTGGGAAAAAGAAGACGAAATGAGGGGAATATACCCTCAGCTGTTTAACGATTATCAGGGCTTGGGCTCAGATTAAATGGGCCGAGGGAGCCCAGATATATAAAGGACAAGGTAGCCCTCCTCTCCATTCCATCCTCACTCGCACATTCTCTCATTTCTACACTTTAGAGAGAGAAACCGTAGAGAGAGAAAGTTGACGGATCGACCCGGGATTGAAGCAGTGTGTTACTACTGAGCTTGTGAGCAAGACCTCCGAATCAGAAGCCCGATTCAAGTAACGATTCGACCTAAAACTGAGTTTTTGTTTCCTTTGGGATTTTCGGGTTTTGGCTAAATAGGTAACGTTTTTATGGATGAAACTTGATAATAAGCTTAGGTCTAGCATCTAGAAAGAAAACCAAACGTTTTGATCAAAGAAAGTTGAGATATTGACATGATCAGATTCCCATGCAAGAACTTCAGATTTTTGGGGAAGAAGACAGCCCGATAGGCGAACTTATCAAGTTCGCCTGACAAGGTTGGGGCGAACTTATCAAGTTTGCTTGATAAGTTCGCTTTGAGCATGAAGTAAGCGAACTTAGGGGGGCGAACTTGGTTATGTTCGCCTCGTAAGTTCGCTTATGGCAACAAGGGACGAACTTGGTTATGTTCGCCTGGTAAGTTCGTTTATGGCAACAAGGGACGAACTTGGTTATGTTCGCCAGGTAAGTTCGCTTGGTCAAGTTAAGCGATCTTAGGACAAGTTCGCCTATATGTTCGTCTAGACTTTGGGCAGCGAACTTAGCCTTAAGTTCGCCTAGATCAGAATGAGTAAAAGCGTGTAATTTAGATTAGGTCTGATGTATGTGTAAGTAACCAATTCATATCGTGTGTGACGCTTTTCGGACCGTTGTTAGGACAGAACGAGACTAGCTTATCAGGTGAGTTCTATGTGCCCCCTTTATGTTATGAGCAAACCTTGTTAAATGTTTTGGGGCTGAAGTGTATACACTAAATGAATAAGTGTTATGAATGTCAATGTGATCATACGTGATAGGTACATCTATATATATATATATATATATATATATATATATATATATATATATTAAAGTGAATTACGAACCAAGAATGAAACGTATGTTTACAAAGAATGAATGAAAGAATGGCATAACGTAAATAAATGGAATGTTGCTTTATATTATATATATGTTGCTTGTCATGAATGTATGTAAACGTTATGGACACTTCGTGAATAACGGCTACTTCGGTATACGGACGACCACGTGACTATTTTGCAACCGGGACAAATACGTTCCTTCATCAGCTAGGACGTATGAAAGGCATTAATGGACGGTTAAAGCAATTGCCTTACTATATGTAGAACGGTTGCATAAATAATACAGAATCACATATTTTTGGTCGAAACACTGCGAGTAAGAAGATCATATTAGTATCTTTGATGTATCATATACCCATTCTGAATATAAAATCCCTAGCAGATATAGCCCGCAAGAGCTTTGGTCCTACAAACATTAACTGTATGGCCATATCTCCCACAATAAGTACAAAGGCGACATGGGATGCTTTGGGGATGATGGTAGTTACAGGTGGCACAAAGTGGGTAGATTCCAACATATGGCTTTTTGGCCGGTGCTTGAACCATAGGTGCAGCTTGGTTAACAGGAATAGCAGGAGTGACCACAGCATAATTTCTAGTCTTCCTTTTCCTATTATTGCGGGAGGGTTCAGTTGTGACTTCTTTGTTGTGGGTAGGAGGGGTTATAGTGTCAGAAACTTTCTTGGTGCCCTTTTTAGTAAGAGTCCCCGCCTTCACATGATTATCGGTTAAGGTAGCGGACAAATGGATGGCATCTTCAAGTGTTGCGGGATTCCTTCCTAGGCCAGTATCTTGAATTTGTCTAGGTAGTCCCCCAATATACTTTTCAATGCAGCGGGACAGAGGAGTGACCATGTAGGGCACAAGAAGACTCAACTCATGGAACCGAATCGTATACACCAAGTTTTCACCACTATCTTGGGCAAGATCCCAAAACTCAGCTTCAAGTTTCTTCACTTCATTTCGAGGACAGAATTCCTCGGTCATTAGCCTTTTAACCTCATCCCAAGGTAAGGCCATTGCTACATCCACACCTCTATTTCTTTTCTCCCCATTCCACCACGTGAGTGCCCGTTTTTGTAGGACACTTGTGGCATGACGAACACGAAGGTTGTCGGGGCAGTCACTATTGAGAAAGGTATTCTCAATGCTTTCGAACCATTGAAGGAGTCCGGTAGCTCCTTCGGTACCAAAGAACTTGAGGGGATTACACGAGTTAAAATGCTTGAAGGTGCATTGAGATGGGTTGTTACCACCATTTCCACCATTACCAGCATTACCACTATTACTACCATTTCCACCATTGTTGCCATTGGTGGCACTATTAGCTTAAGTGAGTCGTGTCACGAGTTGTGCAAGAATAGCAGCAATGTCGGTATTGGTGTTGGCCACGGGAGCACGACGAGGAGGCATTCTACAGATTTTCACAAGACAAGAAAAAGATGTAAGAACTTATGAGAATTGTTTGGATTTAATAGAATAAGATAACAAAATAAATAGATAATCATAGTTTGGATTGTACTCAAATAGTGATATAATCACTCGAATACTATGACACATTAAGGTTAATTAAACTTATATAATTTTCAAGGAGACATGCTTTAGCCTATAAGTAAACACTCATCTCGGGAATTCCCAGGAAAGCATACGGGTCCCTCGGTTGATTGGGATTTATGCGAAATGCTTTCCTAGACAGAAAACCCAAAATACAGGTGTCACTCTTCCAGATTGCACGTGTCCTCAAATAATTAACAAAGCTTAAAAACCTTAACGAGGAAATAAAGAAATTTTATGGATCTAGCTTCATGAAGTTTCCACATGCTTAGAAAGATAAAGATAGAAAAGAAGATAAGAATATTATGAGGTTTTAGGATATAGGAAAAGATATTGTTTATTTAATTTATTATTTAAGTATATACTAATAAGTCATGGATTTTTAATAAATAAGTCATCAAATAAAATAATAACTAATCATAGTAAGCATGTAGCACATAGCATGTAACACATAACATATAACATATATCATGTAGCATATAACATGAAATCATGAAACATAGCATAGGTAGGTGTCCTAAAGTTATAGTTTAGGTCAAGGTGTCTAATAACCTAATTCCCTATAACCAAGGCTCTGATACCAATCTGTCACACCCCGACCGATGGCGGAATCATCGGGGCGGGACATGTAGACTGTTCATAAGCACATGGTTGTCTAGATTGAATATATTAAACATCAAATATCATAACAAGTAGTCCAAACACAACCAAATCCAAGATAGAACAAAATTGAAATACATAGAGTTCTTTTATTTAATTTAACTAAGTCCAAGCCTATGTGTAGCACATCTGGATCAATCTCACACATTAGAACCTGAAACATGAATAAAATAAAGTCAACTAAAAAGTTGGTGAGTATAACACAGGTTTATATAGATAGCATATAGTTTGTAAAACAAATCCATACATAACATGATAAATAAGGCATTTATGGGGAGCAACTATTGTGTAACCATGTACAATCAAACCTTTGTAACTAGCATGCAAAATTGTGTTGTCGGTATCAATCACCCCAATCTGGGTGGGTTTGTCAGACTCAATAGATCTATCATTGAAAACCGTCGGCTTGAATAGTTAATGATTGCACATAATCGCATACAAAGGTTAGCACACCTAGCACTCGGGCATAAAGCTCAAATTGCACACATGAATGTAAATAGGATTTGTACTTGTGTTGTTTGTGTAAATGTAAACATGTAATTTGAATAATGTTCATGTTTCACCCCAAAAATGTAAAAGAGTAAAAGGGGCTATGTATACTCACTTGATTTGAAGGCGTAGCTAACAAAGATACTAGATAGAATAAAGATCCTTGAAATGCACAAGTTAACCTAAAGTGTAATGTATATGGTATTAATAGTGTGCACCAAAGTCTAAGTCTAAAGTTGCATTTGGACTTGTGTAAGGTCATTGATTTGTAATTGGAGGTATTTGAATAAAATATATAAAGTTTGAAAGAATATTTTGATTAAGGTTTGAGTTTGAATAATTAAATAAGTAATGTAAATAATTATTGTTTATGAAAATATTACAAGTGTTAAATGAAATTAAGTGTAAATAAATAAATGTCTTTGTTTAAACATAAAGTAAATAAATAATCATTATTTTATTTATTTATTTATACATTGTAACTTAACCATTTAAATACTTTTTAAATGAAAGGTTTAGCAATAATTGTAAAATAAATTTTATAAACTTTAAATAAATAATTTTCCATTTATTAAATATTTGTTCTTTCTAAAAAAGATTAAATGCAATTTTATAAAAATCAGCTATTTTTATTTTGTAACTTAATCAGAATATTTATGGTTTGAAAAATATATAAAATTTATAATTCTGCCAAGAATTTAACTCACACACGACCGTGCCTGGGAAGGGCACGATCGTGCTCAAACCACGGGCGCGACCATGCTATTCAGGGCGCGACCGTGTTGATCAGACAAAATGCACAATTTGTTTGTTCTCGAGGCACGATCGTGTTTTGGACTAGGCACGACCGTGTCTAGGGTTTTGTGGCATAACCAAGTCTAGCCAAAGGCATGACTTGGTCTGAGTGTGTGAGGCACGACCGCGCTGGTATTTGACGCGACCGTGTCTCATGAAGCACGACCGTGCTAGAATACTAGTGCGACCGTGTCTGTCCCAAAACAGAAACGGTTTGGCTAATTCTTATATTGTTAATGTTGGAATCCATGGGGCTTTCACCCATTAGATCATCACGAGTCTTTCTGTATAAATTAATTGTATTTAAAACGTGTCTTATGTTCGTTTCGATTAAATCATTTTTAACGAAAATATGGATTCGGGTTCGTGGTGATTTCATAATGAAAGCCCAAATTGACATGGGGCTTTTGATCTAAAGACTAAATCGATAGAGGACAAGGTTTCAATTACCCGGAAGGACGACGGATGGATAGCGTTCGATAGAAATGAGTTCCGGCGACGATGAGAGTGGCTTCCGGCGTCTTCTGCTGCGATTCCGGCTAAACCAGAGAGTCTAGGAGCTTTAGGGAGAATCGAGTAGCGTGACTCTGATGCTTGATTGAGAGAATTCGGATCGCAAGGAGGTTTTGTGTTTTCTGTGAAATGCTTGAGAGAATTTTTGAGATTAATTGGATTAATCTGAGACGTTTGTTGTAATTGGAAGTGTCATTGCTTTCGTTAATGGTAATGAGGTGTAAATCGGTTACGAAAACTCAACGATCAGGTGATTAAAACTGTATTTACGTTTCAACTGGTACTCGGCGCGACCGTTCCCATTTGAGGCGCGACCGTGCCTAGGCACCGGGCGCGATCGTTCCAAAGCTGGTCACGCGACCGTGCCAAAGCACTCGGCGCGACCGTGCTAGAACGAGGCGCGACCGTGCCTATTAGGGTTTCTTGTAAATTTTCAACATCAGACCTTGTAACTTTGGTCTTTGACATATTTGTATGAATAAATATTTATGTAGTGTTTTATTAGGTTATAACTGTGTAAAATTTACGGGTTAACATGGAAATATAGTATTTAATTGATGGTACAAATAGAACAAAACAGTGCACTAGAATTTGGTTTGAAATACATTACATTGAATTTGAAATACGGGTATTAAAAATCAGAAATGTTACATGGTGCGTTGATTGCCTCAGTGTTCGGGGTACCAACCTCCGTGTTAGACCAACCTGTCTCACTAGCCTTCTTTAACGCTTCTGCCAACAGTCCTGGCAGGGAAACTTTCATCAACTCAGTGAACTCACTTGCCAGAGCCGCTCTCACTTCTAGTTCAAAAGTGAATTGTTGTTCTCCGACATGAGTCGGCTCAGTCCCGTGCACACTAACTTCTGGCTCAGTGTGAACACTTCCTTCTTCACTGTACTCCTGGCGTGCAGGGGTCTTGCCGCGACCGCCGTTACGACCACCGGTACGGCACCCACCACGCCTTTCGTTTCTTCTTCTTGCCATTTCGTTCTATAAGACAAGAATCCAATGTCATCACGCTAGTTAACAAATAAAATTCAACAAGCACTGTAAGATGTTAATATACACTGGCCCTCTGTAATTAACCATTACACTACCTCTCGATTTCTATTTGACCACCTTTGTGATTCCATCAGAACACAAGTCTTTACCTAACCCCTTCTAAGGCATACTATATGTATGTAAATATACACTACCTTCATACGTGATGCTGTGGCTCGAGTTACCCGTACTGGCATCCGCCTTTGGTCCCATTCACAGTTTAAGTTCAGACACTGGGAGTGTCCGAATCTCTCAAACTATTGCTCTGATACCAACTTGTAAGGCCCCAAACCCGGGAGGCCTCACTTATTGGATTTAGTCATTCACAAACAGTTATTAAACTTGAATATCAAATAACACAGCGGAATCATTCATTCATCATAATTAAAACTTGTTCAAACATGCGGAAGCGTAACACTGTCAAATACATAAACATAACATAAACAACTCATAACGGGATGCCAATCTTCATGATCAACCGGGTAACTCTTCTCGCTTGCAAAGCATCACCATCCATCATCCATTCCTGCCTTAACCTAAATGTGCATACTAAAAAGTCAGCTACACTGGTGAGTTCCAGTTTTTTTTCATTCGATTTAAGAAAGGGTTCATCATTCAATAATTCACTAGGGTTTTACCGTTTTGGGGCTATCGTACTAACATTCATGTGGAATTAACGTAATTAATCATGTTAAGGGTCACATGTTCTAAACCAACGTGCTTTGAGCATACAATGCTTAATTGAGAGTCGTAGAGTTAAGGGTTGGACCGGGAGAGTCGGGCTTAAAGTTAAATGGTCATGATTGTATGTGGTATATGTTGTGTTAGGGTCGTGTTACAAAATATATTATTTATTAAAGTAAAGTTATAAAAACTATTCCAAGTATATTGGTATGAACAAGAATAACATATATAAACTAAAGACGAGTATTATATATGAAACTTGTAATAAATTTTAATATATAGATATGCTTATCAAAAACATGCGACCCTTTTTTTTATAAACATATTTAGGTTCAGATTTCACTCGGAAATCTCTCAATAGATCGATTACACACACAGGCGGAAACTTTGTGTATGGTGGTGAAACAGAGGATAGAATCAGAATCGGTGAAGATAACAGGGTAACCATGCTCACAATCAACACAATAATTATATGAAAATGTAAGAACAATCCATCAAAACAAGTGCGCAAGTTGTATTCATTGAAGAACAATGTGAAAGAGAAAGTTTAGGGTTACAGCCACTACTCACACCTTAAACATTCTCAAACTAGGCTATTTATAATAGTAGACAGCCATCGAAACTATGCTAATAGAAACTAGTAGTTTCAGATGAGCATTTACAAGTGATAGAACAAACTGTCGAAACTACTCTCTATCGAAACTACTAGTTTCGATTGAACAAATCTCAATCGAAACTAAGTAGTTTCGATGGCCTAGACTTAGCTAAATAAAACAGTAAATTACATAAACTGAAATTACAATAAAGGAAACTAATCTAACATTGTTCAAATACAATAATGACAACAACTTAAATAGAAATACATGACTTTACAAACTCCCCCTAAGCTGTTGCATTACTGTCTTCATCTCTCCACTAAGCAACTGGTCCTTCAGAAGGCTTCTGGATGTAAGACTTGACATATAGTGTCACAATTCGTTGATAAGCCTTGGCATCTGCCTCATCTTCATCACTGTAGGCATGAATATGATTCTTGAAGAGCACCTCTAGATCCTCTTGTTGGAACTTCAGCAACTCCATTGGTTCGAAGATCACCATATCTTCCTTGCCTTCACATTCTATCACGGAACTTCCAATGTTTGGATTGTAGTACCATTTCTTGAAAGTTTGAAGTTGAATAGGCACTGATTTGGAAAGAGTGATGGTTTTGTGAGTCTGTGCTAGTTTGTACCTTAAGAAGACATAAGGCTTCTTGGTCTTAGGGTGAAACCTAGTCTTTGAAATTTTCTTCTGGGTCTTTCTAGGCTTCATTCCCTTGAAATCACAGTTGACCTGGTATTGCAGGAAGTGTTCAAAATCAAAGGCCATCATGAAATTCCCTGGGTTTTGAAAGAGAAGCTTGGCTAGATCCCTCAGATCATAGAAGGGGAGAGTCTGGAAGTCAGTCATATTCTTGAAGTGCTGAACTCCTCCCTTGTATCTTCTGATTATGAACAACTGTCTCTCTGCATCATATTTCCAACCAACATGAGGCCTTTTGAGCTCTTGGTGTTCAGCTGTACCATCCCAAGTTTTAAGGAAATGAAAGTCCAGGGGCTAAAATGTGATTTCCCCAAAGATAAAGGGCTTAAAATAAATAAATGGGAAATTCAAGTCGGTAGCGGACCGCTAGCAAGTTAGTAACGGTCCGCTAGCTGCAATTAGGACGGGTGATGAGGTGCAACACGTGTAAAGATGACTCACAGACAAGGATTGGGTAGCGGACTGCTATGCAGAACCTTAGCGGTCTGCTACGTGGTGAGCAAAGAAAACGACTGGCAAGAGGCGGTGGCGGACCGCTACCGCCTAGCTTAGCGGTCTGCTACGGGTATCATTGGCCGCCTATAAATAGATGGATTTGCCGTTCAAAATAAGAACAACAACACAATCCAACACACTAACACGATTTCCGAGGAGCTAGAACGACGATTACGAGTGCGGTACACAGAGAGTGCGGTTCGAGTCAGAAAAAGGTCTAAACGAGGAACGAACTTAGGAACTATCCAAGAATAATGTAAGTACACTGGACTCATACCCTAGACACGTTTATGTGAATTACGTGCTTATATGATATGATTATGTGATACATGATATATGAGATAAGAAGGGTACAGGGTAATGATAGATTAGTCTAAACATTAAATGGGAATAATGGAGTAGTCACGACGTATCCAAGGGGTGGTGGATACGCCGCTGGTACTTCCTATATATAAACCTCTTGTATACTTAATGGTGAAACCATTATGAATGTTTAGGGGTATAGATTAATAAAGAATAAAGAAATATAGTAAACGTATGGGAGAGCATCCAACTGGTATGTAGTTATCTGACAAACGGAATATCTTGTCTAGGAAAGAGCGGTGTATAAATCTCTCCTAGACCCGTTGCTCTTTTCTAGGGACATCTCTGTTGGAGGTACTGCTCTGGAAGGAAAATCCCCCCAGTTTACAATATATAACGAATACGAATTATTGTTTTTTTTAAACAAGTCATATCATAACTACAAGTTTCAGGTGAACAACTCAATCGAAACAACAAGTTTCGGCTCATACTTAGAAAATTTTAGAAATAAGCCTTATCGAAACTATTAGTTTCGATCGAAAAAATAAGTTTCGATCCATACTTAGAAATATTTAGAACAAGTCTTATCGAAACTTCTAGTTTCGATCGAAACAACTAGTTTCGGGCAAAGAGATTAGGGCAAGTTTGTGTATCGAAACTACTAGTTTCAATTGAAAACTGTTAAAAATTTTAAGACTCATTTTAAAAGAGAAAACACCCCCTTTAATTGAAACTACATAGTTTCGATACCCAAACCCTTGAACATAAACACATAGAAATATTCACACACATTCAAGACACAACTATTTACAGACTTTTATAACTATCAAGCACACACAAACAATACAAAATGAAAGAAAAAGTAGCCTATGGTTGCCGAAACTTCATCTTACCGATGATTCAAAGACAAATATGCACATGTGAACATAAAGATGTAAGTTATTGACAATGGTAAGATTACAAACATGATCAAAACCCTAATTTTTCAAAAAAAAAATGTAACAGTTGTAAAACATTTCAAACTCAAACCCTAGGTGTGTTCGATTAAAATTTCACAGTTAAACCTCAAACATTGTTACCTGATGATGAAGACGACGGAGGAATTAGATGAAAATCACTGATTTTGCAAACTTAGACCGACGGCTTGAGAGGTTTTGTGTGTGTGAGACAAGGTGCAAAATGATCGGACACGGTAAAGTGAAGCTTGACGTCGAAGAAACTTGATTATGAAGACATTTAATTTTGACATACAACAAAAGACCAAATCACCACTGTCGAAACAACTAGTTTCAATAGAAGAGTTTCAGGTGGCATGGTAGTTTCGGGTGGCTTGGATGTTTCGGGTGACTTGGAAGTTTCGGGTGAAGGAGGTAGTTTCGATAGCCAAAAATAAAACAAGATTACTTAAATATCTACACATATATACAGACTTTTAATAAAATATTCACAGGTATTTACACTTATCTTCTTGGAAAAGATCCAACTTGAGATCAGATCTGGTTAGTCTCTTGAAACACTTCCTTTTGCAATCAGTCTTTGAAGATAGCTGATATTTGTGTAAAGTAACCCGAACATTTGTTTGTACATAGTTTTTCATGTGATTATTAGGTACCATTTAAGCATGATTCAAGGTGTACCCCACATATTGAAATAAAATGGTTTTGAAAATTAATCAATCCTCAAGAAATACCCGCATTCATCCTATCATCTCTTTCTGATTGACCAAAGTACAATCTCATTAAGTCAAAGATACCACCAAAATAGAAAATAAAAATCCAAGTGGATTAGAGGATATAAAATAAAAGATAAAATAACAATTATCCAAGCGGATAGGAAAATGTTGAACACCCGAGATCTTTGCGTAAGCAAAACAGATGGGGTCAAATCATCCAAGTGGATGGGAAAAGGATGAACATCCAAGATCTTTGAGGAAGCAAAACATACGGGGTCATCGGTGGTAAATATCGTTACTTTAATGGTCACCTGGTGTATGAATAGGAATCCAACACGCAGAACTATATCTGATTGAATTGGTTTTCTAAATTAAATAAAATGGATTAGATGTTTCAATAATGGGTTCAAACACACAAGTATGAGATAAGTTTTAGCTTTTCACATTACTTACAAGTTTTAACCATATGCCGGACCTACCAGCTATACCTCAGTAAACATGTAACATCCCAAAATGTCGAGAAATAAAGTTAACGAGTTCAAGCGGGCCGAAGTCGGGCCGAGTCAGTCACGAACCGGGCTTGGGGAGGTCTCCCCTATAAATAGCCAATATCACCACATGTTTCTCTCATTTGCAATTCTAGAGGGAGAAAAACCGTAGAGAGAGAAATTGTCGGAATTGCACAAGATTGCACCCGCTCGTGTCTCTTGCACTAGTGAGAAGAACCACCGGATCAGAAACTCGATTCAGGTAACGATCCGACCTAAATCTGAGTTTTAGTTCGTTTTTGGGTTTTTCAGGTTTTGGGTGAAAAGGTAAGGTTTGAACGGATGAAACTGAAAGATAATCATGGATTTGAGTTCCTTAATGGAAAACGAACGTTTTGAATGTAACAGGTTCGGGATCTTGACATGATCAGACCCGAATGCGAAAGTTAGGGTTTTTCACGAAGAACAGGTCGTGCGCACTTGCTAAGTGCGCACGGAGCAGGTCCTGCGCACTTGCTAAGTCCGCAGGAAGAGGAGTCTGCGCACTTGCTAAGTGCGCAGGAAGAGGGTCCTGCGCACTTGCTAAGTGCGCAGGAGGAAGGGTCTGCGCACTTGCTAAGTGCGCAGGCAGCATGGTCTGCGCACTTGCTAAGTGCGCAGGCAGCATGGTCTGCGCACTTGGCAAGTGCGCAGACATCAAACTGATTAAGTGAAGTCAGTATGTTAGAATGGTTAAACCGTTAGAGTCGGGATTGGTCTGATGTGTATTTAACTAATCAATTCAGATCGGAAGTGACGTTGTTGGACCTTCGTTTAGGACAACCCATTTAGCGTATCAGGTGAGTTCTAGAGCCCTCTTTTAAATGTTTTGTTAATGTTTTTGGGCTGGTGTGCATACTTACGAAATGATGTTTAACGAAATGATGTTTAACGAAATGATGTTTAACGAAACGATGTTTACGAAAGGAAAGGTTTTGAAGTGTTTTTGCCAAAAAGAGTTACGAATGCTTTATGAACGGTCTAAATGAGGAAATGTTTAATGAGAAGAGAAAGAGGTAAAGGTTTTAAAGAAGTCATTACAAATCTAATTTGTCGAATGAATGGAATTGACGAATGAAGTCTGGGAATGAGATTTCCAGCCTTGTGGTAGATTATGGACAGCGAGCCATAGTTGCCACAAGAACAACAGGGGCAGTGCCTCTGTGGCATGTCAATGGTTTTGATGTTGTACAACTGGTAAGGGAGTAATGACGGTTACTTGGGTGATGACGATCATCCTAAGTGAATGGTAATGGGAAATTAATGACGGCGATACGTAACGGTTAATTTCCAAAGGAAAGATGTGTGTTGGGCAATGACGGCGATACGTAACGGTTGACCCCACGTATTGAATGGTTGTGGCAATGACGGCGATACGTAACGGTTGCCCACAACATCAAGGGTCCCTTCGGGGACACAAAGACGCGTAACGATACAGAATTTAGATAATAATGTATGACTTAAATGAATGTTAAAAGTTTTAATGAACGATCCGTTTAACGGTGTTTATGATTATGATGTTGATGATGATATGGGTACGAAACCTTTTTAAAGATGTTATTATTACATGCTTTTGTGAAAGGTTTTACTAAATGAAGGTATGATATGTTTTTGGCAAAAGTTGATGTTAAAGTTTTTATGAAATGCTAGAACTCACCAGCGTAGCTGACTTTTTAGTATGCACATTCAGGTTAAGGCAGGTATGGACGATGGACGGTGATGCTTTGCAAGCGAGAAGAGTTACCCGGTCGATCATGAAGACTGGCATCCCGTTATGAGTTGTTTATGTTAAGTTTATGTATTTGACAATGTACGCTTCCGCATGTATGAACAAGTTTTTTTTTGTTATGTTGAATGAATGATTCCGCTGCGTTATTTGATATTCATGTTTAAGAACTGTTTGTGAATGAGTAAATCCAACGAGTGAGGCCTCCCGGGTTTGGGGCCTTACAATTTGGTATCAGAGCAATAGTTTGAGAGATTCGGACACTTCCAGTTTCTGAACTTAAACTTTGAATGGGACCGAAAGCGGATGCCAGTACGGGTAACTCGAGCCACAGCATCAGGTATGAAAAGTAGAGTATGTGTATGTAGTATGCCTTAGAAAGGGTTAGGAAAGGACTTGTGTTCTGATGGAATCACAAAGGTGGTCAAATAGAAATCGAAAGGTAGTGTAATGGTTAATTGCAGATGGCCAGTGTATATTAACATCTTACAGTGCTTATTGAACTCTATTTGTTAACTAGCGTGATGACATTGGATTTCTTGTCTTATAGAACGAAATGGCGAGGAGAGGGAACGGAAGGCGTGGTGGCCGTACCGGTGGTCGAAATGGTGGGCGTGGCAGGATTCCTATGTGCCAAGAGCACAGCGAAGAAGGAAGTGTTCACACTGAACCGACGGTTAGTGTGCATGGAACTGAACAGACACAAGTTGCAGAACAACCTTTCACTTTTGAACCAGAAGTGAGAGCAGCCATAGCTCGAGAGTTCTCCGAGTTGATGAAGAATTCTCTGCCAAGTCTGTTGGCTTAAGCGTTAAAGAAAGTTAGTGGGGAAGGCGGATCTAGTGCGGCAATTGGTGCTCAGAACAACGAGACCGACAACGCACCGCCTGCTCGCGGATGCGACTATAAGTCCTTTAAGGCATGTGACCCGCTGGTCCTGACTGGGAAGAAGGACGCGGTGGCTACTTTTGATTGGGTAATACGTATGGAAGCCGCCATCCGTCTGAGCGAGTGTCGAGCTAATCAAGTAGTGAAGTTTGCTGCTAACTCCTTGAGGGAGGAAGCATCCCACTGGTGGGAAGGTGTACGTCAGGCTAAGGGGGATGAGGTTGTTGACTCAATGATGTGGGCTGACTTGAAAACTTTGGTGATCAAGAATTTCTGCCCGAGGAACGAGATTGAGAAGGTAGAGAGGGAATTTCTGGGTTTGAAGGCCGGGAGCATGACGCACCGGCAGTACACAACCCGATTCAATGAACTGGCACGTCTGGTGCCACATCTTGTTACGACGGAGGAAAGAAAGATTGCCTGCTATATTCAAGGGTTGCCGGACCAGGTCCGCACCTATGTTAAGGCAAACGCCCCTACTACCTATGATTCGACAGTAGAGTTAAGTGGCGTGGTATTTGACGATCTGGCACTGAATGTTGTTGCCGTTGAAGAGCAAAAGAAGAGACCGAGCTTCTCAAACAAGCGAACTGGGGGAAGGATGTTTGGGGCTGGTGATAAGAGAGCTCGGGTGAACGAGCCGACTGTTTGTAAGAAGTGTGAAAGAGAGCATGTAGGTGAATGCAGACTGGGATCTAACTTGTGCTTTAAGTGTGGCAAGACCGGGCACTACTCCCGTGAATGCACACAACACTGCAAGTGCTATAACTGCGGGGATGCCGGTCATCTGAGCCGGGAATGCACCAAACCAAGAATGGGTGAAGCCGGGAAGGGGAAAGGCCCGGAGAAGAGGGAAGAGAGGCCCCGAGCAAAGACTCGTGCGTACGCGCTGACGCAAGACCAGGCCAGAATGGACCCCGACGTGGCGTCAGGTACGTTCGTCCTTGACAACACTCTTGTTTCTGTGTTATTTGATTCGGGTGCCAGTAAGAGTTTTATATCCGTGACTTTTTGTAAACGCGTGAAGTACACTGTCAGTAAGTTAGAAAGGGCCTTTAGCGTAGAAACCGCTGAGGGTAGAACTGCAAGAGTAACCGATGTAGTTGAAAACTCCATGATAAAAATAGAAGGTCATAGGTTCACTGTCAGATTGTGTGTTATGGTTTTGGGAGGGTTCGATGTCGTGTTAGGCATGGATTGGCTAACTGCCAATGAAGCGCAAATTATATGTAAACGAAAGATAATCCGACTCAAGGCTCCGGATGGTAGCAAAGTCGAGGTTTTTGGAGATCGTGACGTCCCGATGCCAAACGTCATCTCAATGATTAAGGCAACAAATTACTTGAGGCGCGGATGCGAGGCTTATCTTGTGTATGTGATTGACAAGTGTAAGGAAGTGAAGGAACTAGACGATGTACCCGTGGTACGCGAGTACCCGGAGGTGTTTCCAGAGGATTTGCCTGGGATACCACCCGATAGAGAAATTGAGTTCCGAATTGACTTAGTACCAGATGCCCAGCCCGTGGCTAAGGCTCCATATCGACTAGTACCAGTAGAGATGAAGGAACTAATGACGCAACTAGACGAGTTACTTGAGAAAGGATTTATACGACCGAGCATCTCGCCTTGGGGTGCTCCGGTGTTGTTCGTAAAGAAGAAAGACGGTTCGATGAGAATGTGTATTGATTATCACGAGTTGAACAAACGTACCGTGAAGAACAAGTACCCGTTACCAAGGATCGACGACCTGTTCGATCAATTACAAGGCGCAAGTTGGTTCTCAAAGATCAACCTTCGATCCGGGTACCATCAGTTGAAGGTGAGGGAAGAAGACATACCGAAAACGGCATTTCGCACACGTTATGGACACTTTGACCGCGTAATGTCTTTTGGATTGACGAACGCCCCTGCAGCGTTCATGGATTTGATGAATAGGGTGTGTCGACCGATGCTGGACCGATCGGTAATTGTGTTCATCGACGACATCCTTATCTACTCCAAGAATGAGGGTGATCACGCGTGTCACTTAAAGGAGGTATTGGAAGCTCTGAAGAAGGAAAAGTTGTATGCTAAGTTCTCCAAATGCGCGTTCTGGCTTAGGGAAGTCCAATTCCTAGGTCACATCATTAACCCGGACGGCATTATGGTTGACCCAGCAAAGATAGTGACGGTAAGGGAATGGGACATTCCTAAGACGCCAACCGAAATCCGCAGTTTCTTGGGATTGGCAGGCTACTATCGGAGATTCATCCAGGATTTCTTGAAAATAGCTTCGCCATTGACAAAGTTGACTCGGAAAGAGGCAAAGTACGAATGGGGTTCGACCCAGGATGAGGCATTTAAGGAATTGAAAGAGAAGCTAACCCAAGCTCCAGTCTTGGCCCTTCCCGAAGGCAGTGAAGACCTGGTGGTATACTCTGACGCGTCGGGTCAGGGATTAGGGTGTGTGTTGATGCAACGCGGTAGGGTGATTGCGTATGCGTCGCGGCAGTTGAAAGTTCACGAAGTCAACTATCCGACACATGATTTGGAACTTGCTGCTGTCGTATTTGCATTGAAAATATGGAGGCACTACCTGTACGGGGTGAAGTTTACTATTTACTCCGACCACAAAAGTTTAAAGTACTTCTTCGAACAAAAGGAGCTTAATATGAGGCAGAGACGATGGTTGGAACTCCTGAAGGATTATGACTGTGAGATCATGTACCATCCTGGAAAGGCAAACGTGGTGGCTGACGCTATAAGCCGAAAGGATGTGCCTACTCCTATTAGAGTGAAAGCTTGCCAGTTGGTGGTAACATCGGATGTGATGAGAGAAATCGAAAGAGCTCAAGATGAGGCACTTAAAGAAGAAAACATAAAGAAGGAAAGGATGGTTGGCCAACAGGACAAGTTGGAATATAACACCCTTGGTGTTAGGACACGTTTTGGACGGGTATGGATACCTATGGGTGGCGAGCTTAGAACCAAAATCTTGGATGAGGCGCATAAGTCTCGTTACTCTATCCATCCCGGTACCAATAAAATGTACCAAGATCTGAGAAAGGAATACTGGTGTCCTGGAATGAAACGTGATGTGACGAAGTATGTAAGCAAGTGCTTGACTTGCTCGCAAGTAAAGGCCGAGCACCAGAAACCGTATGGAAAGATTCAACCACTTGATATACCGAAATGGAAGTGGGAACACATTACCATGGACTTCATAACCAAGCTACCCCGCACAGCTAAAGGACATGACACCATTTGGGTAATTGTGGACCGATTAACGAAGAGTGCTCATTTCCTACCTATTCGCGAGACGTTCTCGTCGGAAAGGTTAGCAAAAGTGTTTATCAACGAAGTAGTAGCACGGCATGGGATGCCTTTGACGATCGTATCTGACCGGGACACACGATTCACATCGAGGTTCTGGAAAAGATTTCACGAGGCGATGGGCACAAGGCTTAATATCAGCATGGCATACCACCCGCAAACGGATGGTCAGTCCAAAAGGACCATTCAGACATTGGAAGATATGCTCCGTGCTTGTATTATCGACTTCGGTGGCAGTTGGGACAGTCATCTGCCGTTAGCCGAATTCTCCTACAACAATAGTCATCACACGACTATAGGCATGCCGCCTTACGAAATGTTGTATGGTAGAAGATGCAGGACCCCGGTTTGTTGGGGTGAGATTGGACAGAAGGAGTTAGGAAGTCATAAAAGAAACGTCAGAAAGGTTTAATCAGATCAAAGCGCGAATGAAGGCCGCACAAGATCGCCAGAAATCCTATGCGGATAGACGACGAAGGCCTATCGAGTTTGTTGTTGGGGACAGAGTAATGTTGAAAGTGTCGCCATGGAAGGGAATCATACGATTCAGGAAGAGAGGAAAGTTAAGTCCGAGGTTTGTCGGACCGTTCAGGATAATGGCACGGGTTGGGGAAGTCGCTTATCGGTTGGAGTTGCCTGATGAGTTAAGTGGGATTCACCCTACCTTCCATGTATCACACTTGCGAAAGTGTTTGGCGGATGAATCGGCTCACGTACCACTTACTGACATCGAGGTCGACAACAGCCTTAATTACATCGAAGAACCCGTGGCTATCTTAGACCGAAAGGAGAAGCGTTTGCGTAATAAAATTATTCCATTGGTTAAAGTCCAATGGAGGCACCGAAAGGGATCAGAGGCTACATGGGAAACGGAGGCGGAAATGAGGGAGTCGTACCCTCAATTATTTGACTTGTGATAGGTTTCGGGGACGAAACCTATTATAAGGGGGGTAGACTTGTAACATCCCAAAATGTCGAGAAATAAAGTTAACGAGTTCAAGCGGACCGAAGTCGGGCCGGGTCAGTCGCGAACCGGGCTTGGGGAGGTCTCCCCTATAAATAGCCAAGATCACCACATGTTTCTCTCATTTGCAATTCTAGAGAGAGAAAAACCGTAGAGAGAGAAAGTGTCGGAATCGCACAAGATTGCACCCGCTCGTGTCTCTTGCACTCGTGAGAAGAACCTCCGGATCAGAAACTCGATTCAGGTAACGATCCGACCTAAATCTGAGTTTTAGTTCGTTTTTGGGTTTTGGGCGAAAAGGTAAGGTTTGAACGGATGAAACTGAAAGATAATTATGGATTTGAGTTCCTTAATGGAAAACGAACGTTTTGAATGTAACAGGTTCGGGATCTTGACATGATCAGACCCGAATGCGAAAGTTAGGGTTTTTCGCGAAGAACAGGTCGTGCGCACTTGCAAAGTGCGCACGGAGCAGGTCCTGCGCACTTGCTAAGTGCGCAGGAAGAGGAGTCTGCGCACTTGCTAAGTGCGCAGGAAGAGGGTCCTGCGCACTTGCTAAGTGCGCAGGAGGAAGGGTCTGCGCACTTGCTAAGTGCGCAGGCAGCATGGTCTGCGCACTTGCTAAGTGCGCAGGCAGCAGGGTCTGCGCACTTGGCAACTGCGCAGACATCAGAACTGATTAAGTGAAGTCAGTATGTTAGAATGGTTAAACCGTTAGAGTCGGGATTGGTCTGATGTGTATTTAACTAATCAATTCAGATCGGAAGTGACGTTGTTGGACCTTCGTTTAGGACAACCCATTTAGAGTATCAGGTGAGTTCTAGAGCCCTCTTTTAAATGTTTTGTTAATGTTTTTGGGCTGGTGTGCATACTTACGAAATGATGTTTAACGAAATGATGTTTAACGAAACGATGTGTACGAAAGGAAAGGTTTTGAAGTGTTTTTGCCAAAAAGAGTTACGAATGCTTTATGAACTGTCTAAATGAGGAAATGTTTAATGAGAAGAGAAAGAGGTAAAGGTTTTAAAGAAGTCATTACAAATCTAATCTGTCGAATGAATGGAATTGACGAATGAAGTCTGGGAATGAGATTTCCACCCTTGTGGTAGATTATGGACAGCGAGCCATAGTTGCCACAAGAACAACAGGGGCAGTGCCTCTGTGGCATGTCAATGGTTTTGATGTTGTACAATTGGTAAGGGAGTAACGACGGTTACTCGGGTGATGACGATCATCCTAAGTGAATGGTAATGGGAAATTAATGACGGCGATACGTAACGGTTAATTTCCAAAGGAAAGATACGTGTTGGGCAATGACGGCGATACGTAACGGTTGACCCCACGTATTGAATGGTTGTGGCAATGACGGCGATACGTAACGGTTGCCCACAACATCAAGGGTCCCTTCGGGGACACAAAGACGCGTAACGATACAGAATTTAGATAATAATGTATGACTTAAATGAATGTTAAAAGTTTTAATGAACGATCCGTTTAACGGTGTTTATGATTATGATGTTGATGATGATATGGGTACGAAACCTTTTTAAAGATGTTATTATTACATGCTTTTGTGAAAGGTTTTACTAAATGAATGTATGATATGTTTTTGGCAAATGTTGATGTTAAAGTTTTTATGAAATGCTAGAACTCACCAGCGTAGCTGACTTTTTAGTATGCACATTCAGGTTAAGGCAGGTATGGACGATGGACGGTGATGCTTGGCAAGCGAGAAGAGTTACCCGGTTGATCATGAAGACTGGCATCCCGTTATGAGTTGTTTATGTTAAGTTTATGTATTTGACAATGTACGCTTCCGCATGTATGAACAAGTTTTTTTTGTTATGTTGAATGAATGATTCCGCTGCGTTATTTGATATTCATGTTTAAGAACTGTTTGTGAATGAGTAAATCCAACGAGTGAGGCCTCCCGGGTTTGGGGCCTTACAAAACACCATCGTTTTCGGTCCATTCCATGTTCAAGAGATGTGATCAGACACTATCATTTCTCAAAGGTCAGATTCAATTTTCCTATAAGAAAACCACTTGTAAAACTATATACAAAGCAATTCTTTTCAATTTTGACATATTAAATTCTCATTTCTCCCCCAAAAGATTTGCTAGAAAATCAAAAAAAGAACTATACAAAAGAGGAAAAACTTTTTGGAATTTTTTACTATTAGGCATAAACATAAAATCAGCTAATATTCACAAGGATTACTGAAAGTTTATCATTCAAAACATCTCCACCAGTTGGGCAAATCTGGTAGAATCAAAAGCCTTTGTGAAGACGTTTGCGGTTTGCTTGTCGATTTTGACTTCAACGATTTGAATATGCTTCTTTTCAACACAACCACGGATGAAATGATGTTTGATCTCAATGTGTTTGGTTTTTGGAATGCTGAACTGGGTTTTTGGTGATTTGATGGTGTATCCATCTGACTTGGGAACAACAAAGGGCGGCGGCAATGTATTCGGATTCAGCGGTGGATTGGGAAACGGTGGGTAGTTTCTTACATTGCCATGAGACAAGGCGGTTGCAAGGAACTGACCACCTCCAGAAGTGAATTTGCGGTCTAAGTTGCATCCCCCGTAGTCTGAATCTGTGTAAGGCCCCAAACCCGGGAGGCCTCACTCGTTGGATTTACTCATTCACAAACAGTTCTTAAACATGAATATCAAATAACGCAGCGGAAAATTTCATTCAAACATAACGTCATCATTGTTCATACATGCGGAAGCGTAAACATTGTTTAAAACATAATTACATAAACTTAACATAAACAACTCATAACGGGATGCCAGTCTTCATGATCGACCGGGTAACTCTTCTCGCATGCCAAGCATCACCGTCCATCGTCCATACCTGCCTTAACCTGAATGTGCATACTAAAAAGTCAGCTACGCTGGTGAGTTCTAGCATTTCATAAAAACTTTAACATCAACATTTGCCAAAAACATATCATTCATTCATTTAGTAAAACCTTTCACAAAAGCATGTAATAATAACATCTTTAAAAAGGTTTCGTACCCATATCATCATCAACATCATAATCATAAACACCGTTAAACGGATCGTTCATTAAAACTTTTAACATTCATTTAAGTCATACATTATTATCTAAATCTGTGTTACCCTTCATTCCGTCATTCAGTATGGTATTGCCCCTAAGGCTTAACTGCACGAAGACCGACAATACCATACATTCCGTCAATTCCCTTTTTGGTATTGCCCCCAAGGCTAACTGCGCGAGGACCGACAATACCCATTCAATTGCCCTTATGGCTCTCATGTCCATAAACTGACAACTTCCATCGACGGCCATGGCTCACGGCCAATGGCACCGTTGGATCATAATTTAACCTTACATAGGGTCACGTTAACCCCTGAGTAACCGTCGTTACTCCCTTACCAGTTGTACAACATCATAACCATTGACATGCCACAGAGGCACTGCCCCTGTTGTTCCTGTGGCAACTATGGCTCGCTGTCCATAATCTACCACAAGGCTGGGAATCTCATTCCCAGACTTCATTCGTCAATTCCATTCATTCGACAGATTAGATTTGTAATGACTTCTTTAAAACCTTTACCTCTTTCTCTTCTCATTAAACATTTCCCCATTTAGACAGTTCATAAAGCATTCGTAACTCTTTTTGGCAAAAACACTTCAAAACCTTTCCTTTCGTAAACATCGTTTCGTTAAAACATCATTTCGTTAAACATCATTTCGTAAGTATGCACACCAGCCCAAAAACATTAACAAAACATTTAAAAGAGGACTCTAGAACTCACCTGATACGCTAATATGGGTTGTCCTAAACGAAGGTCCAACAACGTCACTCCCGATCTGAATTGATTAGTTAAATACACATCAGACCAAACCCGACTCTAACGGTTTAACCATTCTAACATACTGACTTCACTTAATCAGTTCTGATGTCTGCGCACTTTGCAAGTGCGCAGACCCTGCTGCCTGCGCACTTATCAAGTGCGCAGGTCCCTCCTCCTGCACTTAGCAAGTGCGCAGGTCCCTCCTCCTGCGCACTTAGCAAGTGTGCAGGTCCCTCCTCCTGCGCACTTAGCAAGTGCGCAGGACCTGCTCCATGCGCACTTAGCAAGTGCGCACGACCTGTTCTTCGTGAAAAACCCTAACTTTCGCATTCGGGTCTGATCATGTCAAGATCCCGAACCTGTTGCATTCAAAAAGTTCGTTTTCCATTAAGGAACTCAAATCCATGATTATCTTTCAGTTTCATCCGTTCAAACCTTACCTTTTCACCCAAAACCCGAAAAACCCAAAAACGAACTAAAACTCAGATTTAGGTCGGATCGTTACCTGAATCGAGTTTCTGATCCGGAGGTTCTTCTCACGAGTTATGGAGTAACACTTTGCTGAAGTCTCGGGTCGATCCGCCAACTTTCTCTCTCTACGGTTTCTCTCTCTAAAAGTTGCAAAATGAGAGAAAAAGGGTGGCATAGGCTATTTATAGCCAGCTGACCCATCCGACCCGACCCGCCATGCCTCGTTCGTTTATTCCGTTGTTATAACTGTCGTTTTATTTTTGGGATGTTACAAGTCTACCCCCCTTACAATAGGTTTCGTCCCCGAAACCTATCGTAAGTCAAATAGATGAGGGTACGACTCCCTCATTTCCTTCTCCGTTTCCCAAGTGGCTTCCGATCCCTTTCGATGCTTCCATTGGACTTTAACCAATTGGATAACTTTATTACGTAAACGTTTCTCCTTCCGATCAAGGATGGCCACGGGTTCTTCGATGTAATTAAGGTTGTTGTCAACCTCGATGTCAGTAAGTGGTACGTGAGCCGATTCATCCGCCAAACACTTTTGCAAGTGTGATACATGGAAAGTAGGATGAATCCCACTTAACTCATCAGGCAACTCCAACCGATAAGCGACTTCCCCAACCCGTGCCATTATCTTGAATGGTCCGACAAACCTCGGACTTAACTTTCCTCTCTTTCTGAATCGTATGATTCCCTTCCATGGTGACACTTTCAGCATTACTCTGTCACCAATATCAAACTCAATAGGCCTTCGTCGTTTATCCGCATAGGATTTCTGACGATCTTGTGCGGCCTTCATTCGCGTTTTGATCTGATCAAACCTTTCCGACGTCTCTCTTACGACTTCGAGACTTCCTAATCCTTTTGTCCAATCTCACCCCAACAAACCGGGGTCCTACATCTTCTCCCATACAACATTTCGTAAGGCGGCATGCCTATCGTGGTGTGATGACTATTGTTGTAGGAGAATTCAGCTAACGGCAGATGGTTGTCCCAACTGCCACCGAAGTCGATAATACAAGCACGGAGCATATCCTCCAATGTCTGAATGGTCCTTTCGGACTGACCATCCGTTTGCGGGTGGTATGCTGTGCTGATATTAAGCCTCGTGCCCATCGCCTCGTGAAATCTCTTCCAGAACCTCGATGTGAATCGTGTGTCCCGGTCAGATACGATCGTCAAAGGCATCCCATGCCGTGCTACTACTTCGTTAATAAACACTTCAGCTAACCTTTCCGACGAGAACGTCTCGCGAATAGGTAGGAAATGAGCACTCTTCGTTAAACGGTCCACAATTACCCAAATGGTGTCATGACCTTTAGCTGTGCGAGGTAGCTTAGTTATGAAGTCCATGGTAATGTGTTCCCACTTCCATTCCGGTATATCAAGTGGTTGAATCTTTCCATACGGTTTCTGGTGCTCGGCCTTTACTTGTGAGCAAGTCAAGCACTTGCTTACATACTTCGTCACATCACGTTTCATTCCAGGCCACCAGTATTCCTTCCTCAGATCTTGATACATTTTATTGGTACCGGGATGGATAGAGTAACGAGACTTATGAGCCTCATTCAAGATCTTGGTCCTAAGATCGCCACCCATAGGTATCCATACCCGTCCATAACGTGTTCTAACACCAAGGGTGTTATATTCCAACTTGTCCTGTTGGCCAACCATCCTTTCCTTCTTTATGTTTTCCTCCTTAAGTGCTTCATCTTGAGCCTTTTCAATTTATATCATCACATCCGATGTTACCACCAACTGGCAAGCTTTCACTCGAATAGGAGTAGGCACATCCTTTCGGCTTAGAGCGTCAGCCACCACGTTTGCCTTTCCAGGATGGTATATGATTTCACAGTCATAATCTTTTAGGAGTTCTAACCATCGTCTCTGCCTCATATTAAGCTCTCTTTGTTCGAAGAAGTACTTCAAACTTTTGTGGTCTGAGTAAATAGTAAACTTTACCCCGTAAAGGTAGTGCCTCCAGATTTTCAATGCGAACACGACAGCAGCAAGTTCCAAATCGTGAGTCGGATAATTAGCTTCGTGAATCTTCAACTGCCATGACGCGTACGCGATCACTCTCCCGTGTTGCATCAATACGCATCCCAATCCCTGACCCGAAGCGTTAGAGTATACCACTAAGTCTTCATTGCCCTCGGGAAGGGCCAAGACTGGAGCTTGAGTTAGCTTTTCCTTCAATTCCTTAAACGCCTCATCCTGGGTCGAACCCCATTAGTACTTTACCTCCTTCCGAGTCAACTTCGTCAACGGCGAAGCTATTTTCGAGAAATCCTGGATGAATCTCCGATAGTAGCCCGCCAATCCCAAGAAACTACGGATTTCAGTTGGCGTCTTAGGAACATTCCATTCCCTTACCGTTACTATCTTTGCTGGGTCAACCATAATGCCGTTCGGGTTAATGGCGTGACCTAGGAATTGGACTTCCCTAAGCCAGAACGCGCATTTGGAGAACTTAGCATACAACTTTTCTTTCTTCAGAGCCTCCAACACCTCCTTTAAGTGACATGCGTGATCACCCTCATTCTTGGAATAGATGAGGATATCATCGATAAACATGATCACCGACCGATCCAGCATTGGTCGACAAACTCTATTCATCAAATCCATGAACGCTGCAGGGGCGTTCGTCAATCCAAAAGACATTACGCGGAACTCAAAGTGTCCATAACGTGTGCGAAATGCCGTTTTCGGTATGTCTTCTTCCCTCACCTTCAACTGATGGTACCCGGATCGAAGGTCGATCTTTGAGAACCAACTTGCGCCTTGTAATTGATCGAACAGGTCGTCGATCCTTGGTAGCGGGTACTTGTTCTTCACGGTACGTTTGTTCAACTCGCGATAATCAATACACATTCTCATCGAACCGTCTTTCTTCTTTACGAACAACACCGGAGCACCCCAAGGTGAGATGCTTGGTTGGATAAATCCTTTCTCAAGTAACTCATCTAGTTGTACCATAAGTTCTTTCATTTCCACTGGTGCTAGTCGATATGGAGCCTTAGCCACGGGCTGGGCATCTGGTACTAAGTCGATTCGGAACTCAATCTCTCTGTCGGGTGGTATCACAGGCAAATCCTCTGGAAACACCTCCGGGTACTCGCGTACCACGGGTACATCGTCTAGTTCCTTCACTTCCTTACACTTGTCAATTACGTACACCAGATAAGCCTCACATCCGTGCCTCAAGTAATTTGTTGCCTTAATCATCGAGATGACGTTTGGCATCGGGGCGTCACGATCTCCAAAAACCTCGACCTTGCTACCATCCGGAGCCTTGAGTTGGATTATCTTTCGTTTACATATGATTTGCGCTTCATTGGCAGTTAACCAATCCATACCCAACACAACATCAAACCCTCCCAAAACCATAACAAACAATCTGACAGGGAATCTATGACCTTCTATCTTTATCGTGGAGTTATCAACTACATCGGTCACTCTCGCGGTTCTACCCTCAGCGGTTTCTACGCTAAAGGCCCTTTCTAGCTTACTCACATTGTACTTCACTCGTTTACAAAAAGTCGCAGATATAAAACTGTTCCTGGCACCCGAATCAAATAACACAGAAACAAGAGTGTTGTCAAGGACGAACGTACCTGACGCCACGTCGGGGTCCATTCTGCCCTGGTCTTGCGTCAGCGCGTACGCGCGAGTCTTTGCTTGGGGCCTCTCTTCCCTCTTTTCCGGGCCTTTCCCCTTCCCGGCTTCACCCATTCTTGGTTTGGTGCATTCCCGGCTCAGATGACCGGCATCCCCACAGTTATAGCACTTGTAGTGTTGTGTGCACTCACGGGAGTAGTGCCCGGTCTTGCCACACTTAAAGCACAAGTTAGATCCCAGTCTACATTCACCTACATGCTCCTTTCCACACTTCTTACAAACAGTCGGCTCATCCACCCGAGCCCTTTTACCGCGAGCCCCAAACATCTTTCCACCAGTTCGCTTGTTTGAGAAGCTCGGTCTCTTCCTTGGTTCCTCGATGGCGGCGACATTCAGCGCCAGATCATCAAATACTACGCCGCTCAGTTCTACTACCGAATCATAGGTAGTAGGGGCGTTTGCCTTAACATAGGTACGGACCTGGTCCGGCAACCCTTGAATGTAGCAGGAAATTTTTCTCTCCTCCGTCGTAACAAGATGTGGCACCAAACGTGCCAGTTCATTGAATCGGGTTGTGTACTGCCGGTGCGTCATGCTCCCGGCCTTCAAACCCAGAAATTCCCTCTCTACCTTCTCAATCTCGTTCCTCGGGCAGAAATTCTTGATCACCAAAGTTTTATAGTCAGCCCACATCATCGAGTCAACAACCTCCTCCCCCTTAGCCTGACGTACACCTTCCCACTAGTGGGATGCTTCCTCCCTCAAGGAGTTAGCAGCAAACTTCACTACTTGATTAGCTCGACACTCGCTCAGACGGATGGCGGCTTCCATATGTATTATCCAATCAAAAGTAGCCACCGCGTCCTTCTTCCCAGTCAGGACCGGCGGGTCACATGCCTTGAAGGACTTATAGTCGCATCCGCGAGCAGGCGGTGCGTTGTCGGTCTCGTTGTTCTGGGCACCAGTTGCCGCACTAGATCGGCCTTCCCCACTAACTTTCTTTAATGCTTCAGCCAACAGACTTGGCAGAGAATTCTTCATCAACTCGGAGAACTCTCGAGCTATGGCTGCTCTCACTTCTGGTTCAAAAGTGAAAGGTTGTTCTGCAACTTGTGTCTGTTCAGTTCCATGCACACTAACCGTCGGTTCAGTGTGAACACTTCCTTCTTCGCTGTGCTCTTGGCGTGCAGGAATCCTGCCACGCCCACCATTTCGACCGCCGGTACGACCACCGGTACGGCCACCACGCCTTCCGTTCCCTCCCCTCGCCATTTCGTTCTATAAGACAAGAAATCCAATGTCATCACGCTAGTTAACAAATAAAATTCAATAAGTACTGTAAGATGTTAATATACACTGGCCATCTGCAATTAACCATTACACTACCTTTCGATTTCTATTTGACCACCTTTGTGATTCCATCAGAACACAAGTCCTTTCCTAACCCTTTCTAAGGCATACTACATACACATACTCTACTTTTCATACCTGATGCTGTGGCTCGAGTTACCCGTACTGGCATCCGCTTTCGGTCCCATTCAAAGTTTAAGTTCAGACACTGGGAGTGTCCGAATCTCTCAAACTATTGCGTTGATACCAACTTGTAAGGCCCCAAACCCGGGAGGCCTCACTCGTTGGATTTACTCATTCACAAACTGTTCTTAAACATAAATATCAAATAACGCAGCGGAAAATTTCATTCAAACATAACGTCATCATTGTTCATACATGCGGAAGCGTAAACATTGTTTAAAACATAATTACATAAACTTAACATAAACAACTCATAACGGGATGCCAGTCTTCATGATCGACCGGGTAACTCTTCTCGCTTGCCAAGCATCACCGTCCATCGTCCATACCTGCCTTAACTTGAATGTGCATACTAAAAAGTCAGCTACGCTGGTGAGTTCTAGCATTTCATAAAAACTTTAACATCAACATTTGCCAAAAACATATCATTCATTCATTTAGTAAAACCTTTCACAAAAGCATGTAATAATAACATCTTTAAAAAGGTTTCGTACCCATATCATCATCAACATCATAATCATAAACACAGTTAAACGGATCGTTCATTAAAACTTTTAACATTCATTTAAGTCATACATTATTATCTAAATCTGTGTTACCCTTCGTTCCGTCATTCAGTATGGTATTGCCCCTAAGACTTAACTGCACGAAGACTGACAATACCATACATTCCGTCAATTCCCTTTTTGGTATTGACCCCAAGGCTAACTGCGCGAGGACCGACAATACCCATTCAGTTGCCCTTATGGCTCTCATGTTCATAAACCGACAACTTCCATCGACGGCCATGGCTCACGGCCAATGACACCGTCGGATCATAATTTAACCTTACATAGGGTCACGTTAACCCCTGAGTAACCGTCGTTACTCCCTTACCAGTTGTACAACATCATAACCATTGACATGCCACAGAGGCACTGCTCCTGTTGTTCCTGTGGCAACTATGGCTCGCTGTCCATAATCTACCACAAGGTTGGGAATCTCATTCCCAGACTTCATTCGTCAATTCCATTCATTCGACAGATTAGATTTGTAATGACTTCTTTAAAACCTTTACCTCTTTCTCTTCTCATTAAACATTTCCTTATTTAGACCGTTCATAAAGCATTCGTAACTCTTTTTGGCAAAAACACTTCAAAACCTTTCCTTTCGTAAACATCGTTTCGTTAAAACATCATTTCGTTAAAACATCATTTCGTTAAACATCAACATCATTTCGTTAAACATCATTTCGTAAGTATGCACACCAGCCCAAAAACATTAACAAAACATTTAAAAGAGGGCTCTAGAACTCACCTGATACGCTAATATGGGTTGTCCTAAACAAAGGTCCAACAACGTCACTCCCGATCTGAATTGATTAGTTAAATACACATCAGACCAAACCCGACTCTAACGGTTTAACCATTCTAACATACTGACTTCACTTAATCAGTTCTGATGTCTGCGCACTTAGCAAGTGCGCAGACCCTGCTGCCTGCGCACTTATCAAGTGCGCAGGTCCCTCCTCATGCGCACTTAGCAAGTGCGCAGGTCCCTCCTCCTGCGCACTTAGCAAGTGCGCAGGTCCCTCCTCTTGCGCACTTAGCAAGTGCGCACGATATGTTCTTCGCGAAAAACCCTAACTTTCGCATTCGGGTCTGATCTTGTCAAGATCCCGAACCTGTTGCATTCAAAACGTTCGTTTTCTATTAAGGAACTCAAATCCATGATTATCTTTCAGTTTCATCTGTTCAAACCTTACCTTTTCACCCAAAACCCGAAAAACCCAAAAACGAACTAAAACTCAGATTTAGATCGGATGGTTACCTGAATCGAGTTTCTGATCTGGAGGTTCTTCTCATGAGTTATGGAGTAACACTTTGTTGAAGTCTCGGGTCGATCCGCCAACTTTCTCTCTCTACGGTTTCTCTCTCTAAAAGTTGCAAAATGAGAGAAAAAGGGTGGCATAGGCTATTTATAGCCAGCTGACCCATCCGACCCGACCCGCCATGCCTCGTTCGTTTATTCCGTTGTTATAACTGTCGTTTTATTTTTGGGATGTTACAATCTGAATAAGCAACAAGATCAAACAAATCATTTTTAGGATATCAAAGACCCAATTTTGACTTATACTTTAAATATCTCAAAATACGTTTGACAGCAGATAAATGAGAGAGATTAGGATTAGCTTGAAAGCGTGCACACATCAAACATGATGTCGGGTCTGCTTGTAGTGAGATACATGAGAGATCCTATTCAACGGGAGTTTTGACTGGATGGGAATCAGCCATTTTGAACTTGGTCAGAATTTCATTCACGTATTTCTCTTGATGAATGAGAATTCCTGTCTCAGACTGATCAAAGATGCAGTACCAAGAAGAATTTCATTTCTCCCATAGAGCTAATTTCAAACTTGGAACGCATCACTTCTTCAAATTCTTTGCACAGACGAGGATTGGTAGATCCAAAAATGATATCGCCCACATAAATTTGCACCATGATTTTATTCTTTCCATCCTTCCGTTTGAACAGAGTTTGGTCAATGGCTCCTCATGTGAAACCATTCTCAAGCAGATGCTTTGATAATGTTTCATACCACGCACGAGGTGCTTGGTGAAGACCATACAATACCTTGTCTAACTTCTAGACACGGTCTGAAAAGTTATGATCAATGAAACCTGGTGGCTGCTTGACATACACTTCCTCTTGAACTTTTCCATACAAAAATGCGCTTTTGACATCCATTTGATGAACAGTGAAGTTGTTAGGACATAAATGTATGACAAAAGCTTGTAATAGTTTAGATCTTTATTGTCTTTATGTTTTGTTAATGTTTTGTCTAAGTTTTGTATAAGTTCTGTTAGAGGCGAACTTAGCAAGTTCGCCTAGTCTCATTAGAGTTCGCCTATAGCAGCTACTTTGTCTATAAATAGAAGTTTGCTGTTTCAGTTTAGAAAGAAGTCTTTAAACGCTCTATTTCTGTAAACTCTGTGAATTTGTGGATTACAATGAGAAGATTATTTACTTGTTGATTGTTATCGTTTCTACTGTTATCTATTGTATACATACGTTGATACGGTTGGATTTCGCACTCCGTATCTTCTATACGTCACGTCACGAGATCAATCTGTAGTGGAGTCATGTGGACCTACAAGTGGTATCAGAGCTTATGCTCGTGATTTGCATGTGATTCGTGAGTGATTTGTGACGATTTGTGTACAATTTGACAAGAAATTGATCATTTTTTGCAAGATTTCACTTTCATAGAGTTTTCAAGTTCTTGAGGTTGATTTTAAGTCTGAATTTGTGGATTTGAAGGTGTTTTTGGTGAAATTAATCCGATCGAAGTGTTCTAAATCATGAAATACTAAATCCTATGGTTCAATTTCTTCAAATTTCATCAAATCAGTGAGAAATGATGATTTTCGGAACTATTGGTTCGTGTTTGGGTTGAAGACTCATCTTCCTGAGTTCTTACAGTTGTGCAAGCGAACTTAGTACTGGAAATCTGTTACAGGCTAACTTAGTAGGCGAACTTATTCTGATTTACTTGATTAAGCGAACTTAAGAAGTTCGCTTGGGGTCAAGTTCGCTTGATAGGCTTGAAGCGAACTTATTATCTTCGCCTAGGTGTGATCTTGTTCAAGACTTAGTAATTTTTTCTGAAAATGGCAAATATGGTGCAAGTGACAAATATGTTCAATTATGATAATGAGATTGGTACATCTCAGAAACCACCAAAGTTGTTAAGTCTTGCAGATTATCCGAAACTAGAAAGATCGATTTGATCAGTTTGTGTTATTTACCGATACGAGCTTTTGGATTCCAATTTTGGAAGGCTATACACTTCCGACATACTCTTGGATGGGAAAGGATGATGTTCCTAAACCAGTTTTTGCATTGATTACATAAGAGAAACAATTGTTTGATAGAGAGAAGAAAGCTATGGCTAGTATTTCTATGTCACATCCAAAGAAATTTATCACAGTTTTAAACAATTCAAGTCTTCTAAACAATTGTGGGATGCTTTACAAAAGAGGTGTGAGGGTAGTCCGGATGTTAAGAAAAGCAGAAAAGAATTATTGAAGAAGCAATTCTTAGTGTTTAAGCATTTTCAAAATGAATCTTTGGATGATATTGCAACGAGATTCTATCATTTGCTAGGTGAATTATCCAGTGCTTCGGTTGTCTATGAAACTGAAGAGATAAATGATAAGTTCTTGGAGTCTTTACCATCAAAATTTAATGTGTATTCAGTTTTGATAAAGGAGAATGTCAAGTATAAAACTGTCTCTTGAAGATGTTCTTGGCAATATTCAGTCAAATGATTTGAATATGAAGAAGATGGAAACCAATATGGAGCATATTCAAGATCCTTAAATGTATTTTGCTAAGTCTTCTGACAAAACAGATACTGGTGTTGCTTTCTTTACTAGTGATAATCAAGATACTTCAACTGAACATGGTTCTGGAGTTCCAAGTCAAACTGGATTTTCTGCAAACACAGCTCCTTCATCGTCTGGATCGCTTCATATGAATCAAAGAGTTGCTTATGATTATTTAGCAATGTTTTCTTCCTTTATGGCATCTTATGAGAATTTTATTGGAGGTAAGATTCATGATCCGGATGTTATTGAATAGGATTTTAGAAAAATTGATCCTGTTGATCTGGACGAAATGAACATTCAATAGAACATGGCCATGCTTATGCGACAAGAAAAAGACTTTTTGAAGAAGACTGGAAGGAAGTATATTGGTTCTAACAGTCGATCATGAATGGGGTTTGACAAAAAAAGTTCGATGTTATAATTGTCAAGAATATGGTCATTTTGCCAAAGAATGTGTGAAGCCGAAAGTAGAATTTGATTCTCAGAAGAAGCCTAATACTTTTCAGAACAAGCGTACTCAGTCACATGGTTCCTCTAGATCTGGAAATTCTAATCATGCATCCACTTCATCTGCATTGGTTGCTCAGAATAATGAAAATTATGATTGGGTATTCATCTAGAAGATCTGGTTGGTGCTGTGAGTCAAGCTTTTGTAGCTGAAATACACTCTGAAAATCCTGAAGAGTCGACTGATGATGATAGTTCAAGTGATGGTGAGAGTTTGCACAGTGTTGATGAAGAGCATGTTACAGTACAAATTTTTGTTTCTGATATTGCTTCTGCCTCTGGTGTATCTGAGGATTACATAGTTTTGACTAAAGATCTTCTGATGATGCTGAATCTGAAGATATTCCAATTGCTAAAGTCTTCATGGCAGATATGTCAGATTCTTGAAAGGTAAAAGATTCCATCTGTAATATTTAATGCTCTAATTGCATATGTGTGAAGGATAAAATGCAAAAGGTTATGGATGATAACACAAATTTAATTTGTGATATGAAATCTATGCATGTGGTAAATCAAAAGTTGAAAGATAATGATAAGCTGTGTATGGATAGAATTGAATATTTGAAAAGAGATTTAAATTCTTTGGGGTTGAAATATAAGGAACAAGCATATCATCTGGATATGGCTTATGCTGAAATTGAAAAGCAAAATGAAATTGTCGCTCAGAAAAACAAAGAGATTTCTGATAAAGAATCTGAAGTGATCAAATTACATCAAAAGCTGGAGAGTTTTGGCAATTCATCTGTGGTATTGGATTATTTTAATGACAACACTGATCCTATAAAGCGGGTTGCTGGAGTTGGGTTTGTTTATCCACCATTCAATGGGAATGATGTAGTTGAACCAGAAATTATTCATGAGGAGGAACTTGATCCAAAGACAGTGTTGAATGTTAATCCCGTAACTGGTGAAGAAATGGTGTATGATTCTGATACTGAAGATGAAGTGTTTGATGATAAAAAAGTTGAAGGCATTCCTAAGGAGGTGAAAATTGATGAACCAAAGGTGGTGAAACAAGTTACCCGAGATAGGTGCATTTTGACAGAACCTTATGAAGTGATTCAACCTAAGCTTTCCAAGGTATTACAAACAAGTGGTTTTGTTACTGTTGGTCATCAGAAGAGGCTATCGTCAAAGGTGACTAAACAAGTTTACGTTCAAAAGAAGCCGGTTGACAGTTCAGTAAAACCTTCTGAAGCTTGTTCATTGGGTTGTTCATCAAATTCAAGAAAAAGTCCCTATATCAGAAATCATCAAGATAGAAGAGTTTGCTTTCATTGTAATGAAGCAGGTCATATTCTGATTCATTGTCCTTTTAAGAATCAAGAAAAGAAGCCTATGATTTTAGAAAAAGGCAAATCCAAAAGTGTTCCCCCACAACAAAAAGTGGTGACGATTCTGAAATGAATTAATGTGGGAAAGCCTACATATGGTGTTGTGAAGAAAGTTCTTTTGAGGCAATCTGTGCCTACTCAATCATTTGCTAAATCTTCGGGATTTACGCAAAATGATAAACATTTTTTTAAACCAGTGGTTGGTCATACTGGTGTGAGAAATGTTGCTGCTTTTCAAAAAAATTCTGAGATTTCACGTGTTGGAATCACAAAAGATTCTCAACCTAAGGTTAAACTTTCTCGACCACAAAGGAGGAGACGTAACAGAAAATTGAAGAAACTTTTGGAAACATCTGAATCTGACAATCATAAATCTAATAAAGTTTTTCATATTAATCATAATGTGTCTCCGTCGAGAAGGTCTGATTATGATCTTTATGTCCTACAGGTTGATGACAAAGTGGATTGTGAACTAATTGAAGTCATTTATTTTGATCCTTTTGGACGACCCAAGACCACAATGGCTTGGGTTCCCATTTCTAACTGATTTTCTTTGTTTATGTAGGGGCAACCAAGGAGGACTATCAACAATACGTGGTATGTGGATAGTGGTTGTTCTCGACATATGACATGGAATATTCGTTTGGTTGAAGATGCTATTAAAATTGATGGAGGTTATGTAACTTTTGCTGGGAATAAAGGCGGGTACATAACTGGTCAGGGTACTTTTAAGAATGACAAAGTCAAGTTTGAGAAAGTGAACTGTAGAAGCATGTTTTGTAACTATAGATTAAATTATATGTATCGGTGTACGTGGCTAGTACGCTGGAGGGTGTTCCTGAGTACTTAGCCCGCACACCAGTTTGGTCCTGCGTACTTAGTAAGTACGCAAGGCCAAACACGCAGGTAGTGTTCCTTCGCCTATAAATAGAAGACTTGTCTTCATTTGTAGGTGGAACTCTGGAACTAGGGTTAGAGGTGTGCGGGTCTGGAAGAGCTCTCCCGACCCCTGGACCGTGAGCTTAGATGAGAGATGTGTGCTCCTTCGGTATGTAGTCTGTAATACGGGATGACTTCTATGTTATGGATTACGTGTCGTTTCATTGTCTTTTGTCTTTGTTCGTGTTTTCTCTGTCTCGTTTCTTGGTTCCCACACAAATCACAGAACAGGTCCATGTAAATCCGCTGCGCGACGAGGCTCCCGGGACCTACAAGTGGTATCAGCCTGATTTCGAGTGTTGTGAGTGAGTTTGGAGAGTTTTTACAAGCAAAAAGAGGTATTTTTGTTGATTCTTGTGATAAAATAGGGATAACTCTTGAGCACTATTTTAGAAGCAAAAATCACTTAAAAACTGATTTTTGTTGTGTATTTGAGTGTTTTGAGCATCAAAGGTTGGTTAGAAACAAGTTTCTGACCCTTTGGCTCATTTGCATTGATCATCAGACGAATTTTTACCATCTCCGGCGAGTTTCAGGTGACCGGAAAAGTTTGGTGAAAGTTGCTGAAAAGGTATCCTGCGTACTTACCATTTCTGGCAAAATGTACAGTTTTGTGCGTACTTACTAAATACGCAAGACTTATCTCCTGCGTTCTTATAAGTGTGCAAGACTGAACTTGTGCGAACTTAAGTTATATCATGCGTACTTACATTTACTCCTGCGTACTTACAAGTACGCAAGAGGAAATCTAAATACGTAAGACTATTTCTCAAGTGCGCAAGGCCTAAACCAAGTGCGCAACTGTGTCTGACTTTTCTGAAATTTGACTAAGTGTTCACTATGTCGAATCTTCAGAATCTTGGAAACCTGCTGAATTATGATAATGAGATCGGTACACCACAGAAACCACCAAAGTTGCTGAACGTGAACGATTATTCTAATTGGAAAGCACGTTTCGAGCACTACATTTCTTATACCGACTCATCACTTTGGATACCAATCCATGAGGGATATAAGCATCCCACACACATCTATCTTGATGAAACCATGCCCAAACCTATCTCTAAGCTTTCTGACGAAGAAAAGAAAGCTTATGATCGTGAAAAGAAGGCACTTGGTTCGATCACTATGGCATTAACTCGGGAATTGTTCCACAGTTTCCGAGGGTATGACAATTCTATGGATCTCTGGAAAGCTTTACAGAAGAGATTCGAAGGAAATAGTGACATCAAGAAGAGTAAGCGGGATCTTCTCAGGAAGCAGTATGAGTGCTTCAGATTTTTTGAGAACGAATCTTTAGATGACCTCATCTCTAGGTTCTATCATTTACAGACTGAGTTGAAAGCTTTTGAACTCAGGTATCTGGATGAAGAGATGGTGGAAAAGTTTTTGGATGCTTTACCACCCAAATTTGAGATGTACATAACCCTGATGAGGGAAAATCCTAAATTCTATGAGCTGACAGTTGAAGAGGCAATAGGAAAGGTTCAAGCTCATGACATGAACCTAAGAAGAAAGGAGAGCTCTAGAAGAACCCAGATACAAGACCCATCTATGTATCATGGGACGACTTCTACATCCAAGTCATCGGGCTCTGGAATTGCCCTCTTCACTGGAAATCCCACTGAAGAAGACCACTCAACTGGGTGTGGTGGTCATGCTTGCTATGCTTTAGGATCAGGGTTGAGGTCTCATCATCAAAATACCTCAAGAAATCATCCTGCTACGTCTTCAGCTAACAACTCAGCTATAGCCAGAATAGCTGAAGATCATGTAGCACTATTCTCATCTTGTATGCTTGCATATGAAAATTTCATAGGTGGCAAGCTTACTGATCCAGAGACGATTGAAGAAGATTTTAATCAAGTGGATCCTGATGACATGGAGGACATGGATATTCAATGGAATATGGCCATGCTATTGAGGAGAGCCAAGCGTTTTCTGAACAGAACAGGAAGAAAGTTTATTGGCGGGGATCCTAATGCCAAGGTCGGGTTTGACAAATCCAAGGCCAAATGCTACAAGTGTCTGAACTATGGACACTTTGCTCGTGAGTGTCAGAAAGACAGAGCACCTGCCTCTGGTTTTACCCGACCCAGCCAAGGAAACAGCCATGGCCACAACAATCCAAACCACCACAATCAAAGCCAAGGTGGAACGTCCAATGCACTGGTAGCATAACAGGACGACAGCTTTGACTGGGGTGTTCATCTTGAGGATGCCATCATCGCACAAACCCAGGTTGGTCTCATGGCTGAGATCTTGGAGATGATGGAAGCAGAGAAAAGGGAAGCTTCTATGGCTGACCTAGAAGAATCTACAACTGCTGCTACAGAGGAGGTGAAGGAAGATGAAGAAATGGAAGCTCCTGTAGCTGATGAAGAGGAATCGGCCACTGCTGTTGCTCTCATGGCCATTGGAGAAACAACAAGTTCATCGTCTGAGGTAGATTCTAACCCTTTCTCTATTATTTCATGTTCTAAATGTCTAGGGCTAAAACTTGAAAATTCTAGTCTCCAAGACAAAATCGAACCCCTAAGTTTGGCAGCTCTAAACTATAAAGAAAATGAAAAACGTTTTAAAGATTCTATTGAAACGTTAAAAAAGGAAAAATCTGAATATTCTTAAAAAATAAGTGATCAACAGCTTCACTTAGATGTTGCATACAGGGGGTTAGAAAAACGGAACAATGAAATCAACAAACTGCAAAATGAGATCTTGCAAATAAAATGCACTAATGAGAAGTTGAAAAACTCCCACTTTGTGGTGGAACACTACGAGTCTGTGGTGAGATAACTGAATGGGTTAGGTTTAGGTACTAATGCCATTCCTCCACCAGTGAGCGGGAAGTTTGTCAATAGCTTAATAGACATTGATCTCACTTGTCTAGATGAGTCATCTGATAAGGATGATTCCCCTAAAAAGGATGAATCCTCAAGTAAGGCTAACTCCACATCTAGTGAGGAGTTTGTTACTGCTTCTGAAGACGGGTCGGTTAACTCTTGCCCTGAAGGAGTAGTATCTGAGGAGTTGTTGACTGAACAAAAGGTAAAGAAAAACGTTATCACTAATGGTGATAATTGCATTTTAACTGAACCCGATATCATTGAAACAAATGATAATCTAAAGGTAATGCTTTATAGGGGTATAAAGGTCTTAACCAAGCAAAGAAAGAAGCTTTTTCAGCTCATTATGGGCTTGGGTATAAAGAAAATTTGGAAAAATATTATACTCCCAAAAACCAAACTGTTAAGGTTCAGACTAATGTTCATAAACCAACTCCTCCTTCTCACAATGCTGAGTTATCTAAGGCCAGATATAACGAGCCTTTCAAGAGAACTTATGTAGACAAGAGGAACTGTTTTCACTGTGGCTTGGTTGGTCACATTTTTGTGAACTGTCCTTCTAAGAACCAAGGGAAACGACCTGTTGTTTCACAACCAGCTGTTATCCCCAGGTCGCCACCAATGAAACCATCTCCCAAACACCCTAAGCAAAATGTGGTGAAACCACCAGTCAAACCGATGGTAAAGCCTAAGATCATATCTGAAGCTAAACCATATGTTCCAAGAAAGGTAACGCAACATGCTGTCCTCGTGTATCTACCTCTGGTAGTACACGTACTGGTGAGAAACCTGTGGCAAGACTCTCTAAGCCACAGAGGATGAGACGGAACAAGAGGTTGAGAAAGCTTGAACAACTAACTTTAGTTCAATCAGGTGAAGCTCCCACAAGTTCACCTGCTGTAGTTGAACCAAAGTCTCCTGTTCCGGTTAAGAAACAGAAGAGATCCTGGACTGCAAAATCCAAAACTTCTCAATCTCCTAGTTCTATTTCTTCTAAAGATTCTTCAATTTTGAACAGTCATCATGACTGTGAGTTAAAGGAAGTAGTTTATTTTGAAAAGGATGGACGACCCAAGACCACAATGGCTTGGGTCTCCAAATCTAACTAATTCTTTTGTGACTCGTGCAGGGACGTCGAAGGGTACTATCTCTAACCGATGGTATGTAGATAGTGGATGTTCCAGGCACATGACAGGAAACATGGCCCTGCTTCAAGATGTTAAACCATTCAGAGGTGGCTATGTCGCCTTTGCCGGAGAAAAAGGCGGCAACATCACATGTCAAGGCGTGGTTTCGAACGGTTGTGTCAGCTTTGACAATGTCAACTTCTGCGAGCAGCTGAAGCATAACCTGTTGAGTGTCTCCCAAATGTGTGAAAAGGAGTACTCGGTGATGTTTGACAAGTCAGAATGCCTGATTCTCAAACCCGGTTTTGATGTTCCGGAAGATTGGATCCTGATGAGAGCGCCAAGAACAAACGACACCTATCAGATCGATATGAGCGTGGCAACAACCACCTCATCAGTTCCTACCTGTTTGCTTTCTAAAGCGACAGAGCTCGACTCCATCTTGTGGCATAGGAAACTCGGACATATTTCATATCGTAAAATGAATCATCTTGTCCGAAACGGTTTAGTAACCGGGGTTCCTAAGCTGAGGTTTACCGTTGCAGATGACTGTATGCCTTGTAAAAAGGGCAAACAGCAACGGAAGTCTCACAAGCCCAAGCTCCAAAACTCTATTGATACCCCTTTGGAGCTATTACACATGGATCTGTTTGGCCCCATAAGTATCAGGAGTATTGGAGGTAAGTCGTTCTGTCTAGTAGTAACTGATGATTTCTTACGTTTTTCTTGGGTGCATTTTTTAGGTACTAAAGACAAGACTGCTGATATTCTTCAATATTTGATCCTGAGCTTGGAATCTCTTTGCAAGCTGAAAGTTAGAAGAATAAGGAGTGACAACGGAACTGAGTTCAAGAATAATTTGATGGAGATTTTCTGTCTCAAGAAAGGGATCCATCACGAATTCAGCGCGCCGTACACGCCTCAGCAGAATGGAGTTGCTGAACGGAAGAACAGAACACTGATTGAGATTGCAAGGACTATGCTGTCGGATGCAAAGCTTCCTGTCACTTTCTGGGCAGAAGCCGTTAATACAGCTTGTCACGTCTTAAACAGAGTTCTGGTTGTGAAGAGGCACAACAAGACTTGTTACGAGTTGATCAACAATCGACTTCCCAATCTTGATTACCTAGTTCCTTTTGGTAGTCCCTGTTCCTTGTTACTACAGTACAAAGACCGCCAGTCTAAGTTTCATGCAAAAGCGATAGGCATCTTCTTAGGATACGTTGCCAACTCGCCTTGCAAGAGAGTGTACAACATAGGAACTCGTACTGTCGAGGAATGGTTTGAAGTGGATTATAGTAAACACAGCATTCCACTAGAACCAACAGGTCCAGCTTGGGGTTTTGATTATGATGCGCTATTCAAGTCATTCAATCTTCCTGATTTATCCGCAGTTGACGCCGCAAATGTTTATGAACTATTGGGTGGCGGTGATGACTCCAGCTTCTCTACTCGTACTACTATACCAATTATAACTCATGATTCCAATGCTGCATCTGCATCTGGAACTCATGACAGTGATGACAGTGAAGATGTTCTTGTTGTTGGAGATGACGCTCAAGCCAATCCCAACACAACTGTAGGAAATGAAGCTCCAGCTGATCCAATTAACATTGAATCTTATTCCTCTGGAACACAGGAAATAGGGGAGTTAATCACGAATTTAGATCCAGAAATTCAGGAACCGATTATACCGGAGACGAGAGTGCATAGGAATCATCCAATCGACAACATTATTGGTGATCCCTATACCAGTGTTCAGACTCGTCATCGAACCATCACTGAGAACACTAGTCTTTACACAGAGATACTTGACACTGGTGTCATGGAAACATGTCTGCATGCTGCATTCGTGTCCTAGTTAGAGCCGAAGAATGTGAAGGAGGCTCTCACTGATAACTGCTGGATTGAGGCAATGCAAGATGAATTGTCTTAATTCCAAAAGTTACACGTGTGGGATTTGATTGACTTGCCAAAGGGCTTTCAACCAATTGGAACCAGATGGGTGTTCAAATGCAAGACGGATGATCGTCATGTTGTTGTGAAGAACAAAGCAAGATTGGTTGTTCAGGGTTTTTATCAACAAGAGGGCTTGGATTACATGGAAGTATATGCCCCAGTTGCTAGAATTGAGGCCATTCGACTGTTCTTGGCTTATGCCACATATGTCGGCTTCAAGGTCTATCAAGTTGATGTGAAGAGTTGTAACATCCCGAGTTTTAGAGTGTGAAAGAATTCACGAAAAATTTAAAACTTATATAAGAAAAGGGAAGCGGGCTTGGGCCGGGGTGTATAGGCCGAAAGGGACAAGGGTTTGGGCCCTTATAAGTCTCAAGACCAGCCCCAAACCCTCATTTGCAACACCATTTTCGGAATTCTAGAGAGAGAAAGCGAGAGAGAGCCTAGAGAGAGAAAGTCCCGGTTTTCGGACTAGAGCTTCAAGGATCGTTAGCAAGAGTCTCGCGAGTGTTTAGCAACGAAAAGGAAGTGATTACAGGTAACCGATTCTCCTAGATCTGAGTTTTAGTTCATTTTTGGGTTTTTCGGGTTTTTCGGGTTTTGGGTGAAACGGGAACGTTTTTACAGATGAAACTGAACGAAAAGCATAGATTTGAGTTCTTAAACGAAAAACAAACGTTTTGAATGTAAAAAGTCCGGATCTTGACCAGGTCGGACCTGCATTGCGAAAGTTAGGGTTTTTCACGGGGAAGATAGCTGAGTTCTGCAGGTATCGAAACTAGAAGTTTCGAGCGGCCTGCAGGTATCGAAACTAGAAGTTTCGAGCGGCCTGCAGGTATCGAAACTAGAAGTTTCGAGCGGCCTGCAGGTATCGAAACTAGAAGTTTCGAGCGGCCTGCAGGTATCGAAACTAGAAGTTTCGATGGGCCTGCACCTGTCGAAACTAAGTAGTTTCGATAGGTCTGCATCAGTAAGTGAAGTCAGTGTATTCACCTGTAACAGAACGAGTAAACCGTTAGAGTCGGGATTAGGTCTGATATTTGTCAACTGTTATGATTGTTCAGATTGAGTGAGATCCAGTAGACCATTCCAGCTAAGATAAGAGGTGAGTTCTAATCCCCTTTTTGCCTTCTTTAGGGGTGGTGTGCATACTTAGTGTAAAGTGTTTATTATATTTTATATATTATAAACTGAAGAGAAAAGCCATGTTTTAGTGAAAGGTTTAAAAGAGGCAAAAGTATGTTTTTCAGTAAAGTAAGATATATCATTTGGCAAGCGTTTACTATATTTTCATATACATAAACAAAGGCATGATATATGTGCTAGTATGTTTTCAGTAAAGTAAGATATATCATTTGGCAAGCGTTTACTATATTTTCATATACATAAACAAAGGCATGATATATATGATAAGCTATGTTTCAGAAAGTAAGATGTATTTTATGATAAGCTATGTTTCAGAAAGTAAGATGTATTTTATGATAAGCTATGTTTCAGTAAAAGTAAGATATATCATTTGGCAAGCGTTTACTATATTTTCATATACATAAACAAAGGCATGATATATATGATAAGCTATGTTTCAGAAAGTAAGATGTATTTTATGATAAGCTATGTTTCAGAAAGTAAGATGTATTTTATGATAAGCTATGTTTCAGTAAAAGCAAAGATATATCATTTGGCAAGCGTTTACTATATTTTCATATACATAAACAAAGGCATGATATATATGATAAGCTATGTTTCAGAAAGTAAGATGTATTTTATGATAAGCTATGTTTCAGTAAAAGCAAAGATATATCATTTGGCAAGCGTTTACTATATTTTTATATACATAAACAAAGGCATGATATATGTTAAGTTATGAACAAGATTTACAGAAAGATTTATGAACAGTAAAGTGAACAGTTTTCCTTCGGGAATATGTACCAGCTATAAAGGTCCTTGGGACAGATGTTACTTGTACAAGATGTCAGATATGGGTTCTACCCATTAGTAAGAACCTTAGGGTTCGTTAACAGTTGTACAACTGGGATGAGTGACGGCGGTTGCTCGGGAGGTCCACGCAACCTCCCCTTAGCGTTAAGCGGTATTGTCGGTTCATGGACGTGAGCCATGGGGGCATTGACCAGGGTATTGTCGGTTCATGGATGAATCCATGGGGGCATTGACCAGGTACTCGTCGGTTCATGGTCGTTGACCATGGGGGCGGTACAGTAGTAACAAAGAATTGACGGATAAGCGGTATTGTCGGTTCATGATCGTTGATCATGGGGGCATTGACCAGGTACTTGTCGGTTCATGGATGTAAGCCATGAGGGCAGTACAGTAAAGAGGAATTGACGGTTTATTATACGTTTTAAACTGTTTGAAAAGTAAAGTGTGTTAAGTTTAGCCTTAATGGCAGTATATATATGTTTGAAAAGTAAAGTGTGTTAAGTTTAGCCTTAATGGCAGTATATATATGTTTTGAAAAGTAAAGTATGTAAAGTTTTGCTTAAGAGCAGTATGTATGTATTAGTAAATCTTTTATATAAATGATTTAATGTAAACGTTAGAACTCACTCAGCGTTGCTGATTTTTAGTATGCACATCAGTTAAGTGTAGGTGGCAGTAGATGGAAGTGGATGCTTGGCTAGGCGAGAAGAGTTACCCGAAGACCAGAGTCTGGCATCCTGTCTATGTTATTGTTTTAGATGATTCAGACAAGTTTCAGTTTGTATGTTGACAAGTTATGTTTAGACATGTTATGTGTTTCTGCTGCGTATGTTAAAGTTTTAAATCGTTTCCGCTGTGTTAAAGAATGTCTTATGATTAAGTTCTATTTGTTGATGAGTAAATCCAATAAGTGAAGCCTTTCAGGAAAGGGGCCTCACAAGTTGGTATCAGAGCCATAGTTTGAGAGATTTGGACATCCCCGATGTCCAGACTTAAACTGAGAATGGGACAAGAAGCGGATGCCAGTACGGGTAACTCAAGCCAAAGCATCAGAAGCGTATAGTAAGTAAAGTTTACCTTTAGAGTGTCAAGATAAGAATAGAGGCTTTAGTGGAACCATGAAAGCGAATAAATAGAAAACAAGATGTGATGTAATGGTTAATTGCAGATGGCCAGTGTATATTAACATCTTACCTTACTTATTGTGTTCTACATATTCCCTAGCATGGTGAAATTAAATCTTTTGTTCTCTATCTTTCAGTTAGAAATGGCTAGACGTGGAGGAACTAGAGGGGGTGGAGGAGGAAGACGTGGTGGGCGTACAGGCCGCCACGGTGGAGCTAGCACAAACCAAGTGATTGAAGGGAGTGTTCACACTACCCATACTGATACGGTAGTCAGTCAGCACAATGTTGAACTTGCGGCAGAAGATGATCAGACATTCGAGTTCGAGCCGGCCGTGCAAGCAGCTATTGGCCGTGAGTTTATCCGACTGTTGAAGGAAACCTTACCGGCCATACTAGACGAAGCCTTGAGGAAGGCCAAGGAGAGCCCTAACACAACTGAAGAGCCTGTGGTGCTTCCAGCAATGGGAGGACCAAATCTAGTAGAAAATGTTGCACCGCCTGCTCGCGGCTGTGACTATAAGGCGTTTCGGGGTTGTGATCCACCCGTGCTTACTGGGGAGAAGGAAGCATCAGATACCTTAGATTGGATTAACGGCATGGAGTCGACCATTCGTCTTAGTGAATGTCGACCGGAACAAGCAGTCATGTTCGCTGCAAAGTCATTGAAAGGAGAAGCAGCGCACTGGTGGGAAACTGTGAAACAAGCTAAGGGTGACCAAGCGGTCGGATTGATGAGGTGGAGCAACCTGAAAGCGTTGGTAATTGAAAAGTTTTGTCCTAAAAATGAGGTCCACAAGGTGGAAAGGGAATTCTTGACTCTACAAGCCGGACTCATGACTCACCGGCAATATACTTCAAAGTACAACGAGTTGGCACGCCTGGTGCCTCATCTTGTAACGACTGAGGAAAGGAGAATTCACTACTATGTTCAAGGGTTGCCTCCAAAGATACGTACCTTTGTAAAGGCCAACACACCGAGTACCTTTGAGTCGGTGGTTGTTCTGAGCGGAGTTGTCTATGATGACATTGCCTCTGAAGTCATTGCTGAAGCACCCAAGAAACAAGCAGCTAAGCGCACTGCTGAGGAACTTCAGGGTCCTAACGATAGGAGGGCAAGGGTAGAAGCAGAGGGTCTATGCGGTAAATGTGGGAGGAGACATGGAGGTGAATGTAAGGCGGGTCAGGTGGGATGTTTCAGGTGTGGCAAGTTTGGACACCAATCACGGGACTGCCCGGAAAGGCCAAGATGCCACAATTGTGGGGGACAGGGACACGTGAGCCGAGATTGTAGGAAGCGCAAAGAGCCGGAAGCGGGAGGATCCGGAAAGGGTAAGGGTGCAGAGAAAGAACCTTACATCAACAAGGCCACAGCAAGGGTTTACCAGATGACTCAGTAAGGTACGTTGCAAACTCTTATTTGTGATATGCCAAGTTTACGATTTTATTTCCTTGAATGATTAGTTAGCCCCATCAGCTTAGGAGCCTTAGAACTAGATATTACCCGGATTAGATCCTCAGCGGTAGTTAATCACAATGGCCTTCATGACCAAGCTGCCTTGCATAGCTACGGTTTATGCCACCCATTCTATGATTTGCTATCGGTATAGCTTATGGCAGGTTTCGAGGACGAAACCTATTGTAAGGAGGGTAGACTTGTAACATCCCGAGTTTTAGAGTGTGAAAGAATTCACGAAAAATTTAAAACTTATATAAGAAAAGGGAAGCGGGCTTGGGCCGGGGTGTATAGGCCGAAAGGGACAAGGGTTTGGGCCCTTATAAGTCTCAAGACCAGCCCCAAACCCTCATTTGCAACACCATTTTCGGAATTCTAGAGAGAGAAAGCGAGAGAGAGCCTAGAGAGAGAAAGTCCCGGTTTTCGGACTAGAGCTTCAAGGATCGTTAGCAAGAGTCTCGCGAGTGTTTAGCAACGAAAAGGAAGTGATTACAGGTAACCGATTCTCCTAGATCTGAGTTTTAGTTCATTTTTGGGTTTTTCGGGTTTTGGGTGAAACGGGAACGTTTTTACAGATGAAACTGAAAGAAAAGCATAGATTTGAGTTCTTAAACGAAAAACAAACGTTTTGAATGTAAAAAGTCCGGATCTTGACCAGGTCGGACCTGCATTGCGAAAGTTAGGGTTTTTCACGGGGAAGATAGCTGAGTTCTGCAGGTATCGAAACTAGAAGTTTCGAGCGGCCTGCAGGTATCGAAACTAGAAGTTTCGAGCGGCCTGCAGGTATCGAAACTAGAAGTTTCGAGCGGCCTGCAGGTATCGAAACTAGAAGTTTCGATGGGCCTGCACCTGTCGAAACTAAGTAGTTTCGATAGGTCTGCATCAGTAAGTGAAGTCAGTGTATTCACCTGTAACAGAACGAGTAAACCGTTAGAGTCGGGATTAGGTCTGATATTTGTCAACTGTTATGATTGTTCAGATTGAGTGAGATCCAGTAGACCATTCCAGCTAAGATAAGAGGTGAGTTCTAATCCCCTTTTTGCCTTCTTTAGGGGTGGTGTGCATACTTAGTGTAAAGTGTTTATTATATTTTATATATTATAAACTGAAGAGAAAAGCCATGTTTTAGTGAAAGGTTTAAAGGAGGCAAAAGTATGTTTTTCAGTAAAGTAAGATATATCATTTGGCAAGCGTTTACTATATTTTCATATACATAAACAAAGGCATGATATATGTGCTAGTATGTTTTCAGTAAAGTAAGATATATCATTTGGCAAGCGTTTACTATATTTTCATATACATAAACAAAGGCATGATATATATGATAAGCTATGTTTCAGAAAGTAAGATGTATTTTATGATAAGCTATGTTTCAGAAAGTAAGATGTATTTTATGATAAGCTATGTTTCAGTAAAAGTAAGATATATCATTTGGCAAGCGTTTACTATATTTTCATATACATAAACAAAGGCATGATATATATGATAAGCTATGTTTCAGAAAGTAAGATGTATTTTATGATAAGCTATGTTTCAGAAAGTAAGATGTATTTTATGATAAGCTATGTTTCAGTAAAAGCAAAGATATATCATTTGGCAAGCGTTTACTATATTTTCATATACATAAACAAAGGCATGATATATATGATAAGCTATGTTTCAGAAAGTAAGATGTATTTTATGATAAGCTATGTTTCAGTAAAAGCAAAGATATATCATTTGGCAAGCGTTTACTATATTTTTATATACATAAACAAAGGCATGATATATGTTAAGTTATGAACAAGATTTACAGAAAGATTTATGAACAGTAAAGTGAACAGTAAAGTGAACAGTTTTCCTTCGGGAATATGTACCAGCTATAAAGGTCCTTGGGACAGATGTTACTTGTACAAGATGTCAGATATGGGTTCTACCCATTAGTAAGAACCTTAGGGTTCGTTAACAGTTGTACAACTGGGATGAGTGACGGCGGTTGCTCGGGAGGTCCACGCAACCTCCCCTTAGCGTTAAGCGGTATTGTCGGTTCATGGACGTGAGCCATGGGGGCATTGACCAGGGTATTGTCGGTTCATGGATGAATCCATGGGGGCATTGACCAGGTACTCGTCGGTTCATGGTCGTTGACCATGGGGGCGGTACAGTAGTAACAAAGAATTGACGGATAAGCGGTATTGTCGGTTCATGATCGTTGATCATGGGGGCATTGACCAGGTACTTGTCGGTTCATGGATGTAAGCCATGAGGGCAGTACAGTAAAGAGGAATTGACGGTTTATTATACGTTTTAAACTGTTTGAAAAGTAAAGTGTGTTAAGTTTAGCCTTAATGGCAGTATATATATGTTTGAAAAGTAAAGTGTGTTAAGTTTAGCCTTAATGGCAGTATATATATGTTTTGAAAAGTAAAGTATGTAAAGTTTTGCTTAAGAGCAGTATGTATGTATTAGTAAATCTTTTATATAAATGATTTAATGTAAACGTTAGAACTCACTCAGCGTTGCTGATTTTTAGTATGCACATCAGTTAAGTGTAGGTGGCAGTAGATGGAAGTGGATGCTTGGCTAGGCGAGAAGAGTTACCCGAAGACCAGAGTCTGGCATCCTGTCTATGTTATTGTTTTAGATGATTCAGACAAGTTTCAGTTTGTATGTTGACAAGTTATGTTTAGACATGTTATGTGTTTCTGCTGCGTATGTTAAAGTTTTAAATCGTTTCCGCTGTGTTAAAGAATGTCTTATGATTAAGTTCTATTTGTTGATGAGTAAATCCAATAAGTGAAGCCTTTCAGGAAAGGGGCCTCACAAGAGTGCTTTCCTTTATGGTAAAGTTCATGAAGAGGTCTATGTCACTCAACCTCCCGGTTTTGAAGATCCGCATAATATTAATAAAGTGTATAAGCTCGACAAAGCACTTTATGGTCTTCATCAAGCACCGCGGGCATGGTTTGAGACATTATCTAAGCATTTACTGTCTAATGGTTTCGACTGTGGACAGATTGACTCGACCCTCTTCATTAGGAAAGCAGGAGGTGACATTCTTCTTGTGCAAGTATACGTCGACGACAGTATCTTTGGATCTACCAATGAAGGGATGTGTAGGGAATTCGAGCAGGTGATGAAGTCCAAGTTTGAAATGAGTAATATGGGTGAATTGTCATTCTTCCTGGGTCTGCAAGTCAGTCAAAGAGAGGATGGCATCTATCTACATCAAACTAAGTATGTGCAGGACATCTTGACAAAATACAAGATGAATGATAGCAGTACTTATGGCACACCTATCCCAGTCAATCATTGTCTGCATCCTGATAAAGATGGAAAGGATGTAGATAGCAGATTGTACCGTGGGATGATCGGATCACTTATGTATCTCATAGCTTCAAGACCCGATATAATGTTTGCTGTGTGCTTGTGCTCAAGGTTTCAGTCTCAACCGAAGGAGTCACATATGATAGCCGTGAAGAGAATTTTCAGATACCTGAAAGGGAAACCCCGATTAGGTCTTTGGTACTCTAAGCAGCAGTCATTCGACTTCAAAGCCTACACTGATTCAGATTATGGCGGTTGTAACCTTGACCGAAAGTCAACTTCTGGTGGATGTCAATTCTTAGGAGACAGACTGGTCTCCTTGCAGTGTAAGAAGCAGTCAACGGTTTCTGTCTTAACTTGTGAAGCAGAATACATTGCTGCAGCGAGCGGTTGTTCTCAGATACTGTGGATTCAGCAGTAGTTGAGAGATTACGGCTTAAACTTCACTGGAACTCCTCTATTCATTGACAACAATGCCACAATGTCCATCACAAATAACCCGGTGAAACATTCCAAAACTAAACATATAGAGATTCGCCATCACTTCATCCGTGATTGTGCTGAAAAGCATTTAATTGAACTTGTAAAAGTTCACACGGATGACAATCTTGCTGACCTTTTCACAAAGGCATTTGATCGATCCCGTTTTGAGCATCTTGTCAACTTGATAGGAATGTTCAATCCTAGGTGAAAATTAATTTTTCTTAAATCAATTCAATTCATGGAAGTTAAACTATATTTCTTTTAAATGTTTTGTATAGTTCTTTTAAGTTTCAAAATATTTTACAAAAACAAAAACAAAAATAGAAAATGGAGAAAATTTCAAAGTTAACTTGAGAAAAGAGGAAATGATAGTACATCAGAAATGATCTAAACGTCATAGACTGCTCATATGGGAAATGATTGCGTCATGTTTACTTAACTGTTTAACTTATCATGTTTTTAATCTGCTTATTTGCAAGTAATTTAAATTCTCAGTAGGCTGTATTCGTCTTTGAATCACTAGTAGTGTGGAAACTAAATCTAAATTACAACTGTGATTTGAACCCATGTTTGCAAGTGTGTGTGCGTAAAAGAATAGAAAAGATCATTATCAGATATAGGATATTAGATTTTGGCAATAATTTTCTTTTGAGGTCAGTTTCGGGTTATGTCGTTAGCACAATTAATGCGGTTCATCTCACTGCCCATACTCACAAGTATGCAATGAGAGATTGAATCAAGACATGCCTCTACATTAACCGTTGAGCATGTATTCACCCTTGAATCACTCCTGATTCATTGAAATCAAATCCAGATAAAAGTTGGATCCCTTTACCTTATTCAAACACCACATATATTATCATGAATCATCATTCCGATATTCAATAAAGAAAATCAAATGAAACCAAGACAAATGAATCACTCGATTCTGAATCTTATGATTCCTGATAATCCTTATGGATTCTGCTTGATTTTTCCTGTGCTAATAGATGTAACTTCATTCTGAAGATTTAGAAAATCATTGGGAAAATCTTAGATTCCTTGAGATAATGCAGTTTACATTAGTATAGCATATCAATGGGGTAAACGTTGTATATCTTATAAATAATACCTTAATACACAAGAATGTGATACAAAGATGCTTATAGTTTCAAATCTTATAATATTGTCAACTTGAATTACTTGTTTATGTGCTTATTACGTATGAATAAATAGTAATCAATGACATGATCCCATATTCTTTGATGTTTATATTGTATCGTTTTTGCTAAAAGATAGCCTAATATGATCCTCTGCTCGTGTCTTTGATCAAAAATAGTTTGTGTGAATTCTTGTATATTTTATTAGAAAAGATCAAAAAGTTTTTAAGTTTATGCATAGTTCAATTTTATTAAAAAAAAAAAAAAACCAAAAATATTTGTGTTTAAACTTCCTGAATTGTATTTGAATCCTCCTGATTGAATATTTTTATCTTGTTCGTTATTTGACTTGAAATACTTCATAAATTCTGAGTTTAAAGTTTGCGCACTTAAGGGTTTGTGCGTACTTGTAAGTGCACATGAGGTAAGCCCTGCGTACTTAACAAGTACGCATGAGTTAAGTCTTGCGCACTTGTAAGTACGCAAGAGTTAAAGCTTGCGCACTTGTAAGTACGCACGAGTTAAAACGTGCGCACTTATTAAGTACGCACGACATTTTAGTGTTGAGTATTAAAGGAGGACTTAGAATTTTCAGGGTTTTCACCATATTCAAACCGAATTTTCCCTCTGCAAACTTACTCAAAAATTCAAGTGTTCCAATCCATCTTTTCGTCCCACTACTAGTTTCATCACCTCATAACATCGACTTGGTGAGATTTTGGGCTTAATCCATCCACAAAAACTAGTGACAGTGGACCGATTCTTGACTAAGAAAACCTAAGTTCAATCCGTGATTTTTAGGGTAAATTGGGGGTTGTTTGGGTAACCCATTATCATTAAACATGATTAGATCACATAACCGACCCTTAATCGTCCTTTTAATCTTCGATTTTTGACTTTGGGTTTGAAGTCGAACAGTCAGTGTGTCGGTCGACCATTTTAGGTCAAAATTGGTCATGTTTAGCAAGTATTTGGTGTTGTGGTTAGTCCCATAGGTTAGAATCATTGATTCCGACCTAGTGGTGACCCAATACACCCAATTTTTGCACCTTGATTGAATTTCAAACTTCTGCATTTTCACCAAGTACGTTTCCTGCGCACTTAACAAGTACGCAAGAAGCACTTCCTGCGTACTTGTTAAGTACGCAAGAGGAAACTCCTGCGTACTTGCTAAGTACGCAGGACCAACACTTGGCAAAAATTCCTAAGTCTGAAATTTTGTTCAAAGAGTAACTGCTATACTGAGTCATGTGTATCCGTTTTCGATGATACGTGTTGTTCTTATGATGTTTCCTGTGTGTTTTTGCAGATCATGGCTCGGGCGTTTACTAATGAATTCAACCTGTTAGCCAACACAGAACTAGAATGGAAGGGTGCAACATTGCAGTATAAAGACATAGTTGATTTCTTGAACCGTTCAAGAATCAGCTACGCCATTTCTGCTGACCCGATAGTGTCCAGACCCTACCTTGAGCAGTTTTGGGAGACAGCAGAGCACGACTGCACGGTAACCCCCAATGTTATAAGGGCTACCGTTGCTGGTCATGTTATTGCTTTCTCTGAAGAGACTATACGAAGGGTCCTTCAATTCAGAGACCTTGCAACAGACCCGACAGCCTATCCAGACTACTTTGTAGACGGCTGTTGGAGACAAAGAATGGGATATGTCGGTGCAAGGGACTATGCTTCATACAAAAAGATGTGGGTATTAGATCAATGGAGATATTTTGCCCATGTCATGATCATGTGCATCTCATCAAGAAAAGCTGGGAAAGATGCCATGGGTCATGACCTTGCAGCAGCCATGGTCGGCCTTTCTCTCAACAAGGGCTACAACTTCTCCCGCTACATCTTTAAGGCCATCAATGACCAGATCAACACAGCGGAGAGGTTTCGGTTCTTGTTATACCCTCGGTTTGTGCAACTTTTGATAAATGACGCGTTGCCAAACCTTCCTGCTATAGGGGAGAGACTGCAAGTAAAGAGGGTGGATAAAAGAGTTTTCGCCCAATTTCTAAAGCCAGGCAGTGTAGATCCTACCCCTGTGCATACAGAACTCTTTGGCCACCTCATCAATGACGCGTATGTGGCCCCCGGTGACTAGAGATGGTACAGTCCTGACTCGAAGCCTGAATTGAGTGAACACTCCGATGAGCAACAGGAACAACAACAGGAGGAAATGGAGAGTGATGAAGGATCGTTTGAGGATGGAGACGACGAAGGCGGTGATGGTGGTGCTGAGGAATCCGATTCAGATGCAACAGAATCAGATTCTTCTGATTCCAATGACGCACCATCGCAGGCACACCCCAGGAGATCGGCACAGGTAACCCTACCTGAGTCGTCCTCAAAAAGAAAGCGACAGAGCTCGAGCAGCGAATATGAGCCATCCTCTGACTCTGACGCTGCTCTACAAAGATAAAGACGAGAGAGTGTTCATAAGAACAGGGGAGATAGGCAAGAGGTTGCTATTTCCAGGGTAGTAGAGGTCCCGACTGTGCAGCAAGTACAAGTTCCAACTGCCAGTCCAGATTCAGCTTCTACCCCACCAGCACAACAATTGTACCGTAGGAGGAGAAGACCACAAGTTCAAGCTGACGTGGTAGTCACAGCAGTCACAGAGGAGGTTCCTGTGACGGTGACCCTCCCTACAACATCAGTCCAGGTGGCGGTGACTACTCCAATTGTCACGGGGTCTGTCACCATCACCCCTACCATTACCCCAATAACTCTCGTCACATCTTCCATCCCAACTACCACCACTGAGCCCCTAAGTCAACCCTTCAATTATGGAGATTTCACGCAAGGGTTTGACTTTGATACCATATTTTCCTCCCCTATTCACACTGCTGAAGCGTCCTCATCCAGACATCCTGATCCGAATGATGCTAGGATAGATGTTCTGGAAACCCAAGTTGCTGGATTACTGAAGACCATTCAGAAATCGAAGGAGGAGTCTGACGCTCAACAAGCACAGATCAATTCTTTGATAGATGAAGTTACAATCCTTCGTAGCCAGAGAACAGGGACTGAGGAACGACTGAAAAACGTCCTGGTCCAGAATGAACTACTAATAAAGACAAATGAAATGATGCTGGGTCATGGGTCGTCCATGGAGCTCAGGTTTGACGCTCAAAGGAAGGAGCATGAGCTGATGGCCAAGCTGATTGCTGATCTGACCAAGAAGCTTGATGCTCAGGGGGAGAAAGAAAAAGAGAAAGAGAAGGAGAAGAGGACTACTGGTGATGAGGCGTGTCATCCGGTCGACTTGACTAAGGATGATGACAAGGACAAGGATCCCGAAGCCGGTCCTAGTGGAGGTGAGCACCAAGCTTTAGCAATCGTGCCCATCTCTGCTGTTCCAATGGCTCAGGGGGAGTCGACTCATTAAGAGGGTGGTGATACCTCTGGTGGTGGTGGTGGTGAGAAAGGAAAGTCAGTGGCTGAAGTACTTAAGGACTTATCTGATGATGAGATCCTATATCTAGAGCCTGACTATTCCAATGAAGCATAGATCGATGCTCTCTTCAATCTAGAAGAAGGAGAGATCGACTCTGGTGACGACTGGGATGATGATGACGAAGATGTTGTGATCGAAAATCCCAAGGGTGACGGGGAAGGAGAGTATGTGCTAGAAGATGGAGAGATCTTTGAATTTCTATCCTTCGATGCTCCGCTCGACACAGGTTTAGTCGAGCAGGCTGGTTATGTAGAAGCCATGACTGAAGCCTCCCTAGTTGACCCTGAACCTGTGGACCCAGAGGCACCAAAAGAAACAGACATGCCTTCCACTTTATCAAAGGGTCCGGCTCCGGTGTGGCAAAAGACGTCTATCATAGACAAGCACGGAGCAACAGGGATGATCTTGGCTGTAAGGTTCGAGGAGGATAAGCAGCTGTTCGCAATCAAACGATCTGGCGGGGTTCAATACTTGAAACCCACCAGTGAAGCGTTCAGCTCCTTACCCAAATACGACCTTGTGAACCTAGCAAACCGAGAGCTGCTGGGTCATTCCAATCACGCAGTGGCGATGAGTTTGTGGGTGGTTCTACAGCGAGAAGCAAGATCAGGGAAGTTCGAGATGTTCAAGCCTCAAGTGCCCAAGAGAGTCAAGGATAAGCACGCTGTACATCCTGTGACTAAGAAGCACTTAAAGAAATTGGTATACAAGCCAGTGCAATGTGAAACTAAGATTCCCCTGAGCAAGTTATCTCAGGATATTCTTGGTGACATGTGGTATGGTACGTAGATCCAAAGACGGGCGAGGCTGTGATCATGGGAAAGGGACGTTCCGAGAGTGGGAACCTAGTGCAAAAAGAACTGATCAGAATATTTGATGAAGTCTGCTTCATCAACTTTTCAGTGAAAGATCTGGAGGTACTAGCAGAACACTATTGCGTCTACACGGACGAATGGATAAAGCTCCTTGCTTCTAAATATGACAAAGTGATTAAGTTCTGCCTTGATTACAAGAAGAAGATGGAAGCTACAGACTGAAGATTGAAGACTGAAGACGATGAAGATCCCGAGTTGTTGTTAAGGGGGAGTTTGTTGAAGCACTTTCATGTGACAACATTCTGGATAGAGTCTTAGTTTGTATTTTCATGTCTGTAATTGTCTTTGTATGTAAGAGTCTTTATGTATTAGTTTATCGAGTTATATTTACTTTTACATATTGAATGTTGCATTTCTTTCTAAGTGTCTTGCGCACTTACATGTGCGCAGGGGAAAGCTCCTGCGTACTTAGCAAGTACGCAAGAATACCTTTGCGTACTTGTTAAGTACGCAAGAGCAATTTGCCCTGCGCACTTGCTAAGTGCGCGGGCATCAGGTCAGGTATAAGTAGGATAGGTTGACAGAAGTTAAGTACGTAGGCTTTAGTGCAAATACGCAGATTGTAACCTAAGTGCTTTTCTCTGTAACCTTCAAGTGTTTATAATACAAAGAAAGTTTAAAGTGTCTTCTCTTGTCGGTTTACTTTGTTTAGCTAGACTCTCCACCTAGTCACGGGCATTCCGCACCCGGTCCGACTTGTAGACCCACTTGCAGTGACGATCCGCCACACCCGAGGGACCTACATGAACTATGTGGAGCAACTTGAACACAATCTTTTGAGTGTATCTCAAGTGTGTGACAAGAAGTTCTCATTCAATTTCAATGATACTGAATGTTATATCTTGAAACCTGGATTTGTTATTCCTGACGAATGGATTCTAATGAAGGCTCCGAGGAGAAATGACACATATGTCTTAGATATGAGTGTTGCCACGACAACTGATTCTATTTCGACATGTTTACTCTCTAAAGCGCCTGACTCATATTCTATTCTGTGGCACAGGAAGCTTGCTCACATCAATTACAGGAAAATGAATTGTCTAGTGAAGCATGATCTGGTTATTGGTGTTCCGAAAATAAAATTCTCCGTTCCTAATGACTGTATTCGTTGCAACAATGGGAAACAACACAAGGAGTCCCACAAATCTAAGACTAAGAATTCAATTGTGACTCCATTGGAGCTGCTACATATGGATTTGTTTGGACCGATTGGTATAAGGAGCATTGATGGTAAATCTTACTGTTTGGTGGTAACAGATGATTTCTCTAGATTTTCATGGGTTAAGTTCCTTGCTTCTAAAGCTGAAACCACAAAGATGGTGCAATTCTTAATCTTGGGTTTAGAGAACTTGGCAAACAGAAAGTCAGAAGAATTAGGAGTTACAATGGCAGTGAGTTCAAGAATAGCAAGATGGGTTTATTCTGTCTACAAAAGGGAATTCATCATGAATTCAGTGCGCCATATGTACCTGAACAAAACGGAGTTGCTGAACGAAAGAACAGAACTTTGGTTGAAACGGCACGTACGATGCTTGCAGATTCTAAGCTTCCAGTTACTTTTTGGGCTGAGGTTGTGAATACTGCGTGTCAAGTTTTGAACATAGTTTTGACCGTGAAGCGACACAACAAGACATGTTATGAGTTGCTTAATAATCGGAAGCCAAATATGGAGTATTTTCTACCTTTTGGCAATCCATGTACCCTGTTGAATGTTAGAGATGTCCCAACCAAGTTCAGTTCTAAGGCTATTGAAATGATCTTTCTGGGGTATGTTGTAAATTCTACTACAAAAAGGGTTTATAACAAAGAGACTCGTCAGGTTGAGGAATGGTTTCATATTGACTGTTCGAATCGTTCTTTACCTCAAATGGCGATTGGACCAGTCTGGGCTTTTGATTATAACAGCTTATTCAAGTCTTTTCATTTACCTTCTGATATTTCTCCTGAAGAGGCTGCTGTGTTATATGAGTCTTGTCAGGATGCACATAATGGTGGTTTTATACCGACTATGGTTCAACATTCATCTGTTTCATCTACCTCTGCTCCAAATCCTAATGTTGCTTCTTGCTCGGGACCACAAGATTCTGATAGCGAGGAAGAAGATGTTTTTCAAGATTCTTCTGCTGATCCATTATTTGTTGATGAACCTTCTACTTCGACACAAGCTCAGGGGGAGTTTACTACAACTCTCAACTCGGAGATACTAGTTAATCAGGACTTGTCTTCTCAATCTGAAACAACTCAAGTTGATGTGTTGCCGTTCCTGAAGTTGCATCAATCAAAGAACTCAAAGATCATCTGGTGACAAATATAACTGGGAATTTGAGAGATGGAGTGTAGACGCGTTCTATTATTGAAAACACTTGCTTGTATACATGTATTAAGGATACTGGTGTTCTTGATGTTTGCTCACATTCAAGTTTTATTTCTCAGGTCGAACCAAAGAATGTAAAAATGGCTTTGTGTGATAACAATTGGATAGAAGCAATGCAGGAAGAGCTTGCTCAATTTGATAAGCTAAAAGTCTGGAATCTTGTAGATCTTCTAAAGGGTGTAACATCCCCAAAATAATAAACGAATAAATACAGTGAGGCCGGAGATTTAGTCGGAATATTTAAACGCATAAGCCAAAAAAACACAAGAGAAAGGGAGCGGGCTTGGGCTCGGCTTCAATAGGCCGAGGGAGCCAAGCTATATAAGGGGCATGGCAGCCTCAAACTTCCACCATTTGCAAGTTTAGAGGGAAAGGAGAGCTCGGGCCTAGAGAGAAAAAGTTGATGGATCGACCCGGGATTGAAGAAGCATATTACTGCTAAGCTCATGAGCAAAACCTCCGAATCAGAACCCCAATCCAGGTAACGATTAGACCTTAAACTGAGTTTTGGTTTACTTTAGGATTTTCGAGTTTTAGCTAAATAGGTAACGTTTTTACGGATGAAACTTGAAAATGAGCTTAGGTATAACATCAACAATGAAAACCGAACGTTTTGATCAAAGAAAATTTAGATATTGACATGATCAGATTCGCAGGCAAAAACTTCGGATTTTTGGGGAAGATGACTACCCGACAGGCGAACTTGTTGGGGCGAACTTATCAAGTTCGGCAGACAAGTTCGCTTGTAGCATCAAGAGGCGAACTTGGTTATGTTCGCCTGCTTAAGTTTGCCTGGTTAAGTTCGCTTGGTCAAGTCAGGCGAACTTAGGACAAGTTCGCCTAGACTTTAGGCAGCGAACTTAGCCTTAAGTTCGCCTAGTTCAGCTGAAGTAAAAGTGTGTAATTTAAATTAGGTCTGATGTATGTGTAATTAACCAATCCAGATCGTGTGTGGCACTCATTGGACCGCTGTTAGGACAGGACGAGACTAGCTCATCAGGTGAGTTCTATGTTCCCCCTCTATGTTATGTGCAAACCTTATTAAATGTTTTGGGGCTGAAGTGTATACGCTAAATGAATAAATGTTATGAATGTCAATGTGATCATACGTGATATATACATATATGTATCAAAATGAATGATGAACAAAGAATGAAACGTATGATTATAAAGAACGAATGAAAGAATGACATAACGTGAATGAATGAAATCTTGCTTTATATTTTATATATTGCATGTTATGAATGTATGTAAACATTATGGAAGCTTTGATGAAAACGGCTACTTCGATAGACGGATGACCACGTGACTATTTTGCAACCGGGAAAAATACGTTCCTTCATCAGCTAGGACGTATGAAAGGCATTAATGGACGGTCAAAGCAATTGCCTTATAATAGTATAACGGTTGCATAAACAATAGTTCGTGTGGGAAACGGATGCCTTACGGCAGACGGGCGAATATACGGACTACGACGGTAGGACGGTTAAGACGGACGGCCGAAGGTTGGCCGGACGGTTTAATGGCGGACGGTTTCTATGACCGGCCGAAGGGGCTACGACGGTAGCTTAATGGCGTATGTCTTTGTGAAATACGTAGTAAAAGATGGGTTGATCACCCTTATGTATATGACCAATGAATGTTCTCCCAAAAGTAAGTATATATATATGTATATACTCAATATGAATGATATGCGAGAACAGTAAAGCAAAGAATATGAAAATGTACGTATTTTATAGTATATAAGTATATATATGTGATAATTAATGATAAGATAAATGTTACGTCTGGTTGTTTTTAAACTAGAACACACCAGCGTTAGCTGACTTTTAATATACAATTCAGGTAACAAAAGGAAGGGTCGTGCGAAGGCGTGATGGTTACCCGGCAAGCGACTGACATCCCATTACTTTTATATATGTTAAGACTTCCGCTGTTATGTTATGTATTGGAATGATGTTTGTTTCCGCTACTCTTGATTGTTTTTAAATTATGTTCAGCATTTATGACTATGTTTATGAGTAAGTCCAACAAGTGAGGTTACGAGGAATAAGGGCCTTACAAGTTGGTATCAGAACAATAGTTTGAGAGATTCAGACATCCCTAAATGTCTGGATTCAAGCTGATTATGGGACCAACGCACGGATGTCAGTATGGATAGCCAACGCCAACGCCAGTACGGTAAGTAAGTACTAGAGTTAATGCATGTGGGTAAGAATAGATACCTTAACTTAGAACAAATAGATGTCAATGTCACTATCGATTTGAAGAGTTTTGAACCCGAAAAGCAATGTAAATTAGTAATCACAAACCGGTCACTGTAATTAATAATTTACCTTGCTCGTACTGTTCTGAAACTATGATCTGAAGGAATGACATTGATGTATTCCCTTTATAACTATCAAGAAACTAGGAACTATGGCTGGTGGAGGAAGAACAGGACGCTGAGGCGGTCGCACTGGCCGAGTCGGTAGACCTCCATTAAATCAAAGGCAAAGAGGAAGAGAGTGTGCACACAGAACACACTGAGAGTGTGCACGAAACTAATGTGACCCCAACTGGGGATGGAAATCAAGGGTCTCTACAGTTGGAACCCGAGGTTAGGGATGCTATTGCACGCGATGTTGTACTTATTTTGAAGAACATATTGCCTAACCTACTATTCGACGCACGAAAGAAAAACAAAGAGGAGGATAAAGAAAACAATGAAGATAAAGTATATGACAGTGATGGGGATGAAGTAAGGGTGGGATCAAGCAATCGAGGGTGTACTTACAAGGGTTTCAAGGACAGTGACCCACCCAAGTTTGATGGGAACAAGGATTCAGTGGCTACATTAGAATGGATTGAGAGGATGAACACCGTATTCAACATCAGCGAGTGTCGACCGGACCAGGCTGTTAAGTATGTTGCTCATTCTTTCACCAACGAAGCACTAAGTTGGTGGCGGAACATTCAAAGGACTAAGTCACCGAACGCTCTCAACAGGATGACTTGGGAAGACCTGAAGAAGCTCATAATCCAAAAGTTCTGCCACAGAACGAGATTGATCGTGTGGAGAACGAGTTCCTAAACTTCAAGGCTGGCAACAAGACTCATCGCCAGTATACTTCCAGATTCAATAAGCTGGCCCAACTGGTACCACACTTGGTGGAAACTGAAGACCGTCTGATCAAATACTATGTCAAGGGTCTACCGCAAAGGGTTCGTGTCCATGTAAAAGCTAACCTACTCTCTACCTTCGAGTCGGTAGTGAATCTGAGCGGAATCGTCTATGACGATTTTGCCAATGAGGACACGACACCTGAGACACGGAAGAGAAAGTGGGAGAACCCGTCTAAGGGAAATGGAAAAGGAACTGTTATGCCTGTACTAAGAGGCCAAGAACGGATGAACACGGAGTATGCTCAAAATGCGGAAAACTGCAAGGTGGTGAATGTCTAGTTGGCTCAACCATGTGTTATAAGTGTGGGAGACTGGGGCATTACTCCAGAGAGTGTTTAAAGGACGTCAAGTGCCAAAGTTGTGGAAGATATGTGCACCTGACTAAGGATTGTAGAAGAACCGGACAAGCTGGTTCGGGACAGGAGAAGGAAGCTGAAAAAGAACAGCCAAAGGCTAGGACTCAAGCCAACGCACTGACTGAGGAGGAAGCAAGAGGAAACCCTGATGTTGTGTCAGGTACGTTTCTAGTTAATGATGAACATGCTACTATTTTATTTGACTCTGGTGCTAGTAAAAGATTTATATCCAATGCATTTAGTCGTAAACTAGATCGCACTATCAACACCATAGTAAAGGCCTTTAGCATACAAACTACCGTTGGTAAGAATTCGGCAATATTCCAAGTAATAGAGGATTGCATCATAAAAATAGAGGGTCATAAGTTTCCTTCTAGATTATTCCTTCTCACCTTAGGAGGATTCGATATAGTATTGGGTATGGATTGGTTAGCTACCAACGAAGCTCAAATCATATGTAAACATAAGAGGATACACCTCAAAGCTCCTAGCGGCAGTCCAATTATGGTTAATTACGGTAAGTAAGTACTAGAGTTAATGCATGTGGGTAAGAATAGATACCTTAACTTAGAACAAATAGATGTCAATGTCATAACCGATTTGAAGAGTTTTGACCCCGAAAAGCAATGTAAATTAGTAATCACAAACCGGTCACTGTAATTAATAATTTACCTTGCTCGTACTGTTCTAAAACTATGATCTGAATGAATGACATTGATGTATTCCATTTATAACTATCAAGAAACTAGGAACTATGGCTGGTGGAGGAAGAACAGGAACCCGAGGCGGTCACACTGGCCGAGTCAGTAGACCTCCATTGAATCAAAGGCATGAAGAGGAAGAGAGTGTGCACACAGAACACACTGAGAGTGTGCACGGAACTAATGTGACCCCAACTAGGGACGGAAATCAAGGGCCTCTACAGTTGGAACCCGAGGTTAGGGATGCTATTGCCCGCGAGGTTGTACTCACTCTGAAGAACATATTGCCAAACCTACTATCCGAGGCACCAAAGAAAAGCAAAGAGGAGGACAAAGAAAACAATGAAGAGAAAGTATATGACAGTGATGGGGATGAAGTAAGGGTGGGATCAAGCAATCGAGGGTGTACTTACAAGGGTTTCAAGGACAGTGACCCACCCAAGTTTGATGGGAACAAGGATTCAGTGGATACATTAGAATGGATTGATAGGATGAACGCCGTAATCAACATCAACGAGTGTCGACCGGACCAGGCTGTTAAGTATGTTGCTCATTCTTTCACCAACGAAGCACTAAGTTGGTGGAGGAACATTCAAAGGACTAAGTCACCGAACGCTCTCAACAGGATGACTTGGGAAGACCTGAAGAAGCTCATAATCCAAAAGTTCTGCCCACAGAACGAGATTGATCGCGGGGAGAACGAGTTCCTATACTTCAAGGCTGGCAACAAGACTCATCGCCAGTATACTTCCAGATTCAATGAGCTGGCCCAACTGGTACCACACTTGGTGGAAACTAAAGACCGTCTGATCAAATACTATGTCATGGGTCTGCCGCAAAGGGTTCGTGTCCATGTAAAAGCTAACCTACCCTCTACCTTCGAGTCGATATTGAATCTGAGCGGAATCGTCTACGACGATTTTGCCAATGAGGACACGACACCTGAGACACAGAATAGAAAGTGGGAGAACCCGTCTAAGGGAAATGGAAAAGGAACTGTTACGCCTGAGACTAAGAGGCCAAGAACGGATGAACACGGAGTATGCTCAAAATTCGGAAAACTGCACCATTGTAAATGTCTAGTTGGCTCAACCATGTGTTATAAGTTTGGGAGACTGGGGCATTACTCCAGATAGTGTTTAAAGGACATCAAGTGCCAAAGTTGTGGAAGATATGGGCACCTGACTAAGGATTGTAGAAGAATTGGACAATCTGGTTCGGGAAAGGAGAAGGAAGCTAAAAAAGAACAGCCCAAGGCTTGGACTCGAGCCTACGCACTGACCGAGGAGGAAGCAAGAGGAAACCCTGATGTTGTGTCATGTACGTTTCTAGTTAAATATGAACATGCTACTATTTTATTTGACTCTGGTACTAGTAAAAGCTTTATATCCAATGCATTTAGTCGTAAACTAGATTGCACTATCAACACCATAGTAAAGGCCTTTAGCGTACAAACTGCCATTGGTAAGAATTCGGCAGTATTCCAAGTAACAGAGGATTGCATCATACAAATAGAGGGTCATAAGTTTCCTTCTAGATTATTCCTTCTCACCTAAGGAGGATTCGATATAGTATTGGGTATGGATTGGCTAGCTACCAACGAAGCTCAAATCATATGTAAACGTAAGAGGATACACCTCAAAGCCCAGTTCGGCTGAAGTAAAAGTGTGTAATTTAAATTAGGTCTGATGTATGTGTAGTTAACCAATCCAGATCGTGTGTGGCACTCATTGGACCGCTGTTAGGACAGGACGAGACTAGCTCATCAGGTGAGTTCTATGTGCCCCATCTATGTTATGTGCAAACCTTATTAAATGTTTTGGGGCTGAAGTGTATACTCTAAATGAATAAATGTTATGAATGTCAATGTGATCATACGTGATATATACATATATGTATCAAAATGAATGATGAACTAAGAATGAAACGTATGATTATAAAGAACGATTGAAAGAATGACATAACACGAATGAATGAAATCTTGCTTTATATTTTATATATTGCATGTTATGAATGTATGTAAACATTATGGAAGCTTTGATGACAACGGCTACTTCGATAGACGGACGACCACGTGCCTATTTTGCAACCGGGAAAAATACGTTCCTTCATCAGCTAGGACGTATGAAAGGCATTAATGGACGGTCAAAGCAGTTGCCTTATAATAGTATAACGGTTGCATAAACAATAGTTCGCGTGGGAAACGGATGCCTTAGGGCAGACGGGCGAATATACGGACTACGACGGTAGGACGGTTAAGACGGACAGCCGAAGGTTGGCCGGACGGTTTAATGGCGGACGGTTTCTAGGACCGGACGAGTAAAGGAGCCACGACGGTAGCTTAACGGAGTATGTCTTTGTGACATGCGTAGTAAAAGACGAGTTGATCACCCTTATGCGTATGACAAATGAATGTTCTCCACAAAGTAAGTATATATATATGTATATACTCAGTATGAATGATATGCGAGAACAGTAAAGCAAAGAATATGAAAATGTACGTATTTTATAGTATATAAGTATATAAATGTGATACTTAATGATAAGATAAATGTTATGTCTGGTTGTTTTTAAACTAGAACTCACCAGCGTTAGCTGACTTTTAGTATACATTTCAGGTAACAAAAGGAAGGGTCGTGCGAAGGCGTGATGGTTACCCGGCAAGCGACTGACATCCCATTACTTCTATATATGTTAAGACTTCCGCTGTTATGTTATGTATTCGAATGATGTTTGTTTCCGCTACTCTTGATTGTTTTTAAATTATGTTCAGCATTTATGACTATGTTTATGAGTAAGTCCAACAAGTGAGGTTACGAGGAATAAGGGCCTTACAAGTTGGTATCAGAGCAATAGTTTGAGAGATTCAGACATCCCTAAATGTCTGGATTCAAGCTGATTATGGGACCAACGCACGGATTTCATTATGGATAGCCAACTCCAACGCAAGTACGGTAAGTAAGTACTAGAGTTAATGCATGTGGGTAAGAATAGATACCTTAAGTTAGAACAAATAGATGTCAATGTCATAACCGATTTGAAGAGTTTTGAACCCGAAAAGCAATGTAAATTAGTAATCACAAACCGGTCACTGTAATTAATAATTTACCTTGCTCGTACTGTTCTAAAACTATGATCTGAATGAATGACATTGATGTATTCCATTTATAACTATCAAGAAACTAGGAACTATGGCTGGTGGAGGAAGAACAGGACACCGAGGCGGTCACACTGGCCGAGTCAGTAGACCTCCATTGAATCAAAGGCATGAAGAGGAAGAGAGTGTGCACACAGAACACACTGAGAGTGTGCACGGAACTAATGTGACCCCAACTAGGGACGGAAATCAAGGGTCTCTACAGTTGGAACCCGAGGTTAGGGATGCTATTGCCCGCGAGGTTGTACTCACTCTGAAGAACATATTGCCAAACCTACTATCCGAGGCACCAAAGAAAAGCAAAGAGGAGGACAAAGAAAACAATGAAGAGAAAGTATATGACAGTGATGGGGATGAAGTAAGGGTGGGATCAAGCAATCGAGGGTGTACTTACAAGGGTTTCAAGGACAGTGACCCACCCAAGTTTGATGGGAACAAGGATTCAGTGGATACATTAGAATGGATTGATAGGATGAACGCCGTAATCAACATCAACGAGTGTCGACCGGACCAGGCTGTTAAGTATGTTGCTCATTCTTTCACCAATTAAGCACTAAGTTGGTGGAGGAACATTCAAAGGACTAAGTCACCGAACGCTCTCAACAGGATGACTTGGGAAGACCTGAAGAAGCTCATAATCCAAAAGTTCTGCCCACAGAACGAGATTGATCGCGTGGAGAACGAGTTCCTAAACTTCAAGGCTGGCAACAAGACTCATCGCCAGTATACTTCCAGATTCAATGAGCTGGCCCAACTGGTACCACACTTGGTGGAAACTAAAGACCGTCTGATCAAATACTATGTCAAGGGTCTGCCGCAAAGGGTTCGTGTCCATGTAAAAGCTAACCTACCCTCTACCTTCGAGTCGATATTGAATCTGAGCGGAATCGTCTACGACGATTTTGCCAATGAGGACACGACACCTGAGACACAGAAAAGAAAGTGGGAGAACCCGTCTAAGGGAAATGGAAAAGGAACTGTTACGCCTGAGACTAAGAGGCCAAGAACGGATGAACACGGAGTATGCTCAAAATTCGGAAAACTGCACCATTGTGAATGTCTAGTTGGCTCAACCATGTGTTATAAGTTTGGGAGACTGGGGCATTACTCCAGATAGTGTTTAAAGGACATCAAGTGCCAAAGTTGTGGAAGATATGGGCACCTGACTAAGGATTGTAGAAGAATCGGACAATCTGGTTCGGGAAAGGAGAAGGAAGCTGAAAAAGAACAGCCCAAGGCTTGGACTCGAGCCTACGCACTGACTGAGGAGGAAGCAAGAGGAAACCCTGATGTTGTGTCAGGTACGTTTCTAGTTAAATATGAACATGCTACTATTTTATTTGACTCTGGTACTAGTAAAAGCTTTATATCCAATGCATTTAGTCGTAAACTAGATTGCACTATCAACACCATAGTAAAGGCCTTTAGCGTACAAACTGCCATTGGTAAGAATTCGGCAGTATTCCAAGTAACAGAGGATTGCATCATACAAATAGAGGGTCATAAGTTTCCTTCTAGATTATTCCTTCTCACCTAAGGAGGATTCGATATAGTATTGGGTATGGATTGGCTAGCTACCAACGAAGCTCAAATCATATGTAAACGTAAGAGGATACACCTCAAAGCCTAGTTCGGCTGAAGTAAAAGTGTGTAATTTAAATTAGGTCTGATGTATGTGTAGTTAACCAATCCAGATCGTGTGTGGCACTCATTGGACCGCTGTTAGGACAGGACGAGACTAGCTCATCAGGTGAGTTCTATGTGCCCCATCTATGTTATGTGCAAACCTTATTAAATGTTTTGGGGCTGAAGTGTGTACTCTAAATGAATAAATGTTATGAATGTCAATGTGATCATACGTGATATATACATATATGTATCAAAATGAATGATGAACAAAGAATGAAACGTATGATTATAAAGAACGATTGAAAGAATGACATAACACGAATGAATGAAATCTTGCTTTATATTTTATATATTGCATGTTATGAATGTATGTAAACATTATGGAAGCTTTGATGACAACGGCTACTTCGATAGACGGACGACCACGTGCCTATTTTGCAACCGGGAAAAATACGTTCCTTCATCAGCTAGGACGTATGAAAGGCATTAATGGACGGTCAAAGCAGTTGCCTTATAATAGTATAACGGTTGCATAAACAATAGTTCGCGTGGGAAACGGATGCCTTAGGGCAGACGGGCGAATATACGGACTACGACGGTAGGACGGTTAAGACGGACAGCCGAAGGTTGGCCGGACGGTTTAATGGCGGACGGTTTCTAGGACCGGACGAGTAAAGGAGCCACGACGGTAGCTTAACGGAGTATGTCTTTGTGACATACGTAGTAAAAGACGAGTTGATCACCCTTATGCGTATGACAAATGAATGTTCTCCACAAAGTAAGTATATATATATATGTATATACTCAGTATGAATGATATGCGAGAACAGTAAAGCAAAGAATATGAAAATGTACGTATTTTATAGTATATAAGTATATAAATGTGATACTTAATGATAAGATAAATGTTATGTCTGGTTGTTTTAAACTAGAACTCACCAGCGTTAGCTGACTTTTAGTATACATTTCAGGTAACAAAAGGAAGGGTCGTGCGAAGGCGTGATTGTTACCCGGCAAGCGACTGACATCCCATTACTTCTATATATGTTAAGACTTCCGCTGTTATGTTATGTATTCGAATGATGTTTGTTTCCGCTACTCTTGATTGTTTTTAAATTATGTTCAGCATTTATGACTATGTTTATGAGTAAGTCCAACAAGTGAGGTTACGAGGAATAAGGGCCTTACAAGTTGGTATCAGAGCAATAGTTTGAGAGATTCAGACATCCCTAAATGTCTGGATTCAAGCTGATTATGGGACCAACGCACGGATTTCAGTATGGATAGCCAACTCCAACGCAAGTACGGTAAGTAAGTACTAGAGTTAATGCATGTGGGTAAGAATAGATACCTTAACTTAGAACAAATAGATGTCAATGTCACTACCGATTTGAAGAGTTTTGAACCCGAAAAGCAATGTAAATTAGTAATCACAAACCGGTCACTGTAATTAATATTTTACCTTGCTCGTACTGTTCTAAAACTATGATCTGAAGGAATGACATTGATGTATTCCCTTTATAACTATCAAGAAACTAGGAACTATGGCTAGTGGAGGAAGAACAGGACGCCGAGGCGGTCGCACTGGCCGAGTCGGTAGACCTCCATTGAATCAAAGGCATGAAGAGGAAGAGAGTGTGCACACAGAACACACTGAGTGTGTGCACGAAACTAATGTGACCCCAACTGGGGACGGAAATCAAGGGTCTCTACAGTTGGAACCCGAGGTTAGGGATGCTATTGCACGCGAGGTTGTACTCATTCTGAAGAACATATTGCCTAACCTACTATCCGACGCACGAAAAAAAAACAAAGAGGAGGACAAAGAAAACAATGAAGATAAAGTATATGACAGTGATGGGGATGAAGTAAGGGTGGGATCAAGCAATCGAGGGTGTACTTACAAGGGTTTCAAGGACAGTGACCCACCTAAGTTTGATGGGAACAAGGATTCAGTGGGTATATTAGAATGGATTGAGAGGATGAACGCCAAAATCAACATCAGCGAGTGTCGACTGGACCAGGATGTTAAGTATGTTGCTCATTCTTTCACCAACGAAGCACTAAGTTGGTGGAGGAACATTCAAAGGACTAAGTCACCGAACGCTCTCAACAGGATGACTTGGGAAGACCTGAAGAAGATCATAATCCAAAAGTTCTGCCCACAGAACGAGATTGATCGTGTGGAGAACGAGTTCCTAAACTTAAAGTCTGGCAACAAGACTCATCGCCAGTATACTTCCAGATTCAATGAGCTGGCCCAACTGGTACCACACTTGGTGGAAACTGAAGACCGTCTGATCAAATACTATGTCAAGGGTGTGCCGCAAAGGGTTCGTGTCCATGTAAAAGCTATCCTACTCTCTTCCTTTGTTTCGGTAGTGAATCTGAGTGGAATCGTCTACGACGATTATGCCAATGAGGACACGACACCTGAAACACAGAAGAGACAGTGGGAGAACCCGTCTAAGGGAAATGGAAAAGGAACCTGAGACTAAGAGGCCAATAACGGATGAACACGGAGTATGCTCAAAATGCGGAAAACTGCACCGTGGTGAATGTCTAGTTGGCTCAACCCTGTGTTATAAGTGTGGGAGACTGGGGCATTACTCCAGAGAGTGTTTAAAGGACGTCAAGTGCCAAAGTTGTGGAAGATATGGGCACCTGACTAAGGATTGTAGAAGAACAGGACAATCTGGTTTGGGAAAGGAGAAGGAAGCTGAAAAAGAACAGCCGAAGGCTAGGACTCGAGCCTACGCACTGACTGAGGAGGAAGCAAGAGGAAACCCTGATGTTGTGTCAGATACGTTTCTAGTTAATGATGAACATGCTACTATTTTATTTGACTCTGGTGCTAGTAAAAGCTTTATATCCAATGCATTTAGTCGTAAACTAGATTGCACTATCAACACCATAGTAAAGGCCTTTAGCGTACAAACTGTCGTTGGTAAGAATTCGGCAGTATTCCAAGTAACAGAGGATTGCATCATAGAAATAGAGGGTCATAAGTTTCCTTCTAGATTATTCCTTCTCACGTTAGGAGGATTCGATATAGTATTGGGTATGGATTGGCTAGCTACCAACGAAGCTCAAATCATATGTAAACGTAGGAGGATACACCTCAAAGCTCCTAGCAGCAGTCCAATTACGGTTTATGGGGATTGGAATTGCACGATGCCGAACGTCATCTCGATGATCAAGGCCGAAAGTTACATGAGGCGCGATTACAAAGCTTATCTGGCATATGTTATTGACGATAGAATGAAAACGAAGCAACTCAAGAATGTACCCGTGGTGTGTAACTTTTCGAAAGTGTTCCCTGAGGATCTACCTGGGTTGCCACCCGATCGGGAAATAGAATTTCAGATTTACTTACTGCCAGGAGCTAAGGCCGTTGCCAAAGCCCCCTACCGATTGGCTCCGTCAGAAATGACAGAATTGATGTCTCAACTAGAGGAAATAACAGAAAAAGGATTTAACCAAGCATTTCACCATGGGGTGCTCCAGTACTATTTGTGCATTGACTCAAGAAGAAGGACGACAACATGCGCATGTGCATTGACTACCGCGAACTGAACAAGAGGAAAGTAAAGAACAAATATCTACTGCCTAGAATAGACGACCTCTTTGATCAACTGCAAGGTGCGAGTTGGTTCTCAAAGATCGATCTTAGGTCGGGTTACCATCAGTTTAAAGTAAGAGAAGAAGACGTACCAAAGACCGCGTTTCGCACGCGTTATGGACATTATGAGTTTCTCGTGATCTCCTTCGGATTGACCAACGCACCAACAGCGTTCATGGATTTGATGAATAGAGTATGTCGACCAATGTTGGATCGATCAGTGAAAGTTTTTATAGACGACATATTGGTATATTCGAAAAGCGAGGGTGATCACCACTGCCACCTAAGAGAGGTTCTAGAGGTGCTAAAGCAGGAAAAGTTGTACGCAAAATTCTCCAAATGCGCGTTCTGGCTTAGGGAAGTCCAATTCCTAGGTCATGTGATAAACCCAAACGGCATCATGGTAGATGCATACAAAGATTGAGGCAGTAAAGGAATGGAACGTCCCAAAGACACCAAAAGAGATACGAAGTTTTCTAGGACTGGCAGGCTACTACCGGAGGTTCATTCAAGATTTCTCGAGAATAGCCTTGCCACTAACTAAACTGACACGGAAGGAAGTAAATTATGAATGGGGTCCAACCCAAAACAACGCGTTTGAGGAACTTAAGACACGATTAACCCAAGCTCCAGTCTTGACACTACCTGAGGGAAATGAAGACTTGGTAGTCTACTCTGATGCTTCGGGTCACGGTTTAGGCTGTGTACTTATGCAACAAGAAAAGGTAATTGCTTACGCTTCGCGACAATTAAAGATTCATGAGGTTAACTACCCAACTCACGATCTGGAGTTAGCAGCATTAGTTTTCGCATTAAAAATATGGAGGCACTACATGTATGGGGTTAAATGCACCATTTACTCCGATCACCAAAGCCTGAAGTACTTTTTCAAACAAAAGGAGTTAAACATGAGACAAAGGAGGTGGTTAGAGCTACTGAAAGACTATGACTGTGAGATATTGTACCATCCATGCAAGGCAAACGTAGTGGCTGACGCTTTAAGCAGAAAGGAAGAATCGGAACCTATCCGGATCAAAGCGTGTCAGCTGATTATAACGCCAGATTTGATGAGTGAAATATCAAAGCACAAGATGAAGCACTATTAGAAAGAAATATAAAACGAGAAAGAATAGTAGGACAACAAAGGAATTTGGATGCAAATGCTTACGGTGTACGAACTAGGTTTGGCCAGATGTGGATACCTAAGATTGGCGAGCTTAGAGCCAAAATCCTCGATGAGGCTCATAAGTCTCGCTATTCCATCCACCCTGGGACAAACAAAATCTATCAAGACTTTAAGAAAGAGTACTGGTGGCTAGACTGAACATCAGCACCGCTTACCACCCTCAAACCGATGGTTAATCTGAAAGGACCATCCAGACCTTGGAGGACATCCTCCAGACCTGTATCATTGACTTTGGTGGGAGCTGGGACAGCCATATACCATTAGCAGAATTTTCATATAACAGTAGCTATCACTCAACTATTGGCATGCCACCATTTGAAATATTGTAAGGAAGGATATGTAGGACCCCGGTTTGTTGGGGGGAGATTGGACAGAAGGATTTTGCAAGTCTTGAAGTGGTCAAAGTTACTTCCGAGAAACTTGATCAAATCAAAGCTCAAATGAAAGCCGCAAAAGACAGACAGAAATCATACGCGGATAAGAGAAGAAGGGATTTAGAGTTTCAAGAAGGGGACATGGTACTGTTAAAGGTATCACCATGGAAAGGAATTATCTGATTCAGAAAACCTGGCAAACTAAGTCCAAGGTTTGTCGGGCCTTTCAAGATTTTAGCGAGAGTGGGTCAAGTTGCCTACAGACTCGACCTACCCGTTGAGCTTAGTGGAATACACCCTAGTTCAGCTGAAGTAAAAGTATGTAATTTAAATTCGGTCTGATGTATGTGTAATTAACCAATCCAGATCGTGTGTGGCACTCATTGGACCGCTGTTAGGACAGGACGAGACTAGCTCATCAGGTGAGTTCTATGTGCCCCCTCTATGTTATGTGCAAACCTTATTAAATGTTTTGGGGCTGAAGTGTATACACTAAATGAATAAATGTTATGAATGCCAATGTGATCATACGTGATATATACATATATGTATCAAAATGAATGATGAACAAAGAATGAAACGTATGATTATAAAGAATGAATGAAAGAATGACATAACGTGAATGAATGAAATCTTGCTTTATATTTTATATATTGCAGGTTATGAAGGTATGTAAACGTTATGGACGCTTTGATGACAATGGCTACTTCGGTAGACGGACGACCACGTGACTATTTTGCAACCAGGAAAAATACGTTCCTTCATCAGCTAGGACGTATGAAAGGCATTAAATGGACGGTCAAAGCAATTGCCTTATAATAGTATAACGGTTGCATAACAATAGTTCGCGTGGGAAACGGATGCCTAAGGGCAGACGGGCGAATATACGGACTACGACGGTAGGACGGTTAAGACGGACAGCCGAAGGTTGGCCGGACGGTTTAATGGCGGACGGTTTCTAGGACCGGACGAGTAAAGGGGCTATACGGTAGCTTAATGGCGTATGTCTTTGTGACATACGTAGTAAAAGATGGGTTGATCACCCTTATGTGTATGACCAATGAATGTTCTCCCCAAAGTAAGTACATATATATGTATATACTCAGTATGAACGATATGCGAGAACAGTAAAGCAAAGAATATGAAAATGTATGTATTTTATATATATAAGTATATATATGATACTTAATGATAAGATAAATGTTATGTCTGATTGTTTTTAAACTAGAACTCACCAGCGTTAGCTGACTTTTAGTATACATTTCAGGTAACAAAAGGAAGGGTCGTGCGAAGGCGTGATGGTTACCCGGCAAGAGACTGACATCCCATTACTTTTATATATGTTAAGACTTCCGCTGTTATGTTATGTATTCGAATAATGTTTGTTTCTGCTACTCTTGAATGTTTTTAAATTAAGTTCCGATTTATGACTATGTTTATGAGTAAGTCTAACAAGTGAGGTTACCCGGAATAAGGGCCTTACAAAGGGTGTGTATCCAATTGGCACTAAGTGGGTGTTTAAATGCAAAAAAGACGATCGTGGTGTTGGGGTGAGAAATAAAGCAAGATTAGTCGTACAAGGTTTCAATCAACAAGAGGGAATTGATTACACCGAGGTTTATGCTCCTGTTACTAGGTTGAAGCTATACGGTTGTTTCTTGCTTTTGCTTCATGCAAAGGGTTTAAGATGTTTCAATTAGATGTGAAGAGTGCTTTTTTATATGGAAAGGTCAAGGAAGAGGTTTATGTGTGTCAGCCGCCGGGGTTTGAAGATCCAGTTCATTCGTCTAGAGTATTCAAGCTTGATAAGGCTCTCTATTGTTTACATCAAGCTCCCCTAGCATGGTACGAAACGTTATCTAAACATCTTATGGACAATGGCTTTGTGCGTAACCAAATTGACTCGACCTTATTAATAAAGAAAGAAGGGGAGAATACCTACTGGTTCAGATATATGTAGATGATATTATTTTTGGATCTACAAATGAAAGGTTATGTAAAGAGTTTGAGAGTGTTATGAAATCGAAGTTTGAAATGCAACTATGGGAGAGTTATCATTTTTCTTAGGACTTCAAATTAATTAGAAGGAAGATGGTTTCTTTATTCATCAGTCCAAGTATGTTAAAGACATCTTGAGCCATTCAAGATGGAGGACTGTACCCATACGATACTCCAATTCTGGTCAATAATAAGTTGAATTCTGACCAGGATGGAAAAAACATTGATTGCCGACTCTACCGAGCAATGATTGGATCTCTCATGTACTTAACCGCTTCAAGGTCAGATATAATGTTTGTTATGTGTATTTGTTCCAGATTCCCAGCAAAACCAAAGGAGTCTCATTTGATTGCAGTAAAGAGAATCTTTCATTATCTGAAAGGAAAACAAAGATTGTGACTATGATTTCCACATGGTTCTAACTTTGAATTCAATACATATACTGACTCTGATTTTGGTGGTTGTTTGGACAGGAAATCTACAACATGTGGTTGTCAGTTCTTAGGTAATCGTCTAGTTTCCTGGCAGTGCAAAAAGCAAACTACAGTCTCCATTTCAACATGTGAAGCAGAATACATTGCTGCTGCAAGTTGTTGTTCACAGATCTTGTGGATCCAACAGCAATTAAGAGACTACAGTTTGAATTTTACAGGAACCCCCCATGTTCATTGATAATACTGCTACAATGTCTGTCACACCCCGCCAAGGCGAAAACGCGAGGCGTAACGTTCACTGGTTTTTGAAGCATATGATTACCGCAAACACATACATGATATTGGATACATAACCAAAGTTTAAATGTTTACATCCCAAAACATAACTTAGTTTTTACAAAGTTTAAGATTTCTCAAATATGACTCAAAACCATGAGTTATACAAGTGAAATCCTTCCAAACGTTGTATCCTCATGTATGTAAGTAACCTACATTGCTAGCCTGGAAACCACGTTCATTTTCCTGAAAACATACTTAAAAACGTCAACACGAGGTTGGTGAGTTAACAAATTACTATAAAGAGTTATCATAAACCCAATGTTTAAACCTGATCAAAACCCTTTACCTGATCACTTTAGCCTGATCAAAACTCTTTTGTTTAAAACCTGATTGCTTTAATCTAATTAGAATTCTTTTGCTTAAAACTTGATCACTTTAACCTGATCAGAACTCTTTTGCTTAAAACTTGATCACTTTAACCTAATCAGAACCCTTTTGCATAAAACTTGATCACTTTAACCTGATCAGAACCCTTTTGCATGAATTACCAATGAATTTGAATACTAATCCGATCTATTGACCCCATTTGTAAGCTTGCAAGGAATACAAAATAGTATGTAATGTACGAGACCGTAACCAAACCCCGACCTTTTGTGCCTCCCCCTCGCCTTTTTGCGAGTAAGACAATATGCGGTCATTCGGCCCTTTTGACCCCTGGTTAGCGCGACTAACCATGATCGGAGGCGTCACCCCCAATAGTACTATCCATATAATCCCGGGCTAAAATAGCTAATGGTTACTAACTTATTCAGAGGACTTTAAGCGCTTTACTTTTCCCTCAATACACACATACGGTCAGATCATTAGTTCAATTCATTTACACACAAAAGTCTTTTACAAGTATGTTTCCACCCCAAATCATTTGAAAAACTTAGAAAAAGGGGGATTAGTGAAACTCACCTCGTCAGTATGACTGCTAGCAAACACTTGAATAACCGTAAACCCCGCTTATCCGTACCCTAATCACACAAGGATACCATACATGTTAAGATTAACTGTCTTAAACACAAGTTGTTCACCCGCCATAACGAATCCCGTTAAGTGCGTTTTTGTTTAATAAAACCGTGTTTTAACGTGACGACCCGTTGGTGATTATTATTCCAGTCTAGACGCTTTACTTATTTTCTAAGAAAATAATATATTTCCATATTGGTGACTTGATACGTTTGTCAAAAATAAATATTATTTTTGCAACATCATATAGTATATTTATATTATATTTCGCGTATTACCATATAATTATTTCGTATCAATAATTATATAAAACTACAAATGTCGTTCAAAAGTGTTCCAAGCATACGAATCGTCCTACGTGTACATAATCCTTGTTAACACGTACTCATACAATTTACTTGTTCTGACAACATGTGTTTATATTCAACATGCATTCATTTGTACGTACGAGTATAATCATGTTTTAACAATCCAACATATATTTAAACAAGTTTCTAGATAACATATGATTATTTATCCTTAAACCGAACGTCTTTATATTTCATTATTCGCGTCTACGTTCCATGTTATCAACAAGTTCTAAACATATATGTTTTCATTTATTTAGTCGTTTCATATTTCGTTTCGATTTAACAAGTTTCCCGTTATTTATATATATATACCATGACTTCTACATATACCCATATATATGAAACGTTTAACCATGTTCATACTTGACAATATTTTCAGATTCACCAAACTTAAACACATGTATGTTCCATACGATTACACATATATACGTACACATATATTTCACTTTTTCACCAAATATAAGTTAGACTTTTACTAATCTAACTTATTAACAAAATCATCCAACATCAAGAATACACCTATTAAATTGACATTCTTGTTCATGTATCCACAAGTTTGGTTATTTCCAATCATTTACCAAAACAATCAAAAACATATATATATTTATTTCGATCCATCTATATATATGCATGTATGTTCTAGTCTCTGCTTATACATATAAAAATCATACACTTCTAAGTTTTAATCAAATCAAACATATATAAACACATGCATGTATAATTTCGACCAACATACATATATATATCCATCTTTTTTTTTAGTTTTTATCTACCTTTAACACAAGATTATGTATCAATAATCAACCCAACAAATATTTCATTTTATCTTTAATAATTTTGACCCATTTATATATATTTGTACAAAATCCTAGCTTTTATATTTTATAAAGTTAGATTTTTAAGAAAACTCTTTTAATCTTTAAATCTCTTTATTTATTATGATGAACAACATGTTTAGATTAAGAAAAAGAGATGGAATTAGAGTCGGTGTCGTTTTTCCTTACCACTAGTCAAGCTAGGTGGGGATTCGTTAGTAGAAAGATGTTGATGACTTGATGCACTAGCAAACCGGCTCTTAAACCGTCAAGAATTTCTTGGATCTCCAAAGCTCTAACTAAGGCTCTCTAGAACTTGCTCTTGAATATGAAAGGTGGAATGGTGCTAGTGTGTGTGTGTGTGTGAGTATATCGTATATATATATATAGAGATGGAAGAGTTTGAGTGTTGGATGCTTCAACACTCTATCATTATTATCATTCATGATTATAAATAGATAGATTTGACCATTGGTTGGTCTAACACTCAATGAAAGATGGTTCTATGACACAAGACCATGATGGGTTAGTAGGTGATTTGGTGAATGGGTGGCCCCCATTGAGGCTCTTGGCCAAGAGGGGTTAGGGGGGGGGGGTGTTGGGTCTTGTTCCCACATGTGGTATTAATCTAGTTATTAGTTGAGTGATTTTTGGGTAGGGTATACCCGGTAGGCGCTCTCGTGATCTAACGCTCGGTGTTCGGATTTTTAAATGTCAAAAACCCTATATATTTTGTATCTTGATTATTTTTCAATAATCCACTAATTTAACACGTCATAGTTATTGTTTAACTATAATATATATATGCACTCGTAATAATAACTCGTCACCATGAACTGATATCGTTGTGTTCATTTTTAATAATCTTGTCACCAATATATATGTTTTTATATCAAAGCGTATTACTAGACTTTTCCGGAATAAAGATTTGTTAATCACCAACGACGTTCCTTGCGGGTTATAACCGTTTACTTCCTAGTAATTCTAAAAATTACTAAAGTATAATATTTGTTCCTTTGCTAGACTCCATGACAAAACTATGTCAAAATAATAAACCAGGAAATATAATTAATGAACGTGCAATTATGAAATATGGATATTGACCTGGTATGCTGGGTGTCACATTCTCCCCATGTTAAAGAGAATTTCGTCCCAAAATTCAGTTGTTGTCCTTTTGACTTGGAGTGTTCGTGAACAAGAATGGGTACTTGGCTTTCATTTGATCTTCTCGTTCCCACGTATACTCGAGGCCACGCTTTGAATTCCAACGTACCTTAACCAATTTAACACGGCTACGCCTTGTTTTCTGAACCTTCCAATCTGTAACTTCAATAGGTTCCTCAACGAAGTGCAGCTTGTCATCTATGTGAATTTCATCAGGCGGTATAATTAACGTCTAATCTGATAAGCACTTCTTGAGATTGGACACATGAAACGTATCATGTACATTGCTTAGTTCCTGTGGCAACTTGAGCTTGTATGCTACAGAGCCAACCCTAGCCAATATTTCAAATGGTCCAACGTACCTAGGGTTAAGCTTGCCACGGTTGCCAAATCTTGCAACTCCCTTCCATGGTGAGACCTTCAACATGACCCGGTCCCCAACTTGGAATTCTAATGGTCTTTGTCTGTTATCCGCGTAACTCTTTTGCCTGTCACGGGCGGCCTTCAGACGATCCTTGATTTTGAAAATCTTGTCAGTAGTTTCCTGAATAACCTCAGGACCAGTTAAATACTTGTCGCCAACCTCCGCCCAACATAGCGGTGAACGACACTTTCGACCATACAAAGCCTCAAACGGAGCGGCTTTGATGCTGGTGTGGTAACTGTTATTGTATGAAAACTCAGCTAGCGGCAAATGAGTATCCCAATTTCCACCGAAGTCGATTGCACACGCACGGAGCATATCCTCTAAGGTTTGAATGGTCCTTTCGCTTTGACCATCGGTTTGTGGGTAATATGCCGTGCTCATGTCAAGACGTGTGCCCATGGCTTCTTGTAATGATTTCCAGATTCTAGACACGAATCTGCTGTCTCTATCAGAGATAATAGAAATTGGTACCCCATGCCTAGCCACAATTTCCTTGATATAAAGCTTTGCAAGTTTCTCGGTTTTATCCGTTTCTTTGATGGGTAGGAAATGAGCTGATTTTGTCAAACGATCGACAACTACCCATATCGTGTCATATCCGTTCGACGTCCTGGGCAACTTTGTAATGAAATCCATGGAAATTTGTTCCCATTTCCATTGAGGTATCTCGGGTTGTTGTAACAATCCCGATGGTTTCTGATGTTCTGCCTTTACCTTTGAACATGTCAGGCATTTACCGACATAAATGGCAATTTCTCCTTTCATGTTCGGCCACCAATAGTGTTCTTTCAAATCCTTATACATCTTATCCGAACCTGGGTGAATGGAGTACCTGGACTTGTGGGCTTCGTCCATAACCAACTCCCGTAAGTTACCATAACATGGCACCCAAATTCTATTCATGAAGTATAAAGTATCATCTGACTTTGGTTCCAACTGCTTTATCATCCCTCGTAAAGCTTCATTCTGAATGTTTTCTTCTTTGATTGCCTCTTGTTGTGCCATCCGGATTTGAGTCGTGAGACTCATGTGAATTGTCAATCCTAGGGCACGAACACGAAGAGTTTTAACCCGTTCCTTACGACTCAAGGCATCTGCTACGACGTTTACCTTACAAGGGTGATACTTGATATCACAGTCGTAATCATTCAGTAGCTCTACCCAACGGCGTTGTCTCATGTTGAGTTCTTTCTGGTTAAAGATGTGCTGGAGACTCTTGTGGTCTGTAAAGATAGTACATTTTGTACCGTATAAGTAATGTCTCCAAATCTTGAGTGCAAACACGACAGCACCCAATTCCAGATCGTGAGTCGTATAATTTTTCTCATGGACTTTCAGCTGTTTGGATGCATATGCTATGACCTTTTCTTTCTGCATCAACACACATCCCAGACCTTGGTGTGATGCGTCACAGTACACAATGAAATTGTCAGTCCCTTCGGGAAGGGATAGGATTGGTGCACTGCAAAGTTTCTGCTTCAGCAATTGAAAAGATGATTCTTGTTTATCAGTCCAATCAAACTTTTTGTCCTTCTGAGTTAACATGGTCATAGGCAAAGCTATCTTTGAAAAATTCCCGATAAATCGCCTGTAATATCCTGCCAAACCCAGAAATTGACGCCTCAGTCGGAGTTCTTGGTGCTTCCCAGTTTTTGATAGCTTCAATCTTGGATGGATATACGTGAATACCATTCTTATTGATGACGTGTCCGAGAAAGTGAACCTCTCGGATCCAAAACTCACACTTAGAGAATTTGGCATAAAGCTTCTCATTCCTGAGTAGTTCCAAGATTAATTTCAAATGATGTTCATGTTCTTCCTTGGTTCGTGAATATATCAATATGTCATCGATAAACACAATCACGAATTTATCCAAGTACGGCTTGCACACGCGGTTCATGAGATCCATGAAAACAGCCGGTGCATTAGTCAAGCCAAATGGCATAACTAGGAACTCGTAGTGACCGTAACGAGTCCTAAAAGCCGTTTTTGGTATATCTTCTTCTTGAATTTTCAGTTGATGATACCCTGATCGTAGATCAATTTTAGAATAGAAACTGGAACCTTGAAGTTGATCAAACAAATCGTCTATTCGAGGAAGAGGATACCGGTTTTTGATTGTCAGCTTGTTCAATTCCCGGTAATCAATACACATTCTAAAGGTTCCATCCTTTTTCTTTACAAACAGGACCGGAGCTCCCCATGGTGAGAAACTCGGTCTTATGAAACCTTTGTCAAGTAATTCTTGTAGTTGGCTTGACAGTTCCTGCATATCGGAAGGGGCTAGACGATACGGAGATCGTGCAACTGGTGCGGCTCCTGGTACTAGGTCGGTCCGGAACTCGACTTGCCTTGATGGTGGTAATCCAGGTAAGTCCTCGGGAAATACTTCAGGGTAATCCCTAACGATTGGTATGTACTAGAGTCGACGTTCCTCGGGTTTCTTCTCGACGATGTGAGCCAGGAATGCACAATAACCCTTGCGTAGTTACTTATGAGCTTTCATGCAGTTTATCGTCTTCAACATCGTTCTACACTTTTCGCCTCGAATTGAAAGAATTTCTCTGCTTGGTAGTGGGATACGTACAAACTTCTCGAAGCATACGATCTCGGCACGATTCTTTGATAACCAATCCATGCCAATAACAATATCAAAACTCCCTAGTTTGACGGGAAGAAGGTCTATACTGAATGTATAGTTTTCTAAATATAAAGTACAACCCCAAATGACCTCTCCGGTTTCTATTAATTTTCCATTCGCCAATTCAATTGTATAACTTTGATCTAGTTTGCTGGCCTTAATACCGAGTAAGGATTTAAAATCATTCGACACAAAGCTCATATCCGCACCCGAATAAAAAAGTACAGAGGCATAGTGATTATTTATCGAGAACGTACCAGTGACGATGTTCGGGTCCTGGCGTGCGTCCCTTGCACCCATCACAAATGCCCTCCCACGTGCCTGAGCGTTCGTCTGATTCTTCCACTTGGGACAATCCTTCTTGAAGTGCTTCAGGTCACCACATATGAAACATCCCAGTTTAAATTTCCCCATTTGGTCGTTAACTCGACAAGCTGGTGTGGTGTGACCAAACCTGTCGCACTTTCCACATTTGATACATTCACCGGTGTGCTGATTTCCGCACTTCTTACACCTCGGTAGGCCCCTATCATACCCCTTCCTTTCTGTTGTGTTGGCTGCAAAAGCCTTCACATTTCCTTGTTTCTTAAACCCTTGTTTTCCAGATTTATTACTTGAATTTCCCATCCATTTCCTTTTCTCCCCAGATCTACCTTCCTCGTTCTCCTTCCTTCTAAACACTCCATTACGCACTGCGTCATCCCTCAGTTTGAATGCTTAAGTTATAGCACTCTTGGCATCCATTGGATTAGATGATGTTACCATACTACGAATTTGAGGCGCAAGGTCCCACAGATACCTTTCCACACGCTTATGTTCTGGTGTGACCATATGAGGTACCAGAATTGCCAATTCATTAAAACGGTCGGTGTACCCCGCCACATCATCTCCGATCATTTGTAAGTTCCACATCTCAGTTTCAATCTTTTGCAATTCGTTTCGAGGACAATATTCCTCGATCATCATGTTGTTCAAGTCTTCCCAAGATAATTGATACGCTGTCTCTCTCCCCAAAGTCTTGACTTGTGAATTCCACCAGGTTAAAGCTTTATCAGTGAGTGTGCATGTAGAATACTTCACCATGCAGTCAGCGGTGCATTCACTAATATCAATCACCGATTCCATCTTTTCTACCCATCTCATTAGCCCAACTGCACCCTCGGTGCCATTGAAACTGCGGGGGTTGCAGGATAGGAAGGCCTTGTAGGTGCACTTCCTATTTGGAGCATCTGTAGAATCACAAGTCATAACGTCATTAATTCGGATCATGACTATGTGTTATGGCTTATTTATTTTATTACCTCCTGCACCTCCTCCGCCGGCACCGCTGCCGTTTCCTCCGCCACTATTTCGATTTGCTTCATACTGCTCCATGGCGGCAGCTACTCGCTGTGCTATGAGTTGTTCCACGTTTGAGGAAATCGTCTTGTTGTTGCCACTAGTAGTGTTACGGGGCGTCCTTCGCTTAGGTGCCATGACGTTCTTTCTAACATAACATTTAAAGGAAACAAAATTATATAATAATAATGATAGATCATGACATAAGGATACAACAACGTCAAACGTAAACAACCATCATCACAACATAAACCATCACATACATAGTTAAAACATACATAGTACATTGTTCCAAAAGACAAGGATACAAAAGGGATGGGTTCACATGACCACATCAGTACCAAAGTTTTAAACTACATAACGTGTTACGGGCACAACCCGCCCGTAATAGGTCTAGAAATAGGCAAGCGTTCCTGTTGGAACGGTAGCTGAAGTTAGCAACTGCTCCACGCGTGCCTCAGCTAGAGTAGCCCGAAATTCAGCATCTATCGCCCTCTGCTCGGCTACTTCTGCCCTCCGTTTGGCTGCGGCGGTCCTCCTCTCCATTTCCGCCAATCTCTTCTCGAACTCCATCATGTGGCTGGATGCATGCTGAAGGGACTGGTCAATTAATTTCTGATCCTCTGCCATCCCATTAACATTTTCCACTAAAGTTGGAAGAGTTGCCAAGTCCTTTAGGATGGACTTCACATTCATCTCCAAGAGATCAATCTCTGTCCCGTGCTTACTGGTTCAGGACACAAGTAAAGGGATGGTGCATTCTGCGCACTCCCCGGTGAGTGGCACTGGTTGCGATTCGCATGTTAGTCCGACAGAGTCGCATGTCGCAGGAAGATCCTCCTCCACCCTCCACATTTGAACTACTTGGCAAAGCCATTCCCAGTATGATGCGTCGATCCTTGGTCCTCTGGGCATGGTCTCTCCGGTGGATTCAGCCATTGTTGTGTAAGACGTTTCCTAACTATGGAGTTTAAGTGGGGTTAGTGTGTGACATGGCGTGACTACAATATCCATATTACATGATGACTGGTTATGCAATGCTTATGCAATGAAAACATTTTACTGAGTCATTCAAATTATAGACTAGGTTCCATTTTAGACTCCTAGTTCGCTATAATCAATGGCTCTGATACCAAGTTCTGTCACACCCCGCCAAGGCGGAAACGCGAGGCGTAACGTTCACTGGTTTTCGAAGCATATGATTACCGCAAACACATACATGATATTGGATACATAACCAAAGTTTAAATGTTTACATCCCAAAACATAACTTAGTTTTTACAAAGTTTAAGATTTCTCAAATATGACTCAAAACCATGAGTTATACAAGTGAAATCCTTCCAAAAGCTGTATCCTCATGTATGTAAGTAACCTACATTGCTAGCGTGGAAACCACGTTCATTTTCCTGAAAACATACTTAAAAACGTCAACACGAGGTTGGTGAGTTCACAAATTACTATAAAGAGTTATCATAAACCCAATGTTTAAACCTGATCATTTTCACCTGATCAAAACCCTTTATTTAAACCTGATCACTTTAGCCTGATCAAAACTCTTTTGTTTAAAACCTGATTGCTTTAATCTGATCAGAACTCTTTTGCTTAAAACTTGATCATTTTAACCTGATCAGAACTCTTTTGCTTAAAACTTGATCACTTTAACCTGATCTGAACACTTTTGCATAAAACTTGATCACTTTAACCTGATCAGAACCCTTTTGCATGTATTACCAATGAATTTGAATACTAATCCGATCTATTGACCCCATTTGTAAGCTTGCAAGGAATACAAAATAGTATGTAATGTACGAGACCGTAACCAAACCCCGACCTTTTGTGCCTCCCCCTCGCCTTTTTGCGAGTAAGACAATATGCGGTCATTCGGCCCTTTTGACCCCTGGTTAGCGCGACTAACCATGACCGGAGGCGTCACCCCCAATAGTACTATCCATATAATCCCGGGCTAAAATAGCTAATGGTTACTAACTTATTCAGAGGACTTTAAGCGCTTTACTTTTCCCTCAATACACACATACGGTCAGATCATTAGTTCAATTCTTTTACATACAAAAGTCTTTTACAAGTATGTTTCCACCCCAAATCATTTGAAAAACTTAGAAAAAGGGGGATTAGTGAAACTCACCTCATCAGTATGACTGCTAGCAAACATTTGAATAACCGTAAATCCCGCTTATCCGTACCCTAATCACACAAGGATACCTTACATGTTAAGACTAACTGTCTTAAACACAAGTTGTTCACCCGCCTTAACGAATCCCGTTAAGTGCGTTTTTGTTTAATAAAACTGTGTTTTAACGTGACGACCCGTTGGTGATTATTATTCCAGTCTAGAAGCTTTACTTATTTTCTAAGAAAATAATATATTTCCATATTGGTGACTTGATACGTTTGTCAAAAATAAATATTATTTTTGCAACATCATATAATATATTTATATTATATTTCGCGTATTACCATATAATTATTTCGTATCAATAATTATATAAAACTACAAATGTCGTTCAAAAGTGTTCCAAGCATACGAATCGTCTTACGTGTACATAATCCTTGTTAACACGTACTCATACAATTTACTTGTTCTAACAACATGTGTTTATATTCAACATGCATTCATTTGTACGTACGAGTATAATCATGTTTTAACAATCCAACATATATTTAAACAAGTTTCTCGATAACATATGATTATTTATCCTTAAACCGAACGTCTTTATATTTCATTATTTGCGTCTACGTTCCATGTTATCAACAAGTTCTAAACATATATGTTTTCATTTATTTAGTCGTTTCATATTTCGTTTCGATTTAACAAGTTTCCCGTTATTTATATATATATACCATGACTTCTACATATACCCATATATATGAAACGTTTAACCATGTTCATACTTGACAATATTTTCAGATTCACCAAACTTAAATACATGTATGTTCCATACGATTACACATATATACGTACACATATATTTCACTTTTTCACCAAATATAAGTTAGACTTTTACTAATCTAACTTATTAACAAAATCATCCAACATCAAGAATACACCTATTAAATTGACATTCTTGTTCATGTATCCACAAGTTTGGTTATTTCCAATCATTTACCAAAACAATCACAAACATATATATATTTATTTCGATCCATCTATATATATGCATGTATGTTCTAGTCTCTGCTTATACATATAAAAATCATACACTTCTAAGTTTTAATCAAATCAAACATATATAAACACATGCATGTATAATTTCGACCAACATACATATAAATATATATATATATCCATCTTTTTTTTTAGTTTTTATCTACCTTTAACACAAGATTATGTATCAATAATCAACCCAACAAATATTTCATTTTATCTTTAATAATTTTGACCCATTTATATATATTTGTACAAAATCCTAGCTTTTATATTTTATAAAGTTAGATTTTTAAGAAAACTCTTTTAATCTTTAAATCTCTTTATTTATTATGATGAACAACATGTTTAGATTAAGAAAAAGAGATGGAATTAGAGTCGGGTGTCGTTTTTCCTTACCACTAGTCAAGCTAGGTGGGGATTCGTTAGTAGAAAGATGTTGATGACTTGATGCACTAGCAAACCGGCTCTTAAACCGTCAAGAATTTCTTTGATCTCCAAAGCTCTAACTAAGGCTCTCTATGTAACATCCCAAATAATGACAAGACAAATAGAAAAGGGAAATAAAGTGGGCTTGGCCAAAATTTCGGCCCATGGGCCGAAAAGAAAAGGGGGAAACCCCATTACAAAACAGCAGCTTCAACCCAAACCCCTCTCATTTCATCTTCCTGCGCAAGAATACTAGAGAGAGAGAGAGAGAGCGATCGGCTTGTGAAGAAAACCGCAAGGAGAAGACTCAAGGGCTCGGGAATCATCCGACTCCACCATTTCAACGCATAGCAACAGAAATCGGGCCTGTTGAGGTAAGCATCGCCTCTGATTATGAGTCTTTGCATGTCTCGAGTTTAAATCAAATAAAGATACGATTTTTGCATACGAAACTTGAAACAAATCACGTATTTGAACTCAAGAACGATAAAGGAAGGTGTTTAACGTAAAATGCTCAAGGTTTAATCGATTGGAAATAAGTTGGCTGGAGCAAGGTTCTGGTCAGGGAAGATGCAGACCCATGACTCGAAACTATAGTTTCGATACATACAGACCCGTCGAAACTACTCTAGTTTCGATAGTCATGTTTGACTCGAAACTATCTAGTTTCGATAGCAGCCAATGACTCGAAACTACCATAGTTTCGATAGGAACTCAGGACTCGAAACTACCTAGTTTCGAGTGTCACCTTGAACCTAAACTAAGATTTTTCATAAGTTAATGACTCGAAACTACCATAGTTTCGATAGGATCTCATGACTCGAAACTACCTAGTTTCGATAGAAGGATTATGACTCGAAACTACCTAGTTTTGAGTGTAAGACCATAGCTCGAAACTACCATAGTTTCGATGCGACCCACCTCCCGAAACTACTGAGTTCAAGCATAGTAATGTCTAGTGTCATCTAGGAGCACCATCTTATGTGTATGACTTTATTATACAGATCGTGAGTGACATTAGTGAAGCCCAGTAGCCAGCTTAGTGTATTACAGAAACTACTCATCAGGTGAGTTCTATGTGCCCCTTTTTATGTTATGTGCAAATGTTTTCAAATGTTTTGGGGCTGAAGTGTATACACTAAGTGAATAAAGTTTATGAATGTTAATGTGATCATATGTGTTATACAAGTATATATATATATACCTATACACGAAAGAGAAATTATGAATAAAGAATGAAAAGCATGATTATAAAGAATGAACGAAAGTATAACACAAAATGAAAGAATGAAATCCTGCTTTATATCCATGTATATATTGCTTGCAAAGAATGAAATGAATGAATGTCATAACATATAAGAATGAAATCTTGCTTTATATCCATGTATATATTGCTTGCAAAGTACAGAAAATGTTATGGACGCTTCGATGATAACGGCTACTTCGGTAGACGGACGACCATGTGACTATTTTACAACCGGGACAAGTGCGTTCCTTCATCAGCTAGGACGTACGAATGCCATTAAAGGACGGTTGAAGCAATTGGCATATTATAGTAGAACGGTTGTATAAATAATAGTCGCATGGGAAACGGATACCTTCGGGTAGACGGGCGAATTACGGCCTACGACGGTAGGACGGTTGTAAGTCATGACGGACGGACAAAGGTTGCCGGACGGTTGTAAGAATAAAATGACGGACGGCACTTGTTGCCGGACGGTTGTAAGTATAGGTGGGCCATGACGATGGACCACGGCGATTGTCTTTGTGACATTCGTAAACAAATGACGGGTTGATCACCCTTACAGAGTATGACCCATGAATGTAAATAAAGAAAGAAAAAGGGTGAATGCATATATATATTTATGTATGAAATCACCAAAAATACAGAAAAGGAAATACAGAAAAGAAAGATGAAAGAAAGGCAAAAGTTATGAATACGTATTTATATGAATGATCATACAGTAATGCATACTTATACCTATAAAGAAAAGAATGTTTACAGTAAATTGCATTAAACTAGAACTCACCAGCGTTAGCTGACTTTTAGTATACATTTCAGGTAAAGGAAGAAAAGGTCGTGCGATGGCGTGAAGGTTACCCGGCACAAGACTGACATCCCACTTTTGTTTGTTAAGACAATGTTGTGTTTTTAATTATTAAGACTTCCGCTGTTATGTAATGTAATTGAATGAAGAATGTTTTAAATTTAAGTTCAGTATTTATGGCTATGTTTATGAGTAAATCCAACAAGTGAGGTCACCCGGGAAAAGGGGCCTTACAAGTTGGTATCAGAGCAATAGTTTGAGAGATTCAGACATCCCTAAATGTCTGGACTCAAACTGATTATGGGACCAACGCACGGATGTCAGTATGGGTAACCAACGCCAACGCAGCACGGTAAGTAAGTACTAAAGCTAATGCTCTAAATAAGGATAGATACCTTAACTTAGAACAAATAGATGTCAATGTCACAACCGATTTGAAGAGTTTTGAACCCGAAAAGCAATGTAAATTAGTAATCACAAACCGGTCACTGTAATTAAAAATTTACCTTGCTCGTACTGTTCCAAACTATGATCTGAAGTAATGACATTGATGTATTCCCTTTTTAACTATCAGGAAATTAAGAACTATGGCTGGTGGAGGAAGAACAGGACCTCGAGGCGGTCGCACTGGCCGACGAGGTAGACCTCCGTTGAACCCAAGATTTGAAGAAGAAGAAGAGAGTGTGCACGCAGAGCACACCGAAAGTGTGCACGAAACAGAAGTGACCCCAATTATGAACGACAGTCCAGGGCCTATACAGTTGGAACCTGAAGTCAGGGATGCTATTGCCCGTGAAGTTGTGCTCACTTTGAAAAAGGTATTGCCTGATCTACTATCCGAGGCAATAAAGAAAAGTAAGGAGGAGGATGAAGGAGACAATGAAGAGAAAGTATATGACAGTGATGGGGATGAAATAAAGATTGGATCGAGCAATCGTGGGTGCACTTACAAAGGTTTCAAGGACGGAGACCCACCCAAGTTCGATGGGAGCAAAGATTCAGTGGCAACGCTTGAATGGATTGAGAGGATGAGTGCTGTAATCAACATCAGCGAGTGTCGACCAGACCAGGCTGTTAAATATGTTGCTCATTCTTTCACCAACGAAGCCTTAGGTTGGTGGAGGAACATTCAGAGGACAAAGTCCCCAAACGCTCTTGCAAGAATGACATGGGAAGAACTGAAAAAGCTGGTAATTCAAAAGTTCTGTCCCCAGAACGAAATTGATCGAGTGGAAAATGAATTCCTAAACCTTAAAGCTGGCAACAAGACACACCGCCAGTATACTTCTAGATTCAATGAGTTGGCACAGCTGGTACCCCACCTGGTGGAGACAGAAGAGCGAATGATCAAGTATTATGTGAAGGGCCTACCTCAAAGGGTCCGTGTCCACGTGAAAGCCAACCTACCCTCGACCTTCGAGTCGGTAGTGAATCTGAGCGGAATCGTCTACGACGATTATGCCAATGAGGACCCACCAACAGAAACCCAAAAGAGAAAGTGGGAGAACCCGTCTAGAGGCACCGGAAGAGGGAACATAATAACTGAAAATAAGAAACCAAGGTCGGACAAATATGAAACCTGCAAAAAATGCGGAAGGCAACATTTTGGCGAGTGCCGGGTCGGCTCCACCACATGTTACAGGTGTGGGAAGGCGGGGCACTACTCTCGTGACTGCTTGAGAGACACTAAATGCCAAGTATGTGGACTGTTTGGTCACCTGGCTAAGGATTGCAGAAAAGCCAGACAATCTGGTTCGGGAAAAGAAAAGGAACAGGAACAACCAAAGACTAGGACTCGAGCTTACGCCCTGACTGAGGAGGAAGCAAGGGGAAATCCTGATGTTGTGTCAGGTACGTTCCTAGTTAATGATGAACGTGCGGCTATATTATTTGACTCGGGTGCTAGTAAAAGCTTTATATCAAATGCCTTTAGTCGAAAACTGAATTGCACTATCAACACAGTAGTAAAGGCCTTTAGTGTACAAACTGCCGTTGGTAAAAATTCGGCAGTATTCCAAGTAACAGAGGATTGCATAATAGAAATAGAGGGTCATAAATTTCCTTCTAGATTATTCCTTCTCACCTTAGGAGGATTCGATATAGTATTGGGTATGGATTGGCTAGCTGCCAACGAAGCTCAAATCATATGTAAACGTAAGAGGATACACCTCAAAGGTCCTAGCGGCAGTCCAATTACGGTTTATGGGGATTGGAATTGCACAATGCCGAACGTCATCTCGATGATTAAGGCTGAAAGTTACATGAGGCGCGGCTGCGAAGCTTATCTGGCATATGTTATAGATGATAGAGTGAAAACGAAAGAACTCAAGAATGTACCCGTGGTGTGCAATTTTCCGGAAGTATTCCCTGAGGATCTACCTGGGTTGCCACCCGATCGGGAAATAGAATTTCAGATTGATTTACTGCCAGGAGCTGAGCCCGTTGCCAAAGCCCCCTACCGATTGGCTCCGTCAGAAATGAAGGAATTGATGTCCCAACTAGAGGAACTAACCGAGAAAGGATTTATTAGGCCGAGCATCTCACCATGGGGCGCTCCGGTACTATTTGTAAAGAAGAAGGACGGCAGTATGCGCATGTGTATCGACTACCGCGAATTGAACAAGAGAACAGTAAAGAACAAATACCCACTGCCTAGAATAGACGACCTTTTTGATCAACTGCAAGGCGCGAGTTGGTTCTCAAAGATTGATCTTAGGTCGGGTTACCATCAATTGAAAGTAAGAGAGAAGGATGTACCGAAAACTGCGTTTCGTACGCGTTATGGGCATTATGAATTTCTCGTGATGTCCTTCGGATTAACTAACGCACCAGCAGCATTTATGGATTTAATGAACAGAGTATGCCGACCCATGTTGGATCGATCAGTAATAGTTTTTATAGATGACATCCTCATATATTCAAAGAATGAAGGTGATCACCACTGTCACCTAAGAGAAGTATTGGAGGTGCTAAAGCAGGAAAAGTTGTACGCAAAATTCTCCAAATGCGCGTTCTGGCTTAGGGAAGTCCAATTCCTAGGTCATGTAATAAACCCAAACGGCATCATGGTGGATCCTGCAAAGATCGAGACAGTAAAGGAATGGAACATCCCAAAGACACCAACAGAGATACGAAGCTTTCTAGGGTTGGCAGGCTACTATCGAAGGTTCATCCAAGATTTCTCAAGAATTGCCTCGCCGCTAACCAAACTGACACGGAAGGAAGTAAAGTATGAATGGGGTCCAACCCAAAACACCGCGTTTGAGGAACTTAAGACACGATTAACTCAAGCTCCAGTATTAACACTACCTGAGGGAAATGAAGACTTAGTAGTCTACTCTGACGCTTCAGGGCAAGGTTTAGGGTGGGTACTCATGCAACGAGGAAAGGTAATTGCTTATGCATCGCGGCAACTAAAGGTTCATGAAGTTAACTACCCAACACATGATCTAGAATTAGCAGCAGTAGTTTTCGCGTTGAAAATATGGAGACACTACTTGTATGGAGTTAAATGCACCATCTACTCCGATCACAAAAGCTTGAAATACTTTTTCGAACAAAAGGAACTAAACATGAGGCAAAGAAGATGGTTAGAGCTACTGAAAGACTATGACTGTGAGATATTGTACCATCCAGGCAAGGCAAACGTAGTGGCTGACGCTTTAAGTAGAAAGGAAGAATCGGCACCTATCCGGATCAAAGCGTGTCAGTTAATTATAACGCCAGACTTAATGGGTGAAATATCAAAGGCACAAGATGAAGCATTGTTAGAAAGAAATGTGAAACGGGAAAGAATAGTAGGACAACAAGGGAACTTAGATGCGAATGCATACGGAGTACGAACTAGGTTTGGCCGGATGTGGATACCTAAGATTGGTGAGCTTAGAGCCAAAATACTCGATGAGGCCCATAAGTCTCGCTATTCTATCCACCCCGGGACAAACAAAATGTATCAAGACTTGAAGAAAGAATACTGGTGGCCTGGCATGAAGAATGATGTGACAGAATACGTGAGCAAGTGCCTAACGTGTTCTCTAGTTAAGGCCGAGCACCAGAAACCATGCGGTAAAATGCAACCTTTACCAATACCGGAATGGAAGTGGGAAGAGATCACAATGGACTTCATTACCAAGCTACCGCGAACAGCTAAAGGCAATGATACCATTTGGGTGATCGTCGACCGCTTGACAAAGAGTGCTCACTTCTTGCCAATACGAGAAACTTCTTCTTCTGAAAAGCTAGCAGAAGTATTTATCAAGGAAATTGTGAGCAGACATGGTATGCCGCTGTCGATTGTGTCTGACAGGGATACTAGATTCACGTCAAGGTTTTGGAAGAAATTCAATGAAGCAATGGGCACTAGACTGAACATCAGCACCGCTTACCACCCCCAAACCGATGGACAATCGGAAAGGACCATTCAGACCTTGGAGGACATGCTCCGGGCCTGTATCATTGACTTCGGTGGGAGTTGGGACAGCCATCTACCATTGGCAGAATTTTCATATAACAACAGCTATCACTCGACTATTGGCATGCCGCCATTTGAAATGTTGTATGGGAGGAAATGTAGGACCCCGGTTTGTTGGGGGGAAATTGGACAGAAGGATTTTGCAAGTCTCGAAGTGGTCAAAGCTACTTCTGAGAAATTTGATCAAATCAAGGCTCGTATGAAAGCCGCAAAAGACAGACAGAAATCATACGCGGATAAGAGAAGGAGGGATTTAGAGTTTCAAGTAGGGGACATGGTACTGTTGAAAGTATCACCGTGGAAAGGAATCATTCGGTTCAGAAAGCGTGGCAAACTAAGTCCAAGGTTTGTCGGACCTTTCAAGATTGTAGCAAGAGTGGGTCAAGTTGCTTACAGACTCGACCTACCCGTCGAGCTTAGTGGAATACACCCTACGTTCCACGTGTCGCACTTACGCAAGTGCCTAGCTGACGACACAGCTCACATACCTTACGACGAGATCGAAGTGGATAACAGTCTAAATTATGTAGAGGAACCAATAGCCATTCTTGACCGAGCTGAGAAACGATTACGCAATAAGTCGATTCCTTTAGTCAAAATACAATGGAAACACAGAAAGGGGTCCGAGGCTACTTGGGAGAAAGAAGACGAGATGAAGGAACTGTATCCCCAGTTGTTTAACGTGTAACAGGTTTCGAGGACGAAACCTCATTAAGGAGGGTAGACTTGTAACATCCCAAATAATGACAAGACAAATAGAAAAGGGAAATAAAGTGGGCTTGGCCAAAATTTCGGCCCATGGGCCGAAAAGAAAAGGGGGAAACCCCATTACAAAACAGCAGCTTCAACCCAAACCCCTCTCATTTCATCTTCCTGCGCAAGAATACTAGAGAGAGAGAGCGATCGGCTTGTGAAGAAAACCGCAAGGAGAAGACTCAAGGGCTCGGGAATCATCCGACTCCACCATTTCAACGCATAGCAACAGAAATCGGGCCTGTTGAGGTAAGCATCGCCTCTGATTATGAGTCTTTGCATGTCTCGGGTTTAAATCAAATAAAGATACGATTTTTGCATACGAAACTTGAAACAAATCACGTATTTGAACTCAAGAACGATAAAGGAAGGTGTTTAACGTAAAATGCTCAAGGTTTAATCGATTGGAAATAAGTTGGCTGGAGCAAGGTTCTGGTCAGGGAAGATGCAGACCCATGACTCGAAACTATAGTTTCGATACATACAGACCCGTCGAAACTACTCTAGTTTCGATAGTCATGTTTGACTCGAAACTATCTAGTTTCGATAGCAGCCAATGACTCGAAACTACCATAGTTTCGATAGGAACTCAGGACTCGAAACTACCTAGTTTCGAGTGTCACCTTGAACCTAAACTAAGATTTTTCATAAGTTAATGACTCGAAACTACCATAGTTTCGATAGGATCTCATGACTCGAAACTACCTAGTTTCGATAGAAGGATTATGACTCGAAACTACCTAGTTTCGAGTGTAAGACCATAGCTCGAAACTACCATAGTTTCGATGCGACCCACCTCCCGAAACTACGGAGTTCAAGCATAGTAATGTCTAGTGTCATCTAGGAGCACCATCTTATGTGTATGACTTTATTATACAGATCGTGAGTGACATTAGTGAAGCCCAGTAGCCAGCTTAGTGTATTACAGAAACTACTCATCAGGTGAGTTCTATGTGCCCCTTTTTATGTTATGTGCAAATGTTTTCAAATGTTTTGGGGCTGAAGTGTATACACTAAGTGAATAAAGTTTATGAATGTTAATGTGATCATATGTGTTATACAAGTATATATATATATACCTATACACGAAAGAGAAATTATGAATAAAGAATGAAAAGCATGATTATAAAGAATGAACGAAAGTATAACACAAAATGAAAGAATGAAATCCTGCTTTATATCCATGTATATATTGCTTGCAAAGAATGAAATGAATGAATGTCATAACATATAAGAATGAAATCTTGCTTTATATCCATGTATATATTGCTTGCAAAGTACAGAAAATGTTATGGACGCTTCGATGATAACGGCTACTTCGGTAGACGGACGACCATGTGACTATTTTACAACCGGGACAAGTGCGTTCCTTCATCAGCTAGGACGTACGAATGCCATTAAAGGACGGTTGAAGCAATTGGCATATTATAGTAGAACGGTTGTATAAATAATAGTCGCATGGGAAACGGATACCTTCGGGTAGACGGGCGAATTACGGCCTACGACGGTAGGACGGTTGTAAGTCATGACGGACGGACAAAGGTTGCCGGACGGTTGTAAGAATAAAATGACGGACGGCACTTGTTGCCGGACGGTTGTAAGTATAGGTGGGCCATGACGATGGACCACGGCGATTGTCTTTGTGACATTCGTAAACAAATGACGGGTTGATCACCCTTACAGAGTATGACCCATGAATGTAAATAAAGAAAGAAAAAGGGTGAATGCATATATATATTTATGTATGAAATCACCAAAAATACAGAAAAGGAAATACAGAAAAGAAAGATGAAAGAAAGGCAAAAGATATGAATACGTATTTATATGAATGATCATACAGTAATGCATACTTATACCTATAAAGAAAAGAATGTTTACAGTAAATTGCATTAAACTAGAACTCACCAGCGTTAGCTGACTTTTAGTATACATTTCAGGTAAAGGAAGAAAAGGTCGTGCGATGGCGTGAAGGTTACCCGGCACAAGACTGACATCCCACTTTTGTTTGTTAAGACAATGTTGTGTTTTTAATTATTAAGACTTCCGCTGTTATGTAATGTAATTGAATGAAGAATGTTTTAAATTTAAGTTCAGTATTTATGGCTATGTTTATGAGTAAATCCAACAAGTGAGGTCACCCGGGAAAAGGGGCCTTACACTCTAGAACTTGCTCTTGAATATGAAAGATGGAATGGTGCTAGTGTGTGTGTGTGAGTATATCGTATATATATATAGAGATGGAAGAGTTTGAGTGTTGGATGCTTCAACACTCTATCATTATTATCATTCATGATTATAAATAGATAGATTTGACCATTGGTTGGTCTAACACTCAATGAAAGATGGTTCTATGACACAAGACCATGATGGGTTAGTAGGTGATTTGGTGAATGGGTGGCCCCCATTGAGGCTCTCGGCCAAGAGGGGTTAGGGGGGGGGGGGGTGTTGGGTCTTGTTCCCACATGTGGTATTAATCTAGTTATTAGTTGAGTGATTTTTGGGTAGGGTATACCCGGTAGGCGCTCTCGTGATCTAACGCTCGGTGTTCGGATTTTTAAATGTCAAAAACCCTATATATTTTGTATCTTGATTATTTTTCAATAATCCACTAATTTAACACTTCATAGTTAATGTTTAACTATAATATATATATGCACTCGTAATAATAACTCGTCACCATGAACTGATATCGTTGTGTTCATTTTTAATAATCTTGTCACCAATATATATGTTTTTATATCAAAGCGTATTTCTAGACTTTTCCGGAATAAAGATTTGTTAATCACCAACGACGTTCCTTGCGGGTTATAACCGTTTACTTCCTAGTAATTCTAAAAATTACTAAAGTATAATATTTGTTCCTTTGCTAGACTCCATGACAAAACTATGTCAAAATAATAAACCAGGAAATATAATTAATGAACGTGCAATTATGAAATATGGATATTGACCTGGTATGCTGGGTGTCACAATGTCTATCACAAATAATCCTGTTAAGCACAGTAAAACGAAGCACATTGAAGTTAGATATAATTTTATTCGTGATTGTGCAGATAAAAAGTTGATTGAGCTGGTGAAGGTATACATACAGATGATAATTTTGCTGATCTCTTTACCAAGACATTTGATCGTACCAGGTTTGAATTTCTGATCAAAATGATCGGTATGATCAATCCCAAATAAAAGTTTTTCAAAAACAATTTTTCATGGGAGATTTTGTTTTAAATTTATTTTATTGCTTTATTACATTTCTGCATTTTAAATTTCAGTCAAAAATTGTTATTTATAAAAATTCAAAACAAAATGAAAAATATAAAATTGACATCATTTGAAGTTAGAGAAGAAATGATAGTACATCAGTGAATATTTAATTTTCATTAGATCTCGGTTGTTCTTAACAGTCATCACACATGACCATACCTTTGATATGTTAATATATGAGTGTTTAAAGTGTATTGATTTGATCTAAATTTCAAAGTCTGCATAAATAAGAAATGATAGTGTTATAAATGATCTACTCTTGATAATCTGTTTTAATTTTGAATATGAGTTTGAAACTTGAATTGTCAATAAACTAGAATCGTTTTTGAATCAATAGTAGTGTGAAAATTAAATATGATATGATTACATCTGTGATTTGAATCCATTATATGCCTGGGTGTGTATGTAAAAGATCATTATCAGATAAAGAATATATGGTTTTTAAGAATATCATGAGACCAATATCGGTTTATATCTTTAGCACAAACTCTTTCAGTTCACTTCACTACCCATGCCCCAAAAAACATGCAATGTGTTGCTGAACTAAGATATGCTTTCTAACATCTCTTGGAACATATATTCACCCTTGGATCATTTAGATACATCATCTATACTGATTCCATTGAAACTTATCCAGATAATAGTTGGATCCTCCTACATGAATCTATTGATTCTCATTCTAAAGCCAATTCATTAGAATCTTTTGATTCTGAATCATCTTGATTCATATATCCTTTGGGATCTGCTATTCTATTCTTGTGCTAATAGAGATAATTTCATCTTGGAGGTTGATCTAATCTTGCAATAAATCATATATGTCTTAAAGATAGTGCAATTTTATATTTTGTTGGGCATATATGTGGGGTACACGATGTTTTTCATCTAAATGGTACTAACTCACATGAATTTGGGAGAAAAACACTTGTGGTTTTAAATTTTATAATATTGACAACTTAAGAATTCATGCTTTGCATTGCAAATTCGGTATGAATAATTGAACATGTTATGACCCGATCTTGTTTACTTTGAAATTTATCGCATATCATTTCAAGTATTATTCAAATTGATTGAAAAGTTTGAAATGTAAAGAGACAAATTTCTATGAACGTCAAGTATATAGAGGATTTATAAAGAATTTCTAAAATTGCAAAAGTTGCATAAGAATGAGTTTGATTGTAGCATATCAAATTTGAAGATATAAGTGAAGTCATTTCACATGAATATCATAATTCGGTGCGTATCATAGATTACCCATAGTTTGTGATAGAATGTGTGATGAATTGCTCATATACTGATATAATCTTCTTACTCATGATGTTCAACCAAAAATATTTGTATATTTTCAGAAAAACCAAAAATATGTGTTTCAGTTTGTTCAAGATAAAAACAAAAAATATGTGTTTCAGTTTGTTCAGATAAAAACCAAAAATATGTGTTTCAGTTTGTACAGATAAAACTCAAAAAGATTTTCCTTGTGTCTTCCATAAAAATTTTATCTTTTATTTTTAATTAACATGATTCGGGATTGGATCGGATACATGCTACAGATGGAAGTTCACAAGAATGTAACATGTTGACGGTTGAGGTTTGTTTGAATTTTAAATTCCAAAATTGTTCAAGGAAAAAGATTGAAGCGAACTTAATATGTTCGCCTGAAGCTTGTTAAGCGAACTTAATTGAGAGTATATATACATTTTCAGGCGAACATAACTCATACCCATTTATCTTTTCCTGAGCGAACTTGTTTAGAGCGAACACATCAACAGTGTCGCGAACTTGACTTTTTGAAATCTGGTTGGGTTGGTTGCAAATTTTCCGTGCTAATCTCTTAATCGGTTTTGATTTGCGAGTCATTATAAGGTAATTTCATGGATTTTTATCCGTTAAATTATCCGGAATTGATATAGTTAGACCTGTGTTCATCGTAAGGTTCAGTCGGTCTGAATTTGGTCAAAACTAGGGTATTCAGTGGATAAAAGTTGAAATTGATACTTAATTGTTGTTCGTGGTTGTAATTCGATGCTCGGTATATGTTTAATTTGCAAAGAAACATTGTCATGAACAAGTTTGATTTTTGTGAAGAATTTGTATCGACAGGCGAACTTATTATGTTCGCCTCTTGCAACACTAAGCGAACTTATTAAGTTCGCCTAAGGGTTCAGTGTTTTTGGACTTGTGATTTTTTGTTGAAAATTTTTTTTGTTGTTTTTTTTTTTGTGTTTGATTTTTTTTTGTTTGTTGCTGTGTTTGTGTGTGTTTATCATGTGTCTATCATATGTGTGTTTGTTATATTACTAATGTTTGTTATATGTCCAATGCATTTACAGATGGCTCGCCGTGTTGAGTACAAACATAATCAAGTGGCATTGTTAGATCCGCATGTGTCCGAGGCAGCAAATTATCAAGGAATTATTAATTTCTTGAATCGTTCAAGATTACATGTGGCCTTATCAGGAGATCCGCATAAAAGTCTGCCATATGTCCAACAATTCTGGGATACAATACATCAAGACACTTATGTTAAACCTCATGTGCTTCGAGCTACAGTTAATAATACAGAGGTGGCAATATCAGTGAATACTATTAGTTCTACTTTAGTATTGGGAGGTGCAAATGATGACCCTATATCTTATCCTGGAACACTGATCATGGGTTGTTTTCAGAGGATGGGATACAGAGGAAAACCTAATGACACTCAAGCCAGAAAAGGTGTTTTGGTTGGTGAATGGAGGTACTTTATGCACGTCATCATCCAGTTCTTATCTCCACGAGAGTGCACTACAAGCTGCAATGGTTGCATTGACCCTGAACAAACGGTTCAAATTTGCGTTGTATATATACCGTGAGTTGGTCATGCAAATCAATCCTCCTGAAGGTCAAGGGTTTCTCATGTACCCTAGGTTCCTACAAATGATCTTGAACCATCTTATTCCGAATCTACCGCAGCATCCACAACGTTTGACCTTAACTCTGATGACCAAAAGAATCTTTACTGATTGTACCAAGGTTAAACAACAGAACATAGCTTTGATTCCAGTTCCGACTCCTCTGTTTGGTCACATAATCAATCCTGATTATGATGAGCCTCCTAATGATAATTGGTTTCATCCTGGGGAGTTTGTTCAAGGACAGAATCAGAATCAAGCTCCACATGAACAACAACAACAACAACACCAACAACAACCACAAGCATAAGAACAAGTACAAGTTCCTATTCAACAAGAACAGGTTCACATTCCTGTTAATGAACCAATTCAAGTTGAAGCTGTTGCAAATGAAGATGAACAAGACTTCGGTCTTAATATGGATGATTTTAATGATGAGGCTATGAACTCACCCATTCATGAAGTTGAAGAGAATGCGGTGGATACAAGTTCTAGTGATACAATACTTCCTGATTTTGAAGCTACTGACTCAGATTCGTCTAGAGATTTTAGCTCAGATCACTATGAGAGGCTGGCTAATTTTCACAGGTGAATGCATTGCAAAATCAGGTCGATGTTCTAGTGAATACTGATGCTCAAAGGCAGTTGGTCCTTCAGACTCAAGAACAACAGATTGCTGAGATGAAGTTAATGGTTTCCAAACTTGCTGAGCGTCTTGACGCTCAAGGGGAGTTAAGGATCCATGATTCTTGTCATGCTGAGTCTATATAAGAAAAGGATGGTGATGACAATGATCCTAGTGGAAATATTGAGGGTGATCGTCAATACGTTGACGTGAATCCAATATCAAGAGTTCAGGGGAGTCATCTACATCAGGTAATATTGGAGGAACCAAGAAAGATTCTGGTGTCAATGAAAAGATTCTGCTTTGGAATTCTTTCAAACTGATTCTGATGTTGAAGAAGATGATGCTTAGAAGTTAGAGTGTTTGGATGACAATGATGAACTGTTTAATGATGTTGAAGATGATATGATTGATAATGAAGTTGAAGAAGGAGAAATTGTGGAGATTGAAATAGAGAAGAATAAAGTTGATGTTACTTATGAAGGTTGTGACGGTCTGAATGTACCTTATAACTTCATCCAGGATGATGTTATTCCCAAATTTTCATATGAAGGAGTGACAGATTCTATGGACTCTGTTGAAGATGTTACAAAGCCTGATGATACTGCCCAATCCAAAATGGATAATGAAGCTGATACTACTCGTTCTGTGTCTCCTAAGACTACTGAAGAACCTATGATGCACAGAAATACAGGTATGACTAGAGAACAGTGGAAGTAAGTAGTTAACAGGTGGAAGAAAGTGTTACCTAAGTCTCCTATACAACCAGATCAAAAAGAAAGATATGTAAATAAAGAGCGTTGTGTTGGAAGAATCATTAGTTGGTTCTATGACGAAGAAATTAAATTGTTTGCTCTCAAGAGATCTGATGGTGTTCAGTACTTAAAGCCCAGGATCAAGTATTTCAATACCTTGTCGAAGTGTTAAATGAATGGTCTTGCTACTAAACCGTTGATAAAAAGATCAAAGTTTGGGCTAGCTGGTGTTATAGCTAAACTGATTAGTAAAGAAGGTGGATCAGGAAAGAATGAAAAGCTGAAACCATATAAGGGAAAGAGAGTGAAGCTTGTTGATCAGAATACTAGTGTAGTTACTTGGAAATATAAGTTCAAGCCGATAAGAGCTTTGAAAAAGATTCCTTTGAAGAAAATACCACAAGATTTTCTAGGAAATATGAAATGGTGGTATGTGGATCTAAATACTAGTGAATCCAGAGTGGAAGATAAAGATAATAAGATCATTGTGAGATTCTATGATACAATGAATCTTATTAATTTTTCTAAGAAAGATCAAAGAACTCTAAGGAAAAATGAGATCATGTTTACGGATGAATGGAGAGAACAAGGATTGCAGTATAAACGGGTGTTGGAGATATGTCACAGATATGGAGTGCATGCAGGCAGTAGACAACCGGAAAATTGGAAGAGCTCATCATAGAGACTGAAGACAGAAGATCATGCTATTGTCAAGGGGGAGTCTGTTAGGACATAAATGTATGACAAAAGCTTGTAATAGTTTAGATCTTATTATCTTTATGTTTTGTTAATGTTTTGTCTAAGTTTTGTATAAGTTCTGTTAGAGAGTCTCATTAGAGGCGAACTTATTAAGTTCGCCTATAGCAGATACATTGTCTATAAATAGAAGTTTGCAGTTTCAGTTTAGAAAGAAGTCTTTGAACGCTCTGTTTCTGTAAACTCTGTGAATTTGTGGAATACAACGAGAAGATTATTTACTTTTTGATTGTTATCGTTTCTACTGTCATCTATTGTATACATACGTTGATACGGTTGGATTCTGCACTCCGTATCTTCTATACGTCACGTCACGAGATGGATCTGTAGTGGAGTCATGTGGACCTACAGAAGTTCATATAGGCTGCATAGGCAAGAAACATTCTGATAGCTTCCAAGCGAGCCACTGGTGCAAAGACTTCCTCAAAGTCAATCCATTCTTCTTGATAAAATCCTTGAACCACCAAACGAGCTTTATTCCAAACCACAATTCCTCATTCGTCCTTTTTGTTGCGAAATACCCAGCGAATGCCGATTGGTACTTTATTCTTGGGAAGATCCACCAGATTCCACACATTCAGCTTTGAGAATTGCTGTAACTCTTCTTGCATTGCTTCCACCTAGCTGTTCTCAAGCAAAGCTGCTTTGATGTTCTTAGGTTCAACTTGAGAAATGAAGCACGAGAACATGCTGTTTTCCAATGCATCACAGGCACTTCGGGTACGAACACCCACATTGAGATGACCACTAATGTTATCGGTGGGATAATTCTTGTGAATTCTCAACTGACGAATCTCATCTTCTTCTAAGAGTTCATCTTGATTTGTGATATTATCAGTAGAAGTACCAGCTTCATCAATAATAGGATCTTCAGCAGTTGATTATGGGGCAACATCTACTATTGGGATAGCGTTGTCTTCAACAGTTTACTTGTTGCACCAGAATCGGAAGAGTCCACATTAGATTCAACATAAGCAGGTGCAAGGATTTCATTTTAAGTGGATGAGGAAGAACTTTGATCATTTTAGTTCACTAGATTGTTCATATAAAGGTAAGGATTAGCAGGAGTTAATTCATTTGAAAACACAGGAAGATTAAATTATTTAAACAAGGATTCGACGTCAAAAAGCCAATCAGGTGTAACATCCCAAAAAATAAGACGACGATTAAAATAACGGGTTATACGTAAGACGAAAGGAATAAATGAACGAGGCGTGACGGGTCGGGCCAGATGGGCCGGCGAACTTGAGGGGAGGAGTCCCTTCCCCTATAAATAGCCTAAGTCACTCAACCATTCTCTCATTTACAAGTTCTAGAGAGAGAAACCGTAGAGAGAGAAAGTTGGCGGATCGACCCGAGATTAAAGAAGTGCGTTGCTCCATAGCTCGTGAGAAGAACCTCCAAATCAGAAGCTCGATACAGGTAACGATCCAACCTAGATCTGAGTTTTAGTTCATTTTTGGGTTTTTCAGGTTTTGGACGAAAATGTGACGTTTTTACGGATGAAACTGGAAGAAAAACATAGATTTGAGTTCCTTAATGAAAAGCAAACGTTTTGAATGTAAACAAGTTCGGGATCTTGACTTGATCAAACCCGAATGCGAAAGTTAGGGTTTTTGCGGGGAAGCAGATCCTGCGTACTTATCAAGTACGCATGAAGAGGATCCTGCGTACTTATCAAGTACGCATGAAGAGGGTCATGCGTACTTATCAAGTACGCATGAAGAGGGTCATGCGTACTTATCAAAGTACGCATGAAGCAAAGTTTGCGCACTTATTAAGTACGCAAGAGCAAGGCCCTGCGTAGTTGCTAAGTGCGCATGCATCAGGCTGTTTAGGTAAAGTCAGTATGTTTAGAAGGTTAAACCGTTAGAGTCAGGATTTGGTCTGATGTGTATTTAACTAATCAATTCAGATCGGAAGTGACGTAGTGGGACCTTTGTTTAGGACAACCCAGATTAGCTTTTCAGGTGAGTTCTAGAAGCCCTCTTTTAAATGTTTTAAATAATATTTTCGGGCTGATGTGCATACATACGAAATGATGTTTTACGAAACGATGTTTACGAAATGAAATGATTTTGAATGAACGGTTTATTGAAAGAAAGTTTTATGAATGGAATGTTTACGAACTAAATGTTTATAAAGAAATGGTTTAAACTGAAGGTAAAGGGTTTTGAAAATGAATGAAATGTTTTATGAAAAGAAAAGAAAAGGGCAAAGGTTTTAAAGAAGTCATTACAAATCTAATCTGTTGAATGAATGGAATTGACGAATGAAGTCTGGGAATGTAATTCCCATCCTTGTGGTAGATTATGGACAGCGAGCCATAGTTGCCATAAGAACAACAGGGGCAGTGTCTTGGTGGTCTGCCAATGGTTATGATGTTGTACAACTGGTAAGCGAGTAACGACGGTTACTCAGGGGTTAACGTGACCCTATGAAGGTTAAATTATGATCCGACGGTGTTATGGCCGTGAGCCATAGCGGTCGATGGAAGTTGTCGGTTTATGGACATTGGAGCCATAGGGGCAACTAAATGGGTATTGTCGGTCCTCGTGCAGTTAAGCCTTGGGGGCAATACAAAAGGGAATTGATGAAATGAATTGTATTGTCGGTCTTCGTGCAGTTAATCCTTAGGGGCAATACAATAGGGAATTGACGGAATGTATTGTATTGTCGGTCTTCGTGTAGTTAAGCCTTAGGGGCAATACAATACTAAATGACGGAACGAATGGTAACACAGATTTGGATAATAATGTATGACTTAAATGAATGTTAATTGTTTTAAACGAACGATCCGTTCAATGGTGTTTATGATGATGATAAATGTTTGAATGTTTTTAATGATGAACGAAAGGCCCTGTTTTTTTATACATGATGTTAAACTCTAATGAATTATTGAATGATGAACCATTTCTTAAATCGAATGAAAAACTTGAACTCACCAGCGTAGCTGACTTTTTAGTAGGCACATTCAGGTTAAGGCAGGTATGGATGATGGACGGTGATGCTTGGCAAGCGAGAAGAGTTACCCGGTTGATCATGAAGACTGGCATCCTGTTATGAGTTGATTATGTTAAGTTTATGTATTTGACAATGTTACGCTTCCGCGTGTTTGAACAAGTTTATGTATTAAGTACGCAAGAACAAGGCCCTGCGTACTTGTTAAGTGAGCATGCATCAGGCCGGTTAGTAAAGTCAGTATGTTCGCTTAATTCAGAATGGTTAAACCGTTAGAGTCGGGATTGGTCTGATGTGTATTTAACTAATCAATTCAGATCGAAAGTGACGTTGTTGGACCTTTGTTTAGGACAACCCAGATTAGCTTATCCGGTGAGTTCTAGAAGCCCTCTTTTAAATATTTTGAATAATATTTTTGGGCTGGTGTGCATACGTAACGATGTGACTATTTTATAAAATGATGTTTATGAATGATGTTTTGGAAGGCAGGGTTATGAAAGAAGTGTTTATGAAATATTTTGCCAAAAGAAGTTTATGAAGTGTTTATGAATGAATGAATGAATGATTTTTTAATAAAACGTACGAATGCTTTAACTGAAGTTTTGAAGTGAAAGAAGTGAATGTTTACGAAAGTCATAAACGAACGAATCTGCTAATATTCCTTAGGGAATGAAGGTTATGGGTATGGGAAATATGTTATGGGCCTTTACCTTTTAGGGGCCTTTGTGGCTGGCCAACTGTTGTATAACTGGGATGATGACGGTCACCAAGGGGATTATCGTGATCCTTGAAGTTTGTACGATTTACCTTACGGGGTAGTCGTGCTTGAAATTTGGTACTTGTGGCTTACGGGGTGCAGTGCTTGAAGTTTAGTACGTGTCATCCTTGTGATGCTGTGCTTGAAGTTTGGTACGTGTCATCCTTGTGATGCCGTGCTTGAAGTTTGGTGTTGAGTGACCTAAGTATCGGGTCCTAGAAGTTCTTCACTCGAAGGACAGTACGATGTTGATGGGCCTAGTGGTGGTGATCTTTAGGTAATTCAGCCAGTATGTGACGTTTGGATTTGGCGGTTACGAGAAGGCGCAGATTCGATATGTTTGTTGACTTATGGTTATGTTTTTATGTATGTTATGTTATTGCATGTTTTTGTATGCTTTTATTAATGAAGTTAAATGATATGTTTTTGGCAAATATTTGAAGTTATGGTTTTATGAAAAGCTAGAACTCACCAGCGTAGCTGACTTTTTAGTATGCACATTCAGGTTAAGGCAGGTTATGATGATAGACGGTGATGCTGGGCGGCTTGATGAGTTACCCGGATAATACGAAGACTGACATCCCGTTATGATTAGTTTATGTTATGTTTATGTATTAGACTATGTTACGCTTCCGCATGTTGAACAATGTTATGAGTATGTTTTAATGAAATTTTCCACTGCGTTATTTTGATATTCAAGTTAAGAACTGTTTGTGAATGAGTAAATCCAACAAGTGAGGCCTCCTGGGTTTGGGGCCTTACATAATCAGTTCTCTCATCCTTAATTTCCTGAAGCCGGCCCCACTAGTGCTAAAGGTGACAACAATTGTAATCTCTTCCTCTATCCTCAATCTGTTGGAGCTAAGATCGAAGGCTTGGACTTATATGTGGCATAAAAACAATTTCTTACCCTCACAATGTGAACGTTGAACCCCATCATGACATTGAAACCCCATAATAACCCTAAAACTTGGTTTAAGAAGTATTTCGTTATAAAAATCCAAGTCCAACAATTAGTACCATATGCATCAAATCCATTACTCAAATCTTGATAAAATTAACATTTTCACTTCCATTGGAAACCCATACTACTAAAGTTATATAAGACAATTTTCTGGGGAAAAAAAATAAGAGTTTATAACTATTGTTTTATTTTGTTATCTTTACTTAATTAACTATTATTTTAACGCGTTTAAGTAATATGTATTCTTAAACAATTAAAGTTTCCTCAACATTTTTAAGTAGGCTATGACCCATAAGGTATAAAAATAATTTTTATATAATTATTTTCTATATTTTTATTTTTTTTAGAGCATTTACTTGTCTAAAAATGACCTAAATTCCTAATAATTATTAAATAAACATATAAATTCTATTTTATATTTTATATAGTCTTAATACAATACAGGTAAGTCCTAAAAATTATAAGTGTCAGATTTTGATCAGATTCGCTATTTATTAAAATTCCAAATAGTTTCTAGTTTTTTTTATATACGTTAAACATGTTTCATTGTAATTGGAGACCTGCACCTAAATCAATATTTTTCCTAGGTTTATATTAGTATTAGAAAGTTCTCTATAAAGTTTCATAATTTACTGAGGTGTTTAACTATTTTTCCCAATTTCTGGTGTTTAAACTCGTTTTAAATCGTGCAGTCGTTTAGAAAAACGTTTTTGGGTGATTATTTTTGGGAAACTCTTTACTTAGGACTTATGTCCTTTGGAGAGTTCTGATTTTTTAAATTGGTTGGTATAAATATCGTTTTTGAGCAAACAAGATTGTGAAATCCGTTTTCGACGGTTTTACGACTGGTTTTCGATGGTTTTTGCTATCTTTTCAAGTTTTGAGCCATAAGTTGTTATGAGTCAGATTTATGAACATAATAACCTATAAATTTAACATCTTTAATGGTTTGAACAAATAGGATGTCATACGTGCCTACAAAGGTGTAAAATAATGAAATGAACGGATATAAACGTACAATTTTCGGGTAGCCTTATTAACCCTTTCGACCATTAGGAATTTACATACACATTTTCAATTTTCTTCTCATCCTATTTGAATAACTACGCATCCATTCAGAGAAACCCTTGAAGCCAACGACTTCACAATCGCCGACTTCATTAAACTCTCTTATCTCCATGTTGACTAATCGACATCTACCTCGTGAAGATCTGGCCATAGACTGATCGACTACAATGTTCTGTCAAAGGTTATCAACGAAATAGACTTAACAAGCCCATAACCAATTCCAGAAACCCTGTTTCCATGAAATTTCCTTCCATGTCATAGCTGTCTACTTCATTACCTAGATAATTACTATCAACACGCCTCAAGCCTTTCCCTCAACACCAAGGATGATGCAGAAGAAAATGCCATACTTAGTCCCGATCAACCCGATTAAATCAATAAACCCCCTCAACGGACCACATTTCAATGAAAATCTCTTGTTCTATATTAGCAAAACAACTACGTTCTTTAAATACAAAAGTATCAAGATACCAGATTCGTGCGACAAATGACCCATTGCTTGATTTCGAACTATTATATATAGTCTCTCAAGTGATCTACCCAGTTGGTATCCTTTTAGACCCTATTGTGATAAATTGTCCTTTACTTCATTTCGAACTATTGCATTGTCTCTTAAGTAAATTATCCGTTTAATACCCTGTTGACCCTTGCCTAACGTCTACTTCCAAACCATCTCATAGCCTATATCTAGGAGAACTAATCATCAAGTCGTAAGCATTACGTGTATGATCTCGTCCAAGAGTTCCCACATATAGTTGCATCCTTTCTTTCATTTTAGCAGTGACGATTATCTCAAACCATCTAGAACTAAATCCTGATACTTACACGGCACCCCCCCATCGTCTACAATCCTTTGTCATCTTTGATTTTCATGACCCTATTTCAAGCCATTGCATGTCTTAGTACCTATTCTTTCTCTCATTTAAAAATAATAAATCATCACATCTCACATCGTACCACATTTCAAGATCAATTGTCGCTTCATTAAGTTACCTAAACATACACTTTAAAAGTCTCTATGAGCCCCTTAGCCAGAATAATGACTTCATATGATAAAACCAACTGTCTCTTTCTTTCCAATAATCCATTTGAATTGTTTCCTCTAACTCTAAAATAGCTGAAGGCTATTCATGTCTTGTCCAGTTAAACTTTTAAGTTCTGATTATCATTATTTGCCTTTGAACGTTGATTTAAAAATCTCTATTCCCTCCAAATTCGTCAAGTGGTTTAAAAATTGCACTATTGTCGAGATTCATTGTCACACCCCGCCAAGGCGGAAACGCGAGGCGCGACGTTCATGGTTTTTCAAAGCATATAATTATTGCAAACGCATACATACAACTGGATACATAAATTAAATTTAAGGTTTTACAGTCCAAAATAGTAGTTGAAGTTACAAAATATTAAGATTTTGCAAATATGACCCGAACATTATGGGTTATACAAGAAAAATCTTCAAAAATTGTATCCACCGTGTATGCATGAACCCTACGTAGTATTACCCTTGCTATCACGTTCAGTTTCCTGAAAAACATACTTGAAAATGTCAACACTAGGTTGGTGAGTTCACAGGTTTCATATATGAATACAATGAGCAAACCAATTGCATGAAAATGATTTTTCGTATATGATAAGCAAAACAAGTAATGTTTGACCCATTTGTAAACTAGCTAGGAATACAAATAATATGTACATACATGAGGCATAACCAAACCAAGACCAGGTGTTTTGCCCCTCACTCGTACCTCACGAGCAATATTAGAACACTATGCAGTCATTTGGCCAGAGGGACCCATGGTTAGCGCGACTAACCATGACCGGGGGTGTCAGACCCAATAGTACTATCCATAGAATCTCAGGCTAATCTATAGCTAATGGTTATAAATATGATGATCAGGGGACTTTACGAGCTCCAAATGTGTCAACTCATGCATACATAAAGGTCGGGTCTTGTTTTCTTGTTATCATATAAAAATAGTTATAAGTATGTTCTTCCCCCAAATAGTACAAAACAGTAAAAAGGGGTCGTGAAACTCACCTTGAGTTTGTGTATGCTTGTAACGATATTTGTTCTAGTCAGCTTGACTATTTGTACCCTAGATACGAAAGGGTAAATTGTGTTAAGACCGAATGTCTCATATTGCAAATTGTCCACCGACTTTGTAAATCTGGTTGTGTTTTTTAAAATATCTTCTTAGTTGTTCAACACTTGATTTGTTGTAAAAACAGTTCTACGTTACTGCTAAATGGGACTGATGACCAGGTATCGAAACTACCTAGTTTCGATTGAACAGAACAGAACAGATGTCGAAACTACCTTGTTTCGATTAAACAAATTAGGTATCGAAACTATCTAGTTTCGATTGAGTCCTAGGTGTCGAAACTCCTAGTTTCGATTGAATAATAGCTATCGAAACTACCTAGTTTCGATTGAGTAAACAGGTATCGAAACTCCTAGTTTCGATCAAATAGGTATCGAAACTCCTAGTTTCCATCAATCTGGTATCGAAACTCCTAGTTTCGATTGAGAAACAGGTATCGAAACTATAGTTTCAATTACTGCAATTCTGATTGACAGAATCAGTCCTGCATATTTTTATGTTTTAAACTTGAATTCGACACACTTTTCTTGTTATCTTACTTGCGTTTCAAATAAGTTGTATGTTTAGTTTCGGTTTAAAGAAAGTAATGTAGATAGTATTGAGTTTTTACCTTAAAACAGAGATGAAGATGATGAGAGAAAAACAGAAGAATGATTTTGAGTTCCTTAGCTTGATTCTTTCCAGAAACACTTGAAATTCTTCTTAAAACACCGAATTCGTGATGGATTTTGCCTTAAAACTGGACTTCGAATTGGAGAGAAATGGGATGTTTGCCGTAAGAAAATGAGTGATAAAAGGGTTTAGTGAGACTTTTGATTGAAAGGGGGTATGGGTTATATCTGAGTTTTCTCACAGATATGGTATGGGATATGGGTCGCAGGGAGTGGGAATGGAGTATTCCCTGGGATTTTGGTCGAGAAAGTCAAAAAGTGGTTTGAGGGTTAATAATTAGTTTTAAGTATTAGTTTATTAATGGTATTAATATCAATTATAGTTTTAAAAAAGGTAACTTAATTCGGTTTAGATTCCCCACGGTATTATAATTTTATTCTAAAAATAATTTATTGTTCCACGTAAAGGTTATGTAATATATATGTATATATATTTTTCTGGGGATTTAATTTAATCACTAACGTTCGTATTTAGTCGGGTTATACGGGTATGTGAACCGGTAACTCCTAGAATTACCAAAATATGAAATGAAACAATGTACGGCTTTTCTTAGACTTTAATGCCCTAATTTATGCAATTAGGTAAATCACGAACATAAATATAATATAAACTCGTTTATATCGTGTACGGATATTAACCTGAAATGTCAGGTGTCACATTCATAATCAAATTTTAGAAAATAACCAAAACTTAAATTTCGAGGACGAAATTTCTTTAACAAGGGGAGACTGTAACAACCCCAAATTTAGGGCCTGGTTTTTTTTTGTTTTATTTAATTCCCATTCTGATACTTGAACTAATGGATGGCAAACTCAAACTAATGGATGCAACCTTTACCAATACCGGAATGGAAGTGGGAGGAGATCATGATGGACTTCATTACCAAGCTACCGTGAACAGCTAAAGGCAATGATACCAATTGGGTGATCGTCGACGGCTTGACAAAGAGTGCTCACTTCTTGCCAATACGTGAGACTTCTTCGTCTGAAAAGCTAGCAGAAATATTTATCAAGGAAATTGTGTGCAGATATGGTATGCCCCTATCGATTGTGTCCGATAGGGATACTAGATTCACGTCAAGGTTTTGGAAGAAATTCAATGAAGCGATGGGCACAAGACTGAACATCAGCACCGCTTACCACCCTAAAATCGATGGTCAATCTGAAAGGACCATTCAGACCTTGGAGGACATGCTTCGGGCCTGTATCATTGACTTCGGTGGGAGCTAGGACAGCCATCTACCATTGGAAGAATTTTCATATAACAACAGTTATCACTCAACTATTGGCATGCCGCCATTTGAAATGTTGTATGGGAGGAAATGTAGGACCACAGTTTGTTGGGGGGAAATTGGACAAAAGGATTTTGCAACTCTCGAAGTGGTCAAAGCTACTTCCAAGAAATTTGATCACATCAAGGCTCGAATGAAAGCCGCAAAAAACAGACAGAAATCAACGCGGATAAGAGAAGACGGGATTTAGAGTTTCAAGTAGGGGACATGGTACTGTTAAAGGTATCACCATGAAAAGGAATCATCCGATTCAGAAAACGTGGCAAATTAAGTCCAAAGTTTGTCGGACCGTTCAAGATTTTAGCGAGAGTGGGTCAAGTTGCTTACAGACTCGACCTACCCGTTGAGCTTAGTGGAATACACCCTACGTTCCGCGTGTCACACTTACGCAAGTGCCTATAGCTGACGACACGGCTCACATACCTTACGACGAGATCGAAGTGGATAACAGTCTAAATTATGTGGAGGAACCAATAGCTATTCTAGACCAAGCTGAGAAACAACTACGCAATAAGTCGATTCATCTAGTTAAAGTACAATGGAAGCACAGAAAAAGGTCAGAAGCGACATGGGACAAAGAAGACAGGATGAGGGGACTACACCCTCAATTGTTTAACGTATAAGCAGTTTCAAGGACGAAACCTCTTTAAGGAGGGTAGACTTGTAACATCCCAAAAATAAAAAATAAATAAAAAATAACGCGATCGAGATTTAATCGTCAAAAATGAAAGGAAAATGGATGGGCTTGGGCTCGGCTCCAACGGGCCGAGGGAAGCCCAAGTATATAAGGGCCAAGAGAGCCTCAAACTTGCAAACTTCCACCATTTGCAAAGTTAGAGAGAGAAAGGAGAGCTCGGGCCTAGAGAGAGAAAGTTGACGGATCGACCCGGAATTGAAGGAGCACGTTATTGCTGACCTCGTGAGCAAAACCTCCGAATCCGAATCCCAATCCAGGTAACGATTCGACCCTAAACTGAGTTTTTGTGTAATTTGGGGATTTTCGGGTTTTAGCTAAATAGGTGACGTTTTTACGGATAAAACTTGAAAATAAGCTTAGGACTAACATCTAGAATGAAAACCGCACGTTTTGAACAAAGAAAGTTGTAAGATTGGCACAATCAGATCCGCATACGAAAGTTAGGGCTTTTGCGGGGAAACATGTCCTGCGTACTTATCAAGTACGCAAGAAGCAGATCATGCGTACTTATCAAGTACACAAGAAGAATGTTCTGCGTGCTTATTAAGTACACAAGAAGAAGGTCCTGCGTACTTATTAAGTACGCATGAAACGAAGTATGCGCACTTATTAAGTACGTAAGAACAAGGCCCTGCACACTTGCTAAGTGCGCATGCAACAGACCGGTTAATAAAGTTAGTATATTCGCCTAATTCAGAATGGTTTAACCGTTAGAGTCGGGATTAGGTCTGATGTATGTGTAATTAACCAATCCAGATCGTGTGTGGCACTCATTGGACCACGGTTAGGACAGGACGAGACTAGCTCATCAGGTGAGTTCTATGTGCCCCCTTCTATGTTATGTGCAAATCATTTTAAATGTTTTGGGGCTGAAGTGTATACACTAAATGAATAAATGCTATGAATGCCAATGTGATCATACGTGATATACAAATATATATATATATATATATATATATATATGAAAATGAATTAGGAACAAAGAATGAAACGTATGTTTACAAAGAATGAATGAAAGAATGGCAAAACGTAAATGAATGAAATATTGCTTTATAATTATATATATTGCAGGTTATGAATGTATGTATACGTTATGGACGGAAACGAAGCTAACGGAAACTACGGTAGACGGATGACCACTTGACAATTATGCAGCCAGAAAGGAAAGTCTAGAAATGTAGACTAAATAATGGCCACTATGGTGGAGTAAATCCCTAAATCGATGCACGACTGTATAATTAGTTCAAGTGGGAAACGGATGCCTTAGGGAATACGGGCGAATATGACGGACTACGACGGTAGGATGGTTAAGACGGACGGCCGAAGGTTGGCCGGACGGTTTTAAGGCGGACGGTTTCTAGGACCGGACGAGTAAAAGGGCTACGACGGTAGCTTAAGGGCGTATGTCTTTGTGACATGCGCAGTAAAAGACATGTTGATCACCCTTATGTGTATGACCAATGAATGTCAATGAAAGTTAAGGTGAATGCTTATCTATGTAATTACATAAGAATGATGAAAGAAAAGCAAAAGTTATGAATACATATTTATGTACTCGCACATGAATGACAAAAGAAGGACAATGATATGTTAAATTGTATTTGTATATATTTATATATTTATGCATACTTTTAAAGAAATAATGTTCATACCTAATCGCTTTAATCTAGAACTCACCAGCGTTAGCTGACTTTTAGTATACATTTCAGATAAAGAAAGGAAGGGTCGTGCGAAGGCGTGATGTTTACCCGGCAAGCGACTGACATCCCACTTGTAATTGTTAAGAAAATGTTATGTTGTTAATTGTTAAGACTTCCGCTGTTATGTTATGTTATGTATTCGAAGGATGTTTGCTTTCGCTGCTTTTGAATGTTTTTAATTAAATTCAGTATTATGACTATGTTTATGAGTAAATCCAACAAGTGAGGTTACCCGGGGAAAGGGGCCTTACAAAACCAAAACTGTAGCAGAGAAATACAGTCATTGAATTGATATCCAACTCAAGACCCCTATTAATCATACTACAATCCCAATTTAAAACTTAAGTAAATTTAGGATCAAATTTATAAGTAAGCACTTTAACGATGATTTGTATTATCAGTGTCTATATGTCGTTAGGCATGCATAACATGAAACTTGCAAGAAATGTGGAAGGCAACATCTTGGCGAGTGCCGAATCGGCACCACAACATGTTATAAGTGCGGGAAGCCGGGGCACTTCTCCCGTGAATGCGTAAAAGACGTCAAGTGTCAGGTATGTGGATTGTTTGGACATCTGACAAAGAACTGTTGGAAGGCCGGCCGATCTGGTTCAGGAAAAGAGAAGGAACAGGAACAGCCAAAGGCAAGGACTCGGGCCTATGCCTTAACTGAAGAGGAAGCAAGAGGAAACTTTGATGTTGTGTCAGGTACGTTTCTAGTTAATGATTAACATGCTGCTATTCTATTTGACTCTGGTGCTACTAAAAGCTTTATATCAAATGCATTTAGTCGTAAACTAGATTGCACTATCAACACCATAGTAAAGGGCTTTAGCGTACAAACTGCCGTTGGTAAAAATTCTGCAGTATTCCATGTAACAGAGGATTGCATCATAGAAATAGAGGGCCATAAGTTTCCTTCTAGATTATTCCTTCTCACCTTAGGAGGATTCGATATAGTATTGGGTATGGATTGGCTAGCTGCCAACGAAGCTCAAATCATATGTAAACGTAAGATGATACACCTCAAAGCTCCTAGCGGCAGTCCAATTACGGTTTACGGGGATTGGAATTGCACGATGCCAGACGTCATTTCGATGATCAAGGACGAAAGTTACATGAGGCACGGTTGCGAAGCTTATCTGGCGTATGTTATTGACGATAGAATGAAAACGAAAACACTCAAGAATGAAAACGAAAGAACTCAAGAATGTACCCGTGGTGTGCAACTTTCCGGAAGTATTCGCTGAGGATCTACCTGGGCTGCCACCTGATTCGGAAAAGGAATTTCAGATTGACTTACTGCCAGGAGCTGAGCTCGTTGCCAAAGCCCCCTACCGATTGGCTCCGTCAGGAATGAAAGAATTGATGTCCCAACTACAGGAATTAACATAAAAAGGATTTATTAAACCGATCATTTCGCCATGGGGCGCTCCGGTACTATTTGTAAAGAAGAAGGACGGTAGCATGCACATGTGCATCGACTACCGTGAACTGAACAAGAGGACAGTAAAGAACAAATATCCACTTCCTAGAATATACGACCTTTTTGATCAACTACAAGGTGCGAGTTGGTTCTCAAAGATCGATCTTAGGTCGGGTTACCATCAGTTGAAAGTAAGAGAAGAAGACGTACCAAAGACCGCGTTTCGCACGCGTTATGGACATTATGAGTTTCTTGTGATGTCCTTCGGATTGACCAACGCACCTGCAGCGTTCATTGATTTGATGAATAGAGTTTGTCGACCAATGTTGGATCGATCAGTGATAGTTTTTATAGACGACATACTGGTATATTCGAAAAGTGAGGGTGATCACCACTGCTACCTAAGAGAGGTTCTGGAGGTACTAAAGCAGGAAAAGTTGTACGCAAAATTCTCCAAATGCGCGTTCTGGCTTAGGGAAGTCCAATTCCTTGGTCATGTGATAGACCCAAACGGCATCATGGTAGATCCTGCAAAGATCAAGACAGTAAAGGAATGGAACGTCCCAAAGACACCAACATAGATACGAAGTTTTCTGGGATTGGCAGGCTACTATCAGAGGTTCATTCAAGATTTCTCGAGGATAGCCTCGCCACTAACTAAACTAAAATGGAAGGAAGTAAAATATGAATGGGGTCCAACCCAAAATAACGCGTTTGAGGAAATTAAGACACGATTAACCCCCGCTCCAGTCTTGACACTACCTAAGGGAAATGAAGGCTTGGTAGTCTACTCTGACGCTTCGGGTCAAGGTTTAGGATGCGTACTTATGCAACGAGGAAAGGTAATTGCTTACGCCTCGCGACATCTAAAGATTCACGAGGTTAACTACCCAACTCACGATCTGGAGTTAGCAGCAGTAGTTTTTACATTAAAAATATGGAGGCACTATCTGTATGGAGTTAAATGCACCATTTACTCCGATCACAAGAGCCTAAAGTACTTTTTCGAACAAAAGGAATTAAACATGAGACAAAGGAGGTGGTTAGAGCTACTGAAAGACTATGACTGTGAGATATTGTACCATCCAGGCAAGGCAAACGTGGTGGCTGACGCTTTAAGCAGAAAGGAAGAATCGGAACCTATATGGATCAAAGCGTATCAGCTGATTATAACACCAAATTTGATAAGTGAAATATCAAAGGCACAAGATGAAGCACTAATATAAAGAAATATAAAACAGGAAAGAATAGTAGGACAACAAGGGAATTTGGATGCAAATGCATACGGTGTACGCACTAGGTTTGGCCGGATGTGGATACCTAAGATTGGCGAGCTTAGAGCCAAAATACTCAATGAGGCCCATAAGTCTCGCTATTCCATCCACCCGGGGATAAACAAAATGCATCAAGACTTGAAGAAAGAGTACTGGTGGCCCAGCATGAAGAATGATGTGGCCGAATACGTGAATAAGTGCCTAACGTGTTCACTAGTTAAGGCCGAGCACCAGAAGCCATGCGGTAAAATGCAACCTTTACCAATACCGGAATGGAAGTGGGAGGAGATCACGATGGACTTCATTACCAAGCTACCGCGAACAGCTAAAGGCAATGATACCATTTGGGTGATCGTCAACCGCTTGACAAAGAGTGCTCACTTCTTGCCAATACGTGAGACTTCTTCATCTGAAAAGCTAGCAGAAATATTTATCAAGGAAATTGTGAGTAGACATGGTATGCCACTGTCGATTGTGTTCGACAGGGATACTAGATTCACGTCAAGGTTTTGGAAGAAATTCAATGAGGCGATGGGCACTAGACTGAACATCAGCACCGCTTACCACCCTCAAACCGATGGTCAATCTGAAAGGACCATTCAGACCTTGGAGGACATGCTCCGGGCATGTATCATTGACTTCGGTGAGAGCTGGGACAGCCATCTACCGTTGGCAGAATTTTCATATAACAGCAAATATCACTCAACTACTGCCATGCCGCCATTTGAAATGTTGTATGGGAGGAAAAGTAGGACCCCGGTTTGTTGGGGGGAAATTGGACAAAAGGATTTTGCAAGTCTCGAAGTTGTCAAAGCTACTTCCGAGAAATTTGATCAAATCAAGGCTCGAATGAAAGCCACAAAAGACAGACAGAAATCGTACGCGGATAAGTGAAGACGGGATTTAGAGTTTCAACTAGGGGACATGGTACTGTTAAAGGTATCACCATGGAAAAGAATCATCCGATTCAGAAAACGTGGCAAACTAAGTCCAAGGTTTGTCAGACCTTTCAAGATTTTAGCGAGAGTGGGTCAAGTTGCTTACAGACTCGACCTACCCGTTGAGCTTAGTGGAATACACCCTACGTTTCACGTGCCGCACTTACGCAAGTGCCTAGCTGACGACACGGCTCACCTTACGACGAGATCGAAGTGGATAACAGTCTAAATTATGTGGAGGAACCAATAGCCATTCTAGACCGAGCTGAGAAACGACTATGCAATAAGTCGATTCATCTAGTTAAAGTACTATGGAAGCACAGAAAAGGGTCAGAAGCGACATGTGACAAAGAAGACAGGATGAGGGGACTATACCCTCAATTGTTTAACGTATAAGCAGTTTCAAGGACGAAACCTCTTTAAGGAGGGTAGACTTGTAACATACCAAAAATAGAAAATAAATAAAAAATAACGCGATCGAGATTTAATCGTCAAAAATGAAAGGAAAATGGATGGGCTTGGGCTCGGCTCCAACGGGCCGAGGGAAGCCCAAGTATATAAGGGCCAAGAGAGCCTCAAACTTGCAAACTTCCACCATTTGCAAAGTTAGAGAGAGAAAGGAGAGCTCGGGCCTAGAGAGAGAAAGTTGATGGATCGACCCGGAATTGAAGGAGCACGTTACTGCTGAGCTCGTGAGCAAAAACTCCGAATCCGAATCTCAATCCAGGTAACGATTCGACCCTAAACTGAGTTTTTGTTTAATTTGGGGACTTTCGGGTTTTAGCTAAATAGGTGACGTTTTTACGGATAAAACTTGAAAATAAGACAGGATGAGGGGACTACACCCTCAATTGTTTAACGTATAAGCAGTTTCAAGGACGAAACCTCTTTAAGGAGGGTAGACTTGTAACATCCCAAAAATAAAAAATAAAAAAAAATAACGCGATCGAGATTTAATCGTCAAAAATAAAATGAAAGGAAAATGGATGGGCTTGGGCTCGGCTCCAACGGGCCGAGGGAAGTCCAGGTATATAAAGGCCAAGAGAGCCTCAAACTTGCAAACTTCCACCATTTGCAAAGTTAGAGAGAGAAAGGAGAGCTCGGGCGTAGAGAGAGATAGTTGACGGATCGACCCGGAATTAAAGAAGCACGTTACTGCTGAGCTCGTGAGCAAAACCTCCGAATCCGAATCCCAATCCCAATCCCAATCCAGGTAACGATTCGACCCTAAACAGAGTTTTTGTTTAATTTGGGGATTTTCGGGTTTTAGCTAAATAGGTGACGTTTTTTACGGATAAAACTTGAAAATAAGCTTAGGACTAACATCTAGAATGAAAACCGCACGTTTTGAACAAAGAAAGTTGTAAGATTGGCACAATCAGATCCGCATGCGAAAGTTAGGGCTTTTGCGGGGAAACAGGTCCTGTGTACTTATCAAGTACGCAAGAAGCAGATCCTGCGTACTTATCAAGTACACAAGAAGAATGTTCTGCGTGCTTATGAAGTACGCAAGAAGAAGGTCCTGCGTACTTATTAAGTACGCATGAAACGAAGTATGCGCACTAATTAAGTACGCAAGAACAAGGCCCTGCGCACTTGCTAAGTGCGCAGGTAACAGACCGGTTAGTAAAGTCAGTATAGTCGCCTAATTCAGAATGGTTTAACCGTTAGAGTCGGGATTAGGTCTGATGTATGTGTAATTAACCAATCCAGATCGTGTGTGGCATTCATTGGACCACGGTTAGGACAGGACGAGACTAGCTCATCAGGTGAGTTCTATGTGCCCCCTTCTATGTTATATGCAAATCATTTTAAATGTTTTGGGGCTGAAGTGTATACACTAAATGAATAAATGCTATGAATGCCAATGTGATCATACGTGATATACAAATATATATATATATATATATATATGAAAATGAATTAGGAACAAAGAATGAAACGTATGTTTACAAAGAATGAATGAAAGAATGGCATAACGTAAATGAATGAAATATTGCTTTATAATTATATATGTTGCATGTTATGAATGTATGTATACGTTATGGACGGAAATGAAGCTAACGGCTACTATGGTAGACGGATGACCACCTGACTATTATGCAGCCAGAAAGGAAAGTCTAGAAAGGTAGACTAAATAATGTACACTATGGTGGAGTAAGTCCCTAAATCGATGCACGGCTGTATAATTAGTTCAAGTGGGAAACGGATGCCTTAGGGAATACGGGCGAATATGACGGACTACGACGGTAGGATGGTTAAGACGGACGACCGAAGGTTGGCCGGACGGTTTTAAGACGGACGGTTTCTAGGACCGGACGAGTAAAAGGGCTACGACGGTAGCTTAAGGGCGTATGTGTTTGTGACATACGCAGTAAAAGACGGGTTGATCACCCTTATGTGTAAGACCAATGAATGTCAAGGAAAGTAAAGGTGTATGCTTATCTATGTAATCACATAAGAATGATGAAAGAAAAGCAAAAGTTATGAATACGTATTTATGTACTCGCACATGAATGACAAAAGAAGGACGATGATATGTTAAAGTGTATTTGTATATATTTATATATTTATGCATACTTTTAAAGAAATAATGTTCATACCTAATCGCTTTAATCTAGAACTCACCAGCGTTAGCTGACTTTTAGTATACATTTCAGATAAAGAAAGGAAGGGTCGTGCGAAGGCGTGATGGTTGCCCGGCAAGCGACTGACATCCCACTCGTAATTGTTAAGAAAATGTTATGTTGTTAGTTGTTAAGACTTCCGCTGTTATGTTATGTTATGTTATGTATTCGAAGGATGTTTGCTTTCGCTGCTCTTGAATGTTTTTAATTAAATTTAGTATTATGACTATGTTTATGAGTAAATCCAACAAGTGAGGTTACCCGGGGAAAGGGGCCTTACAAAACCAAAACTGTAGCAGAGAAATACAGTCATTGAATTGATATCCAACTCAAGACCCCTATTAATCATACTACAATCCCAATTTAAAACTTAAGTAAATTTAGGATCAAATTTATAAGTAAGCCCTTTAATGATGATTTGTATTATCAGTGTCTATATGTCGTTAGGCATGCATAACATGAAACTTGCAAGAAATGTGGAAGGCAACATCTTGTCGAGTGCCGAATCGGCACCACAACATGTTATAAATGCGGGAAGCCGGGGCACTTCTCCCGTGAATGCTTAAAAGACGTCAAGTGTCAGGTATGTGGATTGTTTGGACATCTGACAAAGAACTGTAGGAAGGCCGGCCGATCTGGTTCAGGAAAAGAGAGGGAACAGGAACAGCCAAAGGCAAGGACTCGGGCCTATGCCTTAACTGAAGAGGAAGCAAGAGGAAACCCTGATGTTGTGTTAGGTACGTTTCTAGTTAATGATGAACAAGCTGCTATTCTATTTGACTCTGGTGCTACTAAAAGCTTTATATCAAATGCATTTAGTCGTAAACTAGATTGCACTATCAACACCATAGTAAAGGCCTTTAGCGTACAAACTGCCGTTGGTAAAAATTCTACAGTATTCCATGTAACAGAGGATTGCATCATAGAAATAGAGGGCCATAAGTTTCCTTCTAGATTATTCCTTCTCACCTTTGGAGGATTCGATATAGTATTCGGTATGGATTGGCTTGCTGCCAACGAAGCTCAAATCATATGTAAACGTAAGATGATACACCTCAAAGCTCCTAGCGGCAGTCCAATTACGGTTTACGGGGATTGGAATTGCACGATGCCAGACGTCATTTCGATGATCAAGGACGAAAGTTACATGAGTCACGGTTGCGAAGCTTATCTGGCGTATGTTATTGACGATAGAATGAAAACGAAAGAACTCAAGAATGTACCCGTGGTGTGAAACTTTCCGAATGTATTCGCTGAGGATCTTCCTGGGTTGCCACCCGATTGGGAAATAGAGTTTCAGATTGACTTACTGCCAGGAGCTGAGCTCGTTGCCAAAGCCCCCTACCGATTGGCTCCGTCAGAAATGAATGAATTGATGTCTCAACTACAGGAATTAACATAAAAAGGATTTATTAAACCGAGCATTTCGCCATGGGGCGCTCCGGTACTATTTGTAAAGAAGAAGGACGGCAGCATGCTCATGTGCATCGACTACCGTGAACTGAACAAGAGGACAGTAAAGAACAAATATCCACTTCCTAGAATAGACGACCTTTTTGATCAACTGCAAGGTGCGAGTTGGTTCTCAAAGATCGATCTTAGGTCAGGTTACCATCAGTTGAAAGTAAGAGAAGAAGACGTACCAAAGACCGCGTTTCGCATGCGTTATGGACATTATGAGTTTCTTGTGATGTCCTACGGATTGACCAACGCACCCGCGGCGTTCATGGATTTGATGAATAGTGTATGTCAACCAATGTTAGATCGATCAGTGATAGTTTTTATAGACGACATACTGGTATATTCGAAAAGCGAGGGTGATCACCACTGCTACCTAAGAGAGGTTCTGGAGGTACTAAAGCAGGAAAAGTTGTATGCAAAATTCTCCAAATGCGCGTTCTGGCTTAGGGAAGTCCAATTCCTAGGTCATGTGATGGACCCAAACGGCATCATGGTAGATCCTGCAAAGATCAAGACAGTAAAGGAATGGAACGTCCCAAAGACACCAATAGAGATACGAAGTTTTCTGGGATTGGCAGGCTACTATTAGAGGTTCATTCAAGATTTCTCGAGGATAGCCTCGCCACTAACTAAACTAACATGAAAGGAAGTAAAATATGAATGGGGTCCAACCCAAAATAACGCGTTTGAGGAACTTAAGACACGATTAACCCAAGCTCCAGTCTTGACACTACCTAAGGGAAATGAAGGCTTGGTAGTCTACTCTGACGCTTCGGGTCAAGGTTTAGGATGCGTACTTATGCAACGTGGAAAGGTAATTGCTTACGCCTCGTGACATCTAAAGATTCACGAGGTTAACTACCCAACTAACGATCTGGAGTTAGCAGCAGTAGTTTTTGCATTAAAAATATGTAGGCACTATCTGTATGGAGTTAAATACACCATTTACTCCGATCACAAGAGCCTGAAGTACTTTTTTGAACAAAAGGAATTAAACATGAGACAAAGGAGGTGGTTAGAGCTACTGAAAGACTATGACTGTGAGAAATTGTACCATCCAGGCAAGGCCAACGTGGTGGCTGACGCTTTAAGCAGAAAGGAAGAATCGGAACCTATATGGATCAAAGCGTATCAGCTGATTATAACACCAGATTTGATGAGTGAAATATCAAAGGCACAAGATGAAACACTATTAGAAAGAAATATAAAACGGGAAAGAATAGTAGGACAACAAGGGAATTTGGATGCAAATGCATACGGTGTACGCACTAGGTTTCGCCGGATGTGGATACCTAAGATTGGCGAGCTTAGAGCCAAAATACTCAATGAGGCCCATAAGTCTCGCTATTCCATCCACCCGGGGATAAACAAAATGCATCAAGACTTGAAGAAAGAGTACTGGTGGCCCAGCATGAAGAATGATGTGGCCGAATACGTGAATAAGTGCCTAACGTGTTCACTAGTTAAGGCCGAGCACCAGAAGCCATGCGGTAAAATGCAACCTTTACCAATACCGGAATGGAAGTGGGAGGAGATCACGATGGACTTCATTACCAAGCTACCGCGAACAGCTAAAGGCAATGATACCATTTGGGTGATCGTCGACCGCTTGACAAAGAGTGCTCACTTCTTGCCAATACAAGAGACTTCTTCATCTGAAAAGCTAGCAGAAATATTTATCAAGGAAATTGTGAGTAGACATGGTATGCCACTGTCGATTGTGTTCGACAGGGATACTAGATTCACGTCAAGGTTTTGGAAGAAATTCAATAAGGCGATGGGCACTAGACTGAACATCAGCACCGCTTACCACCCTCAAACCGATGGTCAATCTGAAAGGACCATTCAGACCTTGGAGGACATGCTCCGGGCATGTATCATTGACTTCGGTGAGAGCTGGGACAACCATCTACCATTGGCAGAATTTTCATATAACAGCAACTATCACTCAACTACTGCCTTGCAACCATTTGAAATGTTGTATGGGAGGAAATGTAGGACCCCGGTTTGTTGGGGGGAAATTGGACAAAAGGATTTTGCAAGTCTCGAAGTTGTCAAAGCTACTTCCGAGAAATTTGATCAAATCAAGGCTCGAATGAAAGCCACAAAAGACAGACAGAAATCGTACGCGGATAAGTGAAGACGGGATTTAGAGTTTCAACTAGGGGACATGGTACTGTTAAAGGTATCACCATGGAAAAGAATCATCCGATTCAGAAAACGTGGCAAACTAAGTCCAAGGTTTGTCAGACCTTTCAAGATTTTAGCGAGAGTGGATCAAGTTGCTTACAGACTCGACCTACTCGTTGAGCTTAGTGGAATACACCCTACGTTTCACGTGCCGCACTTACGCAAGTGCCTAGCTGACGACAGGCTCACCTTACGACGAGATCGAAGTGGATAACAGTCTAAATTATGTGGAGGAACCAATAGCCATTCTAGACCGAGCTGAGAAACGACTATGCAATAAGTCGATTCATCTAGTTAAAGTACTATGGAAGCACAGAAAAGGGTCAGAAGCGACATGTGACAAAGAAGACAGGATGAGGGGACTATACTCTCAATTGTTTAACGTATAAGCAGTTTCAAGGACGAAACCTCTTTAAGGAGGGTAGACTTGTAACATACCAAAAATAGAAAATAAATAAAAAATAACGCGATCGAGATTTAATCGTCAAAAATGAAAGGAAAATGGATGGGCTTGGGCTCGGCTCCAACGGGCCGAGGGAAGCCCAAGTATATAAGGGCCAAGAGAGCCTCAAACTTGCAAACTTCCACCATTTGCAAAGTTAGAGAGAGAAAGGAGAGCTCGGGCCTAGAGAGAGAAAGTTGATGGATCGACCCGGAATTGAAGGAGCACGTTACTGCTGAGCTCGTGAGCAAAAACTCCGAATCCGAATCCGAATCCCAATCCAGGTAACGATTCGACCCTAAACTGAGTTTTTGTTTAATTTGGGGACTTTCGGGTTTTAGCTAAATAGGTGACGTTTTTACGGATAAAACTTGAAAATAAGCTTAGGACTAACATCTAGAATGAAAACCGCACGTTTTGAACAAAGAAAGTTGTAAGATTGGCACAATCAGATCCGCATGCGAAAGTTAGGGTTTTTGCGGGGAAACAGGTCCTGCGTACTTATCAAGTACGCAAGAAGCAGATCCTGTGTACTTATCAAGTACACAAGAAGAATGTTCTGTGTGCTTATTAAGTACGCAAGAAGAAGGTCCTGCGTACTTATTAAGTACGCATGAAACGAAGCATGCGCACTTATTAAGTACGCAAGAACAAGGCCCTGCGCACTTGCTAAGTGCGCAGGAAACAGACCGGTTAGTAAAGTCAGTATAGTCGCCTAATTCAGAATGGTTTAACCGTTAGAGTCGGGATTGGGTCTGATGTGTGTGTAATTAACCAATCCAGATCGTGTGTGGAACTCATTGGACCACGGTTAGGACAGGACGAGACTAGCTCATCAGGTGAGTTCTATGTGCCCCCCTTCTATGTTATGTGCAAATCATTTTAAATATTTTGGGGCTGAAGTGTATACACTAAATGAATAAATGCTATGAATGCCAATGTGATCATACGTGATATACAAATATATTCGAAGGAAAATGTTATGTTGTTAATTTTTAAGACTTTCGCTGTTATGTTATGTTATGTTATGTTATGTTATGTATTCGAAGGATGTTTGCTTTCGCTGCTCTTGAATGTTTTTAATTAAATTCAGTATTATGACTATGTTTATGAGTAAATCCAACAAGTGAGGTTACCCGGGGAAAGGGGCCTTACAAAACCAAAACTGTAGCAGAGAAATACAGTCATTGAATCGATATCCAACTCAAGACCCCCATTAATCATACTACAATCCCAATTTAAAACTTAAGTACATTTAGGATCAAATTTATAAGTAAGCCCTTTAACGATGATTTGTATTATCAGTGTCTATATGTCGTTAGGCATGCATAACATATTTAAAGACAGACAAATTCAAATAACTGAGGAAATTTCAATAATAAACGTAAGTAAGTACATTATGCTACTAAATAAGGTCTTTAGAAAAGCCCATCTTTGAAACATGTTCTTCGAAAACTTTAGGTAGGAGACCTTTAGTCATCGGATCCGCAAGCATAACTTTAGTACTTATATACTCAATACAAAGATTATTTTCCTCAACTCGCTAATGTACGAACAAGTACTTTGTATCAAGATATAATCCAGCTCCAGTCGAACTATTACTGTTCGAGAAACTAACGGCAGCTGAGTTATCACAATAAAGATTCAATGGTCTTGAAATGGAATTAACTCTTTTGAGTCCGGTGATCAGATTCTTTAGCAACATTCCATGACAGGTCGCGTTATGCACATCTATGTATTCTGCCATCATAGTGGATATTATGGTCAACTGTTGCTTATGACTCTTCCAAGAGATAGGTCCGCCGGCTAAGATAAAGATGTACCCTGAAGTGAATTTCTTGTCATATTTGCACTTAGAAAAGTCAGAATCAAAATAACTAACCACTTCTAAATTATCACTTCTTCTATAAGTCAGTTTATAGTCTTTCGTCCCTTGCAGATATCGAAGTACTTTCTTAGCTGCTTTCCAGTGATCAGGGCCAAGATTAGTCTGATAACGGCCAAGCATTCCAACAATATAAGCGATATCCGGATGAGTACAGACTTAAGCATACATGACGCTCCCAACTACTGATGCATAAGGTATCATTCTTATTTGCTCCTTTTCAACCTCTGTTTTCGGACATTGGAAAGAACCAAAAACATCTCCCTTAACTACTGGAGCTACAGAAGGAGAGCAGTGTTTCATATTGTAACGTGTAAGGACCCGTTCGATGTAGGCTTTCTGAGACAATCCCAAAATGCCCTTAGATCTATCTCGGTGTATTTTGATGCCTATAACATAAGAAGCCTCTCCGAGATCCTTCATGTCGAAGTTATGCGAGAGTAAACGCTTCGACTCATGCAACATATCTAAACTATTACTAGCCAATAGAATGTCATCTACGTAAAGGACAAGTATAGTAAAGTTGCTCCCACTCATCTTGAGGTAGGTGCATTGATCCACTTGATTCTTCAGGAAACTTTGTTTCTTGATGACTTCATCAAACTTTAGGTACCATTGACGTGATGCCTGCTTCAACCCGTATATGGATTTCTTCAACTTACAGACTAGATGTTATTGACCTTCAGGCATGTCTTCGTTCAAGTCGCCGTTAAGGAAAGCGGTTTTGACGTCCATCTGATGTAGCTCTAAATCGAAATGAACTACTAGGGCCGTCACGATCCTTAATGAATCCTTTCGAGAAACAAGAGAAAAGGTCTCTTAATAGTCGATTCCTTCTTTCTAAGTGAAACCCTTTGCAACCAATCTTGCTCTATAGCGTTCAATGTTTCCATTCGGATCTAGCTTAGTTTTGTATACCCATTTACATCCTATGGGTTTAGCACCGTTGGGTAATTCAACTAAATCCCAAACATCATTTTTCTTCATGGAATCAAGCTCGTCAATCATAGCTTTATTCCATTCAGAAGACTGACCACTGCTAATGGCTTCATGGTAAGAAGTAGGATCTGTTAACTTTTCGGCATCCATTTCAGCTTCAGTCAGGTAGGTAACAAAATCATCAAAGTTAGTAGGCCTTTTGGACCTAGATGACCTCCTGAGTTGATTATCGGGTTCGGCATTGTCTTCATGGTGGTCGTTTGATGTGCCTTCATTCTCTGGTATAAAAGGAGTAGCATTAAGATCTAAAGAAGGAGGAAGTGGTGTAGTGACGTGCGGTGGAGCATGGTGAATAAGAGGAGTAATCAGAGTTAAGGTAAGCGACGTATCCCCCCCCCCCCCCGCGTGTTGTACTTCTTCTAAATCTGGATAAGGATTTTCACTGCTCCCACTGACCTTAAATCCTCAAGGAATTTGGCATGCTTGGTTTCTACAATACGAGTGACGTGAGAAGGACAGTAGAATCTATAACCCTTTGAGTGATCGGGATAACCGATGAAGTAACAAGTGACAGTTTTCATGTCAAGTTTCTTTAAGAAAGGGTTATAGAGTTTAGCTTCGGCAAGACAACCCCATACTTTCATATATCTAATACTCGGTTTCTTTCCTGTCCAAAGTTCATAAGGAGTTTTAGGGACAGACTTTGAAGTAACTCTATTGAGTATATGAACGGCTGCTTTTAAGACCTCGGTCTAGAGGAATGATGGTAAACCTGAGTTGGCTAACATAATGCGTACCATGTTCATTAAGGTCCTATTTCTTCTCTCAGCAACACCATTCCGCGGAGGAGTACCGGGCATGGTGTACTGGTTCATGATCCCCTAGCTCTTACAAAACTCATAAAATGGACCAGGAGCTTGACCCACATTACTATGTCTTCCATAATATTCACCTCCTCTATCTGATCTCACAACTTTTATTTGAAGATCAAGTTGTTTTCCAACTTCAGTTTTATAATCTTTAAAAGTCGCAAGTGATTCAGATTTTACTTTAATAAGATACAAGTACATATAACGAGAATAATCATCAATAAAAGTGATAAATGAAGTATGTCCTGTTATACCAGCAACGGGGTAAGGGCCACTAATATCAATGTGAATAAGTTCTAATAAATTAGTGCTCCTAGTGGCACCTTTCTTATTTGCTGATGTCATTTTACCTTTAAGGCATTTGACACATGTTACAAAATCATTGAAATCGAGAGATGGTAACACTTCATCCTTCACGAGATGAGATAAGCGATCTCGTGAAATGTGGCCCAAGCGTTGATGCCACAACATAGATGAAGCTTCTAAGTCTTGCTTTCGTTTAGTCTTTGTTAAGTTTTCATTAATATTATATGATAACAAAGACTTGGAAAAATCATCATCTAGTTCTAATCAATAGAGACCATCATCCAAATAACCACGTCCAAACACTTGAGAATTTAACATAATAGAAAGTTTGCCATGACCATGAGAACAAACAAAACCGTCAATGTCTAACTTTGGTGCTAATACTAGATTCCAAGTGATCTCAGGAATATATAAGGTATCAAAAAGTTTAATACATAAACCAGTTTTCATAAATAATTCTAAGGTTCCCACAGCTTTGACAAATAGTTCTTCTCCATTCCCCATCTTAAGTGTTCTTCGGTTTCTTTCCAGCTTCTGGATTGTAAGGAATCCCTGTAAAGAGTTGGTTACATGAACCATAGAACCAGAATCAAACCACCATGTATTAGTTGGAACATTTAAATTCTAGGACTCAAGTATCATATAAAGATGCTTACCTCTCTTGCTCAGCCACTCCTTAAAGTCCGGGCAGTCTTTCTGCCTATGTCCAGCCTTGCGGCCGAACTTGCAATGAGACTTTGTAAGGCCCCAAACCCGGGAGGCCTCACTTGTTGGATTTACTCATTCACAAACATTTCTTAAACTTGAATATCAAATAACGCAGCGGAATCATTCATTCAACATAATTAAAACTTGTTCAAACATGCGGAAGCGTAACATTGTCTTAAACATAAAACATAACATAAATGAAACATAACGGGATGCCAGTCTTCATATCATCTGGGTAACTCATCAAGCCGCCCAGCATCACCGTCCATTATCATAACCTTCCCTTAACCTGAATGTGCATACTAAAAGTCAGCTACGCTGGTGAGTTCTAGCTTTACATAAAACCTTAACATAAACATTTTGCCAAAAACATAACATACATTTGTTTAACAAAAGCGTAAGTAAAACATGCAATAACTTAACATCATCATAACATAAGTCAACATGAATCGAATATGCGCCTTCTCGTAACCATCAATTCCATACATCGCATACCAGCGGATGAACTTAAGGCTCGTTACCTCTAAGTCATCCGTCACACAGGTCCCCTAAGGCTCGTTACCTTTAGGTGGACCAAACATATGTCTCCTAAGGCTTGTTACCTGTAGGTAGACCAAACATATGTCTCATAAGGCTCGTTACCTCTAGGTAGACAGAACATAACTTAGGCACTATTTCCCCGCAAGGAATAGTACCTTCCATCGAGATCCCGGTAATCCCATGGGTGTCCGTCGTCACCCCATCATCAACCAGTTGTACAACCGTTAGCAAGCCAAAAAGGCCCCCGTAAGGGTGAGGCCAATACATACATACATACCTTATCTCCCGTAGGAACTCGTGGCAAATTCGTTCATTCGTGACTTTCATAAAACCTTTACCTCATTTTAGTTAAAGCATACGTACGTTTTATTAAACAAAACATCATCTCTTTCGTAAACCTTTCGTAAACTTCATTTGGCAAAACATTTCATAAACATCATCCTTCGTAAACATCATCCTTCATAAACATCATTTCATAAACGTCATTTCGTAAACATCGTTTCGTAAAACATCATTTCATAAAAACATCATTTCGTATGTATTCACACCAGCCCAAAACATTAATTAAAACATTTAAAGAAGGGGTTCTAGAACTCACCTGATAAGCTAATCTGGGTTGTCCTAAACAAAGGTCCAACAACGTCACTTCCGATCTGAATTGATTAGTTAAATACACATCAAACCAATCCTGACTCTAACGGTTTAACCATTCGGAATTAGGCGAACATACTGACTTTACTAACCAGCATGATGCCTGCACACTTAGCAAGTGCGCAGGGCCTTGTTCTTGCGTACTTAATAAGTGCGCAGACTTTGCTTCATGCGTACTTAATAAGTGCGCAGACTTCGCTTCATGCGTACTTGATAAGTACGTAGGCTTTGCTTCATGCGTACTTGATAAGTACATAGGACCTGCTTCTTGCGTACTTGAAAAGTACGCAGGACCTTCTTCCCCGCAAAAACCCTAACTTTTTGCATGCAGATCTGATCATTTCAAGATTCTGACTTTTTGTTCAAAATGTTCATTTTTCCTTCTAGATGCTAGATCTATGTTCATTTTCAAGTTTTATGTGTAAAAATGTTACCTTTTCATCCAAAACCCGAAAACCCCAAAAACGAACAAAAACTCAGATCTAGACCAGATCGTTACCTGTATCGAGCTTCTGATTCGGAGGTTCTTCTCATGAGCTATGGAGCAACACTTTGCTGGAATCTCAGGCCGATCTGTCTACTTTCTCTCTATAGAACTTGTAAAATGGGAGAAGAGAGATGGGCTAGGGTATTTATAGGGAGAGACTACCCTTGAGCCCATACGCGCGCAAGCTCATAGCCGGCCCATTCCATGCTCGTTTATCCCATTCGTCTCGCGTTTAACCCATTTCCATTTATTTTCGTTTATTATTTTCGGGATGTTACAAGTCTACCCCCTTACAATAGGTTTCGTCCCCGAAACCTATCATAAGTCAAATAATTGAGGGTACGACTCCCTCATTTTCGTCTCCGTTTCCCAAGTAGATTCCAATCCCTTTCGGTGCTTCCATTGGACTTTAACCAATTGAATAATCTTATTAGGCAAACGCTTCTTATTTCTGTCTAAGATGGCCACGGGTTCTTCGATGTAGTTAAGGCTGTTGTCGACCTCGATGTCAGTAAGTGGTACGTGAGCCGATTCATCCGCCAGACACTTTCGCAAGTGTGATACATGGAAGGTAGGATGAATCCCACTTAACTCATCAGGCAACTCTAACCGATAAGCGACTTCACCAACCCGTGCCATTATTCTGAATGGTCTGACAAACCTCGGACTTAACTTTCCTCTCTTTCTGAATCATATGATTCCCTTTCAGGGTGACACTTTCAACATTACTCTATCCCCAACTTCAAACTCAATAGGTTGTTGTCGTTTTTACGCATAGGATTTCTGACGATCTTGTGCGGCCTTCATTCGTGCTTTGATTTGATCAAACCTTTCCGACGTTTCTCTTATGACTTCAAGACATCCTAATTCCTTCTGTCCAATCTCACCCCAATAAACCGGGGTCCTGCATCTTCTCCCACACAACATTTCGTAAGGCGGCATGCCTATCGTCGTGTGATGACTATTGTTGTAGGAGAATTCAGCTAACAGCAGATGACTGTCCCAATTGCCACCAAAGTCGATAATACAAGCACGAAGCATATCCTCCAATGTTTGAATGGTCCTTTGGGACTGACCATCCGTTTGCGGGTGGTATGACGTGCTGATATTAAGCCTCGTGCCCATCGCCTCGTGAAATCTTTTCCAGAACCTCGATATGAATCGTGTGTCCCGGTCAGATACGATCATCAAAGGCATCCCATGCCGTGCTACTACTTCGTTTATAAATACCTCCACTAACATCTCCGACGAGAACGTCTCGTGAATAGGTAGGAAATGAGCACTTTTCGTTAAACGGTCCACAATTACCCAGATGGTGTCATGACCTTTAGCTGTGCGAGGTAGCTTGGTTATGAAGTCCATGGTATTGTGTTCCTACTTCCATTCCGGTATATCAAGAGTTTGAATCTTTCCATAAGGTTTCTGGTGTTCAGTTTTACTTGCGAGCAAATCAAGCACTTGCTTACGTACTTTGTCACTTCGTGTTTCATTCCAGGCCACCAGTATTCCTTCCTCAGATCTTGGTACATTTTGTTGGTACCGGGATGGATAGAGTAACGAGACTTATGAGCCTCATCCAAGATTTTGGTCCTAAGCTCACCACCCATATGCCCGCCCAAAACGTGTCCTAACACCAAGGGTGTTATATTCCAACTTGTCCTGTTGGCCAACCATTCTTTCCTTCTTAATGTTTTCTTCCTTAAGTGCTTCATCTTGAGCTCTTTCAATTTCCCTCATCACATCTGATGTTACCACCAACTGGCAAGCTTTTACTCTAATAGGAGCAGGCACATCCTTTCGACTTAGAGCGTCAGCCACCACGTTTGCCTTTCCAAGATGGTATATGATTTCACAGTCACAGTGTTTTAATAGTTCCAACCATCGTCTCTGCCTAATATTAAGTTCCCTTTGTTCGAAGAAGTACTTCAAACTTTTGTGGTTGGAGTAAATAGTAAACTTCACCCCGTAAAGGTAGTGCCTCCAGATTTTCAATGCGAATACGACAGCAGCAAGTTCCAAATCATGAGTCGGATAATTAGCTTCGTGAATCTTCAACTGCCGTGATGCATACGCGATCACTCTCCCGCGTTGCATCAACACGCATCCCAATCCCTGACCCGAAGCGTCAGAGTATACCATTAAGTCTTCATTGCCCTCGGGAAGGGCCAAGACTGGAGCTTGGGTTAGCTTCTCCTTCAATTCCTTAAACGCCTCATCCTGGGTCAAACCCCATTCGTACTTTACCTCGTTCCGAGTCAACTTTGTCAACGGCAAAGCTATTTTCGAGAAATCCTGGATGTATCTCCGATAGTAGCCTGCCAATCCCAAGAAACTGTGGATTTCAGTTGGCGTCTTAGGAATATTCCATTCCCTTACCGTCATTATCTTTGTTGGGTCAACCAAAATGCCGTTCGGGTTAATGACGTGACCTAGGAATTCGACTTCCGTAAGCTAGAACGCGCATTTTGAGAACTTAGCATACAACTTTTCCTTCTTCAGAGCCTCCAACACCTCCTTTAAGTGACATGCATGATCACCCTCATTCTTGGACTAGATGAGGATATCATCGATGAACTTGATTACCGATCGGTCCAGCATCGGTCGACGCACCCTATTCATCAAATCCATGAATGTTGCGGGGGTGTTCATCAATCCGAAAGACATTATGCGGAACTCGAAATGTCCATAACGCATGCGAAATGCAGTTTTCGGTATGTCTTCTTCCCTCACCTTCAACTGATGGTACCCGGATCTCGAAGGTCGATTTTTGAGAACCAACTTGCGCCTTGCAATTGATGGAACAGGTTGTCGATCCTTAGTAAAGGGTACTTGTTCTTCATCGTACGTTTGTTCAACTCGCGATATTCAATACACATTCTCATCGAACCGTCTTTCTTCTTCACAAACAACACCGGAGCACCCCATGGCGAGATGCTCGGTTGGATAAATCCTTTATCAAGTAACTCATCTAGTTGTGCCATTAGCTCTTTCATCTCCACTGGTGTTAGTCAATATGGAGCCTTAGCCACGGGTTGGGTATCTGGTACTAAGCAATTCGGAACTCAATTTCTCTGTAGGGTGGTATCCCAGGCAAGTCCTTTGGAAACACCTCCGGATACTCGTGTACCACAGGTACATCTTCTAGTTCCTTCACTTCCTTACACTTATCAGTCACGTATACCAGATAAGCCTCGCATTCGCGCCTCAGGTAATCTGCTGCCTTGATCATTGAGATGACGTTAGGCATCGGGGCGTCACGATCTCCCAAAACCTCAACTTCGCTACCATCCGGAGCCTTGAGTCGGATTATCTTTCGTTTGCATATAATTTGCGCTTCATTGGCAGTTAGCCAATCCATACCTAACACGACATCGAACCCACCCAAAACAATAACAAACAACCTGACAATGGCCTTCTATTTTTATCGTGGAATTGTCAACTACATCAGTCACCCTCGCAGTTCTACCCTCAGCGGTTTCTACACTAAAGGCCCTTTCTAGCTTACTCACAGTGTACTTTACTCTTTTACAAAAAGTCATAGATATAAAACTCCTACTGGCACCCGAATCAAATAACACAGATACAAAAGTGTTGTTAAGGATAAATGTGATAATCCGACTTTCCAAGTTAATTCCATTTTCCAAGTTAATTCCATTAGTAATTCCGTTAAATATTCTCTTAAATCCTAACCAAGTTAACTCAATTTCAAACCCCAGGGACTGTTTCTGTGATTGTTTGATTTAAAACTGCAGGGACTAGTTACGTAATTACTCTAAACTCACTCCGTTGACTTTATGAAGTCCAAATTCAGAAACCTTGTTCCTGTTGACCTATCAAAGGTCAAAATTCAATTGAATTTGTTCCTGTTGACTTTTAAGAAGTCAAACTCAGCATCCTTGATTCAAATTGGCAAATTGTAACCGAAATTAGTTTGATTATATAACTGAATTCGCACGATCATGGCATTAACAGTCGTAACTGCCGAATTAACCTCAATCATTGTCGAATTAAACCACTTAATGACTAAATTAAGTCGTAACCGTCGACCCCTTAACGAATATCATCAAATTCAACAGATTCATGTATTATTCTCAGGAATTGAGCGTACGCACACCTTATTCGCATTAGTTAGAACCTGCTACACTACTCATCTTAATCGGAGAAGCTGTCCAAGTTGTCGGAGATTGAACTCGTTAGCGTCGGAGCAAGTTTTAGTCGGGAACCTTCAATTCATATCGCATTCTGCTTATAAATATCATCCTTAGCTTCGTTTTTATTCATGGATTGAAAACCCTATGCTAATTGGGGTTTATAACATCAACTCGATCAACATCGAATTCTAGGGTTCTTATCATTTTCGGTTTAATTGAACCCTACCTTAAAACGTGTTTAAATCCAATTAACTTATATCGTTAGACTCATAATCATCTGTGTTGTGAAAGCCCTATATCAATTTAATCTCGGAACGTCGAATCTGTCATGATCCTAATCTAGGGTTCTTCATAAAAACGATTTGAGAGTTTCAACCCCAAACCCAATCTCAATCAAATTAATTTATACCAGCAGTTTCGCAATCATGTATACATTGAAAACCCTCTATCAATTGCACCTTTTAACATCGAATTGTACCCGGTCCGTAAATTAGGGTTTGTTCATAAGAAAATTGGGGGTTTCGATCATAAACACAGTCTCAATCAAATTAAACTACCGGGATATATTCGCAATACCTTGCTCTGAAAAAGCCCCATGGATTCATCAAATTGCACTGTCAAATTTTATGAAATTGATTTTGAGTTCAGATCTAGGGTTCCGAATCTTGAATCTAGAATTAAACAAACACGTTTATTTCACAATTAAACTCAACCCCAGACTCGCTTATACTCGACTTGCAAAACCCCTATGACTTTTGGATCGATCGTTACTGATTTTGTGTGTTTGGGACTGGGATCGATCGCGGCTATGAATGGGGCTCTCGGGAGTTTTTGATTAAAACCCATCCATTTCGTCTCCTGTATGCAATAACCCTAGCGGGCGTAGTAGTGGTTAAGGCTTTGGTATGTGGGGGAGGAGACCCGGGTTTGATCCCTCCACCCCTTTTTTCTTTTTAAATAAATTTTAAACTATTAATTTTAATATAAAAACTTACCCCATGTTATTATAATAATATATTATGATGTTTTAGCCTCGCATACTACCTGTAGGCTAGATTTTAAAATTATAACCTATTTCCACTCATAAAATAATATATTTTTATTATTTTCAACCCACAACTTAAAATGAAATAATATTTTAGTATTATTTTAGCATCGTGACCTCAAATAAAAAATAATATTTTTATATTATTTTTGCCACAATTATAAACGTTATGAAAACATTTAAGATTTATAAATAATATATTTATGTATATTATTTACTCTTTTTATTACCTCGAATAAAAATAATATATTTATTATTTTTGCCACAAATGATTATTTGGTTAAACCTACCAACTTAAAAATAATATATTAAATTATATTATTTTCCTAACTTTTGTAAACGACTCGAACGTATGAAATTATCTATTTATATATTATTCGTTATTATCGTGCGACACATAATACTTTAATCTTAATTATTATATTAAGAATTTTCATTCCCGTGGACACGTTCGTCTACTCTCTGATCTTTAGAGCGCTTCGTTTAGGACGTTCAACATTCCGTGTCGTCGTCACATATCCCAATAATTCTCATTTTATCCCTAATAAGTTATGTTGTAATTCTAGGGTATTTGTGAGCCGTGTCGGGCTAACGCTTGAGATTTCAGTCTCGTACTTGTGTGACTACTACCTACGTCGTTCAGGTGAGTTTTCACGGCCCCTTTTACTGTTTTACAATTTGGGGGAGAAAACATGTCGTAAACATTCTTGGTTACGTAATTCATATATGTTATCACTTGTTTAACTATGCGTACACATCTATCACTAAGTCCTCACATCGGACCGTTAATATGAACATAGCGAGGTAAGTTGAGTAGTACTACTGGGTTTGACAAACCTCACCCGCATTAGTCGCGCTAACCCGACTGGATGTCGAACGGGTGCAGTCTTGACCTAAACATGCACCATGGTTGATAGGACTGGTGGGAGGCAAAACATAAACAGTCAGCTGTCGGTTGCGAGCGCATTAGTTAACATGCTTATGGGTTAGCTACCTATTGATTTATATATTGAATGTACATTAACCTATTGGATTTATTGCAAACTGAAACCTGTGAACTCACCAACCTCGTGTTGACATTTTATTACATGTTTTCTCAGGTCGCTTAAGATAAGGCACAGGTGCACGCATGGGCATGCATGGAGTCTTATGATTTACTTATAAAATAATATTATTGAATTGCTTGTACTTTATTTTTGGACTTTGTTTGGACTGAACACTTTGGGACTTTTCTTGGGCGCGTTTGTTTTGCGCATTTACTTTCGTTTTACGCTTTCACACTTACTTTGATCATTGATGATATATTTTCATTTTAGTCCCATATAGTGTCATTCAATGTAACTAGTGTCGTTCAATGTAACTAATGACTAAGATCCTGGTTTGTCACTTCCCAAACGGTAAAACTCCGCTAGTTAAAATTGGGGGTGTGACAGATTGGTATCAGAGCCATTGGTTATAAAGAACTAGGATTGCATACTAGACTATAACCTCACACATTAGTTACATATCATAAGCGTTATATATTGGCACTTATGTATTACATTACATGATCATGTCGTCAACTCCACCACCATCACCTAAGGCACCTATCTTATCATCCCCGGAGCCCAAAAGGCGTCGGACTAGTTCTAGTGACAACTCGATGGAACAGGGTGAACCAAGTAGTGCTCAAGCAAGGAACACAACACTTAATTGGAATGGATATCCGAAGATGATCCAAAGATGGATCGAGATGGGAAATGTTCCATCACCCTACTTTGGTTCCACTTCCTCATCCTATACTTTGCCAAGCTTGCCATGCACCATGGAACAAGCTTTTGCAGCTTTTGTGTTTATCATAACTAAGGAGTTAAAAGCGATGAAGGAAGCCACTGATGAGATACCCGACATTCTAGAACGAGAGTTACAAATGGAAGAAAACAAGGAGCAAATAGAGAATCTGACCACTGAACTAGCAGCAACGGATCAGGTCCATAACCTTTTGGTGGATCGGGTTACACATTTGGAGATGAGGGTGGACACCTCGGACCATGATGTAGGAGGGATTCTAGAGAGAGTGACTCATCTAGAAGCCCAACTACAAGCAGCCCTATTTCTAGAAGACATTCCACTTTCGGACGACGAGGAGGAGCCCTTCGAGGATGAGACCTTCGAGGATGAGCCACCCAAGGAGGAACCGGTGGAGATCGATGATGCACAGTCATACGTTTCTTCCGATGACGAAGATGCTTGATGATCCTTCTAATATGTCTTTCCTTTTCATTCATGCTTCGTTTATGTTATCTCTCTTTTCAAACCTAGATGGGTAAGGTTGTTCCCATTCAATAAAAGCATGAGAAGTTTAATGTTTTAGTTATTTATTTTGTAGCCTTATAATTTATTTAATTTTCAAAATGTTAGATGTTGTATTTCCTTACTTGTACATAAATAGTGTTTAATATGCGATATATTTCGCATTGTTTTGTATTTGTGAATGTGAAGAATCATGTCGGGAAGAGGACGTGGAGGTCGTGCAGGTGGCCGAGGTACCATCAACATGACAGCAGCTGAGCTGGCAGCACTAATCAATGATAGTGTGACTGAGGCTCCAGCAGCACAGAATGCTGCAGGTAAATGCTATAACCATTGACTAGTGAGGTCAATTCATCTCTCAAAGCGCCTTTCCCAAGCTTTATAATCTTGATCCTATATTATGTTTCTAAATCCAGGTCAGCAGAATCAGCAACCAGCCTTCACCTTCAAAACATTTATGGACTACAAGCCCCACACCTTTAGTGGAGTTGAAGGAGCTGTCGGACTACTCCGTTGGTTTGAAAAAGTAGAATCGATATTTGCCATGTGCAACTGCCCATTGGCCAATCATGTCAAGTTCGCTTCTGGTACTTTGGAGGCCCGACTCTTACTTGGTGGAATGCACAAGTCCAGATGTTGGGTTTGGCTATAGCCAATGCACTACCATGGGAGGAGTTTAAGACAATGATGAAGGAGGAGTACTGTCCTCGGGATGAAATTCAAAAGTTGGAAGGAGAATTCTGGAACCTAAAGATGGAAGGTTCAGAAATTGAGCTTTATACCACTCGTTCCCATGAGCTTGCTACCATGTGCCCACATATGGTGACTCCTGATTACAAGAGGATTGAGCTGTATATTGGAGGTCTAGTGCCACAGATTCAAAGTATGGTTACTTCGTCCAACCCTACTACCATCCAGCAGACTATCAGACTTGCCCAGAAGTTAACTGACCAAGCGGTAACTCAAGGGACTCTACCCTCGAGGGGTTCAGTTTCTAAAGCTACCGACAATCATAAGCGCAAGTTTGGTCACAACTCCAACTCTCACTACAACTCTAAGGGACCCCAGTTTAATCAACCGCAGCAGCTAAGAACTTTAATCAGACGACCTCTTCAGGTCAAAATCAAGGTGGTTATGTGGGAAGAGCCCCTAAGTGCAACAAGTGCAATTACCACCAAGCCGGTGCTTGTAACCGTTGTCAACAGTGTGGCAAGATGGGCCACGTTGCAAAAGATTGTAGAGTTGATCTTCAGAACAAGCAACCATTCCGACCGCAAGGGTCCACAAGAGGATGTTTTCGGTGCGGTAAGGAGGGACATATTCAGAGGGATTGTCCTCAGTCGAAGAGGGGTGGTAATAGGAATGGTAACGGTAACAGTAATAATCAGGGCAACAATGGTAACAACAACAATCAAGGCAACAACAATGGTGGCAATAATGCCAATAATGGAGGGAACGGTGCGAAAGGACGAGCCTTCGTGCTAGGATCTAGAGAAGCTCGATATGATCATAATGTGCTTACCGGTAAGTTTCTCTTAAACAATTACTTCATTTTTGTTCTATTTGATACCGATGCTGATAGAAGTTTTATATCTAAGAAGCTTAATGATATGATAAAAGGAACTCCAACTCTGTTAAAAACTAAGTATGTAATATAAATAGCAGATAGCCAAATAATTGAAGCAACCCACATTCTTAAGGTTTGTAAGCTTGAGATGGCTAGTTATAAACTTGATATTGACCTTATGTCGGTCACACTTGGTAGTTTTGATGTAATTGTTGGTATGGATTGGTTATCTAAAAACCAAGCTGAAATTGTCTGTAGTGAGAAAATTGTTCGCATTCCTCTCCCTAGTGGAGAAATCCTTTCCGTTCAAGGCGAAAAGAGTGGTGCAGTCGTAGGCATCATATCATTCATGAAAGCGCAGAAGTGCCTGCGTAAAGGTCATACTGCTATTCTGGCACTCGTTGTTGAACAACCATCGAAAGAGAAGAAAATCGATGATATTCCCATCGTTCGTGATTTTCTGGAAGTGTTTCCCGAGGACTTGCCTGGTCTGCCACCTCACCGTCAAGTTGATTTCCAAATTGATCTAGCACCCGGAGCGGCACCGATCGCTCGGGCACCTTATAGACTAGCACCTAGTGAATTGCAAGAGCTATCTACTCAGTTACAGGAATTGTTAGATAAAGGTTTCATCCGACCAAGCTCATCGCCAAGGGGAGCTCCAGTCCTGTTTTTCAAGAAGAAGGACGGGACTTTTCGTATGTGTATCGACTACCACGAACTGAATAAAGTCACAATCAAGAATCGCTATCCTTTGTCTCGTATAGATGATCTCTTTGATCAACTCTAAGGATCAAGCTTCTATTCCAAAATAGATCTTAGGTCCGGTTACCATCAATTGAGAGTCTGAGATGAGGATATCTCTAAGACTGCTTTCAGGACAAGGTACGGCCACTATGAATTTATGGTCATGCCTTTCAGATTAACCAACGAACCCGCGGTGTTCATGGACCTCATGAACAGTGTGTGTAAACCATACTTTGATCAATTTGTCATCGTTTTCATTGACGACATTCTCATTTATTCCAAGAACAAGGAGGAACATGATGAACATCTACGCTTAATTCTAGAATTACTTAAGCAGGAGCAGCTATATGCTAAGTTTTCCAAGTGTGAATTCTAGATCCGGGAAGTTCAATTCTTAGGACATGTGGTTAACGAGAAGGGAATACATGTCGATCCATCAAAGATAGAAGCCATCAAGAATTGGGCAGCACCGACAACTCCAACTGAGGTGCGACAATTTCTGGGATTGGCTGATTATTATCGGCGATTCATCGAAGGATTTTCTAAAATTGCACAACCTCTCACTACCTTAACTCAAAAGGATAAAGCCTATAAGTGGGGCGATAACCAGGAGTCAGCATTTCAGCTCCTTAAACAGAAACTTTGCAGTGCACCCATTCTAGCTCTTCCAGAAGGAACGGATGACTTTGTGGTGTATTGTGACGCATCCATTTAGGGTTTGGGTTGTGTACTAATGCAACGAGAAAAGGTGATCGCATATGCTTCGCGTCAACTAAAGATTCACGAGAAAAACTACACTACTCATGACCTAGAGTTGGGAGCCGTAGTTTTCGCACTTAAGATGTGGAGACATTACTTGTATGGTACCAAGTGAACCATCTACACCGATCACAAGAGTCTTCAGCATATCTTCGAGCAAAAAGAGCTGAACATGAGACAGCGTCGTTGGGTCGAGCTCTTGAATGATTATGACTGTGCGATCCGGTATCATCCGGGTAAGGCCAATGTTGTTGCTGATGCCCTTAGTTGAAAGGAAACCAAGCCCAAACGAGTTCGAGCATTACAGCTTACTATTAACCCCGGATTACCTGACAAAATCCATAGTTCTCAACTCAAAACCTTGGAAAAGGAGAACCTACCGCTAGAAGGTACGCGCGGTATGGAAGCACAACTCGAGGTCAAATCTGACGGTATTCGCTACTTCGCCGAGCGAATATGGGTTCCAGTATTCGGAAACTTAAAGGAACTAGTCATGGATGAGGCTCATAAATCTCGTTACTCTATTCATCCAGGTTCCGACAAGATGTACCATGATCTAAAGGTGCTGTATTGGTGGCCAAAAATGAAGGCCGATATAGCCACCTATGTGAGCAAGTGCTTGACTTGCGCGAAGGTCAAAGTTGAATATCAAAAGCCTTCTGGTCTTCTCCAACAACCAGAGATTCCCATGTGGAAATGGGAGCAGTTATCCATGGACTTTATCACAAAATTGCCACGAACTCCTACCGGATGTGATACCATCTGGGTAATCGTTGATCATTTAACAAAGTCCGCTCACTTCTTAGCAATCAAGGAAACCAACAAAATGGATAAGCATACTCGTATTTACTTGAAATAAGTAGTCTCTCGGCACGGCGTGCCAATCTCTATCATTTTAGATCATGACGCACGATTCACCTCTCGTTTCTGGCAATCGTTACATATCCGGATCGAAGATCAATCTTCGAGAAGTAGGTGGAACCTTGGAGTTGATCAAAGAGATCATCAACCCTAGGCAAAGGATAACGGTTCTTGATGGTAAGCTTGTTGAGTTCGCGGTAGTCAATACACATCCAGAATGAGCCATCTTTCTTCTTCACGAATAGGACGGGTGCACCCCATGGTGAATGACTGGGACGAATGAAACCTTTATCGGAAAGTTCTTGAAGCTGACTTGCAAGTTCTTGCATTTCAGATGGTGCTAGACGATATGGAGCTTTAGCCACAGGATTAGCTCTAGGTACAAGGTCGATACGAAACTCTACTTGACGAACGGGTGGAAGTCCGGATAGATCTTCAGGAAATACTTCGGGAAAGTCACAAATGATAGGGATGTCTTGAATACTCTTCTCTTGGTCCTTCTTTTGAACGATATGGGCTAAAAAGGCCAAATACTTCTTCTGTAAGTACTTTCGGGCCGTAGTGCACGACATGAGCTTAAGCCCACTACATGGTTTCTCACCAAAGACTTTTAATGTATCACCCAAGGGGAGAGGAATTCGGATGCACTTCTCGAAACAAACGACTTCGACATGATGACTAGATAGCCAATCCATGCCTATGATGATGTCAAAGCTTCCCAATTGCATAGGTATGAGGTTGATGGGAAAGGAATATTCATTAAGTTCGATGAAACAATCATGGATAATGGAGTCAATGATGATGGGGTTTCCATCTGCTACTTCAACGGTAAACATTTTCTCTAACTTAGTTCGTGTTTTAGCAAGCAAAGGTTCAAAATTAAGTGAAACAAAACTCTTATCGGCACCGGTATCAAATAGTATGGAAGCATATTGGTTATTAATGAGGAACGTACCGTTGACCACATCATTGTTGGTCTGGGCTTCATTAGCATTTATGTTAAAAGCACGCCCTCTAGCTCCACCTTGATTAGAGTTGGTAAGTTTTGGGCATCGGTTTCGGAAGTGGTTTGGGTTACCACATTCAAAGCAAGCATTCCCATTAGTGATAGTTGGAACCCCTTTGTTTCCCTGGTTGGCTGTATTGCCGGGTGGTTTGACTCTGCAGGTGTTGGCTAAATGCCCATATCTTCCACAGCTGGAACATATCCGACATGGTAGATTTGGGAAGTGATGGTAATTGCACATGCTGCACAAAGGGCTGCTGCCCACATAATGTTTCTTGGCTGAATTCTGAGTCATAGGAGTAACCTGATTGACTGGGGCAGCTAGGGTAACAACAGCAAAGTTCCTAGTCTTTCGTTTCTTGTTGTTGGAGAAAGGTTCGAGTTTGATCCCTTTGGAGGGCTCAGAAGGTGTTGCCGTGTCTAGGACTTTCTTGGCACCCTTCCTTGTTAACGTACCCGCCTTTACATGGTTATCGGTTAATGTGGCGGATAGGCAGATGGCATCTTCAAGGGTAGCTGGGTTTCTCCCTAAAACAGTGTCTTGAATCTTCATCGGCAGACCATCGATGTATTTTTCAATACTCCAAGCCAAAGGTGTAACCATATGAGGTACTAGAAGACTTAGCTCATGGAAACGGGTGGTGTAGGCTAAACTTTCACCACTATCTTGGGCAAGATCCCAAAATTCGGCCTCTAACTTCTTCATTTCATTGCGAGGACAGAACTCCTCGGTCATGAGCCGTTAGACCTCATCCAATGGCAAGGCCATTGCCACATCTATGCCCCTATTCCTCTTTTCACCATTCCACCAAGTGAGCGCTCGTTTTTGGAAGACGCTGGTGGCATAGCGGACCCGGAGGTTGTCGTGACAATCGCTGTTGAGAAAGGTGCTTTCAATGCTCTCGAACCATTGCAAAAGACCCGTGGCTCCTTCAGTGCCATAAAACTTAGTAGGGTTGCACGAGTTAAAGTGCTTGAAAGTACACGGGGGTGGGTTGGCACCACCACCACCACCGTTAGCACTACCACTAGAGCCCCCATTAGCCTGGGTGAGTTGGTTCACAAGTTGAGTGAGAAGAGTAGCAAGGTCATTGTTGGTCTCGTTGGCACGACGGGGAGGCATGCTATAGATTTAAACAAAACAGTGAGAGGTGTAAGAATTTATGAAAGTTGATTGGATTTAAAGAGGATGAGATAATAAAGAAGTTAATCATAGTTTGGATTATACTCGAATAGTGACATAATCACTTGAATACTATGACACATTAAGGTTAATTAAACTCATATAATTTTCAAGGAGACATGCTTTAGCCTATAAGTAAACACTCATCCCGGGAATTCCCAGGAAAGCATATGGATCCCTCGGTTGATTGGGATTTATATGAAATGCTTTACTAGACAGAAAACCCAGAATACAGGTGTCATCCTTCCAGATTGCACATGTCCTCTACTAGTTAACAAAGTTTAAAACCCTAACGAGGTGTAAAAATTTTTTTTTAATGTTTTTTTATGAACTTATGTCTATGAATATGACGTTCACATGCTATGGTGATGATGACATTAGAGAAGGATTGAGGCTTAGGGTAAGGGAAAAGGTATTATTATTTTGAATTTATTATTTAGATAACTCCTAGCAAGTCATGGGGTCTAGCAAATAATCAAATAGCACATAGCATTTAGCATATCATATAATCATAGAACATGGCAATAATGGGTGTCCTAAGGATATATTCTATGTCAAAGGTATCTAATAACCTAATTCCCTATAACCAAGGCTCTGATACCAATCTGTCACACCCCAACCGACGGTGGAATACGTCGGGGCGGGAAATGTAGACTGTTCAAAAGCTCAAGGTTTGCTAAAGTTTAAATATTTAAACAACCAACTTCATATCATAAATAATCATGAATCCAACAATACAAGGAGAACAGAAATACATAAATAGTTTCTTTAAATTAGATTCTAGGTCCTTGGTCCTAAGTGAAACAACTTGTACTTATTCTCAAGCATTAGTACCTGAAACATGATGAAAAATATGACACCCGACATTTCAGGTCAATATCCGTACATGATATAAACGAGTTTATATTATATTAGCTTTCGTGATTCACCTAATTACATAAATAAGGACATTAAAGTCTAACAAAAGCCGTACATTATCTCATTTCATATTTTGGTAATTCTAGGAGTTACCGGTTCATGTAACCGCATAACCCGACTAAATACGAATGTTAGTGATTAAATTATAACTAGAAAAATATATAGACGTATATGGTACACAAATTTTTCGTTGGACAATAAATTCTTTATTTTATTAGAACTAAAACTTATAATATACGTAAAGTTAAATAACGAACCCTTTTGGAGACATTACCGCGTATCGTCACCTGTAGGCGCTTATGCTTACTAATAATCACATCAACGAATTATACAACCCGGGGTTTAAATATATTTCACTCAACGAATCTTTAACTAATTAAATTATAATTCTAGTATCATTAAGAACCTAAACCAAGTTAAATTAACACTTAAAAACTCTAAATGGGATTAATACACCTAATAAGCTAATTAACTAACACCTAATCTTATGTTATCATCTAAACTAACCCAATCCCCCCTAATTCCTTGACTCTCGGCTGAAGAAGCAACATGTAGGGTCATGAATAGTACTATGGAGAGTGACGTCTCCTGGTCATGGTTAGTCGCGCTAACCACAATCTGGAGGATTTATGGCCGCATAGAACCGGATAACAAAATTAGGGGCGAAGAACAATTGTCATGGTTTGGTTACGGCTCATGTAGGAACATATTATTTGTATTCCTAGCTAGTTTACAAATGGGTCAACAATTATTATTCTGATTATCACATGCAACTGGAACTATTTACGAACAATTGAATTTTTCAAAGATCTATTTGATTTAAACATGTGAACTCACCAACCTCGTGTTGACAATTTTAAGTATGTTTTTCCGGAAATTGACGTGATCGCAAGGTTAGCAATGTAGATTACATGCATGCACGATGGATACAACTATTTGGAGGATTTCTCTTGTATAACTCATTGTAATAGAGTCATATTTGCGAAATCTTCACTTTTGTAAACCCAATTTACATTTTTGAAATGTAAAACTTTAAACTTGTTTATGTATCCATTTATCATGTATGTGTTTGCGGTAATCATATGCTTTGGAAACCATGTAATGTTACGCCTCGCGTTTCCGCCTTGGCGGGGTGTGACAAAAAACAAGGTCAACTAAAAAGTTGGTGAGCATACATAGGTTTTAACACACAACCAAGCTTAAAGTGTTTTATACAATTCATACGATATACGTGTATAAGGCAATTATGGAGAATCTATAGTTAAACTGAGTGTGTACAATCAAACCTTGTGACTGAGGCATAACACGCAGGTCACCTTTATGTAAAGTCGGTAACAAACACCCTAACCGGGTGGGTTTGTCAGACACAATAGATCTATCAATGTTAACCGTTGGCTTGTACTGAGTTAATAATTGAACTAATGTCATTTATATGTAGTCTTAGCTCATAGCATTCAAGCATAAAACACAAATAACACATAGCATCATATTATTGAATTGTATATGAGTAATTGCAAAAAGTTCAAAGTGTAATCATGTTTGTAACATCCACGATTTTCAGGCCATAAATTTTCTTTAGTCGTTTCATCTTATAAACTCTTGAAATCCCATACTTATTCCAAACTTTATATGTTATAGTAACTATTATTTTAACATACAAAATTTCCACAAATCTATTATTTCTTTACTATATACATATCACATGTATCTATACATATGTTTTAAATAAGCAAACAATTTCAAACATAAGGGTTTTATTTTAAACTATACTTTTACATCCTTTGATTATACACACACACACTTATTTGCAAATAAAAATGTAAACACGTGAATTTGATATTATGAAATAAATCAACATTTCAACTTATAATTTTGTAAAAATGGGATTTTCATAAAGTTCTAAACCAAAAAGTTTAATTTATAAATTTATAAAAATGTATATATAAGTATGTACAATTTAAATAAAACTTTTAAAGAATCAATATATATATATATATATATTTATAACTATACAATTTGGTTTGAACCTCTAAACACAAAGAACCCTCAATTTGAATCCTATACTCTTGAAATTTAACCTACAAATCCTCAAATTTGACCAAATTCAAACTTTTTAAACAGTTTGACTTTTAAAAGTCAAACAGTCTAAGAAATCTTGCAATTCAAGATAAAAAATCGATCAGTCTTAGTTGTCATGAACTTTCCTTGTACGCGTAACTGATTCTCAATCAATTTTCAATCGAATTAACATAACAATTTGACTAATTGAGCGGTAAGATTCAAATTTCAAATGTTTTGACCATTTACGGTCAAACCGAGTTTAATTTGTTACCAAATGAGAGAGATTGGACGCGTTATTATCCGCTAATCTCACGAAATCTAATATAGCTTGAACACAGACCCTATACACGACTCAATGCATTCGCATTCGAGCGAAATAACGCGTATTTCATGCTAAAAACTGTCATATGCGAAAACCAAATCAAATCAAACCTTTAAGGAAATCAAGCGAATCAACTCGTTCACTCACCATCGTACCACCACTCTAAAAATCCCTTGAGCACCAATCGATCGTCATTACGCTTCTGGAACCCTATCGATCATCAAGACCAGCCGAGAGTACGTGCAAGCCTTTCTCGCTCGATACTCCATCATACGAGGTAAAACTTAGCGCATTCGATTCGTAATCAGGCCCCGATCAAAAGCCCCTTATCAATTTAAGCTATCAAAACCGATCAGGATCAATTTGGAATTAGGGTTCTTAGTCAGTTCTTACGTTTGGGGAGGGACTGTGGTTTAACCCTTGTATGTGTTATCTAATCGGGTTTCTTTTATAGAACAGCGAACCCACCTGGTTTGACTGGTTAGGCCACTGCACCATCAGACCAGGTGGCATGGGTTCGAAACCCATAGCCGCACCCGACCAGATTCTTTTTGTGCGTGCCTTGGGTAGCAGACCCATTTAGCTTTCATTCCACGATTATAGTCAACCGAGCCGGTCTTGTACGCAAGTAACTACCTTGGTCCAGTGGTAAACACAATCTGAACACACAGGAACCACCCGGGTTCGAACCGGGTGGCCTGTTTATATTTTTTTTATCAGTTTTAAAAGCTTCAAAGTTTATAAAAAAATTATTTTTATAAACCATGCATCATTTTGAACAAGATAAAACTGAAAATGTCAAATTTCAACAAAAAATCATTTTATTTCGAATTTTATTGTTAAGAATTGTATATTAGTTATTTAAAAAAAAATTAGGATTTTAAATAATTAAAGGAAATTAATTACCAAGTAAGATATTTGTTTTGTAAAATATCTCCCTTTAAAAAAAAATCAAATTTATGAAGTTTAAAATTTTTATTTTATTTATTTGAAACAATCACATACTTATTATTTTTTTTAAATGATAAATAAATAAATAAATTTATTTATTGTAATCTACACTAAGAATAGTTAAATTTACATTTAGTATTAATTTTATACATTTATATTATTTACACATCTTTATAAATAAATGAATAAGGTAAAATTATTTATTTAATATCTTTCACACACTATTTTTCTAACTAAATAAATAAATAACAATTATTTGATTTTTTTAGTTATTCAAACCCAAAACCCTAAATCATTTATTTTAAAATCTTATACTTCAACTTTTCATTTCTCGTTTACAAAACACCACCTCCAAATACAAAGCAAAAACACCTACACAATTCTTTTACACGAATCCTTCGTACAAGTCCCTACACTCAAGACCCAATTGAACCCTAGACTTAGACATAGACTTTTGTACACGCTATTAACTCAATATACATTACACACTAGGTTAATGTGTGCGTTACAAGGATCGTTTTGCTACCTAGTCTTGCGTCCTAGCTACACCCTTGAATCAAGTGAGTATTACATAGCCCCCTTTTCTCTTTTACACTTTTTGGGGTGATTCATGAATTTTATACAAACAATAGCTTACATTTACACAAACTACACAAAAACAAATCCTATTTACATTCATGTGTGCAAATTTGAGCATTATGTTTGAGTGCTAGGTGTGTTAACTTTTGTGTGCAAATTTTGTGCAATCATTAACTATTTAAGCCGACGGTTAACAATGATAGATCTATCGAGTCTGACAAACCCACCCAGATTGGGGTGATTGCTACCTACAACACAATTTGCATGCTAGTTACAAAGGTTTGATTGTACTTTAATAGTTGCTCTCCATAAATGCCTTATTTATCATGACATGTAAGGATTTGCTTATTCATATTTATACACTATCTATGTACAAACCTATGTATGCTCACCAACTTTTTAGTTGACCTTATTTTATTCATGTTTCAGGTGCTAAAGTGTGAGTTTGATCAAGACATGCTACACTTAAGTTTGGACTTAGTTAATTTAAATTCAAAGAACAATTTGTATTTTCATTTATGTACTTGTTGAATTTTGTTATTTGTGTTTGAATTGTTTGAAATGAAGTTGATGATTAAATATTGAAATCTAGTGAACCTTATGCTCATGAACAGTCTACATGTCCCGCCCCGACGTTTCCGCCGTCGGTTGGGGTGTGACAGATTGGTATCAGAGCCTTGGTTATAGGGAATTAGGTTATTAGACACTCTTGACCTAGACTATAACCATAGGACACCCATACTATGTCATGCTATTACATGTTACATGATTACCTCTTATGTGTTATACTAAGTAATTACACTACGTGAAACAATACTTAATAGTTTATATGTCACACTACTCACTAACTTTTGTGCTTATGTTCATTGTTAGCTACATGCTACCTATTTGATTCATTTAAGTGCTATCCTAAGTTTCAACACACACTTATACACACTTAGTTCTTCATACATCCTTAATCTCACACACATAATGTCACCACCTCTCGTGATCAAAATCTAAACTATTGGGCCTAATGCCCATTAATAATAAACAAGAAGCCAATTTACCCTCCAAGAAGAAGAAGCCCACTGAAATGCATGAACCTTACTTTCGGGCCACAAGGCCCAGTCTACAACAATTCTCATCATAACCATGAGTCCAACAATAGTGTTATTAGTACATGATGGCTGGAAGAGGGTGTAGGCCCATGAGGAATTCTGGCCAAGGAAAGATAGGGTACTTAAGGGTGTCCTAGTGACCCACCCATCTTTCCTGGGAATTCTCCTCAGGGATACATTGCTTATAGGTCAAGTGTATTTCTAAAATACTATTTGTGAAGGCTCGGTGTTATGACTAGTCAAGCTCTAAACTTATGAGAAATCCTATGTCTAACACTCCATATTTCATTATCACTTACAGACTTTTACTGTTTTCTGCTAGGCATGGACTCCTACTCTCCTTCCTCCCGGTATACCGTCCCGGAGCAGAATCTGATTGGGAAGAAGACACTGGGTCACCCGTGTATCGGTCACCAACACCCCCAACTGTCAGGCCAAGGTTTAACGTAAGGAACACTGGCCCAAGACTTCGAGCACCTGGATCACCCCCACCCAGAAACCAGTATCAGACACCCCATCTACACACTCAGTTACCACCCCTACTAAGAGACCCATATCTAATGCCCAACCTGTACCATGGCACCCACTAGTGCTATGGAAATTCCAATCGATGACGTTCACCAATATGTGAGGACCTCAGAGTTTGAGAGGCAAAGGATGGAGCAAGAAATAATGCACGACTTGCAAGGACAAAGAATGGATAGCCTAGCAAACCAATTAGAGTACCAAAAGGAATTAATCTCCATCCTCGAAAAGGAAATACTGGAGCATCGCACGGAAACAGCTAAAGCTGAAGCCAGGTCGGCTACCCGAGTGACCATAGCGGTGCTCGTCTTGGGAATTATCTTCCTTCTAGTGGAAAGCTACAAGAGACGTTAACAGAATTTTTTTTTATTATTTATTGTCTTTAAATTTTCATTTTGAGAACCATTTCCCTATGTTTTTAGTAATGTTTAACATTTCAGCATTTAATCTGTTGATGCACTTTCCTGTGACAACACTCTGGATAGAGTCTTAGTTTGTATTTCTAATGTCTGTAATTTGTCTTTGTATGCAAGAGTCGTTATGTAATAGTTTATCGAGTTGTAATTACTTTTAAATAATGTATGTTGCATTTCTTCCAAGTGTTTTGCGCACTTACATGTGCGCAGGAGAAAGCTCCTGCGTACTTAGCAAGTACGCAGGAAGACCCATGCGTACTTGCTAAGTACGCAAGAGCATTTGGTCCTGCGCACTTGCTAAGTGCGCAGGCATCAGGTGTGTATAAATAGGTTTGGTTCACAGAGGATAAGTACGCAGAACTCATATCTTAGACGAACTCAGTTTGTCAAGTACGCAATTTGTAATCTCTCTGTAACCGTCGAGTGTTTATAATAGAAAGAGCTTTTATTGTGACTCTCGTGTTTGGTTTACTTTGTTTTAGTTAGACTCTCCGTCTAGTCACGGGTATTCAGCACCCGGTCCGACTAGTAGACCACTTGCATGCAACGATCTGACACACATGAAGGGACCTACAAGTGGTATCAGAGCTTTGCTCTTGAATTTGAGTGTTGTAAGTGAGTTTGGAGACGTTTTTACTGAGTTTTACAAGCAAAAAGAGGTATTTTTGTTGATTTTTGTGATAAAAAAGGGGGTAGCTCTTGAGCACTTTTTTAGAAGCAAAAATCTCTCAAAAACCAATTTTTGTTGTGTATTTGAGTTATTTGAGCATCAAAGGTTGGTTAGAAACAAGTTTCTGACCCTTTGGCTCATTTGCATTAATCATCAGACGAATTTTTACCATCTCCGGCGAGTTTCAGGAGACCGAAAAAGTTTGGTGAAAGTTGCTGAAAAGGTGTCCTGCGTACTTACCATTTCTGGCAAAAAGTACAGGTTTCTGCGTACTTACTAAATACGCAAGAGTTATCTCCTGCGTACTTACAAGTGCGCAAGACTGAACTTGTGCGAACTTAAGTTATATCCTGCGTACTTACATCTACTCCTGCGTACTTACAAGTACGCAAGAGCAAATATAAATATGCAAGACCAAAGTCAAGTGCGCAGCTGTGTCTGACTTTTCTGAAATTTGACTAAGTGTTCAGTATGTGGAATCTTCAGAATTTGGGAAACATGTTAAATTATGATAATGAGATCGGTACACCACAGAAACCACCAAAGTTGCTGAACGTGAACGATTATTCTAATTGGAAAGCACGTTTCGAGCACTACATTTCATATACCGACTCATCATTATGGATACCAATCCTTGAGGGATATAAGCATCCCACACACATCTATCTTGATGATGAATTGCCAAAGCCTATTTCTAAACTCGATGAGGAAGAAAAGAAAGCATATGATCGAGAGAAGAAGGCACTTGGTTCGATCACTATGGCATTAACTCGGGAATTGTTCCACAGTTTTCGAGGGTATGACAATTCAAGGGATCTCTGGAAAGCTTTACAGAAGAGATTCGAAGGAAATAGTGACATCAAGAAGAGTAAGCGGGATCTTCTCCAGAAGCAGTATGAGTGCTTCAGATTTCTTGAGAACGAATCTTTAGATGACCTCATCTCTAGGTTCTATCATTTACAGACTGAGTTGAAGGCTTTTGAACTCAAGTATCCGGATGAAGAGATGGTGGAAAAGTTTTTGGATGCTTTACCACCCAAATTTGAGATGTACACAACCCTGATGAGGGAAAATCCTAAATTCTATGAGCTGACAGTTGAAGAGGCAATAGGAAAGGTTCAAGCTCATGACATGAACCTAAGAAGAAAGCAGAGCTCTGGAAGACCCCAGATACAAGACCCTTCTATGTATCACGGGACGACTTCCACATCCAAGTCATCGGGCTCTGGAATTGCCCTCTTCACTGGAAATCCTACTAAGAAGACTTCTCAACTGGGTGTGGTGGTCATGCTTGCTATGCTTCATGATCAGGGTTGGGGTCTCATCATCAAAATACCTCAAGAAATCCTCCTGCTACGTCTTCAGCTAACAACTCAGCTATAGCCAGAATAGCAGAAGATCATGTAGCATTATTCTCATCTTGTATGCTTGCATATGAAAATTTCATAGGTGGCAAGCTTACTGATCCAGAGACGATTGAAGAAGATTTTAATCAAGTGGATCCTGATGACATGGAGGACATGGATATTCAATGGAATATGGCCATGCTTTTTAGGAGAGCCAAGCGTTTCCTGAACAGAACAGGAAGAAAGTTTATTGGCGGGCATCCTAATGCCAAGGTCGGGTTTGACAAATCTAAGGCAAAATGCTACAAGTGTCTGAACTATGGACACTTTGCTCGTGAGTGTCAGAAAGACAGAGCACCTGCCTCTGGTTTTACCCGACCCAGCCAAGGAAACAGCCATGGCCAAAACAATCCAAACCACCACAATCAAAGCCAAGGTGGAACGTCTAATGCACTGGTAGCACAACAGGACGACAGCTTTGACTGGGGTGTTCATCTTGAGGATGCCATCATCGCACAAACCCAGGTTGGTCTCATGGCTGAGATCATGGAGATGATGGAAGCAGAGAGAAGGGAAGCTTCTATGGCTGACCTAAAAGAGTCTACTACTGCTGCTACAGAGGAAGAGGAGGAAGCTGAAGGAAAGGAAGCTTCTGTAGCTGAGAAAGAGGAATCGACAACTGCTGTTGCTCTCATGGCCATTGGAGAAGCAACAAGTTCATCTCATGAGGTAGACTCTAATCCCTTTTCTGTTGTTTCATGTTCTAAGTGTCTAGGGCTAAAACTTGAAAATTCTAAGCTCCAAGACAAAATCGAACCCCTAAGTATGGCAGCTCTAAACTATAAAGAAAATGAAAAACATTTTAAAGAGTCTATTGAAACATTGAAAAAGGAAAAACGTGAATATTCTTTAAAAATGAGCGATCAACAACTTCACTTGGATATTGCTTATAAGGGGTTAGAAAAACGGAACAATGAAATCAACAAACTGCAAAATGAGATCTTGCAGTTAAAATGCACTAATAAGAAGTTGAAAAACTCTCGCTTTGTGGTGGAACACTACGAATCTGTAGTGAGGAAAATGAATGGTCTAGGTCTTGGTACCAATGCCATTCCTCCACCAATCAGTGGGAAGTTTGTCAATAGCTTAATAGACATTGATCTCACTTGTCTAGATGAGTCCTCTGATAAGGATGATTCCCCTAAAAAGAATGAATCCTCTAGTAAGGCTAACTCCACATCTTGTGAGGAGTTTGTTACTGCTTCTGAAGATGGGTCGGTTAACTCTTGCCCTGAAGGAGTAGTATCTGAGGAGTTGTTGACTGAACAGAAAGTCAAGAAAAACATTATCACTAATGCTAATAATTGCATTGTAACTGAACCTGATGTCATTGAATCAAATGATAAACTTAAAGTAATGCTTTATGGGGGGTATAAAAACCTTAACCAAGTAAAGAAAGAGGCTTTTTCAGCTCACTTTGGGCTTGGTTACAAAGAAAATTTGGAAAAATACTATACTCCCAAAAATCAAACTGTTAAGGTTCAGACTGCTGTTCAGAAACCAACTCCTCCTTCTCATAATGCTGAGTTATCTAAGGCCAGATCTAATGAGCCTTACAAGAGAACTTATGTAGACAAGAGGAACTGCTTTCACTGTGGCTTGGTTGGTCACATTTTTGTGAACTTTCCTTCTAAGAACCAAGGGAAACGGCCTGTTGTTTCACAACCAGCTGTTATCCTCAGTTCGCCACCAGTGAAACCATCTCCCAAACATCCAAAGCAAAATGTGGTGAAACCACCAGTCAAACCGATGGTAAAGCCGAAGATCATATCTAAAGCTAAACCATCTGTTCCAATAAAGGTAAAGCAACCTGCTGTACCTCGTGTATCTACCTCTAGTAGTACACGTACTGGTGAGAAACCTGTGGCAAGACTCTCTAAGCCACAGAGGAGGAGACGGAACAAGAGGTTGAGAAAGCTTGAACAGCTAACTTCAGTTCAATCAGGTGAAGCTTCCACAAGTTCACCTGATGTAGTTGAACCAAAGTCTCCTGTTCAGGTTAAGAAACAGAAGAGATCCTGGACTGCCAAATCCAAAACTTCTCAATGTCCTAGTTCTATTTCTTCTAAAGATTCATCAATTTTGAACAGTCATCATGACTGTGAGTTGAAAGAAGTAGTTTATTTCGAGAAAGACGGACGACCCAAGACCACAAAGGCTTGGGTCTCCAAATCTAACTAATTCTTTTGTCTATCGTGCAGGGACGTCCGAAGGGTACTATCTCTAACCGCTGGTATGTAGATAGTGGATGTTCCAGGCACATGACAGGAAACATGGCCCTGCTTCAAGACGTTAAACCATTCAGAGGCGGCTATGTGGCCTTTGCCGGAGAAAAAGGCGGCAGTATCACGTGTCAAGGCGTGGTTTCGAACGGTTGTGTCAGCTTTGACAATGTCAACTTCTGCGAGCAGCTGAAGCATAACCTGTTGAGTGTCTCCCAAATGTGTGATAAGGAGTACTCGGTGATGTTTGACAAGTCAGAATGCCTGATTCTCAAACCCGGTTTTGAAGTTCCAGAAGATTGGATCCTGATGAGAGCGCCAAGAACAAACGACACCTATCAGATCGACATGAGCGTGGCAACAACTACCTCTTCAGTTTTTACCTGTTTGCTTTCTAAAGCGACAGAGCTTGACTCCATCTTGTGGCATAGGAAACTCGGACATATTTCGTATCGTAAAATGAATCATCTTGTCCGAAACGGTTTGGTAACCGGGGTTCCTAAGCTGAGATTTATCGTTGCAGATGACTGTATGCCTTGTAAAAAGGGCAAACAGCAACGGAAGTCTCACAAGCCCAAGCTCCAAAACTCTATTGATACCCCTTTGGAGCTATTACACATGGATCTGTTTGGCCCCATAAGTATCAGGAGTATTGGAGGTAAGTCGTTCTGTCTAGTTGTAACTGATGATTTCTCACGTTTTTCTTGGGTGCATTTCTTAGGTACTAAAGACGAGACTGCTGATATCCTTCAATACTTGATTCTGAGCTTGGAATCTCTCTCCAAGCTGAAAGTTAGAAGGATAAGGAGCGACAACGGAACTGAGTTCAAGAATAATTTGATGGGGCTTTTCTGTCTCACGAAATGGATCCGTCACGAATTCAGCGCGCCGTACACGCCTCAGCAGAATGGAGTTGCTGAACGGAAGAACAGAACACTGATTGAGACTGCAAGGACTATGCTGTCGGATGCAAAGCTTCCTGTCACTTTCTGGGCAGAAGTCGTTAATACAGCTTGTCACGTCTTAAACGGAGTTCTGGTTGTGAAGAGGCACAACAAGACTTGTTACGAGTTGATCAAAAATCGACTTCCCAATCTTGATTACCTAGTTCCTTTTGGTAGTCCTTGTTCCTTGTTGCTACAGTACAAAGACCGCCAGTCTAAGTTTCATGCAAAAGCAGTGGAAGGCATCTTCTTAGGATACGTTGCCAACTCGCCTTGCAAGAGAGTGTACAACATAGGAACTCGTACTGTCGAGGAATGGTTTGAAGTGGATTGTAGTAAACACAGCATTCCACCTGAACCAACAGGTCCAACTTGGGGTTTTGATTATGATGCGCTATTCAAGTCATTCAATCTTCCTGATATATCTGCAGATGACGCCGCAAATGTTTATGAATTATTGGGTGGCGGCGATGACTCCAGCTTCTCTACTCGTGCTACTGTACCGATTGTAACTCCTGATTCCAATGTTGCATCTGCATCTGGAACTCATGACAGTGATAACAGTGAAGATGTTCTTGTTGTTGGAGATGACGCTCAAGCCAATCCTAACACAACTATAGGAAATGACGCTCCAGCTGATCCAATTAACATTGAATCTTCTTCCTCTGGAACACAGGAAATGGGGGAGTTAAGCACAAATCTTGATCCAGAAATTCAGGAACCGATTGTACCGGAGACGAGAGTGCATAGAAATCATCCAATCGACAACATTATTGGTGATCCTTATGCCGGTGTTCAGACTCGTCATCGAACCATCACTGAGAACGCCAGTCGTTACACAGAGATACTTGACACTGGTGTCATGGAAACATGTCTGCATGCTGCATTCGTGTCCCAGTTAGAGTCGAAGAATGTGAAGGAGGCTCTCAATGACAACTGCTGGATTGAGGCGATGCAAGATGAATTGTCTCAATTCCAAAAGTTGCACGTGTGGGATTTGGTTGACTTACCAAAAGGCTTTCAGCCAATTGAAACCAGATGGGTGTTCAAATGCAAGACGGATGATCGTCATGTAGTTGTGAAGAACAAAGCAAGATTGGTTGTTCAGGGTTTTTATCAGCAAGAGGGCTTGGATTACACGGAAGTATATGCCCCAGTTGCTAGAATTGAGGCCATTCGACTGTTCTTGGCTTATGCCACATATGTCGGCTTCAAGGTCTATCAACTTGACGTGAAGAGTGCTTTCCTTTATGGTAAAGTTCATGAAGAAGTCTATGTCACTCAACCTCCCGGTTTTGAAGATCCGCATAATATCAATAAAGTGTATAAGCTCGACAAAGCACTTTATGGTCTTCATCAAGCACCGCGGCATGGTATGAGACATTATCTAAGCATTTACTGTCTAATGGTTTCGACCGTGGACAGATTGACTCGACTCTCTTCATTTGGAAAGCAGGAGGTGACATTCTTCTTGTACAAGTATATGTCGACGACATCATTTTTGGGTCTACCAATGAAGGGATGTGTAGGGAATTCGAGCAGGTGATGAAGTCCAAATTTGAAATGAGTAATATGGGTGAATTGTCGTTCTTCCTGGGTCTACAAGTCAGTCAAAGAGAGGATGGCATTTATCTACATCAAACTAAGTATGTGCAGGACATCTTATCAAAATACAAGATGAATGATAGCAGTACTTATGGAACACCTATCCCAGTCAATCATGGTCTGCATCCTGACAAAGATGGAAAGGATGTGGACAGCAGATTGTACCGTGGGATGATCGGATCACTTATGTATCTCACAGCTTCAAGACCCGATATAATGTTTGCTGTGTGCTTGTGCTCAAGGTTTCAGTCTCAACCGAAGGAGTCACATATGATAGCCGTGAAGAGAACTTTCAGATACGTGAAAGGGAAACCCCGATTAGGTCTTTGGTACTCTAAGCAGCAGTCATTCGACTTCAAAGCCTACACTGATTCAGATTATGGCGGTTGTAACCTTGACAGAAAGTCAACTTCTGGTGGATGTCAATTCTTAGGAGACAGACTGGTCTCCTCGCAGTGCAAGAAGCAGTCAACGGTTTCTGTCTCAACTTGTGAAGCAGAATACATTGCTGCGGCGAGCGGTTGTTCTCAGATATTGTGGATTTAGCAGCAATTGAGAGACTACGGCTTGAACTTCACTGGAACTCCTCTATTCATTGACAACAATGCCACCATGTCCATCACAAATAACCCGGTGAAACATTCAAAAACTAAACACATAGAGATTCGCCATCATTTCATCCGTGATTGTGCTGAAAAGCATTTAATCGAACTTGTAAAAGTTCACACGGATGACAATCTTGCTGACCTTTTCACAAAGGCATTTGATCGATCCCGTTTTGAGCATCTTGTCAACTTGATGGGAATGTTCAATCCTGAGTGAAAACTAAGTTTTCTTAACTCAATTCAATTCATTGAAGTAAAATTTTTAACTCTTTTAAATTTTCTAGCATAGTTCTTTTAGTTTTTAAAGTATTTTACAAAAATAAAAATAAAATATGGAGAAAATTTCAAAGTTAACTTGAGAAAAGAGGAAATGATAGTACATCAGAAATGATCTAAACACCATAGACTGCTCATATGGGAAATGATTGTGTCATGTTTACTTAATTGTTTAAATTATTATGTTTTTAATCTGTTTATTTACAAGTAATTTGAATTGTCAGTAGGCTGTATGCGTCTTTGAATCACTAGTAGTGTGGAAACTAAATCTAAATTACAACTGTGAATTGAACCCATGTTTGCAAGTGTGTGTGCGTAAAAGAATAGAAAAGATCATTATCAGATACAGGATGTTAGATTTTGGCAATGATTTTCTTTTGAGGTCAGTTTCGGGTTATGTCGTTAGCACAATTAATGCGGTTCATCTCACTGCCCATACTCACAAGTATGCTGTAGGTCCCTTCGTGTGTGTCGGATCGTCACATGCAAGTGGTCTACTAGTCAAACCGGGTTGCGGAATACCCGTGACTAGGTGGAGAGTCTTACTAAACAAAGTAAACCAAACACGAGAGTCACAATAAACGTTCTTTGTATTATAAACACTCGACGGTTACAGAGAGAATACAAGCTGCGTACTTAGCAGAACTAAGTTCGTCTAAACAAATGTTCCTGCGTACTTAGCTTCTGTGAACCTATCCTATTTATAGAGACCTGATGCCTGCGCACTTAGCAAGTATGCAGGACCAATTGCTCTTGCGTACTTAGCAAGTACGCATGGGTCTTCTTGCGTACTTGCTAAGTACGCAGGAGCTTTCAGCCAATTGGAACCAGATGGGTGTTCAAATGCAAGACGGATGATCGTCATGTAGTTGTGAAGAACAAAGCAAGATTGGTTGTTCAGGGTTTTTATCAGCAAGAGGGCTTGGATTACACGGAAGTATATGCCCCAGTTGCTAGAATTGAGGCCATTCGACTGTTCTTGGCTTATGCCACATATGTCGGCTTCAAGGTCTATCAACTTGACGTGAAGAGTGCTTTCCTTTATGGTAAAGTTCATGAAGAAGTCTATGTCACTCAACCTCCCGGTTTTGAAGATCCGCATAATATCAATAAAGTGTATAAGCTCGACAAAGCACTTTATGGTCTTCATCAAGCATCGCGGCATGGTATGAGACATTATCTAAGCATTTACTGTCTAATGGTTTCGACCGTGGACAGATTGACTCGACTCTCTTCATTAGGAAAGCAGGAGGTGACATTCTTCTTGTACAAGTATATGTCGACGACATCATTTTTGGGTCTACCAATGAAGGGATGTGTAGGGAATTCGAGCAGGTGATGAAGTCCAAATTTGAAATGAGTAATATGGGTGAATTGTCGTTCTTCCTGGGTCTTCAAGTCAGTCAAAGAGAGGATGGCATTTATCTACATCAAACTAAGTATGTGCAGGACATCTTATCAAAATACAAGATGAATGATAGCAGTACTTATGGAACACCTATCCCAGTCAATCATGGTCTGCATCCTGACAAAGATGGAAAGGATGTGGACAGCAGATTGTACCGTGGGATGATCGGATCACTTATGTATCTCACAGCTTCAAGACCCGATATAATGTTTGCTGTGTGCTTGTGCTCAAGGTTTCAGTCTCAACCGAAGGAGTCACATATGATAGCCGTGAAGAGAACTTTCAGATACGTGAAAGGGAAACCCCGATTAGGTCTTTGGTACTCTAAGCAACAGTCATTCGACTTCAAAGCCTACACTGATTCAGATTATGGCGGTTGTAACCTTGACAGAAAGTCAACTTCTGGTGGATGTCAATTCATAGGAGACAGACTTGTCTCCTCGCAGTGCAAGAAGCAGTCAACGGTTTCTGTCTCAACTTGTGAAGCAGAATACATTGCTGCGGCGAGCGGTTGTTCTCAGATATTGTGGATTTAGCAGCAATTGAGAGACTACGGCTTGAACTTCACTGGAACTCCTCTATTCATTGACAACAATGCCACCATGTCCATCACAAATAACCCGGTGAAACATTCAAAAACTAAACACATAGAGATTCGCCATCATTTCATCCGTGATTGTGCTGAAAAGCATTTAATCGAACTTGTAAAAGTTCACACGGATGACAATCTTGCTGACCTTTTCACAAAGGCATTTGATCGATCCCGTTTTGAGCATCTTGTCAACTTGATAGGAATGTTCAATCCTGAGTGAAAACTAAGTTTTCTTAACTCAATTCAATTCATGGAAGTTAAATTTTTAACTCTTTTAAATTTTCTAGCATAGTTCTTTTAGTTTTTAAAGTATTTTACAAAAATCAAAAAAAAATATGGAGAAAATTTCAAAGTTAACTTGAGAAAAGAGGAAATGATAGTACATCAGAAATGATCTAAACACCATAGACTGCTCATATGGGAAATGATTGTGTCATGTTTACTTAATTGTTTAAATTATTATGTTTTTAATCTGTTTATTTACAAGTAATTTGAATTGTCAGTAGGCTGTATGCGTCTTTGAATCACTAGTAGTGTGGAAACTAAATCTAAATTACAACTGTGAATTGAACCCATGTTTGCAAGTGTGTGTGCGTAAAAGAATAGAAAAGATCATTATCAGATACAGGATGTTAGATTTTGGCAATGATTTTCTTTTGAGGTCAGTTTCGGGTTATGTCGTTAGCACAATTAATGCGGTTCATCTCACTGCCCATACTCACAAGTATGCTGTAGGTCCCTTCGTGTGTGTCGGATCGTCACATCCAAGTGGTCTACTAGTCAAACGGGGTTGCGGAATACCCGTGACTAGGTGGAGAGTCTTACTAAACAAAGTAAACCAAACACGAGAGTCACAATAAACGTTCTTTGTATTATAAACACTCGACGGTTACAGAGAGAATACAAGCTGCGTACTTAGCAGAACTGAGTTCGTCTAAACAAATGTTCCTGCGTACTTAGCTTCTGTGAACCTATCCTATTTATACAGACCTGATGCCTGCGCACTTAGAAAGTGCGCAGGACCAATTGCTCTTGCGTACTTAGCAAGTACGCATGGGTCTTCTTGCGTACTTGCTAAGTACGCAGGAGCTTTCTCCTGCGCACTTGTAAGTGCGCAAAACACTTAACAGAAACACAACATACATTATGTAAAAGTAAATACAACTCGATAAACCATTACATAATGACTCATAAATACAAAGACAAATTACAGACATTAGACATACTACCTAAGACTCTATCCAGAGTGTTGTCACAGGAAAGTGCATCAACAAACTCCCCCTTGACAACAGCTCGGGATCTTCATCATCTTCAGTCTTTGGTCTTCAGTCTTCACAGCATCTGCTCCTTAGCTTCCATCTTCTTTTTGTAATCAAGACAGAACTTGATCAACTTGTCGTATTTGGCAGAGAGAAGCTTCGTCCATTCGTCAGTGTGGATGCAGTACTTGTCGGCTAGTACCTCCAGATCGTTTACAGAAAAGTTGATGAAGCAGACTTCATCAAATATCCTGATCACTTCCTTTGGCACCATATTTCCACTTTCTGACTTACCTTTACTCATTACCACAGCCTCTCCTGTTTTTGGATCAACGTACCAGTACCACATGTCACCAAGAATATCCTGAGGTAACTTGCTCAGGGGAATCTTAGTTTCACATCGCACTGGCTTGTATACCAATCTCTTTATGGGCTTCTTAGTCACAGGATGCACAGCGTGCTTATCCTTGACTCTTCTGGGCACCTGAGGCTTGAAGTATTCAAAGTTCCCTGATCTTGCTTCCCGCTGTAGTGTTACCCACAAACCCATTGCTACTGCATTATTCGAGTGACTTAGCAGATCGTGGTTTGCAAGGTTAACTAGGTCGTACTTGGGCAAAGAGTTGAACTCCTCACTGGTGGGTTTCAAGTATTGAACCCCCCAGATCTTTTGATGGCGAACAGCTGCTTGTCCTCCTCGTACCTAACAGCTAAGATCATACCTGTCGCTCCGTGCTTGTCTGTGATAGACGTCTTTTGCCACACGGGAGCTGGACCCTTTGTAGATGCAGAAGGCATGTCTTTCTCTTTTTATGCCTCGGGGTCCGCAGGTATAGGGTCGACCGGGGAGGCTTCAGTTGTGGCTTCAACATTACTTGCCATGTCAACTGAGCCTGTGACGAGCAGAGATTCGAGCGATGGTACTTCAAAGATCTCACCATCCTCTAACTTGTACTCTCCTTCCCCGTCGCCCTTGGGAATCTCTATCACCACATCATCGTCATCCTCATTCCAGTCATCACCAGAGTCGATCTCTCCTTCTTCCAGATTAAGGAGAGCATCGATCTGTGCCTCTTTGGAATAGTCAGGCTCTAAATAGAGGATCTCATCATCAGATAAGTCCTTGAGCACGTCAGCCGCTGACTTCCCTTTATCTCCGCCACCACCACCTGAGGTATCACCACCCTCTTGCTGAGTAGACTCCCCCTCAGCCAATGGAACAAAAGAGATGGGCACAATCGCCAAAGCTAGGTGCTCACCTCCACTAGGACCGACTTCAGGATCCTTGTCTTTATCATCATCCTTAGTCAGATCGACTGGATGAAAAGACTCTGCACCGGTGGATTTCTTTTCTTTGTCTTTCTCTTTCTCTTTCTCTTTCTCCTTCTCCCCCTGAGCACCTAGCTTCGCGGTCAGTTCACCAACTAATTTGACCATCGCTGCGTGCTCTTTTCTCTGCAAGTCCATCCTCATCTCCAGTGAAGTTCTGTGGCCTAGAATCATTTCGTTAGTCTTCATTAACAGTTCATTCTGTGCCATGACATTGTTCAACTGTTCATCAGTTCCCGTTCTCTGGCTACGCAGAATCTTAACTTCATCCGCCAGAGAGTTTATCTGTGCTTGTTGAGCATCAGAATCCTCTTTTGACTTTTGAATAGTCTTCAACAAGCCAGCAACTTGGGTTTCTAGCACATCGATCCTAGCTTCATTTGGATCCGGATGCCTAGATGATGAGGCTTCGGCGTTGTGGATGGGGGAAGAGAAGATTGTGTCAAAGTCAAACCCCTGTGAGAAATCACCGTAGTTAAAGGGTTGACCTGACGGCTCTTTGGTGGGTGTTGGGATGGGGGATGTAATGATGGGAGTTATGGTTGGGGTGATGGTGACTGACTCCGTGATAAGTGGAGCAGTCACCGTCACCTGGACGGTTGGAGTAGGGAGGGTCACCGTCACAGGAATCACCTCTGTGACCGCCGTGACTACCACATCTGCTTGTACCAGTGGCCTTCTCCTCCTTCTAAACAGTTACCGTGCTGGCGTGGTAGATTCTGACTCTAGACGGGCAGCTTCAACTTGTACTGGCTGCACAGTCGGAATCTCTTCAACCCTGGGGATAGCAACCTCTTGCCTATCGCCCCTTTTCTTGTTGGCTTTCTCTCGCCTTCGTCTTTGTAGAGCAGCGTCAGAGTCGGAAGCCGGCTCATATTCGCTGCTCGAGCTTTGTCGTTTTCTTTTTGAAGACGACTCAGGCAGGGTTACCTGTGCCGACCTTCTCGGATGTGCCTATGATGGTGCGTCATCGGAATCAGAAGAATCTGATTCTGTTGCCTCCGAATCGGATTCCTCAGCACCACCAACACCACCTTCATCATCACCTTCATGTTCATCATCACCTTCATCTTGTTCTTCATCAGAGTGATCACTCATCTCTGGTCCCGAGTTGGGACTATACCAGTTCCAGTCCTCCGGAGCGACGTATGCTTCATTAATCAGGTGGCCGAAGAGTTCAGTATGCTCAGGGGTAGGTTCTACACTGCCTGGCTTTAGAAACTGTGCAAATACTCTCTTGTCCACCCTTTTTACCTGCAGTCTCTCCCCGATAGCACGCAGATTTGGCAATGCATCATCGATCAGTAGTTGCACAAACCTCGGGTATAAAAGGAACCTAAACCTCTCTGCTGTATTTATCTGGTCATTAATTGCTTTGATAATATAGCGAGAGAAGTTGTAGCCCCGATTGAGAGACAGGCCCACCATGGCCGCTGCTAGGTCATGACCCATGGCATCTTTCCCCGCTTTCCTGGATGAGATGCACACGATCATGATGTGGGCAAAGTAACGCCATTGATCCAATACCCACATCTTCTTGTAGGAAGCATAGTCCCTTGCCCCGACATATCCCATTCTGTGCCTCCAACACCCATCCACGTAGTAATCTGGATAGGATGTCGGGTCGGTGGCAAGGTCTCCGAACTGCAATACTCTCCTTATTGTATCCTCGGAGATAGCAATAGCCCGACCGTCAACGGTAGCCCTTATGACATTCGGGGATACCGTGCAATCGTGCTCTGCAGTCTCCCAGAATTGCTCCAGGTAAGGTCTTGAGACTGTTGGGTTTGCTGAGATTGCATAACTTATTCTTGATCTGTTGAGAAAATCCACAATCTCCCTGTATTGCAAGGCTGCGCCTTTCCATTCTGGTTCGGTGTTAGCCACTAGGTTGAATTCGTCAGTGAATGCACGAGCCATAACCTGCAAGCACACACAGAAAACATATTCAGAACAACTTATAACACTGGAAGTAGACACACATGACACAGTATAGTAGTTACACTTTGAAAAAAATTTCAGACTTAGAAAAAATTTCTAAGTGTTGGTCCTGCGCACTTAGCAAGTGCGCAGGTTTTTTCTCTTGCGTACTTAACAAGTACGCAAGAATTACTTCTTGCGTACTTGCTAAGTGTGCAAGAAAAACCCTTAGCAAAAAAATTCAGAATTTTAAAATCGTTCAAAGCGTGGGTTGATTAGGTCGCCACTAGGTCGGAATCAGGAATTCCAACCTATGGTACCATTATTAACACCACAAAACACTACACCACGAGCAATTTTGACCGAGACCCGTCGCCGACCCACTGTCGGTTCAATTTCAATCGACGGATCAATCGAGGACCATTAGATGATTAGGGAGTCGATTAAGGCTTCCTATTAGCTTGTTACAGATAGTAAGTTACCCAAACAACCCCAAATTACCCCAAATTTTGTAGGCATTAACCTAAAAGATTCTAGGTCAGAATATGGTCCAAAGAGACGATTAAACGAATGAAATCGGTCTAAAATCTCACCATAGAGATGAAATACGATGATGACAATGTGATTGGGATGAAAAGTCCGGTTAGAACACTCGTAATTTTTGAGGAAAATGGTCGGAGGGAATATCACAGGAGAAAACGATTTGAAAGTGATAAACCCTAAAAAATTTTCTAAGTCCTGTATTTATACCCAACACATATTGGTCGTGCGTACTTAGCAAGTGCGCAGGACTTAACTCCTGCGTACTTACCAAGTACGCATGACTTAAGTCTTGCGTACTTGTTAAGTACGCAGGGTTTACCTCATGCGCACTTATCAAGTACGCAGAGACTCTTATGTGCGCACACTTTCAACTCAAATTATGAAGATTTTCAAGTCAAATAACGAACAAGATAAAAATATTCAACCAAGAGGATTCAAATACAATTCATGAAGATTAAACATAAAATATTTTTAGCCTTTTTCTGATTTAAACTTGAACTATGCATAAACTTAAAAACTTAAAATCTTTTTGTTCTTTTCAAGATAGATATATACAATCACTTACACAAGCTATTTTTGATCAAAGGTACGAGCAGGGGATCATATCAGGCTAACTTATAGCAAAAACGATACAATATAAACATCAAAGAATATGGGATCATGTCATGTATTACTCTTTATTCATACGTAATAAGCACATAAACAAGTAATTCAAGTTGACAATATTATAAGATTTGAAACTATAAGCATCTTTGTATCACGTTCTTGTGTATTAATGTATTAATTATAACATATACAACGTGTACCCCACTGATATGCTATGACATTTTGCACTATCTTCAAGGCATCTAAGATTTTTCCAATGATTTTCTTAATTTTTAGAATGAAGTTACATCAATTAGCATAGAGAAATCAAGCAAAATCCATAAGGATTATCAGGAATCATAAGATTTAGAATCGAGTGATTCTTTTGTCTTGGTTTCATGTGATTTTCTTCTTTGAATATCGGTATGATAATTCGGGATAATGAACATGGTGTTTGATTATAAGGTAAGGGGATCCAACTTTTATCTGGATTTGATTTCAATGAACCAGAAATGATTCAAGGGTGAATACATGCTCAACGGTTAATGTAGAGACATGTCTTGATTCAATCTCTCCTTGCATACTTGTGAGTATGGGCAGTGAGATGAACCGCATTAATTGTGCTAACAACATAACCCGAAACTGATCTCAAAAGAAAATTACTGTCAAAATCTAACATCCTTTATCTGATAGTGATCTTTTCTAATCTTTTACTCACACACGCTCGCAAACATGGGTTCAAATCACAGTTGTAATTTAGATTTAGTTTCCACACTACTAGTGATTCAAAGACGCATACAGCCTACTGACAATTCAAATTACTTGTAAATAAACAGATTAAAAACATAACAATTTTAAACAGATAAGTAAGCATGACGCAATCATTTCCCATATGAGCAGTCTATGAAGTTTAGATCATTTCTGATGTACTATCATTTCCTCTTTTCTCAAGTTAACTTTGAAATTTTCTCCATTTTCTATATATTTTTTTTTTATTTTTGTAAAATATTTTAAAACTAAAAGAACTATACAGAAAGTTTAAAAGAATTGAAAATTTAACTTCCATGAATTGAAATGATTTAAGAAAACTTAGTTTTCACTTAGGATTGAACATTCCTATCAAGTTGAGAAGATGCTCAAAACGGGATCGATCAAATGCCTTTGTGAAAAGGTCAGCAAGATTGTCATCCGTGTGAACTTTTACAAGTTCAATTAAATGCTTTTCAGCACAATCACGGATGAAATGATGGCGAATCTCTATATGTTTAGTTTTGGAATGTTTCACCGGGTTATTTGTGATGGACATGGTGGCATTGTTGTCAATGAATAGAGGAGTTCCAGTGAAGTTTAAGCCGTAGTCTCTCAACTGCTGCTGAATCCACAGTATCTGAGAACAACCGCTCGCTGCAGCAATGTATTCTGCTTCACAAGTTGAGACAGAAACCGTTGACTGCTTCTTGCACTGCCAGGAGACCAGCCTGTCTCCTAAGAATTGACATCCACCAGGAGTTGACTTTCTGTCAAGGTTACAACCGCCATAATCTGAATCAGTGTAGGCTTTGAAGTCGAATGACTGCTGCTTAGAGTACCAAAGACCTAATCGGGGTTTCCCTTTCAGATATCTGAAAATTCTCTTCACAGCTATCATATGTGACTCCTTCGGTTGAGACTGAAACCTTGAGCACAAACATACAGCAAACATTATATCGGGTCTTGAAGCTGTGAGATACATAAGTGATCCGATCATCCCACGGTACAACCTGCGGTCCACATCCTTTCCATCTCTGTCGGGATGCAAACCATGATTGACTGGGATTGGTGTGCCATAAGTAGTGCTATCACTCATCTTGTATTTTGACAAGATGTCCTGCACGTACTTAGTTTGATGTAGATAAATACCATTCTCTCTTTGACTGACTTGCAGACCTAGAAAGAATGACAGTTCACCCATATTGCTCATTTCAAACTTGGACTTCATCACCTTCTCGAATTCCCTACACATCCCTTCATTGGTCGACCCAAAGATAATGTCGTCGACATATACTTGCACAAGAAGAATGTCACCTCCTGCTTTCCGTATGAAGAGAGTCGAGTCAATCTGTCCACGGTCGAAACCATTAGACAGTAAATGCTTAGATAATGTCTCATACCATGCCCGCGGTGCTTGATGAAGACCATAAAGTGCTTTGTCGAGCTTGTACACTTTATTGATATTATGCGGATCTTCAAAACCGGGAGGTTGAGTGACATAGACTTCTTCATGCACCTTACCATAAAGGAAAGCACTCTTCACATCAAGTTGATAGACCTTGAAGCCGACATATGTGGCATAGGCCAAGAACAGTCGAATGGCCTCAATTCTAGCAACTGGGGCATATACTTCATTGTAATCCAAGCCCTCTTGTTGATAAAAACCCTGAACAACCAACCTTGCTTTGTTCTTCACAACTACATGACGATCATCCGTCTTGCATTTGAACACCCATCTGGTACCAATTGGCTGAAAGCCTTTTGGCAAGTCAACTAAATCCCACACGTGCAACTTTTGGAATTGAGACAGTTCATCTTGCATCGCCTCAATCCAACATTTGTCAGTGAGAGCCTCCTTCACATTCTTCGGCTCTAACTGGGACACGAATGCAGCATGCAGACATGTTTCCATGACACCAGTGTCAAATATCTCTGTGTAAAGACTGGTGTTCTCAGTGATGGTTCTATGACGAGTCTGAACACCGGCATAAGGATCACCAATAATGTACGAGTTCCTATGTTGTACACTCTCTTGTAGGGCGAATTGGCAACATATCCTAAGAAGATGCCTTCCACCGCTTTCGCATGAAATTTAGACTGACGGTCTTTATACTGTAGCAACAAGGAACAAGGACTACCAAAAGGAACTAGGTAATCAAGATTGGGAAGTCGATTGTTGATCAACTCATAACATGTCTTGTTGTGCCTTTTCACAACCAAAACCCTGTTTAAGACGTGACAAGCTGTATTAACTGCTTCTGCCCAGAAAGTGACAGGAAGCTTTGCATCTGACAGCATAGTCCTTGCAGTCTCGATCAGTGTTCTGTTCTTCCGTTCAGCAACTCCATTCTGCTGAGGTGTGTACGGCGCGCTGAATTCGTGACGGATCCCTCTCTTGAGACAGAAAAGTTCCATCAAATTATTCTTGAACTCAGTTCCGTTGTCACTCCTTATTCTTCTAACTTTCAGCTTGCAAAGAGATTCCAAGCTCAGGATCAGGTATTGAAGAATATCAGCAGTCTCGTCTTTTGTACCTAAAAAATGCACCCAAGAAAAACGTGAGAAATCATCAGTTACAACTAGACAGAACGACTTACCTCCAATACTCCTGATACTTATGGGGCCAAACAGATCCATGTGTAATAGCTCCAAAGGGGTATCTATAAAGTTTTGGAGCTTGGGCTTGTGAGACTTCCATTGCTGTTTGCCCTTTTTACACGGCATACAGTCATCTGCAACGGTAAACCTCAACTTAGGAAACCCGGTTACCAAACCATTTCGGACAAGATGATTCATTTTACGATAAGAAATATGTCTGAGTTTCCTATGCCACAAGATGGAGTCAAGTTCTGTCGCTTTTGTAAGCAAACAAGTAGCAACTGATGAGGTGGTTGTTGCCACGCTCATATCGATCTGATAAGTGTCGTTTGATCTTGGTGCTCTCATCAGAATCCAGTCTTCGGGAACCTCAAAACCGGGTTTGAGAATCAGGCATTCTGATTTGTCAAACATCACCGAGTACTCCTTATCACACATTTAGGAGACACTCAACAGGTTATGCTTCAGCTGCTCGCAGAAGTTGACATTGTCAAAGCTGACACAACCGTTCGAAACCACGCCTTGACACATGATACTGTCGCCTTTTTCTCCGGCAAAGGCCACATAGCCGCCTCTGAATGGTTTAACGTCTTGAAGCAAGGCCATGTTTCCTGTCATGTGCCGGGAGCATCCACTATCTACATACCAACGGTTAGAGATAGTACCCTTCGGACGTCCCTGCACGAGTAACAAAAGAATTAGTTAGATTTGGAGACCCAAGCCATTGTGGTCTTCGGTCGTCCATCCTTCTCAAAATAAACTACTTCTTTCAACTCACAGTCATGATGACTGTTCAAAATTGGTGAATCTTTGGATGAATTTGGAACAGGAGATTGAGAACCTTTAACTTTCGTGTTCCAGGATCTCTTTTGATTCTTAACCAGAACAGTAGACTTTGGCTTAACCACAGCCGGTGAACTTGTGGAAGCTTCACTTGATTGAGTCTTAGTCAGCTGTTCCAGCTTTCTCAACCTCTTATTCCTTCTTCTTCTTTGTGGCTTAGAGAGTCTAGCCACAGATTTCTCACCAGTGCGTGTAATACCAGATGTAGACACATGAGGTACAGCAGGTTGCTTTACCTTTCTTGCAACAGATGGTTTGGCCTCAGATTTAATCTTAGGTTTTCCCATAGGTTGTACTGGTGGTTTCACCACATTCTGCTTTGGACTTTTGGGAGATGGTTTCACTGGTGGCGACCTGGGGATAACAGCAGGCTGTGAAACAACATGCCGTTTCCCTTGGTTCTTAGAAGGACAGTTCACAACAATGTGACCAACCAAACCACAGTGAAAACAGTTCCTCTTGTCTACATAAGTTCTCTTGTAAGGCTCATTAGATCTGGCCTTAGATAACTCTCCATTATGAGCAGGAGGAGTTGGTTTATGAACAGAAGTCTGACCTTTTTCAGTTTGGTTTTTGGGGGTATAATACTTTTGCAAATTCTCTTTGTAACCAAGCCCATAATGAGCTGAAAAAGGCTCTTTCTTAACTTGGTTAATATTTTTATAACCCCCGTAAAGCATTACCTTAAGTTTATCATTTGTTTCAATGATATCAGGTTCAGTTAAAATGCATTTATCACCATTAGTGATAATGTTTTTGTGGACTTTCTGTTCAGTCAACAACTCCTTAGAGACTACTCCTTCAGGGCAAGTGTCAACCGACCCATCTTCAGAAGCAGTAACATACTCCTCACTAGATGTGGAGTTAGCCTTACTTGAGGATTCATCCTTTTTAGGGGAATCATCCTTATCAGAGGACTCATCTAGACAGGTGAGATCAATGTCTATCAAGCTATTGACAAACTTCCCACTTATTGGTGGAGGAATGGCATTGGTACCAAGACCTATACCCTTCATTTTCCTCACTACTGATTCGTAATGCTCCACCACAAAGCGAGAGTTTTTCAACTTCTCATTTGTACATTTTAACTGCAGGATCTCATTTTGCAGTTTGTTGATTTCATTGTTCCGTTTTTCTAACCCCCTATACGCAATATCCAAGTGGACTTGTTGCTCACTTATTTATAAAGAATATTCACATTTTTCCTTTTTTAACGTTTCAACAGACTCTTTAAAACGTTTTTCGTTTGCTTTGTAATTATGAGCTGCCATAGTTAGGGGTTCGATTTTGTCTTGGAGCTTAGAAATTTCATGCTTTAGCTCTAGACATTTAGAACAAGAAATAACACAGAAAGGGTTAGAATCTACCTCAGATGATGAACTCTGTGCTTCTCCAATGGCCATGAGAGCAACGGCAGTGGTAGACTCCTTTTCAACAGCTACAGAAGCTTCCTTCTCTTCAGCTTCTTTTCTCTAAGCCTCCATCAGCTCCATGATCTCAGCCATGAGACCAACCTGTGTTTGAGCAATGATGGCGTCCTCTAGATGAACACCCCAATCAAAATTTTCGTCATGCTGAGCTACCAGTGCATTTGACGAACCACCTTGGTGTTGATTGTGGTGGCTAGTGTTGTTGTGGCCGTGGCTGTTTCCCTGGCTAGGTCTGGTGAAACCAGAGGCCGGTGCTCGGTCTTTTTGACACTCACGAGCAAAGTGTCCATAGTTCAGACACTTGTAGCATTTGGCCTTGGATTTATCAAATCCAACCTTGGCATTAGAATGTCCACCAATGAACTTTCTTCCTGTTCTGTTCAGGAAACGCTTGGCCCTCCTCAAAAGCATGGCCATATTCCATTGAATATCCATGTCCTCAATATCATCAGGATCCACTTGGTTAAAGTCTTCTTCAATAGTTTCAGGATCCGTTAGCTTGCCGCCTATGAAATTCTTTTACGCAAGCGTACATGATGAAAACAATGCTACGTGATCTTCAGCTATTTTGGCTATTGCAGAATGGTTAGCTAAAGACGTGGTTGGAGGATTTCTTGAGGTGTGTTGATGATTGGTTCCCAACCCTGATCCGGATGCATAACAAGCATGACCACCACACCCATTTAAGTGGTCTTCTTCATTAGAGTGTCCAGTAAAGAGGGCAATTCCAGAGCCCGATGATTTTGAAGTGGAAGTCGTCCCATGATACATGGAAGGGTCCTGTATCTGAGGTCTTCTCGAGCTCTCCTTCTTCATAATATTCATGTTATGAGCTTGAATCTTACCAATAGCCTCATCTACTGTTAACTCATAGAATTTAGGATTTTCCCTCATCAGGGTTGTATACATCTCAAACTTTGGTGGCAAAGCATCAAGAAATTTTTCCACCAGTTCTTCATCGGGATATTTCAGTTCAAAAGCTTTCAACTCCATTTGTAAATGATAGAATCTAGAGATGAGATCATCTAACGATTAATTTTCCATGAAATTGAAGCATTCATACTGCTTTCGGAGAAGATCCCGCTTACTCTTCTTAATGTCACTGTTCCCCTCAAATCTTTTCTGAAGTGCTTTCCAAAGATCCTTGGAGGTGTCATAGCCTTGGAAACTGTGAAAAAATTCCCGAGTTAATGACATAGTGATTGATCCTAGAGCCTTCTTTTCCCGATCATAAGCTTTCTTTTGTTCTTCATCAAGCTTAGAGATGGGCTTTGGCACCTCTTCATCAAGATAGATGTGTGTGGGATGCTTATATCCCTCAAGGATTGGTATCCATAATGATGAGTCGGTGTATGAAATGTAGTGCTCAAAACGCGCCTTCCAATTGGAATAATCGTTTACATTTAATAGTTTAGGCGGTTTCTGAGGTGTACCGATCTCATTATCATAATTTAACATGTTTCCAAGATTCTGAAGGTTCGACATAGTGAATTACTTGGTCAAAAATCAGACACTGTTGCGCACTTGGTTTTGGCCTTGCGCACTTGAGAAATGGTCTTGCGTAGTTAAGACTTACTCTTGCGTACTTGTAAGTACACAGGATATAACTTAAGTTCGCACAAGTTCAGTCTTGCGCACTTGTAAGTACGCAGGAGATAACTCTTGCGTAGTTAGTAAGTACGCAGAAAACTGTACTTTTTACCAAAAATGGTAAGTACGCAGGACACCTTTTCAGCAACTCTCACCAACCTTTTCCAGTCGCCTGAAAATCGCCGGAGATAGTGAAAGGTAGGCTGATGATCAATGCAATTGAGCCAAAGGATCAGAAACAAGTTTCTAACCAACCTTTGATGCTCAAAACACAAAAATACACAACAAAAATCGGTTTTTGAGAGATTTTTGCTTCTAAAAAAGTGCTCAAGAGCTACCCCTTTTTTATAACAAAAATCAACAAAAATACCTCTTTTTGCTTGTAAAACTCAGTAAAACGTCTCCAAACTCACTTACAACACTCGAATTCAAGAGCAATGCTCTGATACCACTTGTAGGTCCCTTCGTGTGTGTCGGATCGTCACATGCAAGTGGTCTACTAGTCAAACCGGGTTGCGGAATACCCGTGACTAGGTGGAGAGTCTTACTAAACAAAGTAAACCAAACACAAGAGTCACAATAAACGTTCTTTGTATTATAAACACTCGATGTTTACAGAGAGAATACAAGCTGCGTACTTAGCAGAACTGAGTTCGTCTAAACAAATGTTCCTGCGTACTTAGCTTCTGTGAACCTATCCTATTTATACAGACCTGATGCCTGCGCACATAGCAAGTGCGTAGGACCAATTGCTCTTGCGTACTTAGCAAGTACGCATGGGTCTTCTTGCGTACTTGCTAGGTACGCACGAGCTTTCTCCTGCGCACTTGTAAGTGCGCAAAACACTTAACAGAAACACAACATACATTATGTAAAAGTAAATACAACTCGATAAACCATTACATATTGACTCATAAATACAAAGACAAATTACAGACATTAGACATACTACCTAAGACTCTATCCAGAGTGTTGTCACAGGAAAGTGCATCAACATATGCATTGAGAGATCGAATCAAGACATGTCTCTGCATTAACCGTTGAGCATGTTTTCACCCTTGAATCACTCCTGATTCATTGAAATCAAATCCAGATGAAAGTTGGATCTCCTTACCTGATAATCAAACACCATATCTATTATCCTGAATCATCATCCCGATATTCAAAGAAGAAAATCACATGAAACCAAGAAAAATGAATCACTCGATTCTGAATCTTATGATTCCCGTTAATCCTAATGGATTCTACTTGAGTTTTCCTGTGCTAATAGATGTAGCTTCATTCTGAAAATCTAGAAAATCATTGGGAAAATCTTAGATGTCTTGAGATAGTGCAAGTTAAAATAACATTTCAGTGGGGTACACGTTGTATATCTTATAATTAATACCTTAATACACAAGAACATGAAACAAAGATGCGTATAGTTTCAAATCTTATAATATTGTCAACTTGAATTACTTGTTTATATGCTTATTACGTATGAATAAAGAGTAATCCATGACATGATCCCATATTCTTTGATGTTTATTTTGTATCGTTTTTGCTAAAAGATAGCCTGATATGATCCTCTGCTCGTGTCTTTGATCAAAAATAGTTTGTGTGAATACTTGTCAAGTTCGCACGAAGTAAACCTTGCGCACTTAGCAAGTACGCAAGAGTTAGTCCTGCGTACTTGTAAATGCGCAAGAGTTAAGTCCTGCGTACTTGTAAGTACGCAAGAGTTAACTTGTGCGCACTTAACAAGTACGCACGACCGATAAGTGAGGGGTATAAAAGCGACACTTAGAAAATTTTTTCAGTTTCAAGCTTTAAAACGGATCACTTTCCCTCTGCAAATTTGACTCAAAATCAAGTGTGTCTAAACCATAATTTCGTCCCGTCTATAGTTTCATCATCACATTTCATCTCATTGGTGAGAATCTAGGCGATTTCCATCCATACAATCGTGACATTTGGACCGATTCGTGACTTAGAAGTTTTTAGGTTAAATCCGAAATATTTTGGGTAAAATTGGGGTTGTTTGGTAACTTATTGACATTTCTATGCTAATAGGATTCTTAATCGACTCCACATTCATCCATTTCGTCCTCGATTCTAGTCGTCGGTTGAATCTTAATCGACAGTGGGATGGGTGACGTTTTTAAGTCAAAATTGGTCTTGGTTTGGTAGTTACTGTTGTTGATAATGGTCCCATAAGTTCGAATCCTCGATTCCGACCTAGTGGCGACCTACTTGACCCGGTTTTTGAGCAATCGGTCATCTCGTTAAAATCTAAAATTTTTTGCCAAGGGTTGTTCTTGCCACGTTAAGTACGCAAGAGGAAAAGCCTGCGCACTAACTAAGTGCGCAGGACCAACACTTAGAAAATTTTCCATGTCTGAAATTTTTGTTCATAGTGTACCTACTATACCGTGTCATGTTTGTTCATTTCCAATAATATACGTTGTTCTGATTATGTTTTCTGTGTGTTTCTGCAGACTATGGCTCGGGCATTCACTAACGAATTCAACTTGTTAGCGAACACTCAACCTGAGTGGAAAGGGGCAGCTTTGCAATATCGACAGATCGTCGATTTTTTGAACCGATCAAGAATAAGTTATGCAATCTCAGCTGACCCAACAGTCTCAAGACCATACTTGGAGCAATTATGGGAGACGGCAGAGCACGACTGCACGGTATCCCCTAATGTCATAAAGGCTACCATTGATGGTCGGGCTATTGCTTTCTCTGAGGATACAATAAGAAGGGTCATGCGGTTCGGAGACCTCACTACCGACCCGACATCATATCCAGATTACTATGTGGATGGGTGTTGGAGGCATAGAATGGGATATGTCGGAGCGAGGGACTATGCTTCTTACAAAAAGATGTGGGTGTTGAATCAATGGCGGTATTTTGCCCACATCATGATCGTGTGCATCTCGTCAAGAAAAGCGGGGAAAGATGCCATGGGTCATGACCTTGCTGCAGCCATGATGGGCTTGTTTCTTAATAGGGGCTACAACTTCTCTCGCTACATCTTCAAGGCAATCAATGATCAGATCAATACAGCAGAGAAGTTTAGGTTCCTATTGTACCCGAGGTTTGTACAACTCTTGATTGATGATGCATTGCCAAACCTACGTGCTATCGAGGAGAGACTGCAAGTAAAACGGGTGGACAAGAGAGTATTTGCTCAGTTTCTAAAGCCAGACAGTGTAGATCCTACCCCTGTGCATACTGAACTCTTTGGCCACCTACTTAATGAAGCATATGTCGCGCCAGAAGATTGGATTGGTATAGTCCCAATTCGGCACCAGAGATGAGTGATGATTTTGATGAACAACAAGAAGAAATGAATGAAAGTGATGAAGGTGATGACGAAGGTGGTGATGGTGGTGCTGAGGAATCCGATTCTGAAGCAACAGAATCAGATTCTTCTGATTCCGATGACGCACCATCCCAGGCACACCCGAGGAAATCGGCACAGATAACCCTGCCTGCGTCGTCTTCGAAAAGAAAGCGATAAAGCTCGAGCGGCGAATATGAGCCAACATCTGACTCTGACGCTGCTCTACAAAGACAAAGGTGAGAGAAAGCCAACAAGAAGAGGGGCGATAGGCAAGAGGTTGCTATCCCCAGGGTTGTAGAGATCCCGACTGTGCAGCAAGTACAAGCTGCGGCTGCCAGTCCAGAGTCAGCATCTACCCCACCAGCACAACGACTGTACAGAAGGAGGAGAAGGCCACTAGTACAAGATAATGTGGCAGTCACGACGGTCACAGAGGAGATTCCTGTGACGGTGACCCTCCCTACTCCAACCGTCCAGGTGACAATGACTACTCCACTTCTCACGGAGTCAGTCACCATCACCCCAACCATAACACCCACTCCCATCATTACATCCCCACTCCCACCTCACACCACTGAGCCGTCAGGTCAACCCTTTAACTATGGTGATTTCTCACAAGGGTTTGACTTTGACACAATCTTCTCCTCCCCCATCCATAATGCTGAAGCCTCATCATCTAGGCATTATGATCCGTATGAAGCAAGGATCAATGTCTTAGAGACCCAAGTTGCTGGAATGTTGAAGACCATTCAAAAGTCGAAGGAGGAGTCTGATGCTCAACAAGCACAGATCAATTCCCTGGCCGATGAAGTTAGGATTCTCCACAGCCAGAGAACAGGGACAAATGAGCAACTGAAGAATGTTATGGAACAGAACGAGCTGCTAATGAAAACCAATGAAATGATTCTAGGCCACAGAACTTCACTTGAGCCAAGGCTGGATTTACAGAGAAAAGAGCACGAAGCGATGGTCAAATTAGTTGAAGAACTGACCAAGAAGCTTGATGCTCAGGGGGAGAAAGAGAAGGAGAAAGAGAAAGAGACAGAGAAAGAGAAAGAGAAAGAAAATAAATCCACTGGTGCTGAGCCTTGTCATCCAGCCGACTTGACTAAGGATGATGATAAAGACAAGGATCCTGAAGCCGGTCCTAGTGGAGGTGAGCACCAAGCTTTGGCAATTGTGCCCATCACTTCTATTCCAATGGCTGAGGAGGAGTCTACTCAGCAAGAGGGTGGTGATACCTCTGGTGGTGGTGGTGATAAAGGGAAGTCAGTGGCTGAAGTACTTAAGGACTTATCTGATGATGAGATCCTATATCTAGAGCCTGACTATTCCAAAGAAGCACAGATCGATGCTCTCCTTAATCTGGAAGAAGGAGAGATCGACTCTGGTGATGACTGGAATGATGAAGATGAGGACGTGGTAATAGAGATTCCCAAGGGCGATGGGTAAGGAGAGTACGAGTTAGAGGATGGTGAGATCTTTGAAGTACCATCGCTCGAATCTCTGCTCGAAACAGGCTCAGTTGACATGGGAAGTAATGTTGAAGCTACAACTGAAGCCTCCCCAGTCGACCCTACACCTGTGGACCCCGAGGCACCAAAAGATAAAGACATGCCTTCTGCATCATCTAAGGGTCCAGCTCCCGTGTGGCAAAAGACGTCCATCACTGACAAGCACGGAGCTACAAGTATGATCTTGGCTATTAGGTTCGAGGAGGATAAGCAGCTGTTCGCCATCAAAAGATCTGGGGGGGGTTCAATACTTGAAACCAACCAGTGAGGCGTTCAACTCTTTGCCCAAGTACAACCTTGTGAACCTCGCAAACCGCGACCTGCTGAGTCATTCGAGTCATGCAGTAGCAATGGGTTTGTGGGTAACACTACAGCGGGAAGCGAGATCAGGGAAATTCGAATACTTCAAGCCTCAAGTGCCTAGAAGAGTCAAGGATAAGCACGCTGTACATCCTGTGACTAAGAAGCACATAAAGAAATTGGTATACAAGCCAGTGCGATGTGAAACTAAGATTCCCCTGAGCAAGTTATCTCAGGATATTCTTGGTGACATGTGGTACTGGTACGTAGATCCAAAAACGAGCGAGGCTGTCATCATGGGAAAGGTTCGTTCCGAGAGTGGGAACACAGTACCAAAAGAACTGATCAGAATCTTTGTTGAAGTCTGCTTCATCAACTTTTCTGTGAAAGATCTGGAGGTACTAGCAGAACGCTACTGTGTCCACACGGACGAATGGACAAAGCTCCTTGACAAGGTGATTAAGTTCTGCCTTGATTACAAGAAGAAGATGGAAGCTAAGGAGCCAGTGCTGTGAAGACTGAAGATTGAAGACTGAAGACGATGAAGATCCCAAGCTGTTGTCAAGGGGGAGTTTGTTGATGCACTTTCCTGTGACAACACTCTGGATAGAGTCTTAGTTTGTATTTCTAATGTCGGTAATTTGTCTTTGTATGCAAGATTCGTTATGTAATAGTTTATCGAGTTGTATTTACTTTTACATAATGTATGTTGCATTTCTTCTAAGTGTTTTGCGCACTTACATGTGCGCAGGAGAAAGCTCCTGCGTACTTAGCAAGTATGCAGGAAGACCCATGCGTACTTGCTAAGTACGCAAGAGCATTTGGTCCTGCGCACTTGCTAAGTGCGCAGGCATCAGGTCTGTATAAATAGGATAGGTTCACAGAAGCTAAGTACGCATGAACATTTGTTTAGACGAACTCAGTTCTGCTAAGTACGCAATTTGTAATCTCTCTGTAACTGTCGAGTGTTTATAATAGAAAGAGCTTTTATTGTGACTCTCGTGTTTGGTTTACTTTGTTTTAGTTAGACTCTCCGCCAAGTCACGGGTATTCCGCACCCGGTCCGGCTAGTAGACCACTTGCATGCAACGATCCGACACACACGAAGGGACCTACATAATCAATTCCAACTCTAAAGTTATTATTAATTGATTTGACACGTTGAATGTGAATTACATCCATCATATTTTCATCAAAATTTATCAAGTATTACTTTCTTCATTCAATACGATTTAGTATACTACCGACAATCTCATTCGTAAACAACTCATACTATTAGATTTAAACAACCCCATTATTTTCAAAACAAACGTTTATAAAACTTTTAAAAAGAGTATCAGAAATATAAATTTCGCATAAACATTTTCACTTTGCAAGAGAACTTAATACAACCTATTTTTATAAAAATATTACTTCAAATTAATAAATAACTATGATTTTCCTCATTAAAGCATTATTTTTTTATTGTAATATTAAACCTCGGCTTAGTTATTAAATAATTTAGCCATTATTTGCTCTTAAAAATAGTTTTCTTATAATTTGAAATAAAATAAAAAGGGTTTCTAATTATCTATGTAGTTAATTATTCAACTGCTTTTCACCATTTTACAAACAAGGATAAACTATGACTACTTATTAGATACAAACAAAGAGCACAAACCAGTATTCGTGAGCACACTACTCAGAATATTTGCAGAACCTCCTCGTTATCCTGCACCTCCAATAATGTATGATTGTACTTACCACTTCAAAAGACGACCCATTTCGCATAGACGTTAACCATCCCTACAAAATTCAATAAGGCTTAAGAAGCTAGAACCCAACCACTCACACCATTCACGAATGCCAAACAACATGCTTCTCCGCAACACTCGATCACATGCAAAACTCGTTAGTATATGTCACAAACGAAATTCAATAACTTACGTATGTACGTTCACAAGATACACAGCACGAGCACATAATACATGAAACTAGTTTATGTGTAAATCACAATTTACTGGATTGATCACATAACCCATGAAAACTGTTTAGTTGCAATACACATGCTACTGGCTTGAATACATAATACATGAAACTTAGTTGTTTGCAATATACATGGTACATAACAATTGATTGTTTTATATACAATACTTGATTGACCATAGTGAACATGAAACTTATTTGGTTACAAAGTATATGGTACTACATTGCTTACATTACACATGAAAGATTGTTGGGTTACAAAATACATGATACTAGGTTTTAACACCATACATGAAATTCATTTCTTGCAATACACATGATACTACATTGTTTACATTACACATGAAAGCTTGTTGATTTACAAATACATGATGTCAAGTTGCTCACATGACAAAAAAAACCTATTTGATTACAAGCTACATAACACTGGATCATACTTGAGACTTGTGTGTTTACATTATACATGAAACTAAGTTGCTTACAATTTTTGCAATTGATTGATCACAATATACATTAAGTATGGTCATACACCTTGTTTACCAAACTTGAAAATCCTAACATATTGAAGCTACTCGGGGTTTGACGTATTCTTGTTCAAACACGAGGAAGTTGTAGCACTTCAAAACAACTCGGGGTTTGACGTATTCTTGTTCAAACACGAGTAAACTATGGGACCTTAGGTAATACTACTTTATTACCCTTTAGTTGCTAACTGACTTGCCTATTTAAGGATATAGTCACTTATTAGCAACTCATATGTGAAAGCAATATACATGAACTAAGTGAATTTGTGCCTCCTTTTGTCCCGCACACAACGGAAGGGTCTATACGAACCATGCGATGATTTGAGTAATTACGGGTGCACACAGAATTATAAAAATCAGCGCATGGAAAAGATAGCGAATTTTGTCGTGTGTTGTGACCTAAAACCTATCGTGATATATAAAAATGAAACTAATGTAATATGACAAGGATATGGTGGATACGCCGATGGTACTTCCTATATATAAGTGTTCGGTCATATTATCAGAAGTAGCGTTGTTCGTGTCGCGTGAAGTTTTGACCTAGACCAATGTTTGTGAACTCTCTTATCCACTGACAACTCTTGAGCACACCAGACTACATCATAAACAAACCCTAATGATCAAATCCTCATCAAATCCATTCCAAGTAATGCAATTCACCTTTAGAATCCAAATTATCATTCAACAGGCTTTCTTCTTTAAGTTAACTTCAAACTAAATCCACTGTTATCCTTCACACCTGAACTTGAGGAACAAATCTAAGTCTTTTTCATCAGTTATACTTCTCCAACCAACCAACTTAAACTCACCTCCTTCCTGATTTAGTAGTCTCCAGTAGTTAAATTTCGGGACGAAATTCCATTAACATAGGGAGACTGTAACATCCACGATTTTCAGGCCATAAATTTTCTTTAGTCGTTTCATCTTATAAACTCTTGAAATCCCATACTTATTCCAAACTTTATATGTTATAGTAACTATTATTTTAACATACAAAATTTCCACAAATCTATTATTTCTTTACTATATACATATCACATGTATCTATACATATAGCAAACAATTTCAAACATAAGGGTTTCATTTTAAACTATACTTTTACATCATTTGATTATACACACACACTTATTTGCAAATAAAAATGTAAACACGTGAATTTGATATTATGAAATAAATCAACATTTCAACTTATAATTTTGTAAAAATGGGATTTTCATAAAGTTTATAAATTTATAAAAATGTATATATAAGTATGTACAATTTAAATAAAACTTTTAAAGAATCAATATATATATGTATATATATATTTATAACTATACAATTTGGTTTGAACCTCTAAACACAAAGAACCCTCAATTTGAATCCTATACTCTTGAAATTTAACCCACAAATCCTCAAATTAGACCAAATTCAAACTTTTTAAATAGTTTGACTTTTAAAAGTCAAACAGTCTAAGAAATCTTGCAATTCAAGATCAAAAATCGACCAGTCTTAGCTGTCATGAACTTTCCTAGTACGCGTAACTAATTCTCAATCAATTTCTAATCAAATTAACATAACAATTTGACTAATTGAGCGGTTAGATTCAAATTTCAAATGTTTTGACCATTTACGGTCAAACCGAGTTCAATTTGTTACCAAATGAGAGAGATTGGACGCGTTATTATCCGCTAATCTCACGAAGTCTAATATAGCTTGAACACAGACCCTATACACGACTCAATGCATTCGCATACGAGCGAATTAACGTGTATTTGATGCTAAAACTGTCATACGTGAAAACCAAATCAAATCAAACCTTTAAGGAAATCAAGCGAATCAACTCGTTCACTCACCATCGCACCACCACTCTAAAACTCCCTTGAGCACCAATCGATCATCATTACGCTTCTGGAACCCTATCGATCATCAAGAACAGCCAAGAGTACGTGCAAGCCTTTCTCGCTCGATACTCCATCATACGAGGTAAAACTTAGCGCATTCGATTTGTAATTAGGCCCCGATTAAAAGCCCCTTATCAATTTAAGCTATCAAAACCGATCGAGATCAATTTGGAATTAGGGTTCTTAGTCAGTTCTTACGTTTAGGGAGGGACTGTGGTTTAACCCTTGTATGTGTTATCTAATCGGGTTTCTTTTATAGAACAGCGAACCCACCTGGTTTGACTGGTTAGGCCACTGCACCATCAGACCAGGTGGCATGGGTTCGAAACCCATAGCCGCACCCTACCGGATTCTTTTTGTGCGTGCCTTGGGCAGCAGACCCATTTAGCTTTCATTCCACGATTATAGTCAACCGGGCCGGTCTTGTACGCAAGTAACTCCCTTGGTCCAGTGGTAAACACAATCTGAACACACAGGAACCACCCGGGTTCGAACCGGGTGGCATGTTTATATTTTTTTATCAGTTTTAAAAGCTTCAAAGTTTATAAAAAAATTATTATTATAAACCATGCATCATTTTGAACAAGATAAAACCGAAAATGTCAAATTTCAACAAAAAATCATTTTATTTCGAATTTTATTGTTAAGAATTGTATATTAGTTATTTAAAAAAAAGAAATTTAGGATTTTAAATAATTAAAGGAAATTAATTACCAAGTAAGATATTTGTTTTGTAAAATATCTCCCTTTAAAAAAAACCAAATTTATGAAGTTTAAAATTTTTATTTTATTTATTTGAAACAATCACATACTTATTATTTTTTTAAATGATAAATAAATAAATAAATTTATTTATTGTAATCTACACTAAGAATATGTGACACTTCTGATTTTCACTACTTGTACTCATTCTAGACTTATCCATGAAAATCCGCATGACATTTCATTTTACTTGAAATCCTATTCAGACGTTGTTACAATACTAGTTCACATGTGAAACATTACGTTTATGCTTGATTTCAAAGAATTATACTTATCTGTGATTGATTCATGGATCGCACGTAGACTTAATTGATCTTTATGACACATTAAATACACATGAACCACCCCCATACATCTCAAACATGTTCTTACAACCCATTCAATGTGAATTGATGCTTAAAAGTACTAGTTAGTACTTTCGTGCGATCGTTCGCCTTTTAAACCGTCGTTAACTACGTACCGTCCACGACCGACAAATCGTTTAACATGACATTAATTTATGTTTTAAATGTTTAAAATATTCATTTCTTTAATTAAAACAAAGTTTGTTTGCAAAACTTTCCTTAAATAAATCCTGAAATTCGAAAAACGATCAAAAAGTCCGTTTCCTCGCCCACCGATCGCCAACTACTATACGCGAATAACGTAACTTTAACTTAAATGTTTTTAGCTAAACATACTCTTTTTGTTATGACAATCAACTTTAATGTTGAAAACATTTGCCAATTTCGCTTAGAAATGCTTAAAATCGCAATTTTCGAATGCGCGCTCAACCGGATCAAGCTAGGACCCAACCCACCTACTCTTGGACCTAGACCAAGCAAGAAATCACAAAAAACCCAACCCCATTGAAGAAAATTTGCAGATTTGAGGGCCCTAAAACCCTAAATTGCTTTCCAAGACATTCCATATTTACACCCTTCAACCATTAGTATAAATAGGAGGCTTAGGATCTTGTTTTCTTTGCTAATTCTCCCTCAAACACTCCCAACCCCTCCTAAGTTGTGAAATCCCTTCCCAACCTTGAAGATTTCGAAAATCCCTTAGAGGATTCCAAGAGTTTGAAGATCAAACAAGTAAGTAACCCTCCGAAGTTGAATACCGTCTTTTTATTTTATTCTTTCTTCATCCCCTCAATATTTTTCTATTTTCTATCCATGATCACTTGATCATGTGAAACCTCAGCCCTAAAAACCCTCTAATAATCTTAATCAAATTAAATAAATATCAAGCTAACATCACCAACTAACAAACAAAGGATCCCGTTTGTAATGGCGGCTATGCCGTCGCATTCTGCGAATCCTCAAGACAACTATAGCAAAAGTGGCTCTGCCGATGCTTTAGTATGTTCTTGCTAACTTAAAACATGTTATTTATTCTATATTATCACTTATATGAACTCACACACTAATTAAATATAGAATCCGCTTGCTCGTGTCGGCTATGCCGATTGCATTCTGTGATTCTCCAAAACGCTTCTGTGAATATCATGGCTAGACCGGTGACACGGGACGTTTTGGCTAACCTAATCTGATTATATTATGTATTATAATAACATAATAACATTCGTCTAATTCTTATTTGCGCGTTCGGTAATCTTAAAACCCTAAACGGACCACTTAAGTGCAACCATTGATTTTGGACAGAAACTGTTCTGAATTTAACTGAGCGTAACTTGACCATAATTAATCTAAACTGAGCAAACTCAATTTCCATAACGTAGTTCGTCGAATTTCCTTTCCAACCCTAATTGGATCGTTTTCTAATTCAAAAGTATGACTCCGTAGTAGCCAAAACGGGACAGAAACCTTTTTCAGTACCTTCTGTCTTGTTGGACTATTTTGGCTATGATCCGAGTCTCAAATGGAAAAACTTTCTAAACGAAACTTCTTCGGAACGACTTAAACTAATTCCCTGTAAAATTTCATAATTTTTAGTGATATTTTTAACAATCCCGTTTCTGTTCAGCTACTTTACTGTCCAAATATGAAAATCAACTAAAACTCTATTTTTGCAACTAATTTCTTAATCTTATGACCCGAACCGCCTATCTAACACTCGTAACCATCGAACCTACCCTAAAACTGGTTTATTTATTTGTTTAGGGTCTGGTCCGTGATTCATCTCGTCTATTCGTTCAAGTTTCTTATCTCGTCTAGCTTTCAAGGTGAGACTTCATAGCCCCACTTTATTCAAATCGTTTTGGGGGAAACATGTACGCGTTGGCACGCATTAAAACACGTTTTCAAACAATTCTAAAACAAGCGAATCATATATGTATGTGAGTAAATGAACACAACATGATAAACGTTAAACTTGCAAATCCTTAACTTGAAACTTTCAAGCCAACGGTAGTACATATATGGGCCATAGGATGGAAACCGCATATACTTTATGGACAACTTTTGGTTGGACATCTTATTCGTTATTAGTGCAACTTGCGAGTTGTACCACTTATTCGTTACTCATCATTTTAGGTTGGATTTGCTAATCATGTGTTTGTTTTATTACGTGCTATATGATGATCTTGGAATATGAATTGTCACCTTTGCCACACTTATACTTTTATTAAACCTGTGATTTCTCACCAACTATTTTTAGTTGACACTTGTTTTTCGTACATGTTTCAGGTGATTAAGCTCGTGATAGGTCAAGTCAATATCACATAGGATTTGCCTAGATATCAATTGAAGAATCTTATTTTAAGTTGCTTGTCTTTTGAACATGTTATCTGTTTGGTTTAATTCAAAACTTATGTAATTGGGATTTTTTTAATATTATGAAACTTTAATAGTAAATGTCTTTATTCCATTGTGTTCTTTTGTCAATTAAGTCGCACCCGTGGTTAAGATGCACGGTTGGGGTGTGACAGATTGGTATCAGAGCCGTGGTTATAGAGAATTAGGCAACCATTTGACCTAGACTATAACCTAAGCTCCCCTTTGAAACTTATATGCTTATGTGATTCTAATCCACTAACTCTCTTATCTTTAGTATGTCGTCGTACTCTGCTGACATCTCTAGCAATTCAAGCCTTATTTCCGATGATGGGTCCCAAAGCCCAATTAGTTGGAGTAGGCTAATCTCACCACGATCATCTTTCTCTGGAAGCCTGCTACCCTCGAAACATAATGTCAAGCCCGAGTTAATCTCCGATGCGACAAGTCGGCCTGCACCGAAGCCTGAAGTAATCAACATATCAAGTGATTCGGAATCCGAAGACCAAGAGAGCCATGTTGGAACCACTTCTGAGGCCCAACTCCCGTTCAAGAAAAGAAAGCTGACTTGTGAAGCTGAATCCAACTCTTGGGCAAGGCCCAATCCATAATGTTCTCATCAAAATCAAAGGCTTGGATAGTGATACTAGAGACACGTGTAATCTGGAAGGGTGAGCGCCTGTACACTGGGGGTCTTGTCAAAGGAAAGTGAGGCATGTTCGTTACGAGTCACACTTACCTGGGGACCCTTGGAGTGAGTGCTCACTTATAGGCTAAAACACGTCTCACTAGTATCATTCATCTGAATCTTGAATTTTGACTAGTCAGTTTTGTCTTTATATTTCATTTGTAATTCAACATATATGTTTTAAATATATGTTTTATTTATCTTGTAAGACATTAATATTAATGAATGAGTGATTTTATTTATAAATATTGTCACTTTTAATTCTTGAATGTCTATCCTAACTACCGACTTATGATTTCTTTTTCGTAGAATGCCTCCTCGTCGTGATCCTGATAACACCGAGGCTAACACCAGTGAAGCCTCCGCCAAAACCACCGCCATAGCCACCCTGCTCACTCAACAACTTGCTGCGGTCTTACCCACTATTGTCACTCAAATCAACAACTCCACCGGAGGATCTAGTGGGAGTGTTTGTACTTTCAAGCACTTCAACTCTTGTAACCCACACAAGTACCTTGGATGTGAAGGTGCGACAGGGCTATTGCAATGGTTTGAAGGCATGGAGAACACATTTGAGATGAGTGACTGCCCCGATGAACTTAAGGTAAAATATGCTTCAAGTGCCTTCCAAAGGAGGGCACTGACTTGGTGGAATGCTGAAAAGAAAATTCGGGGTAGGGAAGGAGCTCTTGCTATGACTTGGGATAAGCTCAAGGAAATTATGATCGAGGAGTTCTGTCCTAGCAATGAGATGAAGAAGTTGGAGATTGAGCTGTGGGACCTTACCCAGGATAGTGGGGAGAGTGAGGCGTACACCACACGCTTTCATGAACTCTGCATCCTAGTCCCTCATCTGGTTACACCCTTGACCCGAATGATTGATCGTTATATTGGAGGCCTTCCGCCTCAAATTCGGTGTACTCTCATGGGTAGTAGCCCATCAACACTTGAAGCTGCTATTCGTTTTTCTGCGTCCTTAACGGACGATCTAGTTAAGTCTGGAGTTCTATTCAGGAAAGGTGACAAGAGAGTTAAGGAGGAAGTGGCGAAAAAGCCTGAGTATCGCCACAAGAAGCAAAAGACCTCTAAAAGCTTTGCCATGGTTACCCCAGCTGTTTCTGTTGCCCAAGTAGCACCTAGACCTGCACCTGGCAGGAAGCCATATAGTGGACCTCACCCGCTGTGTGCAAGGTGTCAATACCATCACCCTACTACTGTTCAATGTCGTTCGTGCACTAAATGTGGAAGGCTTGGTCATTTTGCTAACGCTTGTCGCGTAGCTGAAAAGGCTGCTACTACCCAAACTGCCACTCCTGCCATCATCAATGGTAGGGCCTGTTATGAATGTGGTGCTCCTGACCACTACAAAAACCAATGCCCGAAGCTCAACAACAATAACCGAGGTGCACGTGCTCGCACTTTTGCCATAGGAGCAACCGAGGCCAGAAATGACAATGCCGTGGTTACTGGTACGTTTCTCATCAATAATCGTTATGCCTCTATCTTATTTGATACTGGAGCGGATAAAAGCTTTGTCTCCTTAGAATTTGAACCTTTACTTAAAACTTGTCGTACCGCTCTTGAACCTTCTTATACTATAGAAATAGCTGATGGCAAACTAACTGTTGTGCATTCCGTTGTCCGAGGTTGTGCTCTAACTCTCAACGATCACACATTCTCTATCGACCTGATTCCCATCACTCTTGGGAGTTTTGATATCATCGTGGGAATGGATTGGCTATCCCACAATCATGTGGAAATCAACTGTTCGGAGAAACTCATTCGTATCCCTCTACCATCCGGTGAGACCTTGAAAATCTTTAGAGAGAAACCTTGCAAAGGTTTGAAATTCATCTCTTGCATGAAGGCACGTAGATAAGGAAGCGATACTATGCTTTCTTGGCACATGTGGTCGAGAAATATGAAGAAAAGAAATTACAAGATATACCGATCATCCAAGATTTTCCAGAAGTATTCCCTGATGACTTGCATGGACTCCCTCCAACTCGACAAGTTGAATTTCGGATTGATCTTTTACCGGGAGCTAACCCCATTGCCAAATCTCCGTACCGCCTAGCCCCTTCTGAGATGCAAGAACTATCTAGCCAACTGCAAGAGCTGTTGGACAAGGGATTCATTAGACCGAGCTTCTCACCTTGGGGAGCTCCGGTTCTCTTTGTCAAGAAGAAGGATGGGTCCTTCCGCATGTGCATCGACTACCGTGAACTAAACAAGCTTACCATCAAGAATCGTTACCCGCTACCTAGGATCGATGACCTTTTCGATCAACTGCAAGGAGCAACTTGTTTCTCGAAGATTGACCTCCGATCTGGGTATCATCAACTCCGAGTCCATGAAGAGGACATTCCCAAAACTGCTTTTAGAACTCGTTATGGACACTACGAGTTCATGGTTATGCCTTTTGGGTTAACCAATGCGCCCGCGGTGTTCATGGACCTCATGAACCGTGTCTGCAAACCCTACCTAGATCAATTTGTCATTGTCTTCATCGATGACATCTTGATCTACTCCCGAACCAAAGAGGATCATACAACCCACCTTAAGCTGATTTTGGAACTCTTGAAGAAGGAACAACTTTATGCTAAATTCTCCAAGTGTGAATTCTGGCTTAGAGAAATTCATTTCTTGGGTCACGTGATCAACAACCAGGGTATACACGTCGATCCAGCCAAAGTCACCGCTATCAAGAATTGGTGTACACCATCCACACCCTCTGAGATCCGTTCGTTTCTGGGTTTGGCGGGTTATTATCGAAGATTCATCCCGAACTTTTCAAAGATTGCCCTGCCTCTCACTACATTAACTCAGAAAAATAAGCCTTTCGTCTGGGAACAAAAGCAAGAAGATGCGTTCCAAACTCTTAAGCAGAAATTGTGCAACTCCCCTATTCTAAGTCTTCCCGATGGCAATGATGATTTCGTTGTATACTGTGATGCCTCAAACCAAGGTCTTGGTTGCGTGTTGATGCAACGAGACAAGGTCATAGCCTATGCATCCAGACAACTCAAGGTTCACGAAAAGAACTACACCACTCATGACCTTGAGTTGGGTGCGGTGGTCTTTGCTTTGAAAATCTGGAGACATTATCTCTACGGCACTAAATGTGTGGTTTTTACTGATCACAAGAGCCTTCAACATATTCTGAACCAGAAAGAACTCAACATGAGGCAGCGACGTTGGGTTGAATTACTTAGTGACTACGATTGCGAAATTCGTTACCACCCGGGGAAAGCTAATGTGGTGGCTGACGCCCTTAGCCGTAAGGACCGAATCAAACCCACCCGTGTGCGAGCCATGGGGATGTTGGTCCAAACCAGTCTCAAAGATAAGATCCTCCTAGCTCAAAAACAAGTTGTTGCAAATGATGAGTTGAAGAAGGATTTGGATTGTGGTGTCAAAAAGCACTTGGAACCCAAACCCGATGATCTCCTTTACTTCATGGGTCGAATTTGGATCCCCGACTCAAGTGAGCTCCGAACCCTTATCCTTGATGAAGCACATAAATCCCGTTATTCTGTTCATCCCGGTGCTGATAAGATGTATCACGACTTGAAAGAGTTTTATTGGTGGCCAGGAATGAAGAAAGACATCGCCCTCTATGTAGGGAAGTGTCTTACTTGCTCTAAAGTTAAAGCTGAGCACCAGAAACCATCTGGTCTTCTCCAACAACCCAAAATCCCACAATGGAAATGGGAGCAAATTTCCATGGACTTCATCACTAAGCTTCCGCGAACCTCTAGTGGTCATGACTCCATCTGGGTCATTGTTGACCGCTTAACCAAATCCGCTCATTTTCTCCCAATCCGTGAGGACTACAAAATGGAGAAGCTTTCCAGACTCTATATCAATGAGGTCGTGACACGTCACGGTGTCCTTCTATCCACTATCTCCGACCGTGATAGCCGTTTTACCTCCCGATTCTTGCAATCTTTACAGAAAGCGTTGGGAACTCGTTTGAACCTTAGCACGGCTTACCATCCCCGGACTGATGGTCAAAGTGAAAGGACCATACAGACCTTGGAAGACATGCTCCGTTCTTGTGTGATTGACTTTGGAGGAAGTTGGGATCAACACTTGCCACTCATCGAATTCTCTTACAACAATAGTTACCATACGAGCATCAAGTGCGCCTCTTTCGAGGCTCTATATGGTAGGAAGTGTCGATCTCCGGTGTGTTGGACCGAGATCGGAGACGCTCAAATCACCGGTCCCGAACTCATTCAAGAAACCACCGATAAGATACTTCAAATTCAAGAAAGACTCAAGGCCTCTCGCGATCGTCAAAAGAGTTATGTTGAAAACCGTAGGAAGCCCCTTGAATTTCAAGTCGATGATAGAGTCTTACTCAAGGTTTCCCCCTGGAAAGGTGTTGTCCGATTTGGGAAGAAGGGAAAGCTAGCCCCTAGGTTCGTTGGGACATTCGAAATTCTTGAAAGGATTGGCCCAGTAGCCTATAGACTCAAGCTACCAACCGAACTTTGTAACGTTCATGACGTTTTTCATGTATCAAACCTTAAAAGGTGCCTTGCTGATGACACACTTCAAGTTCCTCTGGATGATGTTCGTATCGACAACTCTATGCATTTCGTCAAAAAGCCCGTTGAAATCATGGACCGTGAAGTCAAGCAACTCAAGCGTAGCCGCATCCCTATCGTGAAAGTTCGTTGGGAAGCCAAGCATGGTCCTGAGTTCACCTGGGAACGTGAAGACCAAATGAAACATAAGTACCCTCATCTCTTTCTAGACCCTACAACCTCTACAAGTTGAATTTCGGGGACGAAATTCTTTTAACTAGGGGAGACTGTGACACTTCTGATTTTCACTACTTGTACTCATTCTAGACTTATCAATGAAAATCCACATAACATTTCATTTTACTTGAAATCCTATTCAGACGTTGTTACAATACTAGTTCACATGTGAAACATTACGTTTATGCTTGATTTCAAAGACTTATACTTATCTGTGATTGATTCATGGATCGCACGTAGACTTAATTGATCTTTATGACACATTAAATACACATGAACCACCCCCATACATCTCAAACATGTTCTTACAACCCATTCAATGTGAATTGATGCTTAAAAGTACTAGTTAGTACTTTCGAGCGATCGTTCGCCTTTTAAACCGTTGTTAACTACGTACCGTCCACGACCGACAAATCGTTTAACATGACATTAATTTATGTTTTAAATGTTTAAAATATTCATTTCTTTAATTAAAACAAAGTTTGTTTGCAAAACTTTCCTTAAATAAATCCTGAAATTCGAAAAACGATCAAAAAGTCCGTTTCCTCGCCCACCGATCGCCAACTACTATACGCGAATAACGTAACTTTAACTTAAATGTTTTTAGCTAAACATACTCTTTTTATTATGACAATCAACTTTAATGTTGAAAACATTTGCCAATTTCGCTTAGAAATGCTTAAAATCGCAATTTTCGAATGCGCGCACTCAACCGGATCAAGCTAGGACCCAACCCACCTACTCTTGGACCTAGCCCAAGCAAGAAATCACAAAAAACCCAACCCCATTGAAGAAAATTTCACAGATTTGAGGGCCCTAAAACCCTAAATTGCTTTCCAAGACATTCCATATTTACACCCCTTCAACCATTAGTATAAATAGGAGGCTTAGGATCTTGTTTTCTTTGCTAATTCTCCCTCAAACACTCCCAACCCCTCCTAAGTTGTGAAATCTCTTCCCAACCTTGAATATTTCGAAAATCCCTTAGAGGATTCCAAGAGTTTGAAGATCAAACAAGTCTTTTTATTTTATTCTTTCTTCATCCCCTCAATCTTTTTCTATTTTCTATCCATGATCACTTGATCATGTGAAACCTCAGCCCTAAAAACCCTCTAATAATCTTAATCAAACTAATAAATCAAGCTAACATCACCAACTAACAAACAAAGGATCCCGTTTGCAATGGCGGCTATGCCGTCGCATTCTGCGAATCCTCAAGACAACTATAGCAAAAGTGGCTCTGCCGATGCTTTAGTATGTTCTTGCTAACTTAAAACATGTTATTTATTCTATATTATCACTTATATGAACTCACACGCTAATTAAATATAGAATCCGCTTGCTCGTGTCGGCTATGCCGATTGCATTATGTGATTCTCCAAAACGCTTCTGTGAATATCATGGCTAGACCGGTGACACGGGACATTTTGGCTAACCTAATCTGATTATATTATGTATTATAATAACATAATAACATTCGTCTAATTTTTATTTGCGCGTTCGGTAATCTTAAAACCCTAAACGGACCACTTAAGTGCAACCATTGATTTTGGACAGAAACTGTTCTGAATTTAACTGAATGTAACTTGACCATAATTAATCTAAACTGAGCAAACTCAATTTCCATGACGTAGTTCGTCGAATTTCCTTTCCAACCATAATTGGATCGTTTTCTAATTCAAAAGTATGACTCCGTAGTAGCGAAAACGGGACAGAAACCTTTTTCAGTACCTTCTGTCTTGTTTGACTATTTTGGCTATGATCCGAGTCTCAAATGGAAAAACTTTCTAAACGAAACTTCTTCGGAACGACTTAAACTAATTCCCTGTAAATTTCATAATTTTTAGTGATATTTTTAACAATCCCGTTTCTGTTCAGCTACTTTGCTGTCCAAATCTGAAAATCAACTAAAACTCTATTTTTGCAACTAATTCTTAATCTTATGACCCGAACTGCCTATCTAACACTCGTAACCATCGAACCTACCCTAAAACTGGTTTATTTATTTGTTTAGGGTCTGGTCCGTGATTCATCTCGTCTATTCGTTCAAGTTTCTTATCTTGTCTAGCTTTCAAGGTGAGACTTCATAGCCCCACTTTATTCAAATCGTTTTGGGGGAAACATGTACGCATTGGCACGCATTAAAACATGTTTTCAAACAATTCTAAAACAAGCGAATCATATATTTATGTGAGTAAATGAACACAACATGATAAACGTTAAACTTGCAAATCCTTAACTTGAAACTTTCAAGCCAACGGTAGTACAGATATGGGCCATAGGATGGAAACCGCATATACTTTATGGACAACTTTTGGTTGGACATCTTATTCGTTATTAGTGCAACTTGCGAGTTGTACCACTTATTCGTTACTCATCATTTTAGGTTGGATTTGCTAATCATGTGTTTGTTTTATTACGTGCTATATGATGATCTTGGAATATGAATTGTCACCTTTGCCACACTTATACTTTTATTAAACCTGTGATTTTTCACCAACTATTTTTAGTTGACACTTGTTTTTCGTACATGTTTCAGGTGATTAAGCTCGTGATAGGTCAAGTCAATATCACATAGGATTTGCCTAGATATCAATTGAAGAATCTTATTTTAAGTTGCTTGTCTTTTGAACATGTTATCTGTTTGGTTTAATTCAAAACTTATGTAATTGGGATTTTTTTAATATTATGAAACTTTAATAGTAAATGTCTTTATTCCATTGTGTTCTTTTGTCAATTAAGTCGCACTCGTGGTTAAGATGCACGGTTGGGGTGTGACAGAATAGTTAAATGTACATTTAGTATTAATTTTATACATTTATATTATTTACACATCTTTATAAATAAATGAATAAGGTAAAATTATTTATTTAAATTATATTTAATATCTTTCACACAGTATTTTTCTAACTAAATAAATAAATAACAATTATTTGATTTATTTAGTTATTCAAACCCAAAACCCTAAATCATTTATTTTAAAATCTTATACTTCAACTTTTCATTTCTCGTTTACAGAACACCACCTCCAAATACAAAGCAAAAACACCTACACAATTATTTTACACGAATCCTTCGTACAAGTCCCTACACTCAAGACCCAATTGAACCCTAGACTTAGACATAGACTTTTGTACTGCTATTAACTCAATATACATTACACACTAGGTTAATGTGGTACGTTACAAGGATCGTTTTGCTACCTAGTCTTGCGTCCTAGCTACACCCTTGAATCAAGTGAGTATTACATATCCCCCTCTTCTCTTTTACACTTTTTGGGGTGATTCATGAATTTTAAACAAACAATAGCTTACATTTACACAAACTACACAAACACAAATCCTATTTACATTCATGTGTGCAAATTTGAGCTTTATGTTTGAGTGCTAGGTGTGTTAACTTTTGTGTGCAAATTTTATGCAATCATTAACTATTTAAGCCGACGGTTAACAATGATAGATCTATTGAGTCTGACAAACCCACCCAGATTGAGGTGATTGTTACCGACAACACAATTTACATGCTAGTTACAAAGGTTTGATTGTACTTTAGTTACACAATAGCTGCTCCCCATAAATGACTTATTTACCATGACATGTAAGGATTTGCTTATTCATATTTATACACTATCTATGTACAAACCTATGTATGCTCACCAACTTTTTAGTTGACCTTATTTTATTCATGTTTCAGGTGCTAAAGTGTGAGTTTGATCAAGACATGCTACACTTAAGTTTATACTTAGTTAATTTAAATTCAAAGAACAATTTGTATTTTCATTTATGTACTTGTTGAATTTTGTTATTTGTGTTTGAATTGTTCGAAATGAAGTTGATGATTAAATATTGAAATCTAGTGAACCTTGTGCTCATTAACAGTCTACATGTCCCGCCCTGACGTTTTCGCCGTCGGTTAGGGTGTAACAATGTTTCACCCCAAAAAGTGCAAAATGTAAAAAATGGACTATGTAAAACTCACTTGTATGTATCTTGTGTGCATAACACGAGCAAGTATGAAGCACAAGTGATTACCAAATCACAAGTTAACCTAGGGTGAAAAGCATGATCTTAGATTAATAACGTGCACAAGTCTAAGGATACGTATAATGTTCATCGGGTCTTGTTATGTGAGAACTTATATATAAAGTTTGTGTTATTTTATGTGAAAGAATAAGTTATCGAAAGTTTGGTGTAAACGTTGGAAGTTCAAAATGTTATATGAAAATATTATGTGTCTTTAGGGTTTTAAATAAATAAAACTCTTTTCATTTATTTAATTAAAATAATGATTATTGCTAAAAGTAATATGGTTTTTTTTTTAACAAAATATTGAATAAATCCATCGCTTTATTTATTTATGACAAAGTGTTAAAATCGTACTAATATGGGTTAAAGAAAACCCTAGATGCATTGTAATAATAATACTTTTATTTATTATAAAATAAATAAAGAATATAATATGTATATATATATATATATATATATATTTAGAAAGGGGTTTTGTTCAAATATATATATGTATATATGGGATAAATAATGATTTACAAAAATACATATTTTATAACATATCTTGTGAATATATTTATGAATTAGAAAATTAATTTTTGTGATTAATTAATTAAAAGTATATTTTTAAATAATTAAAAGTGAGATTTTTAAACAACTAAATTTGTAAAAATTGATATTTTATGTTAAAAATCTCAAAATTTTATTGTATTCCGGTCTAAATAGGGTATAGTTTATAAAAATAATTTTTATAAAAAGTTTGGGTTATTAAAACTGACTTTAAAAAAAAGAAACAGACCACCCGGCTCGAACCCGGGTGGTTTCTGTGTGCGGCAGCCGAGTTACCAGTGGACTAGGGGACATTTCTCTTATATAAACCCGGTCATAATTTTTATTTAATTTGATAATCACCAGGAACCGGATCTGGGTTTGAGGCGCGTGTAAAAAGAAGCCGGGTGAGTGGGTTCACGTTTAGGGTTTGAGGACTTTGGGGGGGGGGGAGGGGGTTCAAGACCAATTTGCTAATAAAAAGGTATATATATATATACATACATATATACATATATATCTATATTTACCTATATAGATAATTAAGTTTTTTTATTATGAAAGCTTTATAGTTTTTATAAATAACTATCAAGCTCTAATACTCATATGTATGTTTATGTATGGCATATGCATATATATAGGTTCAACTTGGAAAGTTTTTGATTTCATTGAATAAGTATTAGCAAGGATTGAAATATATGCATGTAACCCTAGAAATGTATTAAATGAAATCTTAGGGTAAAGTGCTTGCATCAAGATTTGTATTATAATTGAATTGTTGTTTATTGCACCAAACAAATACAAAAAAAAATCAGAGATGTTACAAAGGGTGTCATTCGTTTTGAGAAATGAGGCAAACTGAATCCTCGTTATGTTGGACCATTCAAGATAGTAAAGAGAATTGGGCCAGTAGCGTATCAACTGGACCTACCTGAAGGATTTAGTGGTGTACACAACGTCTTTCACGTCTCAAACTTGAAGAAATGTCTGGAAGACGAGTCACTCGCGGTTCCTCTCGAGGAACTACACATTGATGAACAGTTGAGTTTCATCGAAGAACCTGTGGAAATTATGGATAGGGAAGTCAAAACGCTTAAGCGTAGTAAAATCCCTGTTGTCAGAGTCCGTTGGAACTCGAAACGTGGACCGGAATTCACGTGGGAGCGTGAGGATCAGATGATGCGCAAATATCCTAATCTGTTCAAGCACTCCACGTCAAATTCTTGAGGTAAAATTTTAATTTTCGGGACGAAAATTCACTCAACTAGGGGATGATGTGACACTCATAAATTTTATTTATTTATTTTATATTTCGGGACGAAAATTCTTTCAACTAGGGGATGATGTGACAATCCAAACTTTTAGGTTAACTACGTTAACTGAATCCAGTTAAACTCCAACCTATTTAACCCTATCCCAAACCTCAAGGACTATGTCTGTCTTCATACAAATCTCAGGGAAAAATTCTGTCATCTTTCCAACTCAAACTTCAAGGACTAATGTTGTAAATTGGCAAAACCCTTTCTGTTGACCTAGGAAAGTCAAAATCATGGGTTTATGTTCTGTTGACTTTCTAAAGTCAAACCGTGTGTTTCTTGATCCAAATTCACGAATTATAACTGAAATTCGTTCAAACTTGTAACCGAATTGGACATTAACAACATTAACGTTCAACATTAAGCCCCTAATAATCGACATTTATTCGAATTAAACCTCATTTTGGACATGCGAGTCATAACCGTCGAACGCATAACAAAAATCGATCAATTCGATCATTTGTCCTATCATTCTCGAAAGCAAACGCACTACACACCTTGTTCGAGTTCTCAAGAAGCTTTTGCCTACATCAGTTGCGCTAGAGAAGCAGTCAAGGTCGCCGAAGACTATTATCTCGAAGTCGGAAACCCACCTAGTCGATCTCTTTCAATTCGAATCCAATTGAGGTAACAAATCACACCTGGGGTTCCGTTTCCATCTTTAGAACAAAAGCCCTATGACAATCGTGGCTTACAATATCGAATTTCACATGAACCTGATTCAAGGGATCATACGAAACCAGTTTAATCGAACCCCATTCTAAATGTGTTCTTAATCCAATTAATTCACACATATAGACTCGTAACCACCCGCAGAGTGAAAACCCTCTATCAATTTAACATTTAAGATCGAATTTTTCATAATCCGAATTCTAGGGTTCGTCCTTATTCGATTTGGGGGTTTTGATCCTATACTTAACTAAAATGTAATTAAATCATATGGGGAGGTTTGCAAACATGTACTCAGTAAAAACCCCATGATAATTTGATTCCATAACACCAAATTCTTCAAGATCCAGAACCTAGGGTTCATACGATTTCTGTTTAATCAAACATCTACCTACATTCGATTTAAATAAAATTAAACTACTGGATTAGACTCGCAATCATAGAATCATTGATAACCCTATGATTCCAGTCACTCATAACATACAAATTGATCAATTCGATTTTGTGTTTCAATCTAGCGTTCCGACCTTGCTTTTGGTAATTAAACGATCTTAAACTTGATAGTTTTGCATTTAAACACACACAGATTCGCAATTACATGATGAACAAAACCCCTATGCACTGTTGTTCAATCAGAGCTGAATTCAAGGGTTTTGGGAATGGTTCGTGGTTTGGATTCGAAAGGGGGGAGTTCATTGAGTCAGTGAGTGTTAAAACCATTCTAGTCCGGTCTTGTTCGCGATACCCTAGCGGGCTGGAGTGGTTAAGGTGTTGTCCTTGTGTGGGAGAGAACCGGGTTCGAGTCTCTCAACACCCTTTTTATTTAAAAATCATTTTTACTATTATTTTAATATAAAATCAATACCCTAATATTATTATATTAATATATAAAAGTGTTTTAGCCCCGGAAAACACCCGAAGGCTCGGGTTTGGTTTCATAACCTATTTTTATAATTATTCCCACTTTTAAATAATATGTTTATATTATGTTCAAACCAAGAATTCGATTAAAATAATATGTTTATATTATTTTCAACCCGTAACTCCTAGTATTAAATAATATATATTTTTATATTATTTTGTATCATTTTATAACCTCGTATGACGTTTGGAACTAAACAATAATATAATTAGTTATATTAATTATCCGCGTTTATTACTTCGATTAAAAATAATATATTTATTATTTTAGTCACAATGATTATTTAGTAATCCTACGAACCTAAAAATAATATATTAAATATTATTTTCCTAACTTTTGTAAACGACTCAAGCATACGAATTAATTTATTTATTTAATATTATTCGTTATTAACGTTCGACACGTAACGCTTTGATCTTAATTATTATATTAAGAAATCTTTATTCCCGTAGACACATTGGTCTACTCTTAAATCCTTAGAATGCGTTAAGACGTTCTAACTTCCGTGTCGTCGTCACATATCCTAACTTGTCCCTAATTTATGTGTTTATAATTTTAGGGCATTCATAAGTCTTTTGAGACTTACACTCATGGTTCCAACTTATCTCCTGTGTGATACTGCCTACGCTATTCAGGTGAGTATTCACGGCCCCTTTTTACTATTTTTAAACTGGGGGAGAAAACATGTTGTAAATGCTTTTGATTTTTGTAATTCAAATATGATATCACTTGTATGACTATGCGTACACATTATCCTTTAAGTCCTCACATCGAACTGTTAATATGAACATAGCGAGATAATTTGAGTAGTACTACTGGGTTTGACAAACCTCAGCCGCGTTAGTCGCGCTAACTCGATTGGAGGTCGAACGGGTGCAATATTGACCTAAACGTGCACCATGATAGTGGGAGGCATATAAACAGTCAGATGTCGGTTGCGAGAGCATTAGTTAACATGCTTATGGGTTAGCTACCTATTGATTTATATATTGAATGTACATTAATCTATTAAACGCTTCTATAAACTGAAACATGTGAACTCACCAACCTCGTGTTGACATTTTCTTACATGTTTTTCTCAGGTCGCTTAAGATAAGGCACAGGTGCACACAATAGGACATGCATGAAATTCTGCCTTTGATTTATGTTTTATTAAACTGTTTGGACTATTTTGAATTATGTTTGGTTTGGACTTTTGGACTATTCTTTTGTGCGTGTGTGTTTTGCGCATTTACTTTCTTTACGCTTCCGCATTAACTCTGATTGATATGATAGTTTCATTTGAGTCCCATGTAGAGTTGTTCAATGTAACTAATGACTGAGATCCTGGTTTGTCACTTCCCAAAACGGTAAAACTCCGTTAGTTGAAATTGAGGGTGTGACAGATTGGTATCAGAGCCATTGGTTATAGAGAACTAGGATTGCATACTAGACTATAACCTCACACATTAGTTACATGTCATAAACCTTGGATGTTTGGCACTTATATGTTATATTACAGGAACATGTCATCAACTCCACCACCATCACCTAAGGCACCAGGACACGATGCACCTATCTTATCATCCCCGGAGCCCAAAAGGCGTCGGACTAGTTCTAGTGACTATTCGGTTTATCAGGGTGAACCGAGTAGCGCGCAAGCAATGAATCCTGCTCGCAATTGGAATGCATACCTGCAAATGATCCAAAGGTGGATCGAAATGGGAAATGTTCCATCACCCTACTTTGGTTCCGCTTCCTCATCATCTACTTTACCTAGCTTGCCCTGCACTATGGAAAAAGCTTTTGAAGCTTTTGTATTTTACATGTCTAGGGAGTTGAGCATTGTGAAAGATGCTACTGATGAGATACCGACATTCTGCAGCGAGAGACACAAATAGAGGAGAACAAGGTAGGAATTGAGCTTTTGACTGCTGAGCTAGCAGTGACGGATCAGGTCCATAACGTTTTGGTGGATCGGGTTACACATTTGGAGACGAGGGTAGACACCTCGGATTTTGAGGTAGGAGGGATTCTAGAGAGAGTGGCTAATCTGGAAGCCCAGCTACAAGTAGCAAACCATGCTGCTGAAGGACTTCAAGAAAGAGTGACTCACTTAGAAGCCCAACTACAAGCAGCCCTATTTTCGGAGGACATTCCACTTTCGGACGACGAGGAAGAACCTTTCGAGGAGGAGCCCTTCGAGGATGAGCCCTTGGAGGAGGAGCCACTCGAGGAGGACAGAACCCTTGAACGATTATGACTGTGCGATCATATATCATCCGGGCAAGGCTAATGTGGTAGCTGATGCCCTGAGCCGAAAGGAAACCAAGCCCAAACGATTTCGAGCATTACAACTTATTATTCACACCGGATTACCTGACAAAATCCGTAGTGCTCAACTCGAAGCCCTGAAAGAGGAAAACCTACCGCTGGAAGCCACAAGCGGTATGGAAGCACAAATCGAGGTCAAATCTGACGGCATTCGCTACATCGCCGAGCGAATATGGGTTCCAGTATTTGGTAACTTAAGGGACCTAGTCATGGATGAAGCTCATAAATCTCATTACTCCGTTCATCCAGGTTCCGACAAGATGTACCATGACCTAAAGGTGTTGTATTGGTGGCCAAAGATGAAGGCCGATATGGCCACCTATGTGAGCAAGTGCCTGACTTGCGCAAAGTTCAAAGTAGAATATCAAAAGCCTTCCGGTCTACTCCAGCAACCGGAGATTCCCATGTGGAAATGGGAGCAGATATCCATGGACTTTATCACAAAATTGCCATGAACTCCTACCGGATGTGATACCATTTGGGTAATCATTGATCGTTTAACAAAATCCGCTCACTTCTTAGCAATCAAAGAGACTGACAAAATGGAGAAGCTTACTCGTATTTATTTGAAAGAAGTAGTCTCTCAGAACGGGGTGCCAATCTCTATCATCTCGGGTCGTGACGCCCGATTCACCTCACGTTTCTGGCAATTTTTGCAAAAAGCTCTAGGCACGCGCCTAGACACGAGCACGGTATACCATCCTTAAATAGATGGCTAAACGAAACGTACTATTCAAACTCTTGAGGACATGCTACGAGCTTGTGTAATTAGTTTCGGTAACAGTTGGGAAACTCACTTGCTTTTAGTGGAGTTCTTCTACAATAACAGTTAAGCAGCATCATTCGAGGCATTATACGGGCGGAAATGCCGATCACCTATCTGTTGGGCTGAAGTTGGGGATAGTCAACTTACGGGTCCTGAACTCGTACTCAAAATCTCTGAAAATATAGTTCAAATTAGAAATAGTATGGCGGCAGCTCGTGATCGTCAAAAGAGCTATGCCGATAAGCATCGTAAACCGTTAGAGTTTCAAGTAAGCGACATGGTCTTATTAAAGGTCTCACCTTGGAAAGGTGTAATTCGTTTTGAGAAACGAGGCAAGCTAAAGGACTTAGTGGTGTACAGAGAATTATCCCAGTAGCGTATCAGCTGGACTTATCTGAAGGACTTAGTGGTGTACACAACGTATCAGCTGGACCTATCTGAAGGACTTAGTGGTGTACACAACGTTCCTCGTTAAGTTGGACCGTTCAAGATAGTGAAGAGAATTATCCCAGTAGCGTATCAGCTGGACCTATCTGAAGGACTTAGTGGTGTACACAACGTTTTCATATCTCAAACTTGAAGAAATGTCTAGCAGATGAGGCACTCGCTGTTCCTCTGGAGGAACTGCAAACCGATGAACAATTGCGTTTCATCACAGAACCTGTAGAAATCAGGGATAGGGAAGTCAGAACGTTCAAACGTGGTAAAATCCCTATTGTCAAAGTTCGTTGGAACTCGAAACGCGGACCTTCAATCTTTCCTCCCCTTGGGTTGCCAGCAAAAGCTACGTAATCTCCATCCATGGGATGATAATCTTGCAGCAAGTTAAATTGACCGGTAATATGTCTGGAACATCCACTATCTACATGCCAAATGTTATCTCCAGTTATTCTTGGTCGACCCTATACACAACAACTCATTTAGACATTTTTACCAATACCATTGCTATCCAGAAGTTTCTAGTTAGGATAGAACATCACATTGGAATCATAATCAGAATCCTCCTTAGATGAAGCATGGTCATCATATACGTAACATTTCTGATTTTATTACTTTTATTTTCAGTTCAATGTAGCACATTTCAAATCCAATTCTGGTGCAATGTATTAAAATTCATTCGTGCAAGCAACTAAACCCTAGGTCTCAATGCAAACTTGTGACACCCGACAAATTCCAGTTAACATTGTTAACTTAAACCCCGTTATCTCACTCTAACTCGGTTAGTTCAGTTAACTCAGTTACAAACCTCAGGGACTATTTCTGTCATGATTCCAAACTCAAAAACCCATGAAATTCAGGGACTAGTTCTGTAATTACCCCAATGTCGATTTGTTGACTTTGTAAAGTCAAACTTGTGTGTTCTTGAACTCAAATTCGCAACAATAAGCAAAAATTTGTTACAATTTGTAACTGATATGCGTAGTAATGATGAGGTCGACCATTATTGAACCAATTAACATCGGCATTGATATCGAATTAATCCACTTTATGTGCATCAAAGCCGTAACTGTCGAAACCTTCATCATGCCTATCAAACTCGACCATCCGATAACCATTTCACAATCAAACCTTTGCGCACCTAAATCGAGCATCTCTGGAACTTTTGCACACGCCATTGTGGTCGAAATCGAAGTCGAAATCACCAGAGACTAACCCACGCAATTCGGACTCTGTTCTAACCGATCTACATCAATTCTACATCCAACCAGGTAATTGATCGTACATATAGCTTCGTCCTTATGCCTAGATTAAAAGCCCTATCCTAATCGAGACTTATAACATTGAATTGAACATGATTGGATTCTAGGGTTCATACCCATTCGGGTTTAATCGAACCCTAACCTAGACATGATCATAACCCAATTAATTAGTATGGTTAGAATCGCAATTCTCTACTCATTGAAAGCCCCATGATTTCAATCGATAGTCTTACTAGATTTAATCAAGTTGAATCCGTGTTCTTGATCTAGGGTTTCGACTTTTGCAAACAACGATTAATGGTTCAAAAGTTGATGTTTTTGCAATTAAACATACCAACACATTCGCATTACTCTATCAAACGAAACCCCTATACTTTTAGATCAAATCGCGATCGATTTCAATGCGAATCGAAGGGGTTTTGATTCGGCTTTCGCAAAAGGAAAGAACTCAGGGGATGGTTAGGTTAAAACATTTTAATCCGGGTTCTGTATGCGATTATCCTAGCAGGTGGGTTGGTTAAGGAACGGATTTATATCTCAGTTTAGGTGTTAAAATAATAATAACAATAGCATAATTATTTTGTTTACATCTAAAACTATTATTTTATAACTCGTTAATAAATATTTACTCCACAATTGAAAATAATATAATTATTTATATTATTACACACGTATATATCCTCGATAAAAATAATATACTTATTATTTTTGCCACGAAAATGATTATTGTGAAAATTATTCAAACTTAAAAATAGTATAGTAAATTATATTATTTTCCAAGACCATTATTTAATGGTAGAAACACATGATTATTTATGTAAATAATATTATTCGTAATTTGAGACGTTCGACAAGAAACGCTTTTATCTTAAATATTATATTAAGAAATCCTTAAGTCTGTGGACAAGTTCGTCTACTCTTTGATCATTAGAGCGTCATAGGACGTTCAACCATCCGTGTCGTCGTCACAAATCCCTAATTGTTATATGTATAATTCTAGGGCATGCGTAAGCCGTTGCAAGCTAACACTTGTGGTTCAAATCTCATTCTTGTGTGAATCTACCTACGCAACTCAGGTGAGTTTCATTGCCCCTTTTAACTTTTAAATGTTTTAAAAACACCGGGGGAGAAATATACATGCATAACACGTTTGAAAACATGAAACATCATTACTTGATACATTTTCGTATGGTAACAAGAAAACAAGACCTGACCTTTATGTTTGCATGAGTGAACACGTTTGGAGCTCATAAATTCCCTGACCATCATATTTTATAACCATTAGCTATGGATAGCCTGAGATTCTATGGATAGTACTACTGGTTTTGACAAACCCCACCCGGGTTAGTCGCGCTAACTCGATTGGAGGTCAAACGGGTGTAAATTGTCCTAAACACTTGCCATTGTTGATGTTAGCAATGGCGGAAGGCATCTCATGTAACATTTCTGATTTTTAGTATTCATATTTCAATTCAATGTAATGAAATTTCAAGTTCTATACTCGTGCAATGTCTCAATATTTTTCCCGCGGTAAATAAAATGCAATGATTCTATACAAGTTCGCAAGTTTTACTCGATTATATGCACATAAACGCTATACAAGTAACTATATATTTCAAATTTATAAAACCTGAAAAGTCAAGGACTAAAGTTGAAAATTTATCAAGAAACCCTAGTTAGCACGGTCGTGCTTCGTTCTAGCACGGTCGCGCCAAGTGCCTCGGCACGATCGCGCGGCTGGTCCTGGAACGATCGCGCCCGGTTCCTAAGCACGGTCGCGCCTGCGAAACAGTCGAAACGTAAATGTGATTTCAAAACGCTCAATCGTTCGAATTTCAAATCCGATTACGTTTCTTTTCCTTTAACGCGAGTTATACCATTTTCAATTACTCAACGCCTCAGTTTTTCTCCATCAATCTCGAATTCTCTCTCAAGCAATTCAAACAAAACTCGAGTCTTCCTCCTGGAACCCAAATTCTCCCGATCAAGAAAGGATTTATCATCTCCCGGCTCTCTCCAAGACTCTGGACTCTCTGGCCTAGCCGGAATCGCAGTCGAAGTCACCGGAAACCTTTACCTCCGTCGCCGGAACTCATCTCTGCCGTTCTTCATCGATTCGTTACGTTTCAGGGTAAGTATACTCTCCATCTCACTCATTTCAGTAACATTATCAAAAGCCCTCATTCAATTTGGGCTTCCATTATAGAATTCGATCAGAATCAGAAATCATATTTTAATAAAAATGATTTAATCGAACCCATGCTTAAACTCGATTTCCATACAATTAAGTTATATGAAAAGACTCTTAATAACCCATTAATCAAAAGCCCTATCAATTCCTGTGTTCAAAATACAAGAAACTCTCGATTCGTGTCTGATTTGGAATAGACACGGTCGCGCTAATCATCTAGCGCGGCCGTGCCTCGTTTAGCGCGGTCGTGTCTACTAGCAGCGCGGTCGTGTCATCCGTCCAGACCTTGTCATGCCCTTTGGGCTAGTCTCTGGTTAAGGAACGGATTTATATCTCAGTTTAGGTGTTAAAATAATAATAACAATAGCATAATTATTTTGTTTACATCTAAAACTATTATTTTATAACTCGTTAATAAATATTTACTCCACAATTGAAAATAATATAATTATTTATATTATTACACACGTATATATCCTCGATAAAAATAATATACTTATTATTTTTGCCACGAAAATGATTATTGTGAAAATTATTCAAACTTAAAAATAGTATAGTAAATTATATTATTTTCCAAGACCATTATTTAATGGTAGAAACACATGATTATTTATGTAAATAATATTATTCGTAATTTGAGACGTTCGACAAGAAACGCTTTTATCTTAAATATTATATTAAGAAATCCTTAAGTCTGTGGACAAGTTCGTCTACTCTTTGATCATTAGAGCGTCATAGGACGTTCAACCATCCGTGTCGTCGTCACAAATCCCTAATTGTTATATGTATAATTCTAGGGCATGCGTAAGCCGTTGCAAGCTAACACTTGTGGTTCAAATCTCATTCTTGTGTGAATCTACCTACGCAACTCAGGTGAGTTTCATTGCCCCTTTTAACTTTTAAATGTTTTAAAAACACCGGGGGAGAAATATACATGCATAACACGTTTGAAAACATGAAACATCATTACTTGATACATTTTCGTATGGTAACAAGAAAACAAGACCTGACCTTTATGTTTGCATGAGTGAACACGTTTGGAGCTCATAAATTCCCTGACCATCATATTTTATAACCATTAGCTATGGATAGCCTGAGATTCTATGGATAGTACTACTGGTTTTGACAAACCCCACCCGGGTTAGTCGCGCTAACTCGATTGGAGGTCAAACGGGTGTAAATTGTCCTAAACACTTGCCATTGTTGATGTTAGCAATGGCGGAAGGCATCTCATGTAACATTTCTGATTTTTAGTATTCATATTTCAATTCAATGTAATGAAATTTCAAGTTCTATACTCGTGCAATGTCTCAATATTTTTCCCGCGGTAAATAAAATGCAATGATTCTATACAAGTTCGCAAGTTTTACTCGATTATATGCACATAAACGCTATACAAGTAACTATATATTTCAAATTTATAAAACCTGAAAAGTCAAGGACTAAAGTTGAAAATTTATCAAGAAACCCTAGTTAGCACGGTCGTGCTTCGTTCTAGCACGGTCGCGCCAAGTGCCTCGGCACGATCGCGCGGCTGGTCCTGGAACGATCGCGCCCGGTTCCTAAGCACGGTCGCGCCTGCGAAACAGTCGAAACGTAAATGTGATTTCAAAACGCTCAATCGTTCGAATTTCAAATCCGATTACGTTTCTTTTCCTTTAACGCGAGTTATACCATTTTCAATTACTCAACGCCTCAGTTTTTCTCCATCAATCTCGAATTCTCTCTCAAGCAATTCAAACAAAACTCGAGTCTTCCTCCTGGAACCCAAATTCTCCCGATCAAGAAAGGATTTATCATCTCCCGGCTCTCTCCAAGACTCTGGACTCTCTGGCCTAGCCGGAATCGCAGTCGAAGTCACCGGAAACCTTTACCTCCGTCGCCGGAACTCATCTCTGCCGTTCTTCATCGATTCGTTACGTTTCAGGGTAAGTATACTCTCCATCTCACTCATTTCAGTAACATTATCAAAAGCCCTCATTCAATTTGGGCTTCCATTATAGAATTCGATCAGAATCAGAAATCATATTTTAATAAAAATGATTTAATCGAACCCATGCTTAAACTCGATTTCCATACAATTAAGTTATATGAAAAGACTCTTAATAACCCATTAATCAAAAGCCCTATCAATTCCTGTGTTCAAAATACAAGAAACTCTCGATTCGTGTCTGATTTGGAATAGACACGGTCGCGCTAATCATCTAGCGCGGCCGTGCCTCGTTTAGCGCGGTCGTGTCTACTAGCAGCGCGGTCGTGTCATCCGTCCAGACCTTGTCATGCCCTTTGGGCTAGTCTCTGTTGTGTCTAAAAATCATATTATGTAATTTAAAAATAGATTAAAAGTTTAATCTTGGCATAAATGTAATTTATTGAAAAGTTTATAAAAATTAAATTTATATTTATCATCTTACATTTAAATGATATTTTAAATAATTAAGTTACAAAATTTATAAATAATGATGACTTATTTACTTTACATTTTAAATCAAAATCGTTTTATTTATTTATACTTAATTACAATTAATATTGACATTATTTCATAAACTATAGTTATACACTTATTTATTTAATTCAAACCTAATTAAATTGTTTCAAACATATTTTACCTCAAACTTTATATATTTTATTTAATCCTTTTTAAATACAAACCAATGGTTTTATATACAAATCCAACTTTCATTTTTAAACTTTATACATCTATGTGATTCAATGCATATTACTATTTAGGTTAAAGTGTGCTTTTCAAGGATCTTTTTTGCTATCTATATTCCTTGTTAGCTTCACTTCCATACCAAGTGAGTATTCACAACCCCTTTTACTCTTTTACACTTTTGGGGTGGAACATGAACTCTATACTCATTACACATTACACATTTACATTTACACAAACTACACAAGTGTAAAAAAAAAATCCTATTTACATACATGTGTGCAAAAATTTGAGCTTTGTGCCCGAGTGCTAGGTGTGTTTAACCTTTGTATGCTCTTATGTGCAATCATTAACTATACAAGCCGACGGTTTTCAATGATGGATCTATTGAGTCTGACAAACCCACCCATGGTACGCGGTGATTGAAACCGACAATACACTTTGTTTTGCATGCTAGTTACAAGGTTTGATTGTACATTTGGTTACACAATAGTTACTCCCCATGAACGCCTTATTTATCATGTCATGTAAAGGATTTGTTTTCAACTATATGCTATCTATATACAACTGTGTTATACTCACCAACTTTTTAGTTGACTTTATTTTATTCATGTTTCAGGCCCCAATATGTGAGATTGATTCAAGACGTGTTCAACATAGGATTTGGACTTAGCAAAATAAATCAAAAATTTTATGAATTGTTTATGTTTCTTGTTTGAATTTGATCTTGTACTTGGATTTATTGTAATGCAAATTTGACTTTAATATATTTCAATTTAGTCAACCATGTGCTATGAACAGTCTTACATGTCCCGCCCCGATGATTCCGCCATCGGTCGGGGTGTGACAGATTGGTATCAGAGCCTTGGTTATAGGGATTTAGGTTATTAGACATCTTGACCTAGACTATAACTTTAGGACACCCACTTATGTTATGCTTCATGATTTTGTGCTATGTGCTACATGCTTACCATGATTAATTATTATTATATTTGCTACCTTCTTTGTTAGAAATGCATGACTTATTAGGATATTCTTAAATAATAATTAAATAAATAACATCCTTTCCTATGGCCTAAACCTCTTATTATTCTTATCTTCTTTTTCTATCTTTATCCTTTCTAAGCATGTGGAAAATTCTTGAAGCAAAAATCTTTAAATAAAATTTTTATTTCTTCGTTGAGGTTTTTAAACTTGTTAAATTATTTGAGGACACGTGCAATCTGGAAGGGTGACACCTGTATTTTGGGTTTTCTGTCTAGGAAAGCATTTCGCATAAATCCCAATCAACCGAGGGACCCGTATGCTTTCCTGGGAACTCCCGAGATGAGTGTTTACCTATAGGCTAAAGCATGTCTCCTTGAAAATTTTATGAGTTTAAATTAACCTTAATATGCCTTAGTATTCAAGTGAATTTTTGTCACTTTTGAGTACAATCCAAACTATGATTATCTATCTTTTATTTTGTTATCTCATTCTATTAAATCCTAGCAATTCTCATAAGTTCTTACAATCTCTCTTGTCTTGTGTTTCAAATCTGTAGAATGCCTCCTCGTCGTGCTCCCGCCGCTAACGTCAACTCCGACATTGCTGCTATTCTTACTCAATTGGTGACACAACTCACCCAAGCCAATGGTGCCACTAATGGCAATGGAAGCAATAGTGGTAATAATGGTGGTAATGGTGGAAATGGTGGTAATCCATCCCAATGCACCTTCAAGCACTTCAATTCGTGCAATCCCCTAAATTTTTATGGAACCGAAGGAGCTACCGGACTCCTCCAATGGTTCGAAAGTATTGAGAATACCTTTCTCAATAGTGACTGTCCCGACAACCTCCGTGTTCGTCATGCTACTAGTGTCCTTCAAAAGCGGGCACTTACATGGTGGAATGGGGAGAAAAGGAATAGGGGTGTTGATGTAGCTATGGCCTTACCTTGGGATGAGGTCAAAAGGCTTATGACCGAGGAGTTCTGTCCTCGCAATGAAGTGAAGAAGTTAGAGGCCGAATTTTGGGATCTTGCCCAAGATAGTGGGGAACACTTGGCTTACACAACTCGGTTCCATGAATTGAGTCTTCTTGTGCCCCACATGGTCACTCCATTATCTCGTTGCATCGAAAAGTACATTGGTGGGCTACCAAGACAAATTCAAGATACTGTCTTAGGTAGAAATTCTGCTACTTTGGAAGATGCCATCCGCCTGTCTGCTACCCTAACCGATAATCATGTTAAAGCTGGAACTCTTACCAAAAAGGGTTCTAAGAAAGTTGCTGAAACCGTAACCCCTCCTAACCACACCAAAGAAGCTACAACCGAGCCCTCTCGCAACACTAGAAAGAGGAAGGTTAGAAATTTTGCTGTGGTTACTCCTGCTGTTCTCGTGAACCAAGCTGCACCTATGGTTCAAGCACCAGTCAAAAAGCCATATGGTGGAATTTACCCACTTTGTGCCACCTGCAACTATCATCATCCCCAAAACATCCCATGTCGCCTTTGTACTTATTGTGGGAGATATGGTCATACGGTTAATGTTTGTAGGACCAAAGCTCTTACGGGCCAAGTCAACCCTCCAAACCAAACCGTACCTCAAGTGGCTAATCAAGGTGCTCCCGCCATTGCTAATGGGCGTGCTTGTTATGAGTGTGGTGACCCGAATCATTTTCGTAATCTATGTCCAAGGCTCGCAAATACTAGACAAGGTGGAGCTCGTGGGCGTGCTTTCAACATTAACGCCAACGAAGCTCAAGCCAACAACGACGTTGTTAATGGTACGTTCCTTGTTAATAGTCAATATGCCTCCATTTTGTTCGATACCGGTGCCGATAAAAGTTTTGTGTCACTTAATTTTGAGCCTTTACTTGCAAAGACACGATCCCAATTAGAGAAAACCTTCACCGTTGAAATAGCAAATGGTGACTCCCTTACAATTGAGTCTATTATCTATGATTGCTCTTTAGAACTTAATGATCATGCATTCCCAATCAACCTTATTCCAATGCCACTAGGAAGCTTTGACATTATCATAGGTATGGATTGGCTATCAAATCATCATGCCGAAGTTATTTGCTTTGAAAAGTGCATCCGAATTCCGCTACCTTCGGGAGAAACCTTAAGGGTTTTTGGTGAAAAGCCTTGCAAGGGTCTTAAATTGATGTCTTGTACTACTGCTCAAAAGTACTTGCGAAAGAAGTACATCGCCTTCCTAGCTCATATTGTTCAAAAGGATGTCAAGGAGAAGAGTATCCAAGACATTCCCATTATTCGAGATTTTCCCGAAGTGTTTCCTAAAGATTTATCCGGTCTTCCTCCCGTTCGTCAAGTCGAGTTCCGTATTGATCTCATGCCCGGAGCTAACCCTGTTGCTAGAGCTCCTTATCGTCTTGCACCTTCCGAAATGCAAGAGCTCGCAAGTCAACTTCAAGAACTCTCCGATAAAGGGTTCATTCGCCCGAGTCATTCACCGTGGGGTGCACCCGTCTTATTTGTAAAGAAGAAGGATGGATCATTTCGCATGTGTATTGACTATCACGAACTCAATAAGCTTACTATCAAGAATCGCTATCCTTTGCCTAGAATCGATGATCTCTTTGATCAACTTCAAGGTTCTACGTGTTTCTCGAAGATTGATCTTCGATCTGGTTATCATCAGCTCCGTGTTCAAGAAGATGACATTCCTAAGACTGCTTTCCGAACAAGGTATGGTCATTACGAGTTCATGGTTATGCCTTTTGGATTAACCAATGCACCCGCAGTTTTCATGGACCTCATGAATCGTGTGTGCAAACCGTACCTTGATAAATTCGTGATCGTTTTCATTGACGATATCTTAATCTATTCCAAGACTAAAGCCGACCATGAAGAACACCTTAGATTGGTTTTGGACCTTTTAAAGAAAGAACAACTATATGCCAAGTTCTCCAAATGTGAATTTTGGTTAAAAGAAGTTCAATTTCTTGGTCACATCGTCAACGACAAGGGTATTCATGTTGATCCTGCTAAGATTGAAACGGTTAAGAATTGGAATGCCCCGAAGACTCCTACCGAAGTTCGTTCGTACCTTGGTCTTGCGGGTTATTATCGTCGTTTCATCTCAAACTTCTCAAAGATTGCTGTCCCTCTTACCGCCTTGACCCATAAGGGTAAAGCTTATGAATGGGGACCGAAGCAAGAAGAAGCTTTCCAAACTCTTAAGCAAAAGTTGTGCAATGCTCCCATCTTGGCTCTCCCCGATGGAAATGATGATCTAGTTGTCTATTGTGATGCTTCTAACCAAGGTCTTGGTTGTGTCCTCATGCAACGAGGCAAAGTGATCGCTTATGCATCAAGACAACTCAAAATTCATGAAAAGAATTATACGACGCACGACCTCGAGTTGGGTGCGGTCGTATTCGCGTTAAAGATTTGGAGACACTACCTATATGGCACGAAATGTGTGGTATTCACCGACCACAAAAGTCTTCAACATATCTTCAACCAAAAAGAACTCAATATGAGGCAACGACGTTGGGTCGAACTCCTTAACGACTACGACTGCGAGATTCGTTACCATCCCGGCAAAGCGAATGTTGTAGCCGATGCTTTGAGTCGAAAAGACCATGTTATGCTTCATTGCGCCCGTATTCAATCCGATATTCAAACCCGTATCCTGGAAGCTCAACACGTCTCGGTTACCGAGGGTAACATGTATGAAGAAATGTCGTGTGGTGTTGAACTTCTTCTTGAATCTAAACCCAATGGCTTACTATATTACTTGAACCGTATTTGGGTTCCCGATCGCGATGATCTCCATGCAATTCTCATGAACGAGGCTCATAAGACTCGTTATTCTATTCATCCTGGTGCGGATAAAATGTACCAAGATCTTCGTCAGCTTTATTGGTGGCCCGGTATGAAGAAGGACATTGCTCTTTATGTTGCCAAATGCTTAACTTGCTCCAAAGTCAAAGCCGAACATCAGCGTCCTTCTGGTTTGCTTGAACAACCGGAAATTCCCGTGTGGAAATGGGAGAATTTAGCTATGGATTTCATTACCAAGCTCCCTCGCACCTCGAGTGGTTATGATAGTATTTGGGTGATCATTGATCGACTCACCAAATCTGCCCACTTTTTGCCTATTCGTGAAGACTTCAAAGTGGAGAAACTTGCCCGAATTTACATTGATGAAATTTTGAGCCGTCATGGTGTTCCCTTGAACATAATATCTGATAGAGACGCTCGGTTCACTTCTCGATTTTGGCAATCTCTCCAATCTGCTCTTGGTACTCGTTTGGATTTGAGCACGGCTTACCATCCCCAAACTGATGGCCAAACCGAGCGAACAATCCAAACTCTTGAAGACATGCTTAGAGCTTGTGTAATCGATTTTGGTGGCAATTGGGATTCACATTTATCCCTTATTGAGTTTTCTTATAACAATAGCTACCACACAAGTATCAACATGGCTCCATTCGAAGCTCTCTATGGTCGCAAGTGTCGTTCTCCGATCTGTTGGAACGAGATTGGTGAAGCACAAATCACCGGTCCCGAGTTAATTCAAGAAACTTCCGACAAGATTATTCAAATCCGTGACAATATCTGAGTAGCAAGGAGTCGACAAAAGAGTTATGCCGACAAGCGTCGAAAACCCTTGGAATTCCAAGTCGGTGATCTCGTTCTTCTTAAGGTATCTCCATGGAAGGGTGTGATCCGTTTTGGAAAGAAAGGCAAGTTATCACCTCGTTATGTTGGTCCATTCAAAATCCTTGAAAGGATTGGGAAAGTGGCTTACAAGCTCGAGTTACCTCCATCTCTTAGCAATGTGCATCCTACATTTCATATATCTAATCTAAAGAAGTGTCTCGCTGATGAAAATCTCCATATACCGCTTGACGACGTGCGCATTGATGAAACGATGCACTTCGTTGAGAAGCCGGTGGAAATTATGGATCGTGAAGTCAAGCAACTCAAGAGAAGTCGTATTCCTATCGTCAAAGTTCGTTGGGAGTCTAAGCGTGGTCCTGAGTACACTTGGGAACGAGAAGACCAAATGAAGCTCAAGTACCCTCATCTTTTTACTATTAATGTTGTTTCCTCTAGCTAAATTTCGGGACGAAATTCTCTCAACATGGGGAGACTGTAACATTTCTGATTTTTAGTATTCATATTTCAATTCAATGTAATGAAATTTCAAGTTCTATACTCGTGCAATGTCTCAATATTTTTCCCACGGTAAATAAAATGCAATGATTCTATACAAGTTCGCAAGTTTTACTAGATTATATGCACATAAACGCTATACAAGTAACTATATATTTCAAATTTATAAAACCTGAAAAGTCAAGGACTAGAGTTGAAAATTTATCAAGAAACCCTAGTTAGCACGGTCGTGCTTCGTTCTAGCACGGTCGCGCCAAGTGCCTCGGCACGATCGCGCGGCTGGTCCTGGAACGATCGCGCCCGGTTCCTAAGCACGGTCGCGCCAATCTTGGCACGGTCGCGCCTGCGAAACAGTCGAAACGTAAATGTGATTTCAAAACGCTCAATCGTTTGAATTTCAAATCCGATTACGTTTCTTTTCCTTTAACGCGAGTTATACCATTTTCAATTACTCAACGCCTCAGTTTTTCTCTATCAATCTCGAATTCTCTCTCAAGCAATTCAAACAAAACTCGAGTCTTCCTCCTGGAACCCAAATTCTCCCGATCAAGAAAGGATTTATCATCTCCCGGCTCTCTCCAAGACTCTGGACTCTCTGGCCTAGCCGGAATCGCAGTCGAAGTCACCGGAAACCTTTACCTCCGTCGTCGGAACTCATCTCTGCCGTTCTTCATCAATTCGTTACGTTTCAGGGTAAGTATACTCTCCATCTCACTCATTTCAGTAACATTATCAAAAGCCCTCATTCAATTTGGGCTCCATTATAGAATTCGATCAGAATCAGAAATCATATTTTAATAAAAATGATTTAATCGAACCCATGCTTAAACTCGATTTCCATACAATTAAGTTATATGAAAAGACTCTTAATAACCCATTAATCAAAAGCCCTATCAATTCCTGTGTTCAAAATACAAGAAACTCTCGATTCGTGTCTGATTTGGAATAGACACGGTCGCGCTAATCATCAAGCGCGGTCGTGCCTCGTTTAGCGCGGTCGTGTCGACTAGCAGCGCGGTCGTGTCATCCGTCCAGACCTTGTCATGCCCTTTGGGCTAGTCTCTGTTGTGTCTAAAAATCATAGACGCGACCGTGCCGGGCTAAGGCACGGTCGTGCCTGATGACTTGTCTAGATTGTGCTCCTGATTGATCAACCCGGTCGCGCCCCGACTAGCGCGGTCGCGCCCGTGGCTTGAGCACGATCGTGCCCTTCCGAGGCACGGTCGTGCTAGACTCAGAATTTTTAACAGAATTATAATTTTTATATTTTAATCAGTAAATGTTTCAGATTTTATAAAAATATGTTTTCTGAATTTAAAAATAGATTAAAAGTTTAATCTTGGCATAAATGTAATTTATTGAAAAGTTTATAAAAATTAAATTTATATTTATCATCTTACATTTAAATGATATTTTAAATAATTAAGTTACAAAATTTATAAATAATGATGACTTATTTACTTTACATTTTAAATCAAAATCGTTTTATTTATTTATACTTAATTACAATTAATATTGACATTATTTCATAAACTATAGTTATACACTTATTTATTTAATTCAAACCTAATTAAATTGTTTCAAACATATTTTACCTCAAACTTTATATATTTTATTCAATCCTTTTTAAATACAAACCAATGGTTTTATATACAAATCCAACTTTCATTTTTAAACTTTATACATCTATGTGATTCAATGCATATTACTATTTAGGTTAAAGTGTGCTTTTCAAGGATCTTTTTTGCTATCTATATTCCTTGTTAGCTTCACTTCCATACCAAGTGAGTATTCACAACCCCTTTTACTCTTTTACACTTTTGGGGTGGAACATGAACTCTATACTCATTACACATTACACATTTACATTTACACAAACTACACAAGTGTAAAAAAAAAAAATCCTATTTACATACATGTGTGCAAAAATTTGAGCTTTGTGCCCGAGTGCTAGGTGTGTTTAACCTTTGTATGCTCTTATGTGCAATCATTAACTATACAAGCCGACGGTTTTCAATGATGGATCTATTGAGTCTGACAAACCCACCCATGGTACGCGGTGATTGAAACCGACAATACACTTTGTTTTGCATGCTAGTTACAAGGTTTGATTGTACATTTGGTTACACAATAGTTACTCCCCATGAACGCCTTATTTATCATGTCATGTAAAGGATTTGTTTTCAACTATATGCTATCTATATACAACTGTGTTATACTCACCAACTTTTTAGTTGACTTTATTTTATTCATGTTTCAGGCCCCAATATGTGAGATTGATTCAAGACGTGTTCAACATAGGATTTGGACTTAGCAAAATAAATCAAGAATTTTATGAATTGTTTATGTTTCTTGTTTGAATTTGATCTTGTACTTGGATTTATTGTAATACAAATTTGACTTTAATATATTTCAATTTAGTCAACCATGTGCTATGAACAGTCTTACATGTCCCGCCCCGATGATTCCGCCATCGGTCGGGGTGTGACATCTCAAACATAAACAGTCAGCTTCAGTTGCGAACGCTTAGAGTAACTTGTACATTGTCTAGCTAGCAATAGGTGTGACTTACGTATGTGGATCCTGCCAACACTCAAACAGTTTATTTACTTGTAAACCTGTGAACTCACCAACCTTGTGTTGACACTTTTTCTTACATGTATCTCAGGGCGCTAAGGCACAGGTTGCACACTTAGGACATGCAAGGAGTCCTACTATCATTTCATCCTCATGCAAACATTCAAAACAATTTACTTGTTTTATTAAACTAAACTTGGGCGCGCTTGTTTTGCGCATTTATTTTCTTATTTAAAAGCTTCCGCATTAACTCTGAACTTTTATGATATTTATTTATGTCCCATATAGTGTCGTTTGATGTAACTAATGACTGAGATCCTGGTTTGTCACGCACCAAACGGTAAAACTCCGTTAGTGGAATTTAGGGGTGTGACAAAACTCATGAGATTTATACTTAAACACATCATTCAAACCCTAAAATACAATTCATAAGTTTGACATAAAGACACCCAGTCTAAGTTGAAACAAAATTCAAGGGTTTACATATTGGTCCTATATATATATAAATTAAACATATGTAAATTGTATAAAATACTAAAATATTTCAAAACTCACTTATTCATAAGATTTATATTGTTTTAAACCTGTTGGAGCATGTTTTGTGACAACAAGCCTTGTAATAGATTAGTCTTTATGTTTATAGTTTTGCATGTTTTGTATTTGTAATTAGTTAAGTTTGCACAGGCGAACTTAATAAGTTCGCCTGGTATAGTTGAGGCGAATTTAACAAGTTCGCCTGAACTAAAGGTGGCGAACTTATTAAGTTCGCCTGTTTCAGTGTGTGTTGTCTATAAATAGTTCAAGAGTTGTTCTTATTTAGAACTTCTGGATTGTAACTAGAACTACTCTGTATTTACTGTTTGATTGATAATACAAGAAGCTTTTTTATGAAATCGTGTCTTGTGTGATTGTATTGTGTAAGGCCCCAAACCCGGGAGGCCTCACTTGTTGGATTTACTCATTCACAAACAGTTCTTAAACTTTGAATATCAAAATAACGCAGTGGAATCATTCATTCAACATAATTAAAACTTGTTCAAACATGCGGAAGCGTAACATTGTCTTAAACATAAAACATAACATAAATGAAAAATAACGGGATGCCAGTATTCATATCATCCGGGTAACTCATCAAGCCGCCTAGCATCACTGTCCATCATCATAACCTGCCCTTAACCTGAATGTGCATACTAAAAGTCAGCTATGCTGGTGAGTTTTAGCTTTACATAAAACCTTAACATAAACATTTTGCCAAAAACATAACATACATTTTTTTTTAACAAAAGCGTACGTAAAACATGCAATAACTTAACATCATCATAACATCGTAACATAGCATCATAATATAAGTCATCATGAATCGAATCTGCGCCTTCTCGTAACTGTCAATTCCATACATCGCATACCAGCGGATGAACTTAAGGCTCGTTACCTCTAAGTCATCCGTCACACAGGTCCCCTAAGGCTCGTTACCTCTAGGTGGACCAAACATATGTCTCCTAAGGCTCGTTACCACTAGGTAGACCAAACATATGTCTCCTAAGGCTCGTTACCTCTAGGTAGACAGAACATATGTCTCCTAAGGCTCGTTACCTTTGGTAGACAGAACATATCTTAGGCACTATTTCCCCGCAAGGAATAGTACCTTCCATCGGGATCCCGGTAATCCCATGGGTGACCGTCGTCACCCCATCATCAACCAATTGTACAACCGTTAGCCAGCCACAAAGGCCGCCAGTAAGGGTGAGGCCAATACATACTTACACACCTTATCTCCCGTAGGAACTCGTGACAGATTCGTTCATTCGTGACTTTCATAAAACCTTTACCTCATTTTAGTTAAAGCATTCGTACATTTTATTAAACAAAACATCATCTCTTTCGTAAACCTTTCGTAAACTTCATTTAGAAAAAAATTTCATAAACATCATCCTTCGTAAACATCATCCTTCATAAACATCATTTCATAAACGTCATTTCGTAAACATCGTTTCGTAAAACATCATTTCGTAAAAACCTCATTTCGTATGTATGCACACCAGCCCAAAACATTAATTAAAACATTCAAAGAAGGGCTTCTAGAACTCACCTGATAAGCTAATCTGGGTTGTCCTAAACAAAGGTCCAACAATGTCACTTCCGATATGAATTGATTAGTTAAATACACATCAAACCAATCCTGACTCTAACGGTTTAACCATTTTGAATTAGGCGAACATATTGACTTTACTAACCAGCATGATGCCTGCGCACTTAGCAAGTGCGTAGGGCCTTGTTCTTGCGTACTTAATAAGTGCGCAGACTTCGCTTCATGCGTAATTGATAAGTACTCAGGCTTTGCTTCATGCGTACTTGATAAGTACGTAGGACCTGCTTCATGCGTACTTGACAAGTACGCATGACCTGCTTCTTGTGTACTTGATAAGTACGCAGGACCTTCTTCCCCGCAAAAATCCTAACTTTTTGCACGCAGATCTGATCACGTCAAGATCCTGACTTTTTTTGTTCAAAACGTTCATTTTTCCTTCTAGATGCTAGATCTATGTTCATTTTCATGTTTTATGCGTAAAAACGTTACCTTTTCATCCAAAACCCGAAAACCCCGAAACGAACAAAAACTCAGATCTAGAGCAAATCATTACATGTATCGAGCTTCTGAATCGGAGGTTCTTCTCACGAGCTATGGAGCAACACTTTGCTGGAATCTCGGGCCGATCCGTCTACTTTCTCTCTCTAGAACTTGTAAAATGAGAGAAGAGAGATGGGCTAGGGTATTTATATGGAGAGAATACCTTTGAGCCCATACGCGCACAAGCCCATAGCCAGCCCATTCCACGCTCGTTTATTCCGTTCGTCTCGCGTTTAACCCGTTTCCATTTATTGTCGTTTATTATTTTTAGGATGTTACATATTGCTTTCGTGACTATTCGAGACATATGTATACGCAAGGATTCTGCACTTCGTGTACGTATTATGTGCTTTACAGCAGAGATCGATCGGTAGACCCGCTGGGACTTACAAGTGGTATCAGAGCTTTTGCTCTTGATTAGCTACTGTTGTTTGACATTGTCTCGATTGATTTTCACAACAAGATGAAGATTTTCAGAAGTTTCTGTGTTCTTAGGAAGTTAGCGACTTTTTGGACTGAATTTTGATTGATTTCTTCATTTTTGGTGTTGTTTTACCAAAATTGATCCGTTAGAAGTGTTCTAAATCAGTATTTGAAGAATCCTACAGAAGGAATTTCTCTATTTCATTCTAAATAAAGATTTATGGAAATTTTCAGACATGTTCGTGTGTTTGGGTGTTAGAACAATCTTCATTGTTCTTCAGCTGATACAGGCGAACTTGTCTATTCTGTTATGGGCGAACTTGTTAAGTTCGCTGGATTCCAGTTAGGCGAACTTAGTAGGCGAATTTGTTAAGTTCGCTTCATACAGAAAGTTGTAAATTTTTTCTAAGTGTTGAAGTGTGTTCAAGGATGTCGTCTACTTCTAATCAAGTGAACAATATGACTCATTTACTGAATCATGACAATGAGATTGAAACTCCAACCAAGCCACCGAGGCTTATGAATCTCAAAGATTATTCTAATTAGAAAAGTCGATTTGAGAATTATGTTAATATCAATGACATGAGTTTATGGATTCCTATTAGTGAGGGTTATGAGCATCCTGTTCATCGTCATATGGATGTGTCGGATACACCAAAACAAATTTCAGCTCTTAATGATGATGAAAAGAAGTTGTATGATCGTGAAAAGAAAACTCTTGCAGCTTTACCCATGTGTTTACCTCTGGATATCTACCATACTTTCAAGAAGTTTAAGACTTCTCATGAACTTTGGGAAGGTTTGGCTAAAAGATGTGAAGGTAGCACTGATACCAAGAAGAGCAGAAAAGAATTGTTAAAGAAACAATTTAGTGTTTTTAAACACTTTGATGGTGAATCAGTGGATGAACTCATGTCAAGATATTATCATCTTCTAAGTGAAATGATCAACAATGACATCACCTACAAAAACAAGAAGATTCTTGAAAAGTTCTTGGATGCTTTACCAGCACATTTTGAGATGTACACTATAGTGATCAAAGAACAATCTGGATTTGATGATCTTAGTCTTGAAGATTTGATGGGAAAGATTCAATCATATGATCTGCATAAACAAAAGAAAGACACATTTTATCAAGATCCAAGCATTTATTTTGGGAAAGGTACATCGTCATCGAAATCTGGTGGAGTTGCTTTATTTTCGGGAGAGTCGTCTGATGTTCCTAAAGACAATTATTGTCAAGAAAATACATGTTTTGTTGCTTCTAACTCTGGATGTTCATCTCATAGCAAGAATGAAGGTCGTTCGTGTTCTACTAAAGTGCCTCCATCTGCAGCTAATGATATGATGGCAATGATTGCATCATTTTTAACCTCTTATGAAAATTTTATTGGTGGTAAGATCACTGATCCTGATATAATTGAGGAGGATTTTAAACAGCTGGATAAAGATACTTTGGAAGAAATGAATATTCAGTGGAACATGACATTGTGGTTGAGACAAGGAAAAGATCACTTGAAGAGAACTGGAAAGAAGTTCATTGGGGCATCAAGCAAAACCAAGATGGGAATAGATAAGTCTAAGGTGAAGTGTTATAATTGTCAGGAGTTTGGTCATTTTGCTCGAGAATGTACAAAACCAAGAAATCAGAATCAAGGACCTTCAAACTCTCAAGGCAATCAAAACAAACAGACTACTTCCACAGCTTTGATATCTCAACAAGATGAAAATTATGACTGGGGTATTCATTTGGAAGATATTGTGGCTCATGTTAGTCAAGCTTTTCAGGCTGAAGTTCATCCTGAAGATGGAATTGAAAGTGTTTCTTCTGATAGTGACTCTACAGATTCTGGAAGTGTACATGAAAGTGAAGAGTCAGTGCCTCAGATTAGTGAACCAAAGTTTTCAAATGAAGATTTTCTAAATGATGCTGATGGAAAGGTTACAGAAAAGATTGTAGAGATGTTAGCTGAAGGAAATGCATTCATGGTCGATTCTAAGCAGGTAAAACAGGTTGATTCTTGTTTAAATTGCATTGATTTTGGATTCAAAATTACGAGATTCTGTGATGATAACACAAATCTCATATGTGACATGAAAGCAATGTACACATCGAACCAAACTTTGAAGGATAATGAAACAGTTTTGAAAACTAAAATTGAATCTCTAAAAGATGATATTAAAGTTTTACAAACCAAAGTAAATGAACAAGCGTTTCTTCTCGATGTGTCATACTCTGAGTATGAAAAGAAAATTAATAAACTTGCTGTGTCACAGACAGAGGTAACAAAATTGTTACGCAAGCTTGAGTGTTATAAGAATTCAAGTTTCTTGTTGGAATATTATAATGATAAAGCTTCGGGTGAAATGGTTATTGGTGGGGTTGGTTCTTGTCCTTCTTTTGATGATACAGAGATTGGGGGTGGTGTTGGTTATTGTCCACCGTTTAATGCAAATTATACCCCATGTTTGATTGAAGAAGTTTTGGTTGAAGATCTGGAACCAAAAACTGTGTTGAACATCAATCCTGTTACTGTTAATGACATGGTATATGATGATTCATCTGATGATGATGTGTTTGATTCAGAGAAAGTTGAAGGCATAGTAAAAGATTGTAAGTATGTGGAACCAGTTGTGATGAAAACAGTGACAAGAGACAGGTGCATTCTAACTGAACCAAATGATGTGAGTGAACAACCAAAACCTAAATCTACTTTTAAACCAGTTAAACAGTTTGTAAGTGGTGGTTTTGATTCATAAGATTGAGAATATATCAACTCTTAATTTTTGTAAAAAGAAACTTGAAGAGGAAACTCATAAGGTTGTTCATTCTTCAAACACTATTTCTCTGTGTTCATCTGTAGAACCAAAGACTGATTGCTACCAAATTATTCTAAGTACAAATGCTGCTGATAGGCTTATCAGCAGCATTCAACACTTGTTGCTGCTGATAGGCTTATCAGCAGCATTCTGCACAAGTTGCTGCTGATAGGCTTATCAGCAGCGGTCATCCATGTTTGCTGCTGATAGGCTTACCAGCAGCAACCTTCACTCTTTGCAGCTGATATCCTTATTCACTGAAGACCAAACGTTGCAGCTGACTATCCAGGCCAAGCGTCTCTGACACCTTTCTACAAAAGCAATTGACAGACTCAAAGCAGAAGGAACCACTATGGTCAACCAATGACGGACAACAATACACTTCTCCAAGCATGCAAACAATCATGAATAAAGAAAACGTTTCAGTAAAGTTAACTAGATTAGCCTTTACGTGTAATGTAAATTAATAAACAAGATCAACGGCTTGTGTTCGATCTGATCCTTAGAATTAAGGGTCTGTCTTGATTCTAAGTTACTATAAATACTGAGTTACCACTTCATTGTAAGTGTGTCTTGATAGTGCTTGTAGTGCTTGTCATACTTATTCATTGAGTTTCTCACTTGTAATCTTTGCATTCACAAAAGCTTAATACAACAGTGTTTATCAGTATTCTTTGTGTTTACTTGATTATAAATTGTGTAGTTGATTTTGTTTCCGCCAACCTCAACTAAGAACAGAACCATCTTGTATTCTCACGATCCTACAAGTGGTATCAGAGCTTTGGCTCAGATTAAACAAACTAACATTTGTTTAATCATCTCTGGTTCTATTCTAAACTCTCTCTTTGAACAAGTCACCCAAAATCAAAACAAAAATGGCACAGAGCAATGGCTTTGAAGATATTGGCAGCATCAACCGACCACCAAGGTTGGTATCTGGAGAAGACTATGACATGTGGAAAAATCGCATGGAAAGCTTCTTCTGTCACCAAGAATACGGAATGTGGAGATCCATCAAGGAGGGTCCATATATTCCCATGGTGGCCTCTGCTGATGGTGGAGGGATACAAGTCCCGAAGGAAACCTCCAAGTACTCTGAAGAGGACATCAAGAAAATGGAGGTGGACTTCAAGGCACTGGGAGCCATCCAAATGTGCCTTCCGAATGAAGTTTTTCACAACTTCAGAAGCTACAAAACTGCCAAGGAGCTCTGGGAGGCGCTGGAGAAGATGTTTGCTGGCTCTGAAGAAGTCAAAGAGAACAGAAGGGACATACTGAAGCAGCAGTATGAGAATTTCGTTTGGAGGGAAGGTGAGTCCTTAACTATTTTATATAACAGATTTACCTATCTTGTAGGTGAACTGCAGTGCTCCAACGTAAAGCTGGAGAATGAAGACATTCTCAAGAAGTTCATAAGATCTCTTCCTAGTTGTTGGACATTATACACTGTGTCCATCAGAAGAACAGAGAATCTGAAGACTCTTCAGATGACTGAGCTCTTTGGCATGCTCAAAACCTATGAATTAGAAATGATTCAAGCTAAAGAAAGGAGCTCCAGTTATCAATCAGCTACCACTTCCTCCACTACCTCCTCAGCGCTTCACTCTGATCATTCCGGTCCTAGTGCAAGCAGCTACTATCCTCCCATTGTTACTCACCCTCAGACCCCAACCGCTTCACAATCTAACTCATCACCATTTCTTCTTGAGGCACCTCCTCAACAGCCAACCTCTACTGCTTTTGTCTCTGACAACTCAAGCAGCATGTATTTCATAAAAGAGGATCTGGAATGCTTTCATCCAGATGATCTTGAAGAAATGGATATTCAGCACTCATATGCCATGCTCTCCCTCAGAGCAAAAAGGTTCTATTCTAGAACCGGAAGATCATTTCCAAGCAACAACTCAAACAGCAGATTTGGGTTTGATAAAAGCAAGATCCGTTGTTACAACTGTAACCAAATGGGTCACTTTGCTAGGGAGTGCAAGGCACCTAAAGCCAATCAGGGTGCAGGCCATCAAAGACAAGCCTACCAAAGTCAGCCCAGACAACAGCAGCAGCAACAAACTCCCCCAGCACAAACTGCAGCCTTTGCAAATGTTGGAACTGCAGAATTCGACTGGAGTTTTCAATATGAAGATGTTCCTGTCTCCAACCAAGCACTTATGGCAGACACTGCAGAGATACCACCTCAGGTATTTGAACATCTATGCTCTCAAGCTTGCATTGATAAAGTTTTAGGTTATAGAAAACATAACCAAAACCTTATAGATCAAAATGAAGAGTTTCTTCAAATGAAATCTGAGTTCAAAAGGGTTGAAATCACTTACAAAGAAAAAATTGAATGCCTTAAGAAAGAGATTTCATCTCTAAAACATGAACAAACCAATCTTGAAACTCAGATTGATGATCTATTAGTAAAACTTAAATCAACCAGAGCTGATCTGGCAGAACAGAAAGTTCATGTTGAAAAATATGAATTTTCTTCTAAAAAGCTACAGAGACTTCTAGACATTCAAGTCCATGAAAAGGTAAAGCTTGGAGGACTTGGATATGGCAAGGAACAGTACAATACTGTTCCTCATCCAGCTGACTATGTTGCCATCTATGAACCAAGCTTCGATGTTGCAAAACTCGACACTGCAAACAGAAATCTTGATCCTTCAATGGATGAACCCCTTGTTAAAGACTGCACTACCTCATCAGAATCTGAGTTAACCCTCTCAGACCATGATGAAACCAGTATAGCCTCATCTGAAGCTGTTCTGAATAGAGTCCCAGTCCCTACTGTTCTCCCAGCTGTTCCAGCCCCTGTACCATTCAAACAGATAAGGATCAGCTATCCTCCAGGTGGAAGAAAGCTAAACACTAAAAAGGGACAAACATCAGGACCCACAAACTCCAAGTCTCAGTTCATGCCAAATCAGAAGAATCAGCAACAGGTTAGAAGAGTTACGACCAAGAAAACTCAGTTCAGAAACTCTTCTTCTCCACCAAGGAAGCAGCAGCCCAAGGTTCAGCAGTCCTGCATCATATGTGGGGAATCAAACCACTTTGCTGCAAAATGTCAGTTTAACCCCTTCAACCAGATCCTTCTTCAATCAGCGCATAAACAAAAGAAGGATCAGCATACTTCAGTTGATAGGCCATCTGCAGCCAGTAGAAGAGTTGAAACTGCAGAAAAACACAAGCAGCAACAAAAGGCAAAGCCTTCAGCAGCCACCAAATCTGCTGCTGCTTAAACAAAGCAGTCAGCAGCAAAAACTAAATCTACTGCTGCTCCAAATAAGCTTTCAGCAGTAAAAGCAAAATCTGCTGCTGAAAGGCCAAGGTCATCAGCAGCAACATCTGCAGCTGATAAGCTGAAGCCATCAGCAGCAAAACCTGCCCCTGCTGACAGGCCAAAACCTCAAGCAGGAAAAACAGCTGCTGATAGAGCAAATTCATCAGCTGCCAAAGCCAAATCCGCAGCCGATAAAGAAAAGAGAACTGGAAAACCACTTCTTAAGCAATGGAAAGCCAAAATCTCTGCTCCTGTCAGCAAAATCATCATCGGTGCTGTTGAATGCACGCATGATGAATCAGAATGTCCAAGAACTCTTTTCTTCAAAAAGGAGAGCTCTTGGACCACTCCCACTAACTAAATCTCTTTCATGTGCAGGGACAGCCAGGTAACAAGAATAACACCTGGGTGGTAGATAGCGGCTGTTCCAGGCACATGACAGGCATCAGATCCATCCTTTCCAACTTCAGACATATCAATGGAGGATATGTTGCCTTTGGGAGTGACTCAAAAGGTGGATCTATCACTGGACAAGGCACTGTGTCCAATGAAAGGATGAGTATTGAAAGAGTCAACTATGTTAAAGAACTTGACTTCAATCTCATGAGTGTTTCTCAAGTATGTGATCAAAAGCATTGGATGCTCTTCACTGACAAAGAATGTTTCGTGTTAGCTCCTGGCCTATATAAACCCCCCCAGAGAAGATTCTCCTAACTGCTAATAGAAAGGACAACTTATATGTGCTTGACATGAATGAAGTCACTCCATCTGGTAGTGTTTCATGTTTTCTGTCAAAGGCATCAGTTGATGAATCCGCTCTCTGGCACAAGAGGTTAAGCCATGTTAACATCAAAACAATCAATAAATTAGTGAAGGACAATCTTGTCAGAGGGCTTCCTGACAAAGAATTCCAGCTAGACGATCATTGCATTGCCTGCTTGAAGGGAAAACAACACAAAAGTTCCCATAAGCCCAAGACATTGAACACAAATGACACTCCTCTCCAGCTACTGCATATGGATCTTTTTGGTCCTACAAATGTCATGTCAATGGGCAAAAAGTCCTACTGTCTGGTGATCACTGATGACTTCTCCAGATTCTCTTGGGTATTCTTCCTAAGAACAAAAGATGAAACTGCTGAGATTCTCAAATCCTATATTCTCAGGGTAGAGAATCAAAGTAATCTGAAGGTAAAGATCATAAGGTGTGATCAGGGAACAGAGTTCAAAAATCACACTTTGAACAGTTTCTGTGAGAGCAAGGGCATTGAAAGGCAGTACAGTGCTCCAAGAACTCCTCAACAAAATGGGGTTGCTGAAAGAAAAAACAGGACTCTGATTGAATCAGCAAGATCTATGCTGGCTGACTCAAAGCTGCCCCTTACTTTCTGGGCAGAAGCAGTAAGCACAGCTTGTTATGTGCAGAATAGAGTCCTTATTGTTAAGCCTCTCCAGAAAACTCCCTATGAACTCTGGCTCAAAAGAGTTCCCTACATTGGCTTCCTGAAGCCCTTTGGATGTCCATGTACCATCCTCATCACACATGGAGTTCTTCCTAAATTCGGTGCAAAGTCTGATGAAGGTTACTTTGTGGGTTACTCCTCTCAATCGAAGGCCTACCGAGTGTTCAATTCTAGGACTCGGATTGTGGAAGAATCTGCTAATGTGGAATGCAGGGAACACGTTGTCTGTGAACAAGGCAAAGGTCCCAACTGGCTTTTTGATATAGACTCCTTCACCCAGATATTTGAGCCCCTCATATTCTCAAATATGGAGCCTCCTTCTTCAAACTCAACACCTTCTACCTCGACCTCTTCTTCTGACTACAGACTGGAGTTTCCCAGTCCCTACATCAGGATGAAAAGGCCATCCATTGATCCTCCATCAGTGGCAGAAGCTATTGAAGCCAGTTCAGGTGAAGCCGGTACATCCAACACCACAAGCAGCAATCTCTCTGACAATGAAATCCTAAATGAAGCCTCCTCAATTCATGATGAAGAGGCCTCTGATGCTAATGCTGCTGACTATGTGGAACACAATGATCAGATCCTCCAAGCTCCTCTCCACACATCTGAAGACAATACTGATCTAAACCACAGTAATCTTGAAGAGGGAATACGGCTGGATGTGATATCTGCTCAGAGAATAAACAAAGAGCATCCTCTGGAAAACATCATTGGCCAAGTCCACACAGGCATCCAGACAAGAAGTAAGTCTCATGAAGCCAACATTTGTTTGTTCTCTTGCTTTCTATCACAGGTGGAACCCAAAAGGATTGATGAAGCTCTCAAGCACAACAGCTGGATTGAAGCAATGCAGGAAGAATTGCTGCAATTCAAAAGACAAGATGTTTGGAAGCTTGTTGATCTTCCACCTGGTCAAACAGCCATTGGAACAAGATGGGTTTTCAGAAACAAGCAAGATGAGAGGGGCATCGTAGTCAAGAACAAAGCCAGACTGGTAGCTCAAGGTTACACTCAAGAAGAAGGCATTGACTATGATGAAGTTTTTGCTCCTGTTGCCACCGTCTGGAAGCCATTAGAATTTTTCTGGCTTATGCAGCATCCAAAAACTTTATGGTCTATCAAATGGATGTGAAGAGTGCCTTTCTGTATGGCACGATTGATGAAGAGGTCTATGTCAAACAGCCTCCAGGCTCTGTAGATCCTGCACATCCAAATAAGGTCTTAAAACTGGACAAAGCTCTCTACGGCTTACACCAAGCCCCAAGAGCCTGGTATGAAACTTTATCTGGATATCTACTTAGCAACAACTTCAGAAGGGGGGCCATTGATCAGACGCTTTTCATCAAAGATGAAGGGGGAGAAATTTTGTTGGTCCAGATTTATGTTGATGACATTATCTTTGGATCTACAAGAAAGAAGCTCTGCAAAGACTTTGAAGTTCTGATGCATTCCAAATTTGAAATGAGTTCAATGGGTGAACTAAATTTCTTTTTAGGACTTCAAGTCAAACAGGTACCAACTGGAATCTTCATAAGTCAATCCAAGTATGTCAAAAGCATCTTGGAAAGGTTCAAAATGACTGACTGCTCTGCTGCAAGAATTCCTATGCAAGTGCACCATCAATTATCTCCGGATAAAGAAGGACAAGACACTGACCAACATCAGTACCGAGCAATGATAGGGTCTCTCATGTACCTCACTGCCTCAAGACCAGATATCATGGTTGCAGTTTGTCTCTGCGCAAGATTTCAAGCAGCTCCAAAAGCGTCTCATCTTCAAGCTGTCAAAAGGATCCTTAGATAACTAAAGGGAGCTCCAAAACTTGGGCTATGGTATCCAAAGAATGAAAATGTCAATCTCTATGCCTACACTGACAGTGACTATGGGGGTTGTAACTTGGACAAAAAGTCCACATCTGGGGGATGTCAATTTCTTGGAGGAAGGCTCATCTCATGGAAATGCAAAAAGCAAACATGTGTTTCTACTTCAACAGCTGAAGCAGAATACATTGCAGCTTCAAGCTGCTGTGCACAGGTCATCTGGATCCAAAATCAAATGCTTGACTATGGAATGACCTTCATGCAGACTCCAATTCACATTGACAACATGAGTGCTATCTCTATCACAAACAATCCGGTGCAGCACTCAAAGACAAAGCACATCGACATCAGGTACCATTTCATAAGAGATCAAGCTGAGAAAAAGAGAATTATTTTAACCAAAGTTCATACAAATGAGCAATATGCTGATCTGTTTACAAAACCTTTTGATGAAGCTAGATTCAGATATTTAGTTGAATCAATTGGTATGATGAACTTTGATTAAAATCCATCTCAAGTTTCTCCTTAAAATGTGTCTTTTTGTCCCTTGTTGTAAATAAAAGTTATGGGTCAGCAGCATTTTTGCCCTTCAGCTACTGACAGGTAAAAGCATCAGCAGCAAAAGTTTTGCCACTGATAGCTTTAAGTTATCAGTAGGTACATGTTTCCTGCGGATAGCTTTAAGGCTTTCAGCAGCAATTCCTTTGCTGCGGATCTTTAAACCTTTCAGCAGCAAAATCTGCTGCTGACAGACTTATCTTTCCGCAGCAACCAAGTTTGCAGCAGATAGGCTTATCCATCGGCTGTAACCAATTTTGCTGCGGATACTCTTATCTTTCAGCAGCAACCAAGTTTGCTGCTGATGGGTGAACATAAGTCTAAATTAACATTTACCCGCGGTAAAAGTAAATATCGTCAGTCTTCACCATGACTGCTCGACTGTTTTACAGTTGTAACAATGAAAAGTGAAACAGGTTGTACTGTACAAGTAGAGTTGATTTTTCTTCGTCTGCCGTTATATCACCAACTCAAATCATCCCTCTACCTCTTCATATTCAATTTCAAACCTAGCTCCCATCACTTTCTCTCCCGTCCCCACAGCATTCAAAGCCCTCCATAATCAACCACCATTCAAACACCCTTCTCTTTTCCCTCCAAATCCATCACAATGGCAGGCGCAGACATAAACAACCCAAACGACAAGTTTGCTCCATACCACAACCTAACTGCATACCTAATCAAGGGCAAGAAATCCAAAGGTTTCGACGGTATGATCGACTTCCTCTGTCGGTCCAAAATTTACCATGCCCTAACCGTCAACCCAACCATATATACTTCACACATGGAAGATTTTTGGAGCTCAGCCGTGTATTCTACTGAACAGGGCACTCCTCAAATCAGAGGCACAGTTGACGGTAAGGAAATGATCATCACTGAAGCAAAACTCCGCCAACACCTCAAGCTTCAGGATGAAGGGGACGCCCTCTCTTACCCAAAAGACGTATACATGAGGACCTTTGTATCCATAGGGTACACTGGGAATCAAACAGAGTATACGATAGAGAAGGCACTCATGGGTCCCAAATGGAAGTATCTCTGCCACACTCTTCTCCAATGCATATCTCAAAAGAGGAGTGGCTGGAACCAACTCAGCTCCGGACTTGCGTCGGCAGTTCACGGTATGATAACAGGAGCAGGTTTCAATTTTTCCCACCTCATTCTTGAAGGTTTGAGATACAACCTTCAAGAAGGGGTGAAATCACAGTTCTTCATGTACCCAAGATTCTTGCAGGAAGTGTTCAATTTTGAGCACCAAGATCTTTCAAAAACTGCAAGAATCTACTCCATACTGGGACATAAGAACAACATTTTTCAGAGCATGAGAACAGTTTCATCAAAGTTCTCAGGGGCCGATGTTCCATTGTTATATACAATGTTGAACACACATAGTGCCCAGGGTGACAGTTCAGCAAACCCAGCTGATACTGATCCCACACCCTCCACCTCACTGCCCCAAACTCAACCTACTGTTTCCTTTGATCGAACCCCTGTGCATTCCACTGAGGATGCACAGGCACATACATTACTCACCCCCAGTTTGATTGCTCAACCGGAACACAGGGCCCCGGTTGCAGCCAAGTATACAAGGAAGAGGGGCAAGAGAACTCCTTCTTCTCTTGCCTCCAAGGCCCAAACCCAAGCCAACATCCCTCACTCAGAATCACAACATTCTAGTGAGAATATCATAAGGGAAAGCCACATTGCTAGGGAGACTCCTTCGGAAGTCTCTCTATTAGGATTAGGATCACTTCCCGGATCCATAGAACAGCCCTTCGAGCCATTCCTCTCTTCTTTGAACTTAAGTGTAGAGGAACCTGACCAAAGTGATGTACCTTCTCCAACTACCACTATCAAGGAGGTACTGATTGGTCTTGCTTCCGAAACACCCAGCCCAAGTTCTTCACCCTTGAAGGTCCACTCTGGGAGTATTGAAAGAGTGGATGTGGACGAGGCTGTCACTACTGCTGGTCCATCAACTGACCAGGAGGACAGTGACAACATCTTTAAGACCTCAACCACGGCAACTCACGGTGAGGGTGTTTCCTTGGAAACTCCCTTCACTGAGAGGAATCCCAGGCGCCAAGAAACCACGGGTGATGGGGATGCTGAGGCTAGGCCTACGGCCCCATCTGGGTCCAAGGATTCCACAACTGTGGATGAGGACAGACTGAAACTTCATAACATGGAATTGACGGCCAGGGTGGCTATGCTAGAGGCTGAAATGTCCAAACTAAGACACCAAGTCGCTATGCATGAAGCCCATCAATGCCCAACTCTAGCCTCTCCCTCTCTTGTATCAGTAGGCACCCAAACTGATGCTTACCTGTCTGCTGATGCAACCAAAAAGGGGGAGATGGTTTCTATGGAAGATGATACAGACAGTCTTGACGACTGGATACAGGAGCAGGCTGCCTTCCAAAGCTCACTTTACAGGCCAGCTTTTGTACAGGTCTACGACTTGCCAGTAACAGAAGATGAAGAAGAAGAGATCTCTGAAGACTGGAAGTTGGTTGTCAGGGCTGTGGATGAAATGCTGACTGATGTTGAAGGCAAAGATCAAACATCTACATTGGTCAGCATCATCCCTGAAGCAGCAGCCATCATAGGTCAATCCACTACCCCCCAAATCTTCAAATCTTCAAAGAAGCTAGAGTTTGACTCTATTCTAGCTTGGGGGTATGACGGATCAGCTGAGAGGTTTTGGATTGGATGGGAGTTCAGCGGAGTAGAAGAACTGAACTGGAACTCTCTTAATGCCCTCCAAGTCCTAGAACTGCATCTAACTGACTGCATCAACACTTCAGCAGATCTCTCAGCTGAACTTGCCATTGGCAGGTTCCATGACCTGATGGAGGATAATCTACTCAGGTTCCAAAGATTCCTACAAGCAGCACATCGGGTAGCTTATCCTGAATCCTCGGCGGCCGCAGAAAGAAGACTGACTCCTAGAAATCTTGAAATAACAAGGAGCAGTCTTCTCACTGAAGAAGAAGTTCTGGGCCTTCGAAGGTTCCTGTATGCCTTCCTGGTCAAGGACTTGGATGTGCTAGGTTGGGTGAGCACTAAGTCTCTTGACCACACTTTTCTGCTCAGCAACGGCTCCTCTCTCATCATCAACACCAGAAACATCCTTCATCTGCCCTCAGACTTTCTCTTCAAGATCTATCAGCTCAGAACCAACATCTGCAATGTCAACTCACTTGAAAGCCAGGCAATGATAGATACTGTCAGAGCCAATCTTGAACAAGTAGGAAGAATTACTGAGGCAGTATATGTGTCAAACTCTGACACTGACACTGACTCAGCTTCCCCTCGAGTTAACATCTGCACTGCAGCTTATGAGTCAAGATCAACTATCAAAGAAAAACTGAGAGAAATAGAAGGTCCTGAGTATCAACTTGATGAAGACGATGACCTTCCCTTATTCACATCTCAAATTGCCAATGAAGCCGAGGCAGAGATCCCAACAGCACAACAATCAGCTGTTTCTGTGATCAGTGAAGCCAGAGCAGAGGCATCCAATGTTAATAAAGGGAAGGGCATCATGACAAAAGAGGATGAAGAGAGGTTTCAAAAGGAAAAGAAAGAGAAAGAAGAGAGAAGAAGGAAAAGAGAAGAAGAAGAGTTGGCTGAAGAGATGGCTCAAAAACAAAGGCATGAAGATAGAAAGGCAGCCATACTTCTCAGACAACAAACAATCCAGCTGTATGCCAAACAGCTGGATGAAATGAAGGTAAAAGTCCTTGCAGGGTCTCAAGTTGAGGAAGATGAACAACTTGCTAGACAGCTGCAGGAACAGTTTGCAAAAGAAGAAGAAGAAGAAGCTAAAGAGAAAAGGAAGGAAGATGCTAAGTTTAGAATCACTGATTCTAAATTAGCAAAAGAATTAAGGGAGGAGTGGACTGAAGCTCTGATCTCTCAAGGTGAGGATGAAGACTACCTTGAAAAACTTTCAAACAAAGAGATCTACAGAGCCTTCATGGGTCAGCAAGGTCAGTTGGCAAAGAAGAAAAAGGCTGAAGAAGAAGAAAAAGCCAAACAACAGTCCAAAAAGACCATTGCCTTCAATAAAAGGACCCATGAAGAAAGGAAGGTCATGATTGACTTCCTTAAGGCCAGAGGAGATAGTGGAAAGAGGCTAGGTCCTATGAATTTCATGAACCTACAAGCCCTCTACTTTAAAGTTAAAAAGGATGAGGAAGAAAGACTAGAGAAGAAGGGCTCCAAGAAAAGGGTACTTATCAAAGAAGATGAAGAACCAAAGACAAAGAAACCCAAGCCTTCTCACTCACCTACCTCTTCCTCAGTCCATCATCCTTCCACTCTCCTCCCCAAACCTTCCACTCCTCCACCCAAAAAGTCCAAGTCATCCCACCTAGCTCCCACTCATCAACAGCCTCCCTTGAAGATACCCAAACCCACTCCTAAACCAGAAGACTCAAGAAATATAGTTAACTGGTTCCACAATTCACAAGATCAAGTGTTTGAGATCTTCAGGGGGAGAACTGAGAGAAGAAGATCCACTTACAGGTCTGTTGATGAGGTTCTGCAACTACCTGATTCCGACCTTCAAAGAATTTTAGAGCTGGGTGAAGCTCATGAGCCTGCAAATGAGCGTGGGAAACGTCTTGTGCTAGCAATCAAACACTACTTCAACCCTAGCAAAGATGTGATCATAAACATCAAACCACTCAAGTCCCACTCTCCATTTGTATCCTGGACCTACAATGCTGATTTGGATGAGTTCACACTGACTGATGTAAAGAAGCAGCAGATGAGATGTTCAAGCAAAGCAATCTACAAAATGCAACACAAAGACATCAAGACTCTGTCTGAACTTCCACTGAACAATCCCAGCAAGGATCTAAGAGGCTATAAGGTTGAAAGGATAGTCAGCCACATGCAAAAGCTTCAGCAGCAAAGTGATTAGAAGAATTTTTGGTTGCATCAGTCTAGGGGGAGTTTGTAGAACCAAAGACTGATTGCTACCAAATTATTCTAAGTACAAATGCTGCTGATAGGCTTATCAGCAGCATTCAACACTTGTTGCTGCTGATAGGCTTATCAGCAGCATTCTGCACAAGTTGCTGCTGATAGGCTTATCAGCAGCGGTCATCCATGTTTGCTGCTGATAGGCTTACCAGCAGCAACCTTCACTCTTTGCAGCTGATAGCCTTATTCACTGAAGACCAAACGTTGCAGCTGACTATCCAGGCCAAGCGTCTCTGACACCTTTCTGCAAAAGCAACTGACAGACTCAAAGCAGAAGGAACTGCTATGGTCAACCAATGACGGACAACAATACACTTCTCCAAGCATGCAAACAATCATGAATAAAGAAAACGTTTCAGTAAAGTTAACTAGATTAGCCTTTACGTGTAATGTAAATTAATAAACAAGATCAACGGCTTGTGTTCGATCTGATCCTTAGAATCAAGGGTCTGTCTTGATTCTAAGTTACTATAAATACTGAGTTACCACTTCATTGTAAGTGTGTCTTGATAGTGCTTGTAGTGCTTGTCATACTTATTCATTGAGTTTCTCACTTGTAATCTTTGCATTCACAAAAGCTTAATACAACAGTGTTTATCAGTATTCTTTGTGTTTACTTGATTATAAATTGTGTAGTTGATTTTGTTTCCGCCAACCTCAACTAAGAACAGAACCATCTTGTATTCTCACGATCCTACATCATCATCTACTTCATTCAAGGTCAAGAAAGAAAAGTATGTTCGTGTCTACAAGGAAAAGCGTTCTTGTTTTCATTGTGGTGTTGTTGGTCATATCTTAAAAGATTGTCCAAATAAGAACTTAGGGAAGCGTCTGGAGAATCCAAAGTTGGCACGCCCTTTTGTGAATCCACCTGCAAAATATGTAAGTAAGAATATGGATAGTGGTGTAAAGAAGCCAAGTGTTCAGACTGCTTTTGATTCAGTGAAAGTTGTGAAGAATGTTGAGTCAATTGGTGAGTCTACCCAACCAAAAGAAAATTTTTCTAGACCACAACGACGTCGAAGAAATAAACGGTTGAGAAAACTTCTCGAACAACCAGTGGTAAATGACAAGGTTGAGGTGGTGAGAGAGACAAACAAGGTCCAGGTTACATCAAATTGGAAACCTAAATCCACTGTTTCTGTTTCAGGGAAATAATCTCCTAAAATTCAGGAGAAATTTGATTGTGTATTGAAGGAAATAGTTTATTTTGATGAATCAGACAGACCCAAGACCACAATGGCTTAGGTCTCTATTACTAACTAATTTTTTCTCTTTGTGTGCAGGGAACTCCAAGGAGAACTGTTGGCAACCATTGGTATGTTGACAGTGGATGCTCTCGGCACATGACGGGAAATCTTAATTTATTGGAAAATGTGAAAGAAATTCAGGGAGGATACGTTGCTTTTCCGGGCAAGAAAGGAGGAAATATTTTTGGCCAAGGAACTGTGTCGAATGGGAGATTGAGCTTTGATAAAGTCAACTATGTTGAGCAGCTAGAACATAATCTGTTATTTGTTTCGCAAGTCTGTGATAAAGATTTCTCATTTCATTTTAATAAGTCAGAATGTTTGGTTCTAAATCCGGGATTTGTGATACCTGAAGATTGGATACTTATGCGAGCTCCTCGAAAGAATGATACATATATGCTTGACATGAGCACAGCAACGACAACGTCGTCTGTTCCAACTTGTCTTTTTTCGAATGCTTCCGAGTTCGATTCAACTTTGTGGCACCGAAAAATGGCTCATATAAATTTCAGAAAAATGAAATATCTTGTCAAGAATGGGTTGATTTCTTGTGTCCTAGTTATGAGATTTCATGTGAATGAAGACTGTATTCCATGCAAGAAAGAGAAGCAGCACAGGAAGTCTCATCCTTCAAAGTTGACTAATTCAATTGTGACTCCTTTAGAGTTGTTGCATATGGATTTGTTCAGACCTATTAGTGTCAAGAGTGTAGGCGGCAAATCTTATTGTTTGGTTGTGACTGATGATTACTTGAGGTTTTCTTGGGTAAAATTTATTGCTTCTAAGGATGAAACAGCTGAACTTCTTAAGTTCCTAATTGTAGGACTTGAAAAATTGTTCAACATGCAAGTCAGGAGAATTCAGAGTGACAACGACATAGAATTCAAGAATGGGAATTTGGGTTTATTATGTTTGAAGAAGGGTATTCATCATGAATTCAGTGCTCCTCATGTTTCTCAACAGAATGGTGTTGCTGAACGGAAGAATCGAACTCTTATTGAGACGGCTCGTACTATGTTATCTGATTCAAAATTGCCTGTTACTTTTTGGGCAGAGGCAGTAAATACAGCTTGTCATGTTCTCAATAGGGTTTTGACCGTGAAGAAACACAACAAAACTTGTTATGAATTTATGAACAATCAAAAACCTAATCTGGCATATCTTTTGCCCTTTGGGAATCCATGTACCTTGTTAAAGACTCGCGATGTTCCTACTAAATTCAGCTCGAAGGCGATTGAGGGAATTTTCTTGGGATATGTTGCAAATTCTTATAATAAGAGAGTTTTTAATAAAGAATCACGTCAAATTGAATAATGGTTTCATAATGACTGTGATAATCGTTCTGTTCCTCAGGATGCAAAAGGTCCCTCTTGGGCATTTGATTATGATGCATTATTCAGATCTTTCAATGTTACTCCTGCAATTTATCCTGATGAAGCTGAAATACTCTATCAGTCCTACTGCAATGATGATTCAACTGTCGATCCTCTTTCGGTTATTCCGATTGTGGATACTCCTTCAGTTGATCCAAATGTAGCTTCAACTTCGGATACAACATAACATGATGACTCTGACGATGATGAAACTGTGTTTCAGGAGTCTTCAAATGATTTCCAGAACATAGTTGATGATTCATCAGCATCAGCATCATCATCAGTTGAGGGGGAGTTGCCTTCAAATCTTGATGTTGTTATTCAAGCTTCAGATATTCCTCAATCTCGTGTGCATAAGAATCATCCAACTGACAATATTATTGGTGATTTGAATGTCGGTGTTCAAACGAGGCATCGCACACTTGCAGAAAATTCATGTTTGTATGCTCAGATTGTGGATACAGGTATCTTGGAGACGTGTTTACATGCTTGCTTTATTTTATCAAATAAAACATAAGAATGTGGTTGAGGCATTGGATGATGATTGTTGGATTGAGGCCATGCAGGAAGAATTGACTCAATTTGATAAATTACATGTTTGGGATTTGGTTGACTTACCCAAGGGTTCAAGATCTATTGGCACAAAGTGGGTATTCAAATGCAAACATGATGATCGTGGTGTTGTGGTCCGTAATAAGGCGAGACTTGTTGTCCAAGGTTTTAATCAGTAGGAAGGCGTTGATTACACCGAAGTTTACACTCCAGTTGCTAGGATTGAGGCAATACGTTTGTTTCTTGCTTATGCTTCTTTCAAGGGTTTCAAAGTTTTTCAATTGGACGTCAAGAGTGCTTTTCTGTATAGTAAGGTAAAGGAAGAGGTATATGTGAAACAGCCGCCTGGTTTTGCAGGTCCCAAGTTTCCTGAAAAGGTGTTTAAATTGGATAAAGCGTTATATGGTCTTCATCAGGCTCCTCGTGCTTGGTACGAAACTCTGTCGGTGCATTTAATTGAGAATGGATTTGAGCGTGGTCAAATTGATTCTACCCTTTTCACCAGAAAAGCATGGGGAGATTTATTACTTGTTCAAATCTATGTTGATGACATAATTTTTGGATCGACGAATGTTGATATGTGTAAAGACTTTGAAAGAGTGATGAAGTTGAAATTCAAGATGAGCAGCATGGGATAATTATCGTTTTTTTAGGTATTCAGGTTGATCAAAAGGAGGATGGTTTTTATATTCATCAAACAAAGTATGTTGCTGATATTCTCAAGAAGTTTGATATGGAAAATGATTCAGCTTTCAACACTCTAATTCTAGTTAATCACAAACTAGATTCTGACTTGAAAGGGAAAGAGGTGGATTGTCGATTATACAGAGGAATGATCGGGTCTTTAATGTATCTGAAAGCATCACGTCCAGATATTATGTTCGCAGTATGCTTGTGTTCGAGATTTCAGTCTAAGCCGAAGGAATCTCATTTGATTGTTGTAAAGCGGATTTTTAGATACTTAAAGGGTAAACCATGGTTGGGATTATGGTATCCAATTAATTCTAACTTTGATTTTAAAGCTTTTACAAATTCAGATTATGGAGGTTGCGGTCTGGCCAGAAAATCAACATCTGGTGGTTGTCAATTTCTAGGGAATAGACTTGTGTCCTGGCAATGCAAAAAGCAAACCTCGGTTGCAATTTCAACATGTGAGGCAGAATATATTACAGCAGCCAGTTGTTGTTCCCAAATCCTATGGATTCAACAGCTGTTGAGGGATTATGGATTGAACTTTACAAAGACACCAATGATGGTTGACAACACAGCCACATGTCGATCACAACAAATCCTGTGAAACATTCAAAGACAAAGCACATAGAGATTCGACATCATTTTATTCGTGATTGTGCAGAGAAGAAGCTGATTGAGTTGGTGAAAGTTCATACGGATGACAATTATGCTGATTTGTTTACCAAAGCATTCGATCGTACACGGTTTGAATTTCTTACTCAAATGATTGGTATGCTTAATCCAACGTGACAAAGGTTTTTCATGGAAGTTTTTTTCTTCTCTTTTAGTTTTATAGATTATTTAAAAGTAAATAGTTTTATGCTTTATTTTTTGCTAGTTTACTTGCTTTCTAGAAAACTCAAACAAATTTGAAAAAAAATAAATCGGCACTGCTTGAAGTTAGAAAAGAAATGATAGTACATCGGTAGGTGATCACATATCCATGACCATAGATTGACTACCTAGTGTCTGTATTTATGATTGTGCTTACTTGAATTGATCTAAACTTCTAAAGTCTGCATAAACAGGAAATGATAGTTTCATGACTTTATGACATTTTATATATAATCTTTTAATTTGGATATTTGCATGTGATTTAAATTGTCAGTAAGCTAGAAGCGTTTTTAGTCCATTAGTAATGTGAAAACATAATGATCTATGTTACAATTGTGATTTGAACCCATGGTATGCCGGGTGTGTGTTAAAAGATCATTATCAGATAAAGAATATGAGACTTGTAACATCTCAAAAATAAAAATGAGAAATAAAGATAACGGGTTCAAAGCGGGACGAACAGAATGAACGGACAAAGGTGCGCAGGCCGGGGTTGGGCCGAGTTGGTCGCAAGGTGGGCTCGGGGAGGTGAGGGCCCTCCCATAAATACCCCACATGCACACACTTTATCTCATTTTGCAACTTCTAGAGAGAGAAAACAATAGAGAGAGAAAGTGTCAGAATCGCTCAAGATTATACCAGCTCATGTCTCCAGTGCTCGTGAAGATAACCTTCGAATCAGAAACTCGATCCAGGTAACAACTCAAGCTAGATTTGAGATTTTAGCTTATGTTGGGTTTTCGGGTTTTGGTTAAAAAGGTAACGTTTTTACAGATGAAACTTGAAAATAAGCTTAGGTCTAGCATCTAGAACGAAAACCGAACGTTTTGAGCAAAGAAAGTTGGGATATTGGCATGATCAGATTCGCATGCAAGAACTTAGGATTTTTAGGGAAGAAGACAGCCCGACAAGCGAACTTATCAAGTTCGCCTAGCAAGGTTGGGGCGAACTTACCAAGTTCGCTTATGGCATCATGGGGCGAACTTGGTTATGTTCGCCTACTAAGTACGCTTGGTCAAGTTAAGCGGACTTAGGACAAGTTCATCTAGATTATGGGCAGCGAACTTAGCCTTTAGTTCGCCTAGATCAGACTGAGTAAAAGCGTGTAATCTAGATTAGGTCTGATGTATTTGTAATTTAACCAATTCAGATCGTGTGTGACGCTCGTTGGACTGTTGTTAGGACAGAACTGAGACTAGCTTATCAGGTGAGTTCTAGAAGCCCTCTTTTAAATGTTTTAAATAATATTTTTTGGCTGGTGTGCATACGTGACGATGTGACTGTTTTATAAAACGATGTTTACAAATGATATATGTGACGTTTCATGAAGCGAGGTTTATGAACGATGTTTTAGAAATAAAGGCTATGAAAGAAGTGTTTATGAAATATTTTGCCAAAAGAAGTATACGAAATGGTTACGAATGAATGAATGATTTTTAATAAAACGTACGAATGCTTTAACTGAAGTTTTGAAGTAAAAGAATTGAATGTTTATGAAAGTCACAAACAAACGAATCAGCCATTATTCCTTAGGGAATGAAGGTTATGGGTATGGGATGTATGTTATGGTCCTTCACCTTTTAGGGGCCTTTGTGGCTGGCCAAATGTTATACAACTGGGGAGATGACGGTCACCAAGGGGATTATCGTGATCCTTGAAGTTGGTACGATTTACCTTACGGGGTAGTCGTACTTGAAGTTTGGTATGTTTCATCCTTGTGAAGTCGTACTTTAAGTTCGGTGTTGAATAGCCTAAGTGTCGGGCCCTAGGATTTCTCCGCCCGAAGGACAGTACGGCGGTGATGGGCCTAGTGGTGGTGATCCTTAGGTTATTCCGCCAGTATGTGACGTTTGGATTTGACGGTTACGAGAAGGCGCAGATTCAATATGTTCGTTGACTTATGGTTATGTTTTTATTTATGTTATGTTATTGCATGTTATCGTACGCTTTTTTTGATGAAGTTAAATGATATGTTTTTGGCAAATATTTGAAGTTAATGTTTTACGAAAAAGGTTTTTAATGAAGGTTAAGGCAGGTTATGAGGATGGACGGTGATGTTTGGCTAACGATGAAGAGTTACCCTGCTTATGAGGACTGGCATCCCGTTATGTTTTGTTTATGTTTTTGTTATGTTTAGACAATGTTTACACTTTCGTATGTTGAACAATGTTATGTTATGTTTTAATGAAGTATTTTCCGCTGCGTTATTTTGATATTCATGTTTAAGAACCGTTGTGAATGAGTAAATCCAACAAGTGAGGCCTCCCGGGTTTGGGGCCTTACAAGTTGGTATCAGAGCAATAGTTTGAGATATTTGGACACTCCCGGTGTCTGAACTTAAACTGTGAAGGGGACCGAAAGCGGATGCCAGTATGGGTAACTTGAGCCACAGCATCATGTATGAAGGTAGACTGTATATTTACTTATATAGTATGCCTTAGAAGCGTTAGGTTAGGACTTGTGTTCTAATGGAATCACAATGGTGCTCAAATGGAAATCGAGAGGTAGAGTAATGGTTAATTGCAGATGGCATGTGTATATTAACATCTTACAATACTTGTTGAATTCTATTTGTTAACTAGCGTGATAACGTTGGATTCCTTGTCTTATAGATCAAAATGGCAAGGAAAGGAAGCGGAAGGCGTGGTGGGGGTCGTACCGGAGGCCAAAATGGTGGGCGTGGCAGGACCCCTGCGCGCCAAGAGTATAGTGAAGAAGGAAGTGTCCACACTGAACTGGCATTTAGTGTGCATGGAACTGAGCAGACAGAGGTTGAAGAACAACCTTTCACTTTTGAACCAGAAGTGAGAGCAACTATAGCACGTGAATTCATAGAGTTGATGAAAACTTCTCTGCCAGGTCTGTTGGCAGAAGCGTTGAAGAAAGTTAATGGGGGAAGGTGGGTCTAACACGGCAACTGGTGCCCTGAACAACGAGACTGACAACACACCGCCTGTTCGTGGATGTGACTATAAGTCCTTTATAGCATGTGACCCGCCAGTCCTGACTGGAAAGAAAGATGCGGTGGCTACGTTTGACTGGGTAATCCGTATGGAAGCCGCCATTCGTCTGAGCGAATGTCGAGCGAATCAGGTTGTGAAGCTTTCCGCTAACTCCTTGAGGGAGGAAGCGTCTCATTGGTGGGAAGGAGTGCGCCAAGTCAAGGGTGATGAGGCCGTTGACGCAATGATGTGGAATGATCTGAAGACTCTGGTGATCAATAATTTCTGTCCAAGGAATGAGATCGAGAAGGTGGAGAGGGAATTCCTGGGGTTGAAGGTCGGGAGCATGACGCCCCGGCAATACACTACTCGATTCAATGAACTGGCACGTCTGGTACCACATCTTGTCACGGCTGAGGAGAGAAAAATTATCCGCTACATTCAGGGATTGCCGGACCAGGTCCGCACCTATGTTAAGGCAAACGCCCCTACTACCTATGATTCGGCGGTAGAGCTAAGTGGCATGGTATTTGATGATCTGGCATTGAATGTCGTTTCCATTGACGAGCCCAAGAAGAAGCTGAGTTTTCCTACCAAGCGGTCGGGTGGGAAGTTGACTGGGGCCCGAGACAAATAGGCCAGGGTAGGAGAGATAGCTGTCTGTGGGAAGTGTGGGGGAAGACATGTCAGGGAATGTCGACTGGGATCGAATATGTGCTTTAAGTGCGGCAAAACCGGACATTACTCTCGTGAAGGCCCGCAAGGCTTCAAATGCTGCAACTGTGGGGAGAGTGGCCATATGAGCCGGGAATGCACTAAGCCCAGGATGGGGGAATCCGGGAAAGGAAAAAGCCTGGAGAAGAAAGAAGAGAGGCCCCGAGCGAAGACTCGAGCGTATGTGATGACGCAGGAACAAGCCAGAATGGACCCCGATGTGGCGTCAGGTACGTTCATTCTTGACCACACCTATGTATCTGTGTTATTTGATTCGGGTGCCAGTAAGAGATTTATATCTGTAACTTTTTCTAAGCAAGTGAATTGTATTGTTAGCAAGCTAGAAAGAGCCTTTAGTGTAGAACCTGCTGAGAGTAGAACCGCAAGAGTAACTGACGTAGTTGATAATTCCATGATAAAAATAGAAGGCCATAGATTCCCAGTCAGGCTTTTCATTATGGTTTTGGGTGGGTTTGATGTAGTGTTGGGTATGGATTGGCTAACCGCCAATGAAGCGCAATTTATATGCAAGCAGAAGATAATCTGACTCAAAGCTCCAGATGGTAGTGAGGTCGAAATTCTTGGAGATCGTGATGTCCCAATGCCTAATATCATCTCGATGATTAAGGCAGCATATTATCTGTGGCGCGGATGCGAGGCTTATCTGGTGTACGTGATTGACAAGTGCAAGGAAGCAAATGAACTAGATGATGTACCCGTGGTACGCGAGAACTCGGAGGTGTTTCCAGTGGATTTTCCTGGAATACCACCCGACAGAGAGATCGAGTTCCGAATCGACTTGGTACCAGATGCCCAGCCCGTGGCTAAGGCTCCATATCGACTAGCACCAATGGAGATGAAATAACTTATGACCCAATTAGACGAATTGCTTGACAAGGGATTTATACAACGGAGCATCTAGCCTTGGGGTGCTCCGGTGCTGTTTGTAAAGAAAAAGGATGGTTCCATGAGAATGTGTATCGACTATAGAGAGTTGAACAAACGAACCGTGTAGAACAAGTACCCTCTACCAAGGATCGATGACCTGTTTGATCAATACAGGGTGTTGGTTCTCGAAAATAGACCTTCGATCCGGGTACCATCAGCTGAAGGTGAGGGAAGAGGACATACCAAAAACCGTGTTTCGCACCCGTTATGGACATTTCGAGTTTCGCGTAATGTCTTTCGGATTGAAGAACGCCCCCGCAACATTCATGGATTTGATGATTAGGGTCTGTCGACCGATGCTGGATCGATCGGTAATTGTGTTCATCGATGATAACCTTATCTACTCCAAGAATGAGGGTGATCACGCGTGTCACTTAAAAGAGGTGTTGGAAGCTTTGAAAAAGGAGAAACTGTATGCTAAGTTCTCCAAATGCGCGTTCTGGCTTAGGGAGGTCCAATTCCTAGGTCACGTCATTAACCAGAATGGCATTATCATCGACCCAGCAAAGATAACGACGGTAAGAGATTGGAATATTCCTAAGATGCCAACTGAAGTCCGCAGTTTCTTAGGATTGGTGGGCTACTATCGGAGATTCATTCAAGATTTCTAGAAAATAGCTTCGCCGTTGACCAAGTTAACACGGAAGGAGGTAAAGTATGAATGGGGTTTGACTCAGGAAGAAGCATTTAAGAAACTGAAGGAGAAGTTCACCCAAGCTCCAGTCTTGGCCCTTCCCGAGGGCAATGAAGACTTGGTGTTATACTCTGACACTTTGGGTCAGGGATTGGGATGCATACTTATGCAACGCGGGAGAGTGATCGCCTATGCATCACGGGAGTTGAAAGTTCACGAAGTCAAATATCTGACTCACGACTTGGAACTTGCTGCCATTGTGTTTGCATTGAAGATCTGGAGGCACTACCTTTATGGGGTGAAGTTGACCATTTACTCTGACCACAAAAGTTTGAAGTACTTCTTCGAACAAAAGGAGCTTAATATGAGGCAGAGACGATGGTTGGAGCTCTTGAAAGATTATATCATGTATCATCCCGGAAAGGCAAACGTGGTGGCTGGCGCTCTGAGCCGAAAGGATGTGCCTGTTCCTATTAGAGTGAAAGCTTGCCAGTTGGTGGTAACACCGGATGTGATGAGGGAAATTGAAAAGGCTCAATATGAGGCACTTAAAGAGGAAAACATAAAGAAGGAAAGGATGGTTGGCCAACATGACAAGTTGGAATATAACACCCTTAGTGTTAGGACACGTTTTGGTCGGATATGGATACCTGTGGGTGGCGAGCTTAGGACCAAGATCTTGGATGAATCTCACAAGTCTCGCTACTCTATCCATCCCGGTACCAACAAAATGTACCAAGATCTGAGGAAGGAATACTGGGGGCCTGGAATGAAGTATGAAGTGATGAAATACGTAAGCAAGTGCTTGACTTGTTCACAAGTGAAGGCCGAACACCAGAAACCGTATGGGAAGATTCAACGACTTGAAATCCCGGAATGAAAGTGGGAACACATTACCATGGACTTCATAACTAAGCTACCTCGCACAGCTAGGGGCCATGACACCATTTGGGTAATTGTGGACCGTTTGACGAAGAATGCCCATTTCCTTCCTATTCGTGAGACGTTCTCGTTAGAAAAGTTAGCGGAAATATTTATAAATGAAGTAGTGGCACGTCATGGGATGCCTTTGACGATCGTATCCGGCAGGGACACACGATTCACATCGAGGTTCTGGAAAAGATTTCACGAGGCGATGGGCATGAGACTTAATATCAGCACGGCATACCACCCGTAAACGGATGGTCAGTCTGAAAGGACCATTCAAACACTGGAGGATATGCCCCGTGCTAGTATTATTGACTTCGGTGGTAGTTGGGACAGTCATCTGCCTTTAGCCGAATTCTCCTACAACAACAGTCATCACACGACGATAGGCATGCCGCCCTACGAAATGTTGTATGGGAGAAAATGTAGGACCACGGTTTGCTGGGGTGAGATTGAACAGAAGGAATTAGGAAGTCTTGAAGTCGTACAGGAAACATCGGAAAGGTTTGACCAAATCAAGGAAAGAATGAAGGCCGCTCAAGATCGTCAGAAATCCTACGCGGATAAACGACGAAGGCCTATTTAGTTTAACGTTGGGGATCGCGTAATGTTGAAGGTATCGCCCTGGAAGGGGATCATACGATTCAAGAAGAGAGGAAGGCTAAGTCCAAGGTTTGTCGAACCTTTCAGAATAGCGGCACGGGTTGGTGACGTTGCTTATCGGTTGGAGTTGCCCGATGAGTTAAGTGGGATCCATCCTACATTCCATGTGTCACACTTACGAAAGTGTTTGGCAGATGAATCGGCTCACGTACCGCTTACTGACATCGAGGTCAACAATCGCCTTAACTACATTGAAGAACCCGTGGCTATTTTAGATCGAATGGAGAAACGTTTACGTAACAAAGTGATCCAATTGGTTAAAGTCCAATGGAAGCACCGAAAGGGATCGGAGGCTACATCGGAAATGGAGACGAAAATGAGGGAGTCGTACCCTTATCTATTTGACCTATGATAGGTTTTGGGGACGAAACCTATTGTAAGGGGGGTAGACTTGTAACATCTCAAAAATAAAAATGAGAAATAAAGATAACGGGTTCAAAGCGGGACGAATGGAATGGACGGATAAAGGTGCACGGGCCGAGTTGGTCGCGAGGTGGGCTCCGGGAGGGGAGGGCCCTCCCATAAATACCCTACATGCACACACTTTATCTCATTTTGTAACTTCTAGAGAGAGAAAACCATAGAGAGAGAAAGTGTCAGAATCGCTCAAGATTATACCAGCTCGTGTCTCCAGTGCTCGTGAAGATAACCTCCGAATCAGAATCTCGATTCAGGTAACAACTCGAGCTAGATTTGAGATTTTAGCTTATGTTGGGTTTTTGGGTTTTGGGTGAAAAGGTAATGTTTTTACGGATGAAACTTGAAAATAAGCTTAGGTCTAGCATATAGAAGGAAAACAGAACGTTTTGATCAAAGAAAGTCGGGATATTGGCATGATCAGATTCGCATGCAAGAACTTTGGATTTTTGGGGAAGAAGACAGCCCGACAGGCGAACTTATCAAGTTCGCCTAGCAAGGTTGGGGCGAACTTACCAAGTTCGCTTATGGCATCAAGGGGCGAACTTGGTTATGTTCGCCTGGTAAGTTTGCTTGGTCAAGTTAAGCGAACTTAGGACAAGTTTGCCTATATGTTCACCTAGATTATGGCCAGCGAACTTAGCCTTAAGTTCGCCTAGATCAGACTGAGTAAAAGCGTGTAATCTAGATTAGGTCTGATGTATGTGTAATTTAACCAATTCAGATCGTCTGTGACGCTCGTTGGACCATTGTTAGGACAGAACTGAGACTATCTTATCAGTTGAGTTCTATAAGCCCTCTTTTAAATGTTTTAAATAATATTTTTTGGCTGGTGTGCATACGTGACGATGTGGCTATTTTATAAAATGATGTTTACAACTGATATATGTGACGTTTTACGAAACGAGGTTTATGAACGATGTTTTGGAAAGAAAGGTTATGAAAGAAGTGTTTATGAAATATTTTGCCAAAAGAAGTTTACGAAATGTTTATGAACGAATGAAAGATTTTTAATAAAACGTACGAATGCTTTAACTGAAGTTTTGAAGTAAGAGAAGTGAATGTTTACGAAAGTCACAAACGAATGAATCTGACATTATTCCTTAGGGAATGAAGGTTATGGGTATGGGATGTATGTTATGGGCCTTTACCTTTTACGGGCCTTTGTGGCTGGCCAACTGTTGTACAACTGGGGTGATGACGGTCACCAAGGGGATTATCATGATCCTTGAAATTGGTACGATTTACCTTACGGGGTAGTCGTGCTTGAAGTTTGGTACGTGCCATCCTTGTGATGCCGTGCTTGAAGTTCGGTGTTGAATAGCCTAAGTGTCAGGCCCTAGGATTTCCCCGCCCGAAGGACAGTACGGCGGTGATGGGCCTAGTGGTGGTGATCCTTAGGTTATTCCGCCAGTATGTGACGTTTGGATTTGACGGTTACGAGAAGGCACAGATTCGATATGTTCGTTGACTTATGGTTATGTTTTTATGTATGTTATGTTATTGCATGTTATCGTATGCTTTTATTGATGAAGTTAAATGATATGTTTTTGGAAAATATTTGAAGTTAATGTTTTACGTAAAAGCTAGAACTCACCAGCGTAGCTGACTTTTTAGTATGCACATTTAGGTTAAGGTAGGTTATGAGGACGGACGGTGATGCTTGGCTAACGATGAAGAGTTACCCGGCTGCTTATGAGGTCTGGCATCCCGTTATGTTTTGATTACGTTTATGTTATGTTTAGACAATGTTTACGCTTCCGTATGTTGAACAATGTTATGTTATGTTTTAATGAAGTATTTTCCTCTGCGTTATTTTGATATTCAAGTTTAAGAACCGTTGTGAATGAGTAAATCCAACAAGTGAGGCCTCCCGGGTTTAGGGCCTTATAGGACTTTAAGTATTTCATGAGAACAGTATCAGACTATACTGATTAGCACAATGTTTCAGTTCACATTACTGCCAACTTGTTGGAACTTATACTCACCCTTGGATCAATTATCTTGATTCCATTGAATATATCCAGATAATAGTTGGATCACATTACCCAGTATCTTTGAGTCAACCGATTCTTTGATCATTCTTCTGTTACTACAAATCATGATATTTCATCCAAAACCAAGCTATACGAATCATTCGATTCTGAATCATTCGATTCTGAATCATTCTGATTCAATATAACCAAGCTATACGAATCTTTACTTCTACAGGGAGTTGGTGATGCAGATTACACCACCTGAGGGTCAGGGTTTCTTAATGTACCCTCGATTCTTGTAGGTTATCCTAAATCATTTGATCCCTAATTTGCCACCAGTAAATCCCCGATTGAATTTAACTTCTATGACAAAGCGGATCTTTACTGACTGTATGAACGTTAAACAGCATAATCCTGCTTTAATTCTAGTTGCTACACCATTGTTTAGGCACATAGTCAATCCTGCTTATGTTGCACCGCCAAACAATAACTGGATACATGCTGACCCTGCTTTGGAATTACCTCTAGTTGATGATCAAGAAGATGACGTAGAGGATGAGGAAGGTGGTGATGATAATGAAGGTATTGACAGTGATGTGATGATGGTGATGATAATGATGCTGATGCTATACCTGTACATGTTGATAATGAACTCATGTTGCCGATGTTGAGGTTGAAGAGACTAGCACCAGTTCATCTGGATCTGGTAGCTCTGATGACAATGATGAGAGTTCTCAGGATTTTGGCCCTGAACATTATGATCAGTTAGCTAAACTTCCTCGAGTGACTAGGAATATATATGATAGTCGTCAGAAGTCTCTAGGAAAGAAGAAGGTTTCTTTACCAAGACGCAAGTCTGTACGGGGTCCTCCTCCCAATACAGTACTTGGTAAATGGAAATTAAAAGAAGAAACATCTAGTTTGGAGGATGATGAAGCTCCTATTGTCAAAGGTCCTAAACTGATGGCTTCGGCTATTAATGCTGCTCAATCTGCAATGGATAGAGAGTTTGTTGATTCTTTGATCATAACTCCTGATTCTTCACAATCTCCTAGTCCTCAGGTGAACCTTACTGTATCTAAATCACATGATGAGGCTGGTCCATCTACAAGAGATGTTAATGTTGAACGAATACAAGCCTTAGAAACACAGGTTTCAGGCTTACAATCTCAGGTATATGAGTTGCTTGCTAGAGAAGCCCAGCATGCTCAGACTATTCTTGATCAAAATAAGGTGCTTGAAGAGATGCAGATCCTTATTACACAATTGGTTGAGCGTCTTGACGCTCAGGGGGAGAAGGCTCAGAATGATAAATCTACTTGTCACGGTATTGGTATTCAAAAGAATCCAGATGATGATGATAAACCAAGTGCTGGTGATGGTTTAGGTGAGCGTCAAGACGCTGCTTCTAATCTTTCATTAACCCAGGGGGAGTCAGAGGTTGTTGTGGAAGCCAATATGATGACTAGTGGTGACAATGAAGCTAATGATGCTGACATGTTAGATAATTCTTTGTTTTTTGACGATTCTGATATGGATGAAGCTGACAAAAGTGAATGCTTAATAGATTTGGATGATCTTTCTAATGATGATGATACAGAAGAGGAAGGCGTAGAGGAAGGAGAGATTGTTGAGGTAGAGCTGGAGTGTGATACCAAGAAAGTTGTTTACGATGGATGTGAAGGTTTAATTAATACAAATGTGTTTGAAGATGATGTAATTCTTGTAGAATCGGATGCATCTGATCCTGATCTAGAAAACCAAAATCCTGACTCTGATGAAAGTTTGCCTAAAGATACAGAAATAAGAAGGTGTTACAGTATAAGAAGGTGTTGGATGTGTGTCTGAAACACAGGAGGCCTATTACTTTTTTTAAATCAACTTTTACAATTCCAAAATTTATATAAAAATCATTTTTATAAGTTCCACATTAATTAGAACAGAATACAAAAAGGTTTACAATTTTTGCATAAAAATCTCTATTTTTTATAAAATTTAATTGTTAACTACTCAATTTAAATTATATTATTTTTGAGTAATTTATTTACCTAATGTATTAAATTTTTTGACAAAGTTTTATAAATATTTCTTACAAGGTTTTATAAAATTTGAGTTATTTCAAAAGATAAATAAATAAATAAATTTATTTATTATTTATATAAATTACTTTTACAAATACACTTAGAGTTTGAATTATATTTAAGATTATTATTTTGAACCAATTTTTACACCTCTTTATAACATAAATAAATAAAGTAAAAATTATTTATTTAATTTACAAATATAGTCTTTACTCTATTTTCTAACTAAATAAATAAATAACAATTATTTGATTTATTTAGTTATTCAAACCCAAACTCTAATTCAATTATTTTAAAACTATTCATTTCAATTTTTCATTTTATAAAAACACTTATGCAAACCCCAATTACCTACACACTCCTTTATATAATACAACACAAACCCTTTGTACACACATCTATTTCAATCATAGACTTGAGCATAGACTATTGTACACATTATTAATCTAGATCCTTATACATTACACACTATTAATTTACCTATTGTACACCTTTGATTCAAGTAAGTATTACATAGCCCCTTTTCACACTTTTACACTTTTTGGGGTGAAACATGAACACTATACATACAATGATTTACATTTACAAAAACTACACAAATACAAAATCCAATTTACATTCATCTGTGCAAATTTGAGCTTTATGTTTGAGTACTAGGTGTGTTAACTGTTTGTGTGCAAATTTATTTGCAATCATTAACTATATAAGCCGACAGTTAACAATGATAGATCTATTGAGTCTGACAAACCCACCCAGTTAGGGTGATTGTTACCGACAACACAATTGTTTTTGCATGCTAGTTACAAAGGTTTGATTGCACTACTTGGTTACACAATAGTAACTCTCCATATTTGCCTTATTTTATCATGATTTGTAAGGATTTGTTTACTCACATCTATATACTATCTATGTACAAACCTATGTATGCTCACCAACTTTTTAGTTGACTTTATTTTATTCATGTTTCAGGTGCTAATGTGTGAGTTTGATCAAGACATGCTACACTTAAGTTTGGACTTAGTTAAATTTAAACAAAGAATATTATGTATTTCATTTATGTACTTGTTTGAATTTGGTTGTGTTTAATTTGGTTTGAAATGAAATTTGATGATTAATATATTACAATTTACTCAACCTTGAGCTCATGAACAGTCTACATGTCCCACCCCGATGTATTCCGCTGTCGGTTGGGGTGTGACAGATTGGTATCAGAGCCTTGGTTATAGGGAACTAGGTTATTAGACACCCTTGACCTAGACTATAACTTTAGGACACCCATTATGCCATGCTTCAAGATTATGTGTTATGTGCTACATGCTATGTGTTATATGCTTACTATGTCAATTATTATTTCATTTGATGCCTTACTTACTTAAATAATAAATTAAATAAACAATATCCCTACCCATACCCTAAGCCACATAACCTTCTTACCTGCTTCTCTAACATCATCATAGCATGTGGAAACTTCATGGATCTAAATCTATAAAATTTCTTTTATTCCCTCGTTAAGGTTTTAAACTTTGTTAATTATTAGAGTACATGTGCAATCTGGAAGAGTGACACCTGTATTCTGTGTTTTCTGTCTAGGAAAGCATTTCGTATAAATCCCAATCAACCGAGGGACCCGTATACTTTCCTGAGAATTCCCGGAATGAGTGTTTACTTATAGGCTAAAGCATGTCTCCTTGAAAGTTATATGAGTTTAATTAAGCTTAATGGGTCACAATATTCAAGTGATTATGTCACTATTTGAGTACAATCCAAACTATGATTAACTATTTTATTTATTATCTTATCCTCGTTAAATCCAATCAACTTTCATAAGTTCTTACATCTTTTCTTGTGTTGTGCAAATCCGTAGAATGCTTCCCCGTCAAGCTAGCGAGATCAACAACACCGATATTGCTACTATCCTTGCACAACTTGTGACCCAACTCACTCAAGCTAATGGGGCCACCAATGGTACCCATGGAACTAATGGTGGTGGTGGTGGTGCCAACCCGCCACAATGCACCTTCAAGCACTTCAATTCGTTTAATCCTCTCAAATTCTATGGTACCGAAGGAGCCACAGGACTCCTTCAATGGTTTGAAAGTATTGAGGGCACTTTCCTCAATAGTGACTGCCCCGACAACCTTCGTGTTCGTCATGCCACGAGCGTCTTTCAAAAACGTGCGCTCACGTGGTGGAATGGGGAAAGAAGGACTAGAGGCATGGAGGCAGCAATGGCCTTACCAAGGGATGAGGTTAAGAGGATAATGATCGAGGAGTTTTGTCCTCAGAATGAGGTGTAGAAGTTAGAGGCTGAATTTTGGGATCTTGCCCAAGACAGCTGTGAGAATTTGGCCTATACAACTCGGTTCCATGAGTTGAGTCTCCTTGTGCCCCAAATGGTCACACCATTATCCCGCTGCATTGAGAAGTATATTGGTGGATTGCCCAGGCAGACTCAGGATACTGTCTTAGGGAGAAATCCCGCAACACTCGAAGATGCTATCTGTTTATCTGCAACTTTGACCGACAATCATGTGAAAGCAGGGACCCTGACTAGAAAGGGCACCAAGAAAGTTCCCGACACCACAACACCCCCTGCACCTATCAAAGAAGCCAAAGTTGAACCCTACCACAATAATAAGAAAAGAAAAGCTAAAAATTATGTTGTGGTCACTCCTGCTACCCCCGTTAACTAAGTTGCACCCATGGCTCAAGCTCCCGCCAAGAAATCTTATGTGGGCAACTACCCACTTTGTAACACCTGCAATTACCACCATCTCCAAAACATTCCCTGCCGCCTTTGCACCCACTGCGGGAAATATGGTCTTACGGTTAATGTTTGTAGAGCCAAGGCCCTTGCAAGTCAAACCAACCCACCAACCTGAACGAACCAACCAACAAGTGGTTAATCAAGGTGTTCCCGCCATTGCAAAAGGGCGTGCTTGTTATGAATGTGGCAATCCGAATCATTTCCGTAACCAGTGCTCGAAGCTCATCAATGCTAACCAAGGCGGAGCTCGTGGGCGTGCTTTCAACATAAATGCCAATGAAGCTCAGGCCAACAATGATGTGGTCAATGGTACGTTCCTTGTAAATAGTCAATATGCCCCCATATTATTTGATACCGGTGCAGATAAGAGTTTTGTATCACTTAACTTTGAACCTTTACTTGCAAAAACATGATCCAAACTAGAGAAAACTTTCACCGTCGAAGTAGCAAATGGTGACTCCCTTACAATTGACTCCGTTATCCATGACTGCTATCTAGAACTCAACGATCATACATTTCCAGTCAACCTCGTACCAATGCCATTAGGGATTTTTGACATCATCATAGGCATGGATTGGTTATCAACTCACCATGCTAAAGTCATCTGTTTTGATAAGTGTATCCGAATACCTCTTCCGTCGGGAGAAACACTAAGAGTCTTTGGTGAAAAGCCTTGTAAAGGACTAGAGTTAATGTCGTGCACTACTGCCCAAAAGTACTTACGAAAGAAGTACGTGGCATTCTTAGCATGTTGTTCAAAAGGATGTCAAAGAGAAGAGTATTCAAGACATTCCCACCATCCGGGATTTCTCTGAAGTATTTCTTGAAGATCTATCCGGTCTTCCACCCGTTCGACAAGTGGAATTTCGCATCGACCTTGTACCCGGAGCTAACCCCGTGGCTAGAGCTCCATACCATCTCGCACCCTCCAAAATGAAAAAGCTTGCAAGCCAACTTCAAGAACTCTCTGACAAGGGTTTCATCCGTCCAAGTCATTCACCGTGGGGTGCACCCGTCTTATTCGTCAATAAGAAGGATGGATCATTCCGTATGTGTATTGACTACTGCGAACTTAACAAGCTTACCATCAAAAACCGTTATCCTTTGCCTAGAATTGATGATCTCTTTGATCAACTTCAAGGTTCTACTTGCTTCTCGAAGATTGATCTTCGATCTGGTAATCACCAACTCTGTGTGCAAGAGGAAGATATTCCGAAGATTGCCTTCCGGACAAGGTATGATCAATACGAGTTCATGGTCATGCCTTTTGGGCTAACCAATGCACCCACGGTTTTCATAGACCTCGTGAATCGTGTGTGCAAACCGTACCTTGATAAATTCGTAATCGTCTTCATTGACGATATCTTAATCTACTCCAAGACAAAATCCGATCATGAGCAACACCTTAGGTTGGTTTTGGACCTCTTAAGAAAAGAGCAACTATATGCTAAGTTCTCCAAGTGTGATTTTTGGCTAAAAGAACTTCAATTCTTGGGCCATATCGTCAATGAAAAGGGGATTCATGTTGACCCTGCTAAGATCAAAGCTGTTAAAAATTGGAGTGCCCCTAAGACCCCTACCGAAGTTCGTTCATTTCTTGGTCTTGCGGGTTATTACCGTCGTTTCATTTCAAACTTCTCTAAGATTGCTGTCCCCCTCACCGCTTTGACCCACAAGGGTAAACCTTATGAATGGGGACCAAAGCAAGAAGAAGCTTTCCAAACTCTCAAGCAAAAGTTGTGCAATGCTCCTATTTTGACTCTCCCTGATGGAAATGATGATCTAGTTGTCTACTGTGATGCCTCTAACCAAGGTCTCGGTTCTGTCCTCATGCAATGAGGCAAGGTGATCGCTTATGCATCAAGGCAACTCAAAACTCATGAGAAGAACTATACGACGCACGATCTCGAGTTGGGTGTGGTCGTATTCGCATTGAAGATTTGGAGACATTATCTCTATGGCACAAAATGTGTGGTGTTCACCTTCCACAAAAGTCTCCAACATATCTTCAACCAAAAAGAACTCAACATGAGGCAACGACGTTGGGTTGAACTCCTTAACGACTACGACTGCGAGATTCGTTACCATCCCGGTAAAGCGAATGTTGTGGCCGACGCTTTGAGTCGTAAGGACCATGTCATGCTTCATTGTGTCCGAATTCAAACCGACATCCAAAATCGTATCTTAGAAGCTCAACACGTCTCGGTCACCGAGGGTAACATGTATGATGAAATTTCGTGTGGTGTTGAACCTCAGCTTGAATCCAAACCAAATGGCTTACTCTATTACTTGAATCATATTTGGGTTCCCGATCGCGATGATCTCCGTGCATTTCTCATGAACGAGGCTCACAAGACTCGTTATTCTATTCATCCTAGTGCGGATAAAATGTGCCAAGACCTTCACCAACAATATTGGTGGCCCGACATGAAGAAAGACATTGATCTCTATGTTGCCAAATGTCTAACTTGCTCCAAAGTCAAAGCCGAACACCAATGTCCTTCCGGTTTACTTGAACAACCGGAAATCCCCATGTGGAAATGGGAGAATTTAGCTATGGTCTTCATTACCAAACTCTCTCGCACCTCAAGTGGTTATGATAGCATATGGGTGATCATTGATCGTCTCACCAAATCTGCTCACTTCTTGCCTATCCTTGAAGACTATTAGGTTGAGAAATTGGCCCGGATATACATTGACGAAATTGTGAGTCATCACGGTGTTCCATTAAACATAATCTCCGATAGAGATACTCATTTCACCTCCCGTTTCTGTCAATCCCTCCAAACCGCTCTTGGTACACGATTGGATTTGAGTACGACTTACCATCCCCAAACTGATGGTCAAACCGAGCGTACGATCCAAACTCTTGAGGACATGCTTAGAGCATGTGTAATTGATTTTGGTGGTAATTGGGATTCACATCTATCCCTAATTAAGTTCTCTTACAACAATAGCTACCACACAAGTATCAATATGGCTCCATTTGAAGCTCTCTATGGTCGTAAGTGTCGTTCTCCTATCTGTTAGAACGAGGTTGGTGAAGCACGAATCACCGGTCCTGAGTTAATTCAAGAATTATCCGACAAGATCATTCAAATCCGTGATAAATTTCTAGTAGCGAGGAGTCAACAAAAGAGCTATGCCGACAAACGACGAAAACCCTTGGAATTCCAAGTCGGTGACCTTGTACTTCTAAAGGTGTCTCCATGGAAGGGTGTGATCCGTTTTGGAAAGAAAGGCAAGTTAGCACCTCGCTATGTGGGTCCATTCAAGATCCTTGAAAGGTGTAGGTCCTGGTTCGGTGCATGACGGATCTCTAGACTCGCGGTATGACACGGTGATAACATGCGGAATCCATGATCAACGTGCAACGTGTAACTCAATCAACAATACGGTGTAAATAATCTTTTTGTATTTCCACTCAGAATATCAATTTACAAGTTCTCTCAGTTTCTGTTTTGTTCTGATCTATGCTCTCAGCTCTGATCTAGGCTCTTAAAACTGACATGTAAACCTCTATTTATAGGGAAACCACAAAGACCACAGGCGAACTTGTTAAGTTCGCCCTTAACAAGCTATTAAGTTCGCTCTAAGTTCCTTAGGCGAGCTTGACAGCTTCGCTAACTTACAACATAGAATTTCAGCGACAGTTACAAAACATGCTCTAACAGACTCCCCCTTAACTGTTGCTTACAATTCTAACACATTACAAGCAAAGACTCAAAGACTAAGACATAGAATCTTCAAGCTCGTTGTCACCAGAAATAGTTCCAACAGACTCCCCCTTGACAACAGCTTAAGAAGATTGTCATCAGTCCTCAAATAGATCATAGTCTTTGTCTTGTTCATCTGCACACTATTTCTTTCATTCTAGAAGAAAACTTGGGAGAAGGACCCCTTGTCAACTTCTATCTGCAAATTTTCATTTATGGCAAAGAAGAACAACCGAGTGTAACCAACAAGTAAAATTTCCATGGAAGCTGGAAAAATAAAATCTTTTTGATTTTTCAAACATAAGAAAGACAAAATCTTTTTGGTTTTTCTCTGTACAAACTGAAATGTAAAAATACAACACACATCTTTTTGGTCGAACATCACGAGTAAGAAGATCATATCAGTAAAAACAATGCATCAATCACACATTTTGGAAAAGCAACCCTAAACATTCTAAGGGTATCCTATCCAGATTCATTCTTTCATTTATTTCTTTTCTTTATATCCGATAAGATCAAATCTTTTAAGCTTCAACCAAAACATGTAATGATACACAAAGAAATTTAAAGAAGATGGGATCAGTAGAAATAAAGACTGATGGCTACAAAGTTCTCTAAGTACAAACTGTTGCGGATAAGCTTATCTGCAGCGGATACTTGTTCTTCTACTGAAGAACAAATCTGCTGCGGATAGCCTTATCTGCTGAAGACCAAAGTTGCTCCTGATAGGCAAATCATCAGCAGCTGTGGACAGTTGTGTCTTGCTGTTGATCAACAACATTGCTGCTGATAGCCATTCCCACTGAAGATCAAACGTTGCAGCTGACTGGCTTCGATAAAGCAACCATTACCACGGACAACTTTCTGCTGCAACACTGACACACTCCACGCAGAAAGAATATTACTGGTGCAAGACAATAAAAGACAATGACGTTCTTCTTCCAAGGACTCAGGCAATGATGCCTAAGAAGACGTTTGAGTAAATATAACTTTTGTAGTTTTTATTGTCGTTACATGTAGAATAGCTTCAATACAATATCAACGGCTTGTGTTAGATCTGATCATTAGAATCAAGGGTCTGTCTTGATTCTAAGTTACTATATAAGTAGTACTTAGAGTCATTGTATACTAGTGCCTTTTGCTTAAGAATTTTCTCTGTAATCTTGTAATCTTTGAAGCTTAATACAAATTGCATTTATCAGTATTCTTCTTGTTTACTTATTTACATTGCATAGTTGTGATTGTTTCCGTCAATCTCAACTAGAATAGAACCATCTTGTATTCACCGATCCTACAAGTGGTACCAGAGCTTTGGCTCACAGATTAAACAAACTCACACTTGTTTAATCATTCTCTGGTTCTATTCAAAACTATCTCTTTGCTAAAGTCACCCATTATCATAATTAAAAAAAAATGGCACAAAACAATGGAGTTGAAGACACTGGAAGCATCAGCAGACCACCAAGACTGGTGTCTGGAGAAGACTATGATATGTGGAAGAACAGAATGGAAATCTTCTTCTGCTATAAAGAATATGGGATGTGGAAATCCATAAAAGATGGACCATACATACCCATGGTGGCCTCCGCTGATTCAGGAGGTACACTGGTTCCCAAAGAATCCTCCAAATACTCTGATGAAGACATCAAGAAAATGGAGGTAGATTTCAAGGCCTTAGGAGCCATCCAGATGTGCTTACCAAATGAAGTTTTACACAACTTCAGAGGATACAAAACTATAAAGGAGCTATGGGAGGCTCTTGAGAAGATGTTTGCTGAGTAAAAGAAAACAGAAGAGACATCCTGACGCAGCAATATGAAAACTTCGTCTGGAAGGAAGGTGAGTCTCTAACTGTTTTATTTAACCAATATACTTATCTTGTAGGTGAGTTGCAGTGCTCAAAGGTGAAGCTAGAGAATGAAGATATTCTCAAGAAGTTCCTCAGGTCTCTACCCAGTTGCTGGACACTCTACACAATGTCCATCAGAAGAACTGAGAATCTGAAGACTCTTCAGATGACTGAGCTGTTCGGTATGCTAAAGACCTATGAATTAGAGATGATTCAGGCCAAGGAAAGAAGCTCAAGTTACCAAACAGCATCAACATCCACCACCACCTCTTCTGCCCTCCACTCTGACCACTCAGGTCCTAGTTCAAGCAACTAATATCCTCCCATCGTCACTCATCCCCAAACTCCAACCTTTCTATCAAACAACTCATCATTTCTTCTTGAAGCCCCACCTCAAACATCAACCTTTGCTGCTTTTATCTCTGAAAACTCAAGCAATATGTCCTTTATCAAGGAAGATCTGGAATGTTTTCATCCAGATGATCTAGAAGAAATGGACATACAACACTCCTATGCCATGCTCTCTCTAAGAGCAAAAAGGTTCTACTCAAGAACAGGAAGACCCGTTCCAATCAACAACTCTAACACCAGGGTTGGGTTGGACAAAAGCAAACTGAGGTGTTACAACTGTAACCAACTTGGTCATTTTGTGTAACATTTCTGATTTTTACTTATTTGCAATTAAATGTAACACGTTCAAACCCATTCTAGTGCAATATTTTATGTTATTCATACAATCAATTTGACCTCTAACGCATGGAAATTCTCAAATTCTGTGTCACCTTTTCGCAAAATTTCTATACAAATGCATACATATATATATTTAGGCATGCATAAGTAAACATACACGTACATACATCATACAAATACATACATGCAACCATACGTGATGATTTGAACCCTAACCGCCTAAACACTTGAACCCTCGAGCCTTGAACCCCGCCTTTTAATCTTGAACTCGTAAATGTAAATGGATTGACTTATAAAAGTCGGAATTGAAACAAGACCCCCAAGAAATCGACCTGTTTGACTTTCAAAAGTCAAACAGGGCCAAATCCTTCCAATCCAAGCCACGGTTTTGATCCAATCGAGTCCCGTGGGTTTTATCTCGTGTACAAGTAATAAATCGGCCCAATCCAGACCCAAACAACAAATCAATTCGTTCAATCACGCGGTCAAATTCGAATTTTGAAAGGATTTGACTTTGTATAGTCAAATCCGTATAAATTGCATTCAATTAAGAAAAACTAACGCGTCTTAACCCCGTAAATCCCTCGCAGGTCAATCACGTACGTACCTAGACCATTAACAGGACCCGATTCACTCTCAATTCAATGAATTTACGCGTAATCAAGCCTCCCCGTCCATTTCGGTCAAATTAAAATCAAAACAGCTAAGCCGCGTGAAATTAAACGAATTAAACCTCTCTCTCTCTCACTCGCGTATACCTCCACACAAACTCTCCCAACCTCTGGTTAATCCATATTTCACCTCTGGACACGTATCGATCATCAAGAACAGCCGTATCAAACTCAAAGCCGTCTGCATTCGTGCCCTAATCATTTCAAGTAAGAATAGCATCATTCGATTCGTAATCAAATGGTTATCGATAGCCCACTGCCAATTCGTGATGACAGAGGGTATCGATACCGATTAGGACGTGGTTTCATAGCGGGGTTTTTTTCGTATTTGAATTCTGGGTTGTTTTAATTTCACGAGTTAACCAAGTGGAATTCTAATTTAACCAGCGAAACCACCTGGTCCGACCGGTTAGTCACTGCGCCGCCGAACCAGGTGGTGTGGGTTCCAAACCCGCAAGCCGCTAAAGCGGTCGGCTCTTTTTGCGCTTGTCCCCGTAGCCGACCCGGTCCCCTACCTCGAACATGTTATGGTCAAAACAAACCGGTCTTGTACACGAGTAGCCACCCTGGTCCGACGGTAAGCGCCATCTGATTACCCAGAAACCACCCAGGTTCGAACCAGGTGGCTATTTATATTTTTTTAAAACATTTTTGAAGCTCCAAAAATTATAAAAAATTATTTTTATAAACTTCAAAATTATTAGAACAGAATGAAACAAGTTTTACAATTTTCACATAAAATCTATATTTTTATAAATTAATCCTTAAACAATTAATTTAAATTATGTCATTTATTTTGAGTAAATTATTTATAAAATTTGGTGACAATTTTATAAACACTTTATACAAAGTTTATAAAATTTAAGTTATATTTTTAATACCTAAAAATATTTGTAGTTTTATATACCTAAGAATACATACCCTTTTTAAATAAATACAATTAGTTATCATATTCAATTTAAATGGCAAATAAATAAATAAATTTATTATTTATATAAATTACATTTATAAAACATACTTAGAATTTAATTATATCTAAATATAAATTGCATACCTTTATAAATAAATAAATAAATAAATAAAGTAACAACTATTTATTTAATTTATATTTAAACAAAAATTATTTATGTAGGTTATACTTAAATAAACCTAATACCTACATTATTTTCTAACTAAATAAATGAATAACAATTATGTGACTTATTTAGTTATTCAAACCCAAAATCCTAAACCAAACTATTTTAAAACCATTGTTCAATATTCCATTTTATACAACACCCTTTTTAAGTACAAAACCACAATTTTCTACACTCCTATACATACTACAACACAACTCTTTGTACACACATCCAATTCAATCCTAGAATTTGACATAGACTTTTGTACATACTTTTAATTCAATATATATTACACTCTAGGTTAACGTGGTATGTTACAAGGATGACTTTACTACCTAGTCTCGCGTGCTAACTACACCCTTGATCTAAGTGAGTATTACATAGCCCCTTTCACACTTTTACACTTTTTGGGGTGAAACATGATCTCTATACATACAATTGTTTACAACACAAACTACACAAATACAAATCCACTTTACATTCATGTGTGTAAATTTGAGCTTTATGTTTGAGTACTAGGTGTGTTAACTGTTTGTGTTCAATTTATGTGCAATCAATAACTATTCAAGCCGATGGTTAACAATGATAGATCTATTGAGTCTGACAAACCCACCCATATTGGGGTGATTGTTACCGACAACACAATTTGCATGCTAGTTACAAAGGTTTGATTGTACTTTTGTTACACAATAGTTTCTCCCCATAAATGCCTTATTTTATCATGTTATGTAAGGATTTGTTTATTCACATCTATACACCATCTATGTAAAAACCTATTTTTGCTCACCAACTTTTTAGTTGACCTTATTTTATTCATGTTTTAGGTGCTAATGTGTGATTTGATCAAGACTTGCTACACAGAGGTTTTGGGACTTAGTTAATTTTAATTTAAGAACAATTTGTATTTCATTTATGTACTTTTGAACTTGGTTGTGTTTGATTTGTTTGAAATGAAATTTGATGATTAATATATTGAGATCTAGTCAACCTTGTGCTTATGAACAGTCTACATGTCCCGCCCCGACGTATTCCACCATCGGTTGGGGTGTGACAGATTGGTATCAGAGCCTTGGTTATAGGGAACTAGGTTATTAGACGCCCTTGACCTAGACTATAACTTTAGGACACCCACTTATGCCATGCTTTATGATTATGTGATATGTGCTACATGCTATGTGTTACATGCTTACTATGATTAGTTATTATTTCTTTTTGATGCCTTACTTGTTAAAATTCATGACTTATTAGACTATACTTAAATAATAAATTAAATAAACAATATCCCTACCTATACCCTAATGCCTCATAACCTTCTTACCTACTTCCCTGTCATCATCATCATAGCATGTGGAAACTTCATGGATCTAAATCTATAAAATTTATTTATTTCCTCGTTAAGGTTTTAAACTTTTTTAATTTTTAGAGGACACGTGCAATCTGGAAGGGTGACACCTGTATTTCGGGTTTTCTGTCTAGGAAAGCATTTAGTATAAATCCCAATCAACCGAGGGACCCTTACGCTTTCCTAGGAATTTCCGGGATGAGTGTTTACTTATAGGCTAAAGCATGTCTCCTTGAAAGTTATATGAGTTTAATTAACCTTAATGTGTCATAGTATTCAAGTGGTTATATCACTATTTGAGTACAATCCAAACTATGTGTTGATGCACTTTCCTGTGACAACACTCTGGATAGAGTCTTAGTTTGTATTTCTAATGTCTGTAATTTGTCTTTGTATGTAAGAGTCGTTATGTAATAGTTTATCGAGTTGTATTTACTTTTACATAATGTATGTTGCATTTCTTCTAAGTGTTTTGCGCACTTACATGTGCGCAGGAGAAAGCTCCTGCGTACTTAGCAAGTACGCAGGAAGACCCATGCGTACTTGCTAAGTACGCAAGAGCATTTGGTCCTGCGCACTTGCTAAGTGCGCAGGCATCATGTCTGTATAAATAGGTTTGGTTCACAGAGGATAAGTACACAGAACTCATATCTTAGACGAACTCAGTTTGTTAAGTACGCAATTTGTAATCTCTCTGTAACCGTCGAGTGTTTATAATAGAAAGAGATTTTATTGTGTCTCTCGTGTTTGGTTTACTTTGTTTTAGTTAGACTCTCCGCCTAGTCATGGGTATTCCGCACCCGGTCCGACTAGTAGACCACTTGCATGCAACGATCCGACACACACGAGGGGACCTACAAGTGGTATCAGAGCATTGCTCTTGAATTCGAGTGTTGTAAGTGAGTTTGGAGACGTTTTTACTGAGTTTTACAAGCAAAAAGAGGTAGTTTTGTTGATTTTTGTGATAAAAAAGGGTAGCTCTTGAGCACTTTTTTAGGAGCAAAAATCTCTCAAAAACATATTTTTGTTGTGTATTTGAGTTATTTGAGCATCAAAGGTTGGTTAGAAACAAGTTTCTGACCCTTTGGCTCATTTGCATTAATCATCAGACAAATTTTTACCATCTCCGGCGAGTTTTAGGCGACCGGAAAAGTTTGGTGAAAGTTGCTGAAAAGGTGTCCTGCGTAATTACCATTTCTGGCAAAAAGTACAGGTTTCTGCGTACTTACTAAATACGCAAGAGTTATCTCCTGCGTACTTACAAGTGCGCAAGACTGAACTTGTGCGAACTTAAGTTATATCCTGCGTACTTACATATACTCCTGCGTACTTACAAGTACGCAAGAGCAAATATAAATACGCAAGACCATTTCTCAAGTGCGTAAGGCCAAAGTCAAGTGCGCAGCTGTGTCTGATTTTTCTAAAAGTTGACTAAGTGTTCACTATGTCGAATCTTCAGAATTTGGGAAACATGCTAAATTATGATAATGAGATCGGTACACCACAGAAAGCACCAAAGTTGCTGAACGTGAACGATTATTCTAATTGGAAAGCACGTTTCGAGCACTACATTTCATATACCGACTCATCATTATGGATACCAATCCTTGAGGGATATAAGCATCCCACACACATCTATCTTGATGATGAATTGCCAAAGCCTATTTCTAAACTCGATGAGGAAGAAAAGAAAGCATATGATCGAGAGAAGAAGGCACTTGGTTCGATCACTATGGCATTAACTCGGGAATTGTTCCACAATTTTTGAGGGTATGACAATTCAAGGGATCTCTGGAAAGCTTTACCGAAGAGATTCGAAGGAAATAGTGTCATCAAGAAGTGTAAGCGGGATCTTCTCAGGAAGCAGTATGAGTGCTTTAGATTTCTTGAGAACGAATCTTTAGATGACCTCATCTCTAGGTTCTATCATTTACAGACTGAGTTGAAGGCTTTTGAACTCAAGTATCCGGATGAAGAGATGGTGGAAAAGTTTTTGGATGCTTTACCACCCAAATTTGAGATGTACACAACCCTGATGAGGGAAAATCCTAAATTCTATGAGCTGACAGTTGAAGAGGCAATAGGTAAGGTTCAAGCTCATTACATGAACCTAAGAAGAAAGGAGAGCTCCGGTAGACCCCAGATACAAGACCCTTCTATGTATCACGGGACGACTTCTACATCCAAGTCATCGGGCTCTGGAATTGCCCTCTTCACTGGAAATCCTACTGAAGAAGACCACTCAACTGGGTGTGGTGGTCTTGCTTGCTATGCTTCAGGATCAGGGTTGGGATCTCATCATCAAAATACCTCAAAAAATCCTCCTGCTACGTCTTCAGCTAACAACTCAGCTATAGCCAGAATAGTTGAAGATCATGTAGCATTATTCTCATCTTGTATGCTTGCATATGAAAACTTCATAGGTGGCAAGCTTACTGATCCAGAGACGATTGAAGAAGATTTTAATCAAGTGGATCCTGATGACATGGAGGACATGGATATTAAATGGAATATGGCCATGCTTTTGAGGAGAGCAAAGCGTTTCCTAAACAGAACAGGAAGAAAGTTTATTGGCGGGCATCCTAATGCCAAGGTCGGGTTTGACAAATCTAAGGCAAAATGCTACAAGTGTCTGAACTATGGACACTTTGCTCGTGAGTGTCAGAAAGACAGAGCACATGCCTCTGGTTTTACCCGACCCAGCCAAGGAAACAGCCATGGCAAAAACAATCCAAACCACCACAATCAAAGCCAAGGTGGAACGTCCAATGCACTGGTAGCACAACAGGACGACAGCTTTGACTGGGGTGTTCATCTTGAGGATGCCATCATCGCACAAACCCAGGTTGGTCTCATGGCTGAGATCATGGAGATGATAGAAGCAGAGAGAAGGGAAGCTTCTATGGCTGACCTAAAAGAGTCTACTACTGCTGCTACAGAGGAAGAGGAGGAAGCTGAAGGAAAGGAAGCTTCTGTAGCTGAGAAAGAGGAATCGACAACTGTTGTTGCTCTCATGGCCATTGGAGAAGCAACAAGTTCATCTCATGAGGTAGACTCTAATCCCTTTTATGTTGTTTCATGTTCTAAGTGTCTAGGGCCAAAACTTGAAAATTCTAAGCTCCAAGACAAAATTGAACCCCTAAGTATGGCAGCTCTAAACTATAAAGAAAACGAAAAACATTTTAAAGAGTCTATTGAAACATTGAAAAAGGAAAAACGTGAATATTCTTTAAAAATGAGCGATCAACAGCTTCGCTTGGATATTGCTTATAAGGGGTTAGAAAAACGGAACAATGAAATCAACAAACTGCAAAATGAGATCTTGCAGTTAAAATGCACTAATGAGAAGTTGAAAAACTCTCGCTTTGTGGTGGAACACTACGAATCTGTAGTGAGGAAAATGAATGGTCTAGGTCTTGGTACCAATGCCATTCCTCCACCAATCAGTGGGAAGTTTGTCAATAGCTTAATAGACATTGATCTCACTTGTCTAGATGAGTCCTCTGATAAGGATGATTCCCCTAAAAAGGATGAATCCTCAAGTAAGGCTAACTCCACATCTAGTGAGGAGTTTGTTACTGCTTCTGAAGATGGGTCGGTTAACTCTTGCCCTGAAGGAGTAGTATCTGAGGAGTTGTTGACTGAACAGAAAGTCAAGAAAAACATTATCACTAATGGTGATAATTGCATTTTAACTGAACCCGATGTCATTGAATCAAATGATAAACTTAAAGTAATGCTTTATGGGGGGTATAAAAACCTTAACCAAGTAAAGAAAGAGGCTTTTTCAGCTCACTTTGGGCTTGGTTATAAAGAAAATTTGAAAAAATACTATACTCCCAAAAATCAAATTGTTAAGGTTCAGACTGCTGTTTAGAAACCAACTCCTCCTGCTCATAATGTAGAGTTTTCTAAGGCCAGATTTAATGAGCCTTACAAGAGAACTCATGTGGACAAGAGGAACTGTTTTCACTGTGGCTTGGTTGGTCACATTTTTGTGAACTGTCCTTCTAAGAACCAAGGGAAACGGCCTGTTGTTTCACAACCAGCTGTTATCCCCAGGTCGCCACCAGTGAAACCATCTCCCAAAAGTCCAAAGCGGAATGTGGTGAAACAACCAGTCCAACCGATGGCAAAGCCAAAGATCAAATCTGAGGCCAAACCATCTGTTGCAAGAAAGGTAAAGCAACCTGCTGTATCTCGTGTGTCTACATCTGGTAGTACACGTACTGGTGAGAAATCTGTGGCTAGACTCTCTAAGCCACAGAGAAGAAGAAGGAATAAGAGGTTGAGAAAGCTGGAACAGCTGACTAAAGCTCAATCAGGTGAAGCTTCCACAAGTTCACCGGCTGTGGTTGAGCCAAAGTCTCCTGTTCTGGTTAAGAATCAAAAGAGATCCTGGAACAAGAAAGTAAAAGGTTCTCAATCTCCTGTTCCCAATTCCTCCAAAGATTCACCAATTTTGAACAGTCATCATGACTGTGAGTTGAAAGAAGTAGTTTATTTTGAGAAAGACGGACGACCCAAGACCACAATGGCTTGGGTCTCCAAATCTAACTAATTCTTTTGTCTGTCGTGCAGGGACGTCCGAAGGGTACTCTCTCTAACCGCTGGTATGTAGATAGTGGATGTTCCAGGCACATGACAGGAAACATGGCCCTGCTTCAAGACGTTAAACCATTCAGAGGCGGCTATGTGGCCTTTGCTGGACAAAAAAAGGCGACAGCATCACGTGTCAAGGCGTGGTTTCGAACGGTTGTGTCAGCTTTGACAATGTCAACTTCTGCGAGCAACTGAAGCATAACCTGTTGAGTGTCTCCCAAATGTGTGATAAGGAGTACTCGGTGATGTTTGACAAGTCAAAATGCCTGATTCTCAAACCCGGTTTTGAAGTTCCAGAAGATTGGATCCTGATGAGAGCGCCAAGAACAAACGACACCTATCAGATCGACATGAGCGTGGCAACAACTACCTCTTCAGTTTTTACCTGTTTGCTTTCTAAAGCAACAGAGCTTGACTCCATCTTGTGGCATAGGAAACTCGGACATATTTCGTATCGTAAAATGAATCATCTTGTCCGAAAAGGTTTGGTAACCGGGGTTCCTAAGCTGAGATTTACCGTTGCAGATGACTGTATGCCTTGTAAAAAGGGCAAACAGCAACGGAAGTCTCACAAGCCCAAGCTCCAAAACTCTATTGATACCCCTTTGGAGCTATTACACATGGATCTGTTTGGCCCCATAAGTATCAGGAGTATTGGAGGTAAGTCGTTCTGTCTAGTTGTAACTGATGATTTCTCACGTTTTTCTTGGGTGCATTTCTTAGGTACTAAAGACGAGACTGCTGATATCCTTCAATACTTGATCCTGAGCTTGGAATCTCCCTGCAAGCTGAAAGTTAGAAGGATAAGGAGCGACAACGGAACTGAGTTCAAGAATAATTTGATGGAGCTTTTCTGTCTCACGAAAGGGATCCGTCACGAATTCAGCGCGCCGTACACGCCTCAGCAGAATGGAGTTGCTGAACGGAAGAACAGAACACTGATTGAGACTGCAAGGACTATGATGTCGGATGCAAAGCTTCCTGTCACTTTCTGGGTAGAAGCCGTTAATACAGCTTGTCACGTCTTAAACGGAGTTCTGGTTGTGAAGAGGCACAACAAGACTTGTTACGAGTTGATCAACAATCGACTTCCCAATCTTGATTACCTAGTTCCTTTTGGTAGTCCTTGTTCCTTGTTGCTACAGTACAAAGACCGTCAGTCTAAGTTTCATGCAAAAGCAGTGGAAGGCATCTTCTTAGGATACGTTGCCAACTCGCCTTGCAAGAGAGTGTACAATATAGGAACTCGTACTGTCGAGGAATGATTTGAAGTGGATTGTAGTAAACACAACATTCCACCCGAACCAACAGGTCCAGCTTGGGGTTTTGATTATGATGCGCTATTCAAGTCATTCAGTCTTCCTGATATATCTGCAGATGACGCCGCAAATGTTTATGAATTATTGGGTGGCGGCGATGACTCCAGTTTCTCTACTCGTGCCACTGTACCGATTATAACTCCTGATTCCAATGCTGCATCTGCATCTGGAACTCATGACAATGATAACAGTGAAGATGTTCTTGTTGTTGGAGATGACGCTTAAGCCAATCCTAACACAACTGTAGGAAATGAAGCTCCAGCTGATCCAATTAACATTGAATCTTCTTCCTCTGGAACACAGGAAATGGAGGAGTTAAGCACGAATCTAGATCCAGAAATTCAGGAACCGATTGTACCGGAGACGAGAGTGCATAAGAATCATCCAATCGACAACATTATTGGTGATCCTTATGCCGGTGTTCAGACTCGTCATCGAACCATCACTGAAAACACCAATCTTTACACAGAGATACTTGACACTGGTGTCATGGAAACATGTCTGCCTGCTGCATTCGTGTCCCAGTTAGAGCCGAAGAATGTGAAGGAGGCTCTCACTGACAACTGCTGGATTGAGGCGATGCAAGATGAATTGTCTCAATTCCAAAAGTTGCACATGTGGGATTTGGTTGACTTGCCAAAAGGCTTTCAGCCAATTGGAACCAGATGGGTGTTCAAATGCAAGACGGATGATCGTCATGTAGTTGTGAAAAACAAAGCAAGATTGGTTGTTTAGGGTTTTTATCAGCAAGAGGGCTTGGATTACACGGAAGTATATGCCCCAGTTGCTAGAATTGAGGCCATTCGACTGTTCTTGGCTTATGCCACATATGTCGCCTTCAAGGTCTATCAACTTGATGTGAACAGTGCTTTACTTTATGGTAAAGTTCATGAAGAAGTCTATGTTACTCAACCTCCCGGTTTTGAAGATCGGCATAATATCAATAAAGTGTATAAGCTCGACAAAGCACTTTATGGTCTTCATCAAGCACCGCGGGCATGGTATGAGACATTATCTAAGCATTTACTATCTAATGGTTTCGACCGTGGATAGATTGACTCGACTCTCTTCATTAGGAAAGCCGGAGGTGACATTCTTCTTGTACAAGTATATGTCGACGACATCATTTTTGGGTCTACCAATGAAGGGATGTGTAGGGAATTCGAGCAGGTGATGAAGTCCAAATTTGAAATGAGTAATATGGGTGAATTGTCGTTCTTACTGGGTCTGCAAGTCAGTCAAAGAGAGGATGGCATTTATCTACATCAAACTAAGTATGTGCAGGACATCTTATCAAAATACAAGATGAATGATAGCAGTACTTATGGAACACCTATCCCAGTCAATCATGGTCTGCATCCTGACAAAGATGGAAAGGATGTGGACAGCAGATTGTACCATGGGATGATCGGATAACTTATGTATCTCACAGCTTCAAGACCCGATATAATGTTTGCTGTGTGCTTGTGCTCAAGGTTTCAGTCTCAACCGAAGGAGTCACATATGATAGCCGTAAAGAGAATTTTCAGATACCTGAAAGGGAAACCCTGATTAGGTCTTTGGTACTCTAAGCAGCAGTCATTCGACTTCAAAGCCTACACTGATTCAGATTATGGCAGTTGTAACCTTGACAGAAAGTCAACTTCTGGTGGATGTCAATTCTTAGGAGACAGACTGGTCTCCTGGCAGTGCAAGAAGCAGTCAACGGTTTCTGTCTCAACTTGTGAAGCAGAATACATTGTTGCGGCGAGCGGTTGTTCTCAGATATTGTGGATTCAGCAGCAATTGAGAGACTATGGCTTGAACTTCACTGGAACTCCGCTATTCATTGACAACAATGCCACCATGTCCATCACAAATAACCCGGTGAAACATTCCAAAACTAAACACATAGAGATTCGCCATCATTTCATCCGTGATTGTGCTGAAAAGCATTTAATCAAACTTGTAAAAGTTCACACGGATGACAATCTTGCTGACCTTTTCACAAAGGCATTTGATCGATCCCGTTTTGAGCATCTTGTCAACTTGATAGGAATGTTCAATCCTAAGTGAAAACTAAGTTTTTCTTAAATCAATTCAATTCATGGAAGTTAAACTTTATTTCTTTTAAATTTTTCTGTATAGTTCTTTTAGTTTTTAAAATATTTTACAAAAATCAAAAAAAAATATAGAAAATGGAGAAAATTTCAAAGTTAACTAAACACCATAGACTGCTCATATGGGAAATGATTGCGTCATGTTTACTTAATTGTTTAAGTTATTATGTTTTTAATCTGTTTATTTACAAGTAATTTGAATTGTCAGTAGGCTGTATGCGTCTATGAATCACTAGTAGTGTGGAAACTAAATCTAAATTACAACTGTGAATTGAACCCTTGTTTGCAAGTGTGTGTGTAAAAGAATAGAAAAGATCATCATCAGATAAAGGATGTTAGATTTTGGCAATAATTTTCTTTTGAGATCAGTTTCGGGTTATGTCGTTAGCACAATTAATGCGGTTCATCTCACTGCCCATACTCACAAGTATGCAAGGAGAGATCGAATCAAGACATGTCTCTGCATTAACCGTTGAGCATGTTTTCACCCTTGAATCACTCCTGATTCATTGAAATCAAATCCAGATAAAAGTTGGATCCCCTACCTGATAATCAAACACCATATCTATTATCCTAAATCATCATCCCGATATTCAAAGAAGAAAATTACATGAAACCAAGACAAATGAATCACTCGATTCTGAATCTTATGATTCCCGATAATCCTTATGGATTCTGCTTGATTTTTCCTGTGCTAATAGATGTAGCTTCATTATGAAAATCTAGAAAATCATTGGGAAAATCTTAGATGCCTTGAGATAGTGCAAGTTAAAATAGCATTTCAGTGGGGTACACGTTGTATATCTTATAATTAATACCTTAATACACAAGAACATGATACAAAGATGCGTATAGTTTCAAATCTTATAATATTGTCAACTTGAATTACTTGTTTATATGCTTATTACGTATGAATAAAGAGTAATCCATGACATGATCCCATATTCTTTGATGTTTATTTTGTATCGTTTTTGCTAAAAGATAGCCTAATATGATCCTCTACTCGTGTCTTTGATAAAAAATAGTTTGTGTGAATACTTGTATATATCTATCTAGAAAAGAACAAAATGATTTTAAGTTTATGCATTGTTCAAGTTTAATTAGAAAAAGCCAAAAATATTTTATGTTTAACCTTCATGAATTGTATTTGAAACCTCGTGATTGAATATTTTTTTATCTTGATTCGTTATTTGACCTGAAAATCTTCATAACTCTGAGTTTCAAATTTGCGCACTTAAGGCTTGTGCGTACTTGTCAAGTTCGCACGAAGTAAACCTTGCGCACTTAGCTCGTAAATGTGCAAGAGTTAAGTCCTGCGTACTTGTAAATGCGCAAGAGTTAAGTCCTGCGTACTTGTAAGTATGCAAGAGTTAACTCGTGCGCACTTAACAAGTACGCAGGACCGATAAGTGAGGGGTATAAAAGTGACACTTAGAAAAAAATTTTAGTTTCAAGCTTTAAAGCGGATCACTTTCCCTCTGCAAATTTGACTCAAAATCAAGTGTGTCTAAACCATCTTTTCGTCCCGTCTATAGTTTCATCATCACATTTCATCTCATTGGTGAGAATCTAGGCGATTTCCATCCATACAATCGTGACATTTGGACCGATTCATGACTTAGAAATTTTTAGGTTAAATCCAAAATATTTTGGGTAAAATTGGGGTTGTTTGGGTAACTTATTGACATTTCTATGCTAATAGGATTCTTAATCGACTTCATATTCATCCATTTCGTCCTCGATTCTAGTTGTCGGTTGAATCTTAATCGACAGTGGGATGGGCGACGTTTTTAAGTCAAAAATTGGTCTTGGTTTGGTAGTTACTGGTGTTGATAATGGTCCCATAAGTTCGAATCCTCGATTCCGACCTAGTGGCGACCTATTCGACCCGGTTTTTGAGCAATCGGTCATCTCGTTTAAAAAAATCTGAAATTTTTGCCAAGTGTTGTTCTTGCGCACTTAGCAAGTACATAAGAAGCAATTCCTGCGTACTTGTTAAGTACGTAAGAGGAAAAGCATGCGCACTTGCTAAGTGCGCAGGACCAACACTTAGAAAATTTTTCAAGTCTAAAATTTTTGTTCATAGTGTACCTACTATGCCGTGTCATGTTTGTTCATTTCCAATAATATACGTTGTTCTGATTAAGTTTTCTGTGTGTTTCTGCAGACTATGGCTCGGGCATTCACTAATGAATTCAACTTGTTAGCGAACACTCAACCTGAGTGGAAAGGGGCAGCTTTGCAATATCGGCAGATCGTTGATTTTTTGAACCGATCAAGAATAAGTTATGCAATCTCAACTGACCCAACAGTCTCAAGACCTTACTTGGAGCAATTCTGGGAGATGGCAGAGCACGACTGCACGGTATCCTCTAATGTCATAAGGGCTACCGATGATGGTCGGGCTATTGCTTTCTCTGAGGATACAATAAGAAGGGTCCTGCGGTTCGGAGACCTCGCTACCGACCCGACATCCTATCCAGATTACTATGTGGATGGGTGTTGGAGGCATAGAATGGGATATGTCGGAGCGAGGGACTATGCTTCTTACAGAAAGATGTGGGTGTTGGATCAATGGCGGTATTTTGCCCACATCATAATCGTGTGCATCTCGTCAAGAAAAGCGGGGAAAGATGCCATGGGTCATGACCTTGCTGTAGCCATGGTGGGCTTGTCTCTTAATAGGGGCTACAACTTCTCTCGTTACATCTTCAAAGCAATCAATGATCAGATCAATACAGCAGAGAAGTTTAGGTTCCTATTGTACCCGAGGTTTGTGCAACTCTTGATTGATGATGCATTGCCAAACCTACGTGCTATCGGGGAAAGACTGCAAGTAAAACGGGTGGACAAGAGAGTATTTGCTCAGTTTCTAAAGCCAGGTAGTGTAGATCCTACCCCTGTGCATACTGAACTCTTTGGCCACCTGCTTAATGAAGCATATGTCGCGCCAGAAGATTGGAATTGGTATAGTCCTAATTCGGCACCAGAGATGAGTGGTGATTCTGATGAACAACAAGAAGAAATGAATGAAAGTGATGGAGGTAATGAAAGTGATGGAGGTGATGACAACGGTGGTGATGGTGGTGCTGAGGAATCCGATTCAGAAGCAACAGAATCAGATTCTTCTGATTCCGATGATGCACCATCCCAGGCACACCCAAGGAAATCGGCACAGGTAACCCTGCCTGCGTCGTCTTCTAAAAGAAAGCGACAAAGCTCGACCGGCGAATATGAGCCAACATCTGACTCTGACGCTGCTCTACAAAGACAAAGGCAAGAGAAAGCCAACAAGAAGAGGGGCGATAGGCAAGAGGTTGCCATCCCCAGGGTTGTAGAGATCCCGACTGTGCAGCAAGTACAAGCTGTGACTGCCAGTCCAGAGTCAGAATCTACCCCACCAGCACAACAACTGTACAGAAGGAGGAGAAGGCCACTAGTACAAGATAATGTGGCAGTCACGACGGTCACAGAGGAGATTCATGTGACGGTGACCCTCCCTACTCCAACCGTCCAGGTGACAGTGACTACTCCACTTCTCACGGAGTCAGTCACCATCACCCCAACCATAACACCCATTCCCATCATTACATCCCTACTCCCACATCACACCACTGAGCCGTCAGGTCAACCCTTCAACTATGGTGATTTCTCACAAGGGTTTGACTTTGACACAATCTTCTCCTCCCCCATCCATAATGCTGAAGCCTCATCTTCTAGGCATTATGATCCGTATGAAGCAAGGATCAATGTCTTAGAGACCTAAGTTGCTGGAATGTTGAAGACCATTCAAAAGTCAAAGGAGGAGTCTGATGCTCAACAAGCACAGATCAATTCCCTGGCCGATGAAGTTAGGATTCTCCACAGCCAGAGAACAGGGACAAATGAGTAACTGAAGAATGTTATGGCACAGAACAAGCTGCTAATGAAAACCAATGAAATGATTCTAGGCCACAGAACTTCACTTGAGCTAAGGCTAGATTTACAGAGAAAAGAGCACGAAGCGATTGTCAAATTAGTTGAAGAACTGACCAAGAAGCTTGATGCTCAGGGGGAGAAAGAGAAAGAGAAAGAGAAAGAGAAAGAGAAGGAGAAAGAGAAAGAAAATAAATCCACTGGTGCTGAGCCTTGTCATCCAGTCGACTTGACTAAGGATGATGATAAAGACAAGGATCCTGAAGCCGGTCCTAGTGGAGGTGAGCACCAAGCTTTGGCGATTGTGCCCATCTCTTCTATTCCAATGGCTGAGGGGGAGTCTACTCAGCAAGAGGGTGGTGATACCTCTGGTGGTGGTGGTGATAAAGGGAAGTCAGTGGCTGAAGTACTTAAGGACTTATCTGATGATGAGATCCTATATCTAGAGCCTGACTATTCCAAAGAAGCACAGATCGATGCTCTCCTTAATCTGGAAGAAGGAGAGATCGACTCTGGTGATGACTGGAATGATGAAGATGAGGACGTGGTAATAGAGATTCCCAAGGGCGACGGGGAAGGAGAGTACGAGTTAGAGGATGGTGAGATCTTTGAAGTACCATCGCTCGAATCTCTGCTCGAAACAGGCTCAGTTGACATGGCAAGTAATGTTGAAGCTACAACTGAAGCCTCCCCATTTGACCCTACACATGTGGACCCCGAGGCACCAAAAGATAAAGACATGCCTTCTGCATCATCTAAGGGTCTAGCTCCCGTGTGGCAAAAGACGTCCATCACAGACAAGCATGGAGCTACAGGTATGATCTTGGCCGTTAGGTTCGAGGAGGACAAGCAGATGTTCGCCATCAAAAGATCTGGGGGAGTTCAATACTTGAAACCAACCAGTGAGGCGTTCAACCCTTTGCCCAAGTACGACCTTGTGAACCTCTCAAACCGCGACTTGCTGAGTCACTTGAGTCATGCAGTAGCAATGGGTTTGTGGGTAACACTACAGCGGGAAGCAAGATCAAGGAAATTCGAATACTTCAAGCCTCAAGTGCCCAGAAGAGTCAAGGATAAGCACGCTGTACATCCTGTGACTAAGAAGCACATAAAGATATTGGTATACAAGCCAGTGCAATGTGAAACTAAGATTCCCCTAAGCAAGTTACCTCAGGATATTCTTGGTGACATGTGGTACTAGTACGTTCATCCAAAAACAGGCGAGGCTGTGGTTATGGGTAAGGGTAAGTCAGCAAGTGGAAACATGGTGCCAAAGGAAGTGATCAGGATATTTGATGAAGTCTGCTTCATCAACTTTTCTGTGAACGATCTGGAGGTACTAGCCGACAAGTACTGCATCCACACTGACGAATGGACAAAGCTTCTTTCTACCAAATATGGCAAGTTGATCAAGTTCTGCCTTGATTACAAAAAGAAGATGGAAGCTAAGGAGCCAGTGCTGTGAAGACTGAAGATTGAAGACTGAAGACGATGAAGATCCCGAGCTGTTGTCAAGGGGGAGTTTGTTGATGCACTTTCCTATGACAACACTCTAGATAGAGTCTTAGTTTGTATTTCTAATGTCTGTAATTTGTCTTTGTATGTAAGAGTCGTTATGTAATAGTTTATCGAGTTGTATTTACTTTTACATAATGTAAGTTGCATTTCTTCTAAGTGTTTTGCGCACTTACATGTGCGCAGGAGAAAGCTCCTGCGTACTTAGCAAGTACGCAGGAAGACCCATGCGTACTTGCTAAGTACGCAAGAGCATTTGGTCCTACGCACTTGCTAAGTGCGCAGGCATCAGGTCTGTATAAATAGGTTTGGTTCACAAAGGATAAGTACGCAGAACTCATATCTTAGACGAACTCAGTTTGTTAAGTACGTAATTTGTAATCTCTCTGTAACCGTCGAGTGTTTATAATAGAAAGAGCTTTTATTGTGTCTCTCGTGTTTGGTTTACTTTGTTTTAGTTAGACTCTCGGGCTAGTCACGGGCATTCCGCACCCGGTCTGACTAGTAGACCACTTGCATGCAACGATCCGACACACACGAAGGGACCTACACTATGATTAACTATTTTATTTATTATCTTCTCCTTTTAAATCCAAGCTACTTTCATAAGTTCTTACATCTTTTCTTGTGTTGTGCAAATCTGTAGAATGCCTCCCCGTCATGCTACCGTGACCAACAACAACACCGATATTGCTGCTGTCGTTGCACAACTTGTAACTCAACTCACTCAATCTAATGGGGCCACCAATGGTAACCATGGAACTAATGGTGGTGGTGGTGCCAACCCACCACAATGCACCTTCAAGCACTTCAACTCATGTAATCCTCTTAAGTTCTAAGGTACCGAGGGAGCCACAGGACTCCTTCAATGGTTCGAAAGTATTGAGGTCACCTTCCTCAATATTGACTGCCCCGATAACCTTCGTGTTCGTCATGCCACAAGTGTCTTTCAAAAATGGGCACTCACGTGGTGGAATGGGGAAAAGAGAACTAGAGGCATGGAGGCAGCAATGGCCTTACCATGGGATGAGGTTAAGAGACTAATGACTGAAGAGTTCTGTCCTTAGAATGAGGTGAAGAAACTGGAAGCTGAGTTTTGGGATCTTGCCCAAGATAGTGGTGAGAGTCTGGCTTATACAACTTGATTCCATGAGTTGAGTCTCCTTGTACCCCTATATGGTCACACCTTTATCCTGCTGCATTGAGAAGTACATTGGTGGATTACCTAGGCAGATTCAGGATACTGTCTTAGGGAGAAATTCTGCAACACTCGAAGATGCTATCCGGTTATCCGCAACATTGACCGACAACCATGTGAAAGCAGGGACTCTGACTAGAAAAGGCACCAAGAAAGTTCCCGACACCGCAACCCCTCCTGCACACATCAAAGAAGCAAAAACTGAACCCTACCACAATAATAAGAAAAGAAAGGCTAAGAATTATGTTGTGGTCACTCTTGCTATCCCTGTTAACCAAGTTGCTCCCATGGCTCAAGCACCAGTCAAGAAGCCATATGTTGGGATCTACCCACTCTGTGCCTGTCGCCTATGCACCCACTGTGGGAAATATGGCCATACGGTCAATGTTTGTAGAGTCAGGGCACTTGCAGGTCAAGTGGCTAATCAAGGTGTTCCCGCTATTGCAAATGGGCGTGCTTGTTATGAATGTGGCAACCCAAATCATTTCCGTGACCAGTGCCCGAAGTTCATCAATGCTAAACAAGGTGGAGCTCGTGGGCGTGCTTTTAACATAAACGCCAATGAAGCTAAGGCCAACAATGATGTGGTCAACGATACGTTCCTTGTTAATAGTCAATATGCCTTCATTTTATTTGATACCGGTGCAGATAAAAGTTTTGTGTCACTTAACTTTGAACCCTTACATGCAAAAACGCGATCCAAATTAGAGAAAACCTTCACCATCGAAGTAGCAAATGGTGACTCTCTTACAATTGACTCCGTTATCCATGATTGCTCTCTAGAACTTAATGATCATACATTTCCAATCAACCTTGTGCCAATGCCACTAGGAAGTTTTGATATCATCATAGGCATGGATTGGCTGTCGAATCACCATGCCGAAGACATCTGTTTTGAGAAGTGCATCCGAATACCCCTTCCGTTAGGAGTAACGTTAAGAGTCTTTGGTGAAAAACCTTGCAAAGGACTCAAGTTAATGTCATGCACTACCGCCAAAAAGTACTTACAAAAGAAGTACGTAGCCTTCATAGCCCATATTGTTCAAAAGGATGTCAAAGAGAAGAGTATTCAAGACATCCCCATCATCCGGGACTTTCCCAAAGTATTCCCTGAAGACCTATCCGGTCTTCCACTCGTTCGACAAGTAGAATTTCGCATTGGCCTTGTACCCGGAGCTAACCCCGTGGCTAGAGCTCCATACCGTCTTGCACCTTCCGAAATGCAAGAGCTTGCAAGTCAACTCCAAGAGCTCTCCGACAAGGGCTTCATCCGTCCAAGTCATTCATCGTGGGGTGCACCCGTCTTATTCGTCAAGAAGAAGGATAGATCATTCCGCATGTGTATTGACTACCGCGAACTCAATAAGCTTACCATCAAAAACCGTTATCCCTTGCCTAGAATTGATGATCTCTTTGACCAACTTCAAGGTTCTACTTGCTTCTTGAAGATTGATCTTCGATCTGGTTATCATCAACTCCGTGTGCAAGAGGAAGATATTCCAAAGACTGCCTTCCGAACAAGGTATGGTCACTACGAGTTTATGGTCATGCCTTTTGGGTTAAGCAATGCACCCGTGGTTTTCATGGACCTCATGAATCGTGTGTGCAAGCCATATCTTAACAAATTCATGATCGTCTTCATTGACGATATCTTAATCTACTCCCAGACTAAAGCCGATCATGAGCAACACATTAGGTTGGTTTTGGATCTCTTGAGGAAAGAGCAACTATATGCTAAATTCTCCAAATGTGAATTCTGGCTAAAGGAGGTTCAATTCTTAGGTCATATCGTCAATGAAAAGGGAATTCATGTTGACCCTGCTAAGATCGAAGCTGTTAAGAATTGGAATGCCCCTAAGACCCCCACCGAAGTTCGTTCATTTCTAGGTCTTGCAGGATATTATCGTCGTTTCATTTCAAATTTCTCTAAGATTGTTGTCCCCCTCACCGCTTTGACCCATAAGGGTAAACCTTATGAATGGGGACCAAAGCAAGAAGAAGCTTTCCAAACTCTCAAGCAAAAGTTGTGCAATGCTCTTATATTGACCCTCCCTGAAGGGAATGATGATCTAGTTGTCTACTGTGATGCCTCCAACCAGGGTCTTGGTTGTGTTCTCATGCAACGAGGCAAGGTGACCGCTTATGCATCAAGACAACTTAAGATTCATGAGAAGTATTATACAACGCACGATCTCGAGTTGGGTGCGGTCGTATTCGCATTAAAGATTTGGAGACATTACCTTTATGGCACGAAATGTGTGGTGTTCACCGACCATAAAAGTCTCCAACACATCTTCAACCAAAAAGAACTCAATATGAGGCAACGAAGTTAGGTTGAACTTCTTAACGACTATGACTGCGAGATTCGTTACCATCCCGGCAAAGCGAATGTTGTAGCCGACGCTTTGAGTCGTAAGGACCATGTAATGCTTCATTATATCCGAATTCAAACCGACATTCAAAATCGTATCCTAGAAGCTCAACACATCTCGGTCACCGACGGTAACATGTATGATGAAATGTCGTGTGATGTTGAACTTCAGCTTGAATCTAAACCCAATGGCTTACTTTATTACTTGAACCGTATTTGGGTTCCCGATCGCGATGACCTCTGTGCATTTCTCATGAACGAGGCTCACAAGACTCGTTATTCTATTCATCCTGGTGCGGATAAAATTTACCAAGATCTTCGCCAACAATATTGGTGGCCCGGTATGAAGAAAGACATTGCTCTCTATGTTGCCAAATGTCTAACTTGCTCCAAAGTCAAGGCCGAACACCAACGTCATTTCGGTTTCCTTGAACAACCGGAAATTCCCGTGTGGAAATGGGAAAATTTAGCTATGGACTTCATTACCAAACTCCCTCGCACCTCAAGTGGTTATGATAGCATTTGGGTGATCATTGACCGCCTCACCAAATCTGCTCATTTCTTGCCTATCCGTGAACACTATCGGGTTGAGAAATTAGCCCGAATTTACATTAACGAAATTGTGAGTTGCCACGGTGTTCCATTAAACATAATCTCTGATAGAGATGCTCGGTTCACCTCCCGTTTCTGGCAATCCCTCCAAACTGCTCTTGGTACACGATTGGATTTGAGCGCGGCTTACCATCCCCAAACTGATGGTCAGACCGAGCGTACAATCCAAACTCTTGAGGACATGCTTAGAGCATGTGTAATTGATTTTGGTGGCAATTGGGATTCACATCTATCCCTAGTCGAGTTCTCTTACAACAATAGCTACCACACAAGTATCAACATGGCTCCATTTGAAGCTCTCTATGGTCGTAAGTGTCGTTCTCCTATCTGTTGGAACGAGATTGGTGAAGCACAAATCATCGGTCCCGAGTTGATTCAAGAAACATCCAACAAGATCATTCAAATCCAAGACAACCTTCGAGTAGCGTGGAGTCGGCAAAAGAGCTATGCCGACAAGCGACGAAAACCCTTGGAATTCCAAGTCGGTGATCTTGTTCTTCTAAAGGTGTCTCCATGGAAGGGTGTGATCTGTTTTGGAAAGAAAGGCAAGCTAGCACCTCGCTATATGGGTCCATTCAAGATCCTTGAAAAGATTGGGAAAGTGGCTTACAAACTCGAGTTACCTCCATCACTTGGCAATGTGCATCCTACATTTCATGTGTCAAATTTAAGAGAAAAAAGGTTCCATTCAAGAAGAGGAAGACCCGTTCCAATCAACAACTCTAACACCAGGGTTGGCTTGGAAAAAAGCAAGCTGAGGTGTTACAACTGTAACCAACTTGGTCATTTTGTGTAACATTTCTGATTTTTACTTATTTGCAATTCAATGTAACACGTTCAAACCCATTCTGGTGCAATATTTTATGTTATTCATACAATCAATTTGAACTCTAACGTATGGAAATTCTCAAATTCTGTCTCACCTTTTCTCAAAATTTCTATACAAATGCATACATATATATATATATTTAGGCATGCATAAGTAAACATACATGTACATACATCATACAAATACATACATGCAACTATACGCGATGATTTGAACCCTAACCGCCTAAACACTTGAACCCTCGAGCCTTGAACCCTGCCTTTTAATCTTGAACTCGTAAATGTAAATGGATTGACTTATAAAAGTCAAAATTGAAACAAGACCCCCAAGAAATCGATCTGTTTAACTTTCAAAAGTCAAACTGCGCCAAATCCTTCCAATCCATGCTACGGTTTGGATCCAATCGAGTCTCGTGGGTTTTATCTCGTGTACAAGTAAAAAATCGGCCCAATCCAGACCCAAACAACAAATCAATTCGTTCAATCACGTTGACAAATTCGAATTTTGAAAGGATTTGACTTTGCATAGTCAAATCCGTATCAATTGCATTCAATTCAGAAAAACTAACGCGTATTAACCCGTAAATCCCTCACAGGTCAATCACGTACGTACCTAGACCATTAACAGGACCCGATTCACTCTCAATTCAATGAATTTACTCGTAATCAAGCCTCCCCGTCCATTTCGGTCAAATTAAAATTAAAACAGCTAAACCGCGTGAAATTAAATGAATTAAACCTCTCTCTCACTCGCGTATACCTCCACACAAACTCTCCCAAACTCTGGTTAATCCGTATTTCACCCCTGGACGCCTGTCGATCATCAAGAACAGCCGTATCAAACTCGAAGCTACTGCATTCGTGCCCTAATCATTTCAAGTAAGAATAGCATCATTCGATTCGTAATCAAATGGTTATCGAAAGCCCTCTGCCAATTCATGATGACAGAGGGTATCGATACCGACTAGGACTAGGGTTCATAGCGGGGTTTTTTCGTATTTGAATTATGGGTTGTTTTAATTTATGAGTTAACCTACCTCGAACATGTTATGGTCAAAACAAACTGGTCTTGTACACGAGTAGCCACCCTGGTCCGGCGGTAAGCGCCATCTGATCAGCCAGAAACCACCAGGGTTCGAACCGGGTGGCTATTTATATTTTTTTAAACAGTTTTGAAGCTCCAAAAATTATAAAAAAATTATTTTTATAAACTTCACAATTATTAGAACAGAATGAAACAAGTTTTACAATTTTTACATAAAACCTCTATTTTTATAAATTAATCCTTAAACAATTAATTTAAATTAGTCATTTATTTTGAGTAAATTATTTATAAAATTTGGTGACAATTTTATAAACACTTTATACAAAGTTTATAAAATTTAAGTTATATTTTTAATACCTAAAAATATTTATAGTTTTATATACCTAAGAATACATACTCTTTTTAAATACACACAATTAGTTATCATATTCAATTTAAATGGCAAATAAATAAATAAATTAATTTATTATTTATATAAATTACATTTATAAAACATACTTAGAATTTAATTATATCTAAATATAAATTGCATACCTTTATAAATAAATAAATAAGGTAACAACTATTTATTTAATTTATATTTAAACAAAAATTGTTTATGTAGGTTATACTTAAATAAACCTAATACCTACATTATTTTCTAACTAAAAAAATGAATAACAATTATGTGACTTATTTAGTTATTCAAACCCAAAACCCTAAACCAAACTATTTTAAAACCATTGTTCAATATTCCATTTTATACAACACTCTTTTTAAGTACAAAACCACAATTTCCTACACTCCTATACATACTACAACACAACTCTTTGTACACACATCCAATTCAATCCTAGAATTTGACATAGACTTTTGTACACACTTTTAATTTAATATATATTACACTCTAGGTTAACGTGGTGTGTTACAAGGATCACTTTACTACCTAGTCTCGTGTGCTAACTACACCCTTGATCCAAGTGAGTATTACATAGCCCCTTTTCACACTTTTACACTTTTTGGGGTGAAACATGATCTCTATACATATAATTGTTTACATTTATATAAACTACACAAATACAAATCCATTTTACATTCATGTGTGCAAATTTGAGCTTTATGTTTGAGTACTAGGTGTGTTAACTGTTTGTGTGCAATTTATGTGCAATCATTAACTACTCACGCCGACGGTTAACAATGATAGATCTATTGAGTCTGACAAACCCACCCAGATTGGGGTGATTGTTACCGACAACACAATTTGCATGCTAGTTACAAAGGTTTGATTGTACTTTGGTTACACAATAGTTGGTCCCCATAAATGCTTTATTTTATCATGTTATGTAAGGATTTGTTTATTCACATCTATACACCATCTATGTACAAACCTATGCATGCTCACCAACTTTTTAGTTGACCTTATTTTATTCATGTTTCAGGTGCTAGTGTGTGATTTGATCAAGACTTGTTACACATAGGTTTTGGGACTTAGTTAATTTTAATTCAAGAACAATTTGTATTTCATTTATGTACTTTTGAACTTGGTTGTGTTTGATTTGTTTGAAATGAAATTTGATGATTAATATATTGAGATCTAATCAACCTTGTGCTCATGAACAGTCTACATGTCCCACCCCGACATATTCCGCCGTTGGTTGGGGTGTGACATTTTGCTAGAGAATGCAAGGCACCAAAGGCAAACCCAGCTGCTGCTCATACCCGACAAGCTCACCAAGCTCAGCCACGACAGCAACAGGCCACTCCTCCTGCACAAACTGCAGCATGTGAAGCTGTTGGAACTACTGACTTTGACTGGAGCTTCCAGTATGAGGATATTCCTGCCAACAATCAAGCTCTCATGGCAGACACATCAGAGGTACCACCTCAGGTATATGAAAATCTGTGTACTCAAGCTTGTATTGATAAGGTCCTTGGATACATGAAACATAACTAGAATCTCATAGATCAAAATGAAGAATTTCACCACATGAAATCTGAATTTAAAAAGGTTGAAAACAGTTACAAGGAAAAGATTGATTGTTTAAAGAAAGAAATTTCATCATTATAACATGAACAAACAAACCTTGAAACTCAAATTGATAACCTTCTGGTTAAGTTAAAAGCTACAAGGGCCGAATTAGTAGACCAAAAGGTCCATGTGGAAAAATATGAGTTTGCATCCAAAAAGCTGCAAAGACTTTTGGATGCTCAAATTCATGAAAAGGTAACTGCTGGTCTTGGATTCCAAGCTGAACAACCCTACAATGCTATTCCTCCACCCACTGACTATATAGCCATTCATGAACCAAGTTTCAATCTTTCCAACCTTGACATGGGCTAACCGCAATCTTGACCCTGTTGTTCAAGGAAACCCTATGCAAGAATGCACTACTTCATCCGAGTCTGAGTCAACATGCTCAGACTCCACTGAAACCAATAAAGTTTCATCACCTCCTACCTGTGAAGCTATTAAAGCCAACAATCCAAGCCCTTTCATCCCTTCAAAAACAGTACCAGTACCTCAACCAACCAAACAAATTAGAATCAGCTATCCTTCAGAAGGAAGAAAGCTAACAGTTGAAAAGGGACAGTCTTCAACCACAATCTTACAAAGGAAGGTGTTTGACATGTGTCATGCGCCTGGAGAGAGAGCTCAATATGTTCAAAAGACATTAGAAGAAGCCACCTTTGAGCACAACAAAGCTCAACCCTGGAACTTCAAAGACTTGTTCAAAAGAAAGTACTACGTGTACTTTCAGAGGGACAAACTGGCGAAATCATGCTTTGTGTGTGGGAAATACAATCATACTGCCAGCACCTGCTTCTACTACCTTTAGCAAAGAAACCTCAAGCAACATGCTTTTGAAAAGATGAACAAGAACAAAAAGGTAAGAATCTTTGAAGCCAAGGCAACTCATTTCAGAAACTCCCTCTCCCCACCAAGGAAGAAGCTGCCAAAACCTCAACAATCTTGCATCATCTATGGTGAATCAGACCACTTTGCTGCAAATTGTAAATTTAATCCCTTTAACCATATTAACCAAAATCCTATTGACAAAAGAACTTCTATAGAGAAACCATCTGGTAACAAGGTAAAGAAGGATGGGCATACATATGTTGTTAAACTATCAGCAGCCAGCAAAAATGTTGTTGATCAAGTAAAGCCCAAGAAACTAAAGGACAAGCATTCAGCAGCAACCAAGTCTGTTGTTGCTCAAGTAAAATAACCAGTAGCAACAAAATCTGCTGCTGATAAGCCAAAGTCCTCAGTAGCAAAATCTGTTGTTGATCAAGCAAATCTGTCAGTAGCCAAAGCAACATCAGCTGCTGACAAAGCAAAGAGAGCTGGAAAACCACCAATTCAGCATTGGAAAGCCAAAATTCCTCCAAGAATCATCATTGGTTCCATTGATTGCACACATGTTGATACTAATAATCCGAGAACCCTTTTTTACATGGATGCAAGCTCTTGGATTCCTCCCACTAACTAGATCTCTCTCGTGTGCAGGGACAGCCAGGTCATAAGAATAACACCTGGGAGGTAGACAGTGGTTGTTCTAGGCACGTGACAGGCAACATATCCATCCTCTCCAACTTCAGACATTTCAATGGAGGATATGTTGCCTTTGGAAGTGACTCAAAAGGAGGATCTATTACTGGACAAAGAATTGTGTCCAATGAAAGAATGAGTATTGATAAGGTAAACTATGTCAAAGAATTGGACTTCAATCTCATGAGTGTTTCCCAGGTCTGTGATCAAAAGCATTGGATGCTCTTCACAGATAAAGAATGCTTTTGTACCATCTCCTGGTTTATCCAAACCTCGTCCAGAAAATATTTTATTAACTGCTCAGAGAAAAGAAAATCTATATGTGCTTGACATGAATGAGGTCAATCCATCTGGCAGTGTATCCTGTTTTCTGTCAAAAGCTTCAGTTGATGAATCAGCTCTCTGGCACAGGAGATTAAGCCATGTTAACATCAAAACTATCAACAAATTGGTGAAGGATAATCTTGTCAGAGGGCTTCCTGATAAAGAATTCCAGCTAGAAGATCATTGCATTTCTTGTTTGAAGGGGAAGCAACACAAGAGTTCTCACAAGCCCAAGACTTTGAATACAAATGATACTCTACTACAGCTATAGCATATGGATCTCTTTGGTCCTACATATATTATGTCAATGGGTAAGAAGTCATACTGTCTGGTGATAACTGATGACTACACCAGATTCTCATGGGTATACTTCTTGAGAACAAAAGATGAAACTACTGAAATTCTCAAATCCTACATCCTTTGGGTAGAGAATCAAAGCAATCAGAAGGTAAAGATAATAAGGTGTGATCAGGGCACAGAGTTTAAGAACCACACTTTGAACTGTTTCTGTGAGAGCAAGGGAATAGAAAGGCAATACATTGCTCCAAGAACTCCTCAACAAAATGGAGTTGCTGAAAGAAGAAACAGAACTCTAATTGAGTTAGCAAGATCTATGTTGGCTGACTCAAAACTGCCTCTCACATTCTGGGAAAAAGCAGTAAGCACAGCCTGCTATGTGCAAAATAGAGTTCTCATAGTCAAGCCTCTCAACAAGACACCTTATGAACTATGGTTCCAAAGAGTTCCCTACATTGGATTTCTAAAATCTTTTGGATGTCCATGCACAATTCTGATCACACATGGGGTTCTTCCTAAGTTTGGTGCCAAATCTGATGAAGGATATTTTGTGGGCTATATCTCTCAATCCAAGGCCTACAGAGTATTAAACTCAAGAGCAAGAATTGTGGAAGAATCAGCCAATGTGGAATGTAGAGAACACATTGTCTGTAAACAGGGAAAAGGCCCAAACTGGCTCTTTGACATAGACTCCTTCACCCAAATATTTGAGCCTCTCATCTTCTCAAATATGGAGTCTACCACTTCTCAAGCACCTGCTTCCACTTTCTCCTCTGACTATAGACTGGATTTTCCTAAATCTTCTATCAGTCTGAAAAGACCATCCATTGATCCTCCATCTGTTATGAAAGCCATTAAAGCAAGTGAAGCCAGAACCAGACTCTCCAATGTCACCAGCAGCAGCATGTCTGAAAATGAAAATTTGAATGAAGACTCTTCGGTAAATGCTATTGCTGATAATATTGATGTAGCTGTAGATATTGAAGACTCTTCAACCATGAATGAAGAAATCCCTGATCAAAATCAAAGCAATCTTGAGCAAGGGATACAGTTAGAGGTGGTACCAGCACAAAGGATCAACAAGGAACATCCTCTGGAAAATATTATTGGCCAAGTTCACCAAGGAGTTCTAACAAGAAGTAAATCTCATGAGGCCAATATATGTTTGTTTTCATGTTTTCTATCTCAGGTGGAACCCAAGAAGATAGATGAAGCTCTGAAACACAGCAGTTGGATTGAGGCAATGTAGGAAGAGTTGCTGCAATTCAAGAGACAGGATGTCTAGAAACTTGTTGATCTTCCACCTGGTCAATCTGCCATTGGCACAAGATGGGTATTCAGGAACAAGTAAGATGAGAGAGGCATTGTAGTCAAGAACAAAGCCAGACTTGTAGCTCTAGGCTACACTCAGGAAGAGGGAATTGACTATGATGAAGTCTTTGCTCCTGTTGCCAGGCTGGAGGCCATCAGAATCTTCCTGGCATTTGCTGCATCCAAGAATTTCATGGTCTATCAAATGGATGTCAAGAGTGCCTTTCTGTATGGGAAGATTGGTGAAGAAGTATATGTCAAATAGCCTCCAGGCTTTGTAGATCCTGCACATCCTAACCAAGTGTTCAAACTAGACAAGCTCTGTATGGCTTACATCAAGCCCCAAAGAGCCTGGTATGAAACTTTGTCTGGATATCTACTAAGCAACAACTTCAGAAGAGGTGCCATTGACCAGACCTTGTTTATCAAAGATGAAGGGGGAGAAATCTTACTGGTACAAATCTACTTAGATGATATCATCTTTGGATCAACAAGGAAGAAGTTGTGTAAAGACTTTGAGATCCTGATGCACTCAAAGTTTGAAATGAGTTCAATGGGTGAACTAAATTTCTTTCTGGGTCTTCAAGTCAAACAAGTTCCAAATGTAATCTTCATCAACCGATCCAAATATGTCAAGAGCATTCTGGAAAGATTCAAGATGGCTGACTGCTCTGCTGCAAGAACCCCCATGCAAGTGCACCATCAGCTGACTCCAGACAAAGATGGTCAAGACACTGATCAACATCAGTACCGTGCAATGATAGGGTCTCTCATGTATCTCACTGCCTCAAGGCCAGATATCATGTTTGCAGTATGTCTCTGTGCAAGATTCCAAACAGCTCCAAAGATTTCACATCTTCAAGCTGTCAAGAGAATTTTTAGAGACCTAAAGGGAGCCCCAAGACTTGGGCTATGGTAGTCTAAAAATGATGAGTTCAATCTTTATGTATACACCGATAGTGATTATGGGGGATGCAACTTGGATAAAAAGTCCACGTCAGGGGGATGTCAGTTTCTAGGAGGGAGACTGATCTCATGGCAGTGCAAGAAGCAAACATGTGTTTCAACTTCTATAGCAGAAGCAAAATACATTGCAGCTTCAAGTTGTTATGCATAAGTCATCTGGATACAAAATCAAATGCTGGATTATTGGATGACTTTCATGGCAACTCCGATTCACATTGACAACATGAGTGCTATATCAATCACAAACAATCCGGTGTAGCACTCCAAGACAAAGCACATTGACATCAGGTATCACTTCATAAGAGATTAAGCTGAGAAAAAGAGAATTATTTTAACCAAAGTTCATACCAATGAGCAATATGCTGATTTGTTTACAAAACCTTTTGATGAAGCTAGATTTAGATATATAGTTGAATCTATTGGTATGATGAACTTTGATTAAAATATGTGTCTAAAAAATTTGTTTTTGTAAATGTGTTTGTCTTTTGTTATAAATAAAAGTTATAAGCCCGCAGCATCCATTTCTTGCTGCTAACAGGTTTAATCATCAGCATCAAAGATTTTGCCAATGACTGCTTTAAGTTATCAGCAGGAACAAGTTTCATGCGGATAGTTTTAAAGCTGTCAGCAGCAACATCCTTGCTGCAGATTATTGCATCCATCAGAAGCAAAGAATTTGCCACTGACTGCTTTAAGTTATCAGCAGGAACACGTTTCCAGCGGATAGCTTTAAGGCTGTCAGCAGCAACATCCTTGCTGCAGATCATTGCATCCATCAGCAGCAATTGAGTTTGCTGCTGACAGACTTAACCATCCTCCGTAACCAAGCTTGCAGCGGATAGGCTTAACCATCCGTAAAGTTTACTGCTGATGGGTAAAAATAAGTCTAAATTAACTTTTACCCGCTGTAAAAATTACCTTCAGTCTTTACCATGACTGCTATAGTGTATTACAGCTATAACAGTAAAAAATGAATGAGGTTGTACTGTATAAGTAAGTTATCTTTTTCCCTCCTCTGCCGTTATAACTCAAATCAATTTCTCCATAACCTCTTCACATTCAATTCCAACCTAACCCTCATCATTTTCTCTCAAACCTCCATAAGCATTCAAAGCCTTCCATACTTAACCACCTTTCAAAACCTTCATCCTTCCCTCCAAACCCAACAAATGGCAGAGGTAGACATAAACCGTCCCGATGATAAGTTTTCTCCATACCACAACCTCACAGCATACTTAATAAAGGGAAGAACTCCGAGGGGTTCGATGATATGATCGATTTTCTTTGTCGATCAAAGATATATTTTGCCCTAATCGTCAACCCACCCATTTACATTCCTCACATGGAGGATTTCTGGAAATCTGCCGTCTTTTATACCGAACAGGGGATACCCCAAATCAAAGCCCAAGTAGATGGCAAAGACATCACCATCTCTGAAGCTACTCTCCGCAAACACCTCAAGCTTCAAGACGAGGGGGCCGCTATTTCATACTCAAAAGAAGTCTATATGAGGACCTTTGTATCCATATGGTAAACTGGAAATCAGAATGAGTACACAATAGAGAAGGCACTGATGGGCCCCCCATGGAAGTATCTATGCCACACTCTTCTACAATGCATATCTCAGAAGAGAAGTGGATGGCATCAAGTGAGCTCTGCACTTGCCTCTGCTGTTCACGGTATGGTTACTGGCTAATGATTCAACTTTACACATCTCATCTTTGAAGGTTAAAGATACAACCTTCAAGAGGGTGCAAAGCAGCAATTTTATAGGTACCCAAGGTTCTTGCAGGAGGTTTTTAATAATGAATTAAAAGAGCTTTCAAAACCTGCAAAAATCTATCTTATGCTGGGTCATAAAAGTAACATTTTTCAAATTATGAGAATTGTTTCCAAAAAGTTCTCAGGGGTCAATGTTCCATTGTTATCTACAATGATGAACATACAAAGTACCCAGGGTGCAGTTCAGCAATCCCAGCTGATACTGATCCCACACCCTCCTCTTCACATCTTGAACAACAATCTGCTTCCATTGTTCGAACCCCTGTGCATACTACTAAGGATGGACATGCACATAAATTACTTACACCTGTTTTGGATGTTATCATTCAACTGGAACAATGGGCCCCAGTTGCAGCAAAATATACTAGAAAGAGGAGCAAGAAGACTCCTTCTCTTCATGTCTCAAATGCCCAATCCCAACCTAAAAGCCCTCATTCAGAATCCCAAAATTCTGATGAGAATATCAAAAGGGATAGCCACATCATTAGAGAGACTTCCTTGGAAGCTTCTCTATTAGGATCGGGATCACATCCCGGATCTGTAGAACAACCCACTGAGCCATTCCATTATCTTTCTTCTCTAAACTTAAGTGCAGAGGCACCTTGTCAAGATGATATACCTTCTCCAACAACCACTATCTCGGAGGTATTGATTGACTTGGCTGCTAGTGCAACTAACCCAAGTTCTTCACCCAAGAAGGTTCACTCTGGAAGTACTGATAAAGTGAATATGGAAAGGGTTGTCACTACTCCTGGTACATCAACTGATCAGGAGGACAGTGATAACATCATTAAGAGCCTAACCACGACAACTCACAGTGAGGATGTTTCTTTTGAAACACTCTTCACTGAGAGGAATCCCAGGTGCCAAGAAAACCAGGGTGATGGGGATGAAGAGGCTAGGCATAAGGCCCCACCTGGATCCAAGGATTCCACAACTGTGGATGAGGATAGACTGAAACTTCATAACTTGGAATTGACGACTAGGGTGGAAATGCTAGAGGCCGAAGTGTCAAAACTAAGGCACCAAGTCTCTATGCATGAAGCCCATCAATGCCCTCCAGTGACTACTCCCTCCCTTGTCTCAGTGGGCACTCAGACTGACCAGATTCTGTGCACTGATGCAACTAAAAAGGGGGAGATAGTTGCTGTGGAAGACGATGCTGACAGCCTCGACGAATAGATACAACAGCAGACAACCTTTCAAAGTTCTCTATTGCAGACCTACTTTCGTTCAAGTTCATGACTTGCCAGACTCAGTAGATGAAGAGGAAGATATCACTGAGGATTGGAAGTTAGTTGTCCGAGCTGTTGATGAGGTGTTAAAGAATGAAAGTCAAAATGAAGACACACCTTCATCTTTCAGCATACTTCCTACTGCTACAGCCATATCAAGACAGACCATTGCCCCTCAATTCACACTGTCTTCAAATAAGCTAGAATTTGACTCCATACTAGCTTGGGGGTATGATTGTTCAACTGAGAGATTGTGGATCAGAAAGGAGTTCAGTGGGGTAGAAGAGCTGAACTGGAATGCACTAAATCCACTCCAAGTGCTTGAACTGTACCTATCCAACTGCACCAACAACTCTACAGATCTCTCAACAGAACTTGCAATCGATAGGTTCTAAGTCTAGATGGAGGATAATCTTCCCTGGTTTGAAAGGCTCCTAGAAGAAGCAAACAGGGTGGCCTATCCTAAACACCATGCAGAATCTTCAACAACATCAGAACAAAGACTGGCTCCAAGACTTGCCTTGATCAGGAGCAGTGCTTTAACAGAAGAAGAGGTTCTATGTTGGAGAAGATTTCTCTACAACACAGTGGTCAGTGACTTGGAAGTGCTAGGATGGTCAAACACTGGGTCTTCTGACTTCACATTCTTTCTAAGTAATGGATCATCTCTCTCAATCAACATCAATGAGATCCTACTCTTAAATTCAGACTTCCTGCACAAGGTCTTCGAGCTCAGAACACACATATGCAATGTAAATTCCTTAGAGAGTCAAGCGATGATAAAAACCATCAAAGCTAAGCTTGAAAAGGAAGGACGAATTGCAACGGATGACTCCAACTCTGACTCAGACCTATCCTTTCTTTCCTCTCCAACTGTCATATTAAACACAACAGAAGAATCCAGAAGAAGAGAAAAGGAAAGATGAAGAAAGAATGGTAAGCAGTGACAGGTCTTGAATGGGAAGAAGATGAAGAAAGTGTCCTTCCCTTGTCCATTCCACAAAATGCCAATGAAGCTAAAGCTGAGATCCCAACAGCATCTCTTACATCTGCTGTTGTGGACCATGAAGCTGAAGCTGAGGCATCCAGCAAAGACAAGGGGAAGAGACCTATGACAGAAGAAGATGAAGAAAGGTTATTGAAAGAGAAGAAGGAAAGGGAGTAAAGAAGAAGAGAAGAAGAGGAGATGGTTGAATTAAGAAAAGCACAAGAAAGAAAAACTGCCATACTCCTTAGAGAACAACAGATCCAACTCTATGCTAAGCAGCTAGATGATCTGAAAGTCAAGATTCCTGCAACTTCTCAAATTCAAGAAGATGAAGCTCTAGCTCTTCAACTGCAGGAATAATTCAATAAAGAAGAAGAAGAAAGAGAGAAGAAGAAAAAGAAAGAGGCTAAGTTCAGAATAATTGATTCTAAACTAGCCAAAGAAATGAGAGAGGAGTGGATAGAGACTCTGATTTCTCAAGGTGAGGATGCAGACTACCTTGAGAAACTATCAAATAAAGAAATCTACAGAGCCTTCATGGGTCAGCAAGGTCAATTAGCAACTAAGAAAATGGCTGAAGAAGAAGAAAAACCCAAATAGAAATCCAAGAAGACCATTGCCTTTAACAGAAGAACCCATGAAGAAAGGAAGGTCATGATTGACTTCCTAAAGGCTAGAGGAGAGAGTGGAAAAAGGCTGGGTCCCATGAGTTTCATGAACCCGCAAGCCCTTTACTTTAAAGTCAAGAAGGAAGAGGAAGAAAGACTGGGGAAGAAAGGCTCAAAGAAGAGGGAAATTAATCAAGAAGATGAAAGGAAACAAAAGAAACCCAAGCCTTCTCCCTCATCCACCACTTCCTCTATTCAACAACCTTCCACTCTCAATCCTAGACCTCCTTCCTCTCCACCCAAAAAGTCCAAATCCTTCCACCCAACTCCTCCTCATCAGCAGCCTTCCAAGAAGAAAACCAAACCTACCATCACACCAGAAGACTCAAGAGAAATAATTGTCTGGTTCTATAACAGTCAAGATAAATGGTTTGAAGTTTTCAAGGGAAAGGAAGAATTGAAAAGATCAGTCTATAAATCTGTTTATGAGGTACTGCAACTCCCAGACTCACATCTAAGAAGAATATTAGAGTTCGGTGAAGCCCATAAGACAGAGAATGAAGGTGGGAGACATCTTTTGCTAGTGATCAAACATCGCTTCAACCTTAGTAAAGATGTAATCATTGATGCCAAACCTCTTCAAACCCATTCTCCATTCACCAGTTGGTCCTTCAAGGCTGATACCAAAGAGTTTATCCTGATTGATGTTAAAGGACAGAAGATGATATGTTCAAGCAAGGCCATCTTCAAAATGCCAAGCAAAGACATAAAGACTCTATCTGAGCTTCCTCTAAACAATCCCAGCCAAACTCAAGAGGCTATGAGGTAGAAAGGATAGTCTGCAACATGGAAAAGCTTCAGCAGCAAAAGCAGTAAGAGAGTTTTGGCAGCATCAGTCTAGGGGGAGTTTGTAGAAATAAAGACTGATGGCTACAAAGTTCTCTAAGTACAAACTACTGCGGATAAGCTTATCTGCAGGAGATACTTGTTCTTCTGCTGAAGAACAAATCTGCTACGGATAGCCTTATATGCTAAAGACCAAAGTTGCTGCTGATAGGCAAATCATCAGCAATTGTGGACAGTTGTGTCTTGATGCTGATCAACAACATTGCTGCTAATAGCCATTCCCACTGAAGATCAAACGTTGCAGCTGACTGGCTTCGATAAAGCAACCATTACCACGGACAACTTTCTGCTGCAACACTGACACACTCCATGCAGAAAGAATGTTACTGGTGCAAAACAATAAAAGACAACGGCGCTCTTCTTCCAAGGAATCAAGAAATGATGCCTAAGAAGACGTTTGAGTAAAGATAACTTTTGTAGTTTTTATTGTCGTTACATGTAGAATAGCTTCAATACAGGATCAACGGCTTGTGTTAGATCTGATCCTTAGAATCAAGGGTCTGTCTTGATTCTAAGTTACTATATAAGTAGTACTTAGAGTCATTGTATACTAGTGCTTTTTGCTTAAGAGTTTTCTCTGTAATCTTGTAATCTTTGAAGATTAATACAAATTACATTTATCAGTATTCTTCTTGTTTACTTGTTTACATTGCTTAGTTGTGATGTTTTCGCCAATCTCAACTAGAATAGAACCATCTTGTATTCACTGATCCTACATGATCAGATCATAACATGCTTATAATAAATTACATACGAATTTGCAACACATAACATGTCAATCTAAGTTGTCAATATTATAAAAATTGAAACCATCAGTATCTTTGTCCCATGTTCTTGTGAATTAAGGTACCATTTATTTTGTAATACAAAATGTACCCCACAAATATGCCAACAGAAAAATAAATGTGCATTATCTTCAAGACACATAAGATCATTGCAAGATAATTTTCAATCTCCAGGATGAAATTATACCGTTAAACACAGGAAAATATCAAGTAGAGAAAAAGAATGATTCAGAATCGAATGATTCAAATGTCTTGGTTTGGATGAAGTATCATCATTCATAGTAACAGAAAGATTGTACCGATAGAATTCTTTAACATAGGATTGATCAAGGAATCGAATGATTCAATGACATAGGGTAGCGTGATCCAACTGTTATCTGGATATATTCAATGGAATCAAGATATTGATCCAAGGGCTAGTATATGTTCCAACAAATGTTGTCAGAAACATATCTTAGTTCAACTTCACATTGCATGTTTTTCGGGGCATGAGCAGTGAAGTGAACTGAAAAATTGTGTTTAACGACATAACCGATACTGGTATCATGAAGTACTTTAGATCTTATATTCTTTATCTGATAATGATCTTTTACACACACACCATGGGTTCAAATCACAGTTGTCACACTACCAATAGACCAAAGATACTCATAGCCTATTGACAATTCAGACTACATACTAGTATCCAAATTAAAATATAAGCATCAAGCATCAATTTTTGATTAACATAAGCAGTTATGAAGCTTTCATTTCCCGAACCGTACAGTCTAAGAAGTTCTTATCAAAACATTTATCACATATATATTAGATAAGCAATCATAGAGTCCAACTAAGGTCATGTGTGACTGAACATCTACTGATGTACTATCATTTCTCCTTATAACTTCAAGTAATGCCGATTTTATTTTTTCAATTTGTTTGGCTTTTTCAAAATATTTTTGACAGAAAGTAAAACTTCCATGAAAACTTTGTTAAGAAAAACATTTTACTTGGTTACTTGGGATTAAGCAGTTCAATCAATTCAAAAATCAAGCTGACGTAATCGAATGCCTTTGCCTTTGTCACCAACACAATTCTGTACTCCCCCAGTCCTGTAGACTCCCCCTCAACTAGTCAAATGGTTACATCAATGACTTTATGCTCACCATCATCATCCTAAGTTTCAGGATGTCTTTTGGACTTGGTGAAACACTTTCCAAAACAACATTGTGTGGGACATTATCTCCCCCTTGATCATCAAGTCGTTGAATCAAAAGACTTATCAGTTATCAAACAACTCATTTCTCCTGTAGATGTCATTCCCTGTCATGTGCTATGAACCACCACTATTAACAAACCAAATTGTATTAATAGTCCCTCTTGGTTAATCCTGCACATTAAACAAGAAGCATTAGTCGAAAATGGAAACCCAAGCCATGGTAGTCATGGGTCGTCCATCTGTATCAAAATAAATGACTTCACGCAATTCACAGTCGAATCTCTCCTCAATTTTTGGAGATTGCTCCGTTGAGTTAGAAACAGAAACTTTTATTTTCCAAACACTCTTCTGTTCATTAAGTTCCTTTCTCTGAAAAAGTGAAGTGTTTGAACATTCTGGTTCATTTGAAACAAGATACGATTGTGAAACCTCTTGTTGTTCTAACAATTTTCTCAATCTTCTGTTTCTTCTCCGTCTCTAAGGTCGAGAGAGCCGAACCTTCGAATGTGAATTAAGAAACTTTGTACCAACAGAATTGTCACAACTGGTCTAGTCTTTGGTGTTTCAGAAGACTGGGTCTTTGAAGGACAATTCACACAAATGTGACCCTCTACACCACAAGAAAAATAACTTCTCCTATCAATAAACTTCCTTTCGTAAGGAGCTTTAGGAATCATATCTCTTGAACTCTAGAACTAGACGCTTCAGTTTGATTCACAGCTTTTGTTGACTGAATTTGTGACTTTGGTTTCACTGGTACATATGAAACTTTTACATCAGGTTTAGAAACATCGGGTTTCTTCACAAGAACAGATTTCACCACTGGCTTTGCTGGTGGTTTAAGAAAAGGTCTTCCTAACCTGGGATCTTCTAGACGCTTTCCCACATTCTTATCTGGACAATTTATCAAGATATGGCCAACAACCCCGCAATGAAAACATGTCCATCTTTCTTTGTAAACTCTGACATACTTCTCTCTCGGAACTCTTGTTGTACTATGTAGGTCCCGGTTCAGTGCGTGACGGATCTCTAGACTCGTGGTACGACACGATGATAACGTGCGAAATCCATGATCAACGTGCAACGTGTAACTCAATCAACAATATGGTGTAAATAATCCTCTTTGTATTTTCACTCAGAATATCAGTTTACAAGTTCTCTCAGTTTATGTTCTGTTCTGATCTATGCTCTCAGCTCTGATCTAGGCTCTTCTAAAACTGACATGTAAACCTCTATTTATAGGGTACCACAAAGACCACATGCAAACTTGTTAAGTTTGCCCCTAACAAGCTTAGGCGAACTTAGCAAGTTCGCTTCGCCTATCAAGTTCGCTCTAAGTTCCTTAGGCGAACTTGACAGCTTCGCTAACTTACAACATAGAATTTCAGCGACAGTTACAAAACATGCTCTAACAAAAGGATTGGGAAAGTGGCTTACAGACTCGAGTTACCTCCATCACTTGGCAATGTGCATCCTACATTTCATGTGTCCAATCTAAAGAAATGTCTTGCTGATGAGAATCTCCATATACCTCTTGACGATTTGCGTATTGACGAAACGATGCACTTCGTTGAGAGACCTGTAGAGATCATGGATCGTGAGATCAAACAACTCAAGTGAAGCCGTATCCCTATTGTAAAAGTTCGTTGGGAATCTAAACGTGGTCCTTCACTTGGGAACATGAGGACCAGATGAAGCTCAAGTACCCCCACCTCTTTGCTGATTCTGTCGCCTCAACTAGCTAAATTTCGGGACGAAATTCCCTCAACATGGGGATACTGTAATATTTTTTATTTTATTACCTTTATTTTCAGTTGAATGTAACACATTTCAAATCCAATTCTAGTGCAATGTTTTAAAATTCATTCGTGCAAGCAACTAAACCCTAGGTGTCAATGCAAACTCATGAGATTTATACTTAAACACATCATTCAAACCCTAAAATACAATTCATAAGTTTGACATAAAGACACCCGGTCCAAGTTGAAACAAAATTCAAGGGTTTACATATTGGTCCTATATATATATATATATATATATATATATATATAAATTAAACATATGTAGTTTCAACCCACTTATTAAACATATGTAAATTGTATAAACTAATAAAATATTTCAAAACTCACTTATTCATAAGATTTATATAGTTTTAAACCAAAAAAAAAAGTTATAAATATATACAGATGTAATCACGTACAAATTAAATAAATTAGTTTCAACCCTTTATCATTTTGGATCCTCAAATTGAACCTACACCTTTGAATTGAACCCTTTGACCCAATTTTGACCCCATTCATTACAACATGACCAATTTGGACCTTATTTGACTTCCTAAAGTCAAACAGAGCAACTCCTCACATATTTCATAGTAGAAATCGATCGAGCCCAACTAAGTTGGACCTATGTCGAACCCTAGAGCATTACGACCTCGTCCCAGCCCACTAACCATCCTAATTCGATCAATTCAGCGGCAGAATTCGAATTTTAAACAAGTTTGACTCGTCAGAGTCTAACCGAGCCTCAATCATTTCCTAATTAGGAAATTCGAGCAAAATCAATCCCGCAAATCACGTCCAAACGATCCTCAGATGTATTCAGACCAAGTACAAGGCCCGATACATTTCTAATTGATTTGATTCACACGTATAACGCCCTGACAGCCGTTATTTCCGAATCACAAATCAATTCGTCTAATTAGAGTGAAATTAATCGATTTAAATCAGTCACACACTTGCGCAATCACCATTTCAAACTCTCTGAACATTCAACCGATCCTCATTTCGCATCCGGAGTCCTGTCGAGTAGCAAGAACAGTGTAATCTTCGTTCCAGCCATCCTCACTCGTCTCTGCACCAAATCACGTGAGTTTTGTGCCTACAGTTTCGTAATCATATAGCGATCAAAAGCCATCTGTTAATTTCGCAAGACAGAGGGCATCGAACTTGATTTCCCTTTGAATCCATAACTTGTTTTATACGGGTTCAAAGTATGATTCTGGTTCGATTGATTTAGCGTATTTTAAATTTTAGATTACTTGTTTAACCAGCGAAACCACCCTATCCAGATGGTAAGTCACTGCACCACTGGACTCGAAACCCACAGTTCCACGTTTTTTTTTGCGTGTTTTCCCTTAACCGGACCCGGCCATTATAGTCATGGGTGTAAACCCATTCAGAACTAAACCTAGTAACGAATACCTCCCCTGGTCCAGTGGTAACATAATCAACCCACACAGGAACCACCTGGGTTCGAGCCGTGTGGCCTGTTAGTTTTTTTAAATCAACTTTTACAACTCCAAAATTTATATAAAAATCATTTTTATGAATTCCACATTAATTAGAACAGAATACAAAAAGGTTTACAATTTTTGCATAAAAATCTCTATTTTTTTAAAATTTAATTGTTAACTACTCAATTTAAATTATATTATTTTTGAGTAATTTATTTACCTAATGTATTAAATATTGTGACAAAGTTTTATAAATATTTCTTACAAGGTTTTATAAAATTTGAGTTATTTCAAAAGATAAATAAATAAATAAATTTATTTATTATTTATATAAATACACTTAGAGTTTGAATTATATTTAAGATTATTATTTTGAACCAATATTTACACCTCTTTATAACAAAAATAAATAAAGTAAAAATTATTTATTTACTTTACAAATATAATCTTCACTCTATTTTCTAACTAAATAAATAAATAATTATTATTTGATTTATTTAGTTATTCAAACCCAAACTCTAATTCAATTATTTTAAAACTATTCATTTCAATTTCTCATTTTATAAAAACACTTATGCAAACCCCAATTACCTACACACTCCTTTACATAATACAACACAAACCCTTTGTACACACATCCATTTCAATCATAGACTTGAGCATAGACTATTGTACACATTATTAATCTAGATCCTTATATATTACACACTAGGTTAACGTTGTGAGATTGCAAGGATTCCTTTGCTACCTAGTCTCTCGTGCTAGCTACACCTTTTATTCAAGTGAGTATTACATAGCCCCTTTTCACACTTTTACACTTTTTGGGGTGAAACATGAACACTATACATACAATGATTTACATTTTTACAAACTACACAAATACAAAATCCAATTTACATGCATGTGTGAAAATTTGAGCTTTATGTTTGAGTACTAGGTGTGTTAACTGTTTGTGTGCAAATTCATGTGCAATCATTAACTATACAAGTCGACGGTTAACAATGATAGATCCAGTTAGGGTGATTGTTACCGACAACACAATTGTTTTTGCATGCTAGTTACAAAGGTTTGATTGCACTACTTGGTTACACAATAGTAACTCTCCATATTTGCCTTATTTTATCATTGTAAGGATTTGTTTACTCACATCTATATACTATCTATGTACAAACCTATGTATGCTCATCAACTTTTTAGTTGACTTTATTTTATTCATGTTTCAGGTGCTAATGTGTGAGTTTGATCAAGACATGCTACATTTAAGTTTGGACTTAGTTAAATTTAAACAAAGAATATTATGTATTTCATTTACATACTTGTTTGAATTTGGTTGTGTTTGATTTGGTTTGAAATGAAATTTGATGATTAATATATTACAATTTAGTCAACCTTGAGCACATGAACAATCTACATGTCCCACCCCGACGTATTCCGACGTCGGTTGGGGTGTGACAATATAAAACATTATTTTTAATTTTCCAGGTCCTTTTCAAGTAATTTTTAGCATTTTTAATTCTTTTACGCCTAGATTTTCTACTATAAGAAGACTTAGACGACACATTTGAATTTAATGAAATTTGGGAGACGATTCTTCATTACAGTTAATTGTTGTCAGTTTACAACTTTTTGAATCATGATTTGAAGCACCACAACTAAAACAAACTTTATCACAAGACGCATTAGCCTGATAATTGTCATCACAAGATGAAGATGATTGTGATGTTGAGGCATCTGAACATGATACGATTCTTTCTGCAATAACTTTGTCTTGAAGACTTTGTTCTTCCTTTAATCTGAAAAATTCCATGTTGCTCATGGTTTCACGTGGTACATCATTTATAATAATTCTTGCACTTTTAAACTTGGTAACACATGGCACATCATTCAAAGATTTAGGAATAAAAGGTAAAGTATTTTTAAATTTAGAAATGTCACATCCCAATCCCATATGCTCAGAAGGCATAGAATCAAAATAAAAATTTTCAACATGTTCACAAATATTTGGTTTAGACACGGACATATTATTACATCCATCCAACACATGTTCATTTAAAACAGTTCTAGAGCAAGTACTCTCATCACAATCATCCTCTGAAGTTACACAATTTGACACTGCATATGAAGCAAAACTGTCAGAATTTGAGGATGTAATATAATCATCAGCAGATAAGGTACACACAAAAGGAGTAGGAACATGTGCAACAGGCATGTCAGCAAATCTTCCTGATTTAGAATAAGGTGGTGGATGAGAATAATAACCAAGACCCTCTGTGCCTTTTCTATTAAATTGTTTATTAGTTATACCAAACAAAATTTTCTGATCCATATCCATGTGGTCAACTTGTAATTTAGCCTTTTCTTCCTTTTGGACTCTTTCACTTAGAATTTTATTGTTAATGGTTTGAGTATTAAGTTGCACAATTAAAGAACAATTTTCTCCAGAAATGTCATGAATTTTCTTTAAGTACAATTTCTCATTTTTGGCCACAAAGTCATACATCACCTTAATGTGATCTCGGTCATCAATCAAAGCTTGATTGATGAATCTATGTTTCTGAATTTCATTTAAACAAGATCTAGCACTACAAAGTTTAGAGATAACCTCAGCAGGTACAACAGTGAGATCCTCGACTGGCTCAATCATGAAACATTTTCCCTTGTCCTCCACATCTGCCATCAAGGCTTTGTTAGCAGCATCCCCGGCTTGTTTACCCCAATGATAGTGTCCATCAGCTTGACAAACAAGAGATGTGGAACTTTAAGATGTGCTTGTCTTGGGAGGATTAGCAACCTGCTTTCCTGAGCAAGTCTTCTTCTCATGCTGATCCTTGAAGGAAGGTTCTTTGCAGTTTCTTGCAAAATGACCCAGCTGGTCACAATTGTAGCACCTCACCTTCTTGATATCAAACCCAAGAGTCTTTCCCCGCTTGAATCTATCCAAACCCGTCCTTTTAATGAATCTCTTGGCTCTTAAGGTCAGCATGGACATGCACCAATCAATGTCCATTTTCTGCAAATCATCAGGATTGATCTACTCCAAGTCATCAGGTTGAAAACTGACCGGTGTCAAGTTTATGTAAATTAAAGCATCATAGCATGACATGAAGGCAGTCATGATTGGGACATATTCATCAGGAATCATGGTAATAGTATTTTGAGGAGCAGATGAACTGGTAGACTGAATAGCAGCAACTGAAGGAGGAACATCAGTCTGGAAGTATGAGCTAGTGGAAAAGATTGATCCAGCAATAAGAGCTGTGTTTCCAGACTGGTTGGTGGGAGTGACTGCTCCTTTCTTGATCTCAATCTCATAAGATTCAAGGTTGTAGACTTCTAGTTGAGATAAGGCACTCAGATTTTCAGTCTTCTTGATCGTGATACGGTACATGTTCCATTCCCCAGGGAGAGCATCTAGGAGTTTCTTATTTGGCTCCAGAGTAGGGTACTCAACACCCATTACCTTCATCCTTGACACAATGCTTGAGAAATGGTTGATCACATCAGACATTGATTCACCTCTGACACTGTTGAACATCTCATATTGCTTCTTAATCAGATCTCTCTTACTTTCCCTAACTTCAGCACTTCCCTCAAATCCGGTACACAAGGCCACCCATAAGTCCTTTGTTGTGGTGTACTCAACAAAAGTGTTAAAGATATCCATAGGAAGAGCCATAGCAATAGTTCCATTGGATTTGTTGTCTTGGGCAATCAAAGCAATATCTTTTTCATCATCTTCAGCCACAGTCTTAGGACGCTGAACATCAGCAGTAATGATAACTGGTTTGTGAGGACCGTCTTTGATGGAGTTCAAAAGTGTATGATCATGGAATTGAAAGAAGGTCTTCATCCTCTTTGTCCAATCATCAAAGTCTCTTGTGGACACAAGAATAAGTGGTTTGTTCCCTCCAGAAAACTCATTTGAGCTTGAAGTTTCCATTATCTCAGAAATCGAAACTAAAACAGTGACTAGTTTCAGGTGGACAAGATTAATCGAAACAACTAGTTTCGTTTGAGAAACTTCGCCCAAAACTTCTAGTTTCGATAGAGAAATACAGAATCTAAAACAACTAAAATCCAATAGTTTTGATTATGAACACTTAACCTAAAATCCAGCAACCTCAGCAGAAACTACCTAGTTTCGATTGAAACTAGTTTTGATACCCAAGTTTCGGGTAAACATGCTGCACAAAGTAGTTTCGGTAAGAGTAAGACAGCAGGCTAGTTTCGATTGTACCTTCCCCAGACAATAAGTACAGACAAGAAGTTTCAATGACCAATGAAGTTCAGAGAATGTTCCCTAGCAGTATCGATGCCTTCTTCCCAAACTCATAAAAACTCCATTGTTGAAAAGCTCCAGAAATCAATATCACAAAAATGACAATCCAATCCAGTAAAAACCTTCGTCTAACACTCCCGATTACTAAACCAACCTCCGATTTTGAAAACACGCACAAAAACCTTCAGGTTTCGATGAAACAGTAACGATTGCAATGAAACAGTGCTCGTAGAATCAAGATGCAGAAAACTTCAATAAAAACAGCGAAAAACACCTAGAATCGATCACAAAAACCTGATAATACTCAGAAACAAGAGCATAAAGCTCTGATACCAATTGTAGGTCCAGATTTCACTCAAAATCTCACAGGTGATCGATTCTCCACACACAAAGGCGGAAACAGTGTGTATGGAGGTGAAACAAAAGGTAGAATCAGAAATGGTGAAGCTAACAGGCGAACCACTCTTAAGAAATCAACACAAATAGATATGAAATTGTAATAACAATGCATAAACAAACGCAAATTGTATTGATTCAGAGAAAACTGTGAAAAAGAAATGTTCAGGGTTACAACCGCTACTCACACCCTAAACATTCTCAAACTGGGCTATTTACAGTAGTAGACAGCCATCGAAACTATGCTAACCGAAACTACTAGTTTCGGTTGAGCATTTACAAGTGATAGAACAAACTATCGAAACTACTATTTATCGAAACTACTAGTTTCGATTGAACAAATCTCAATCGAAACTAGGTAGTTTCGATGGCCTAGACTTAGCTAAATAAAACAGTAAATTACATAAACTGAAATTACAATAAAAGAAACTAATCTAACATTGTTCAAAATACAATAATGACAACAGCTTAAATAAAAATACATGACTCTACATGCCGTGTCCGCCCAGCGCCACCGTCAGTCGCCTTGCGCACTTCCGGCTGCCACCACAGCTGCACCCTGCCTCCCTTCAACTCGCTACCATCGTCCGACCCTCGCCGATCCTTACCCGAGGTTGCTACACATGCCGGCCACCCAAGGTGGGTTCGGCCGAACCTCCCTCAATTCGAAAACACTCATAAAATGACAATAGCATTAACGCGTAAGATTTACAAGATTATACTTCAATTCCGGGTGACTCGTGTGGATCAAATCACCAACGAACTCCTTCATCTCGGCCTAAGTCCTCGCGTGAAACCCTACTACCGAAAATGCTTTAACAATGGTTTAACGAATGAATACACGAAATGAGGGACGAAAGATTGAGACTTTTTACCTTGGAATTGCGTTGGAAGCTCGAAACCCTCGTCTTGTCTCTCTCTCTCGATCACGGCAGCCACAAACACAAGAAATTGGGACTCCCCCCTTGCCGTAACCCTATAGGGGTGTTTGTGCCGGACCGGGCTCGGCCCCTATGCGCTACCGGACTCTACACTCGGGCTTAATTCTTTTATAAAATGCACCTTAGAGTCTCGATAATTACACAATAACCCTCCCTTAATTATTTACAACACGATAAGGCACTAACCCCGTCAAGTCTCCTTCCCTCGCGACCCGTTATTTACAAAAATTACTAACCCACTTTCTAAACGAGAAACTGGGATGTTTCAAGTTATCCCCCCTTAAAGAGGTTTCGTCCTCGAAACCTACGTCATCTGGAAACAGATGTGGATAACGTTCACGCATATATGCTTTCGGCTCCCAAGTAGCTTCGGATCCCTTACGATGCTTCCAATGCACTTTAACGATAGGGATCACTTTCCTTCGCAATCTCTTTTCCTTCCTATCCAGTATAGCCACTGGTTCCTCAACATAATTCAACTTATCATCCACCACAATGTCGTCTAACTGTACGTGTTATGTAGCATCCGCCAAACACTTCCGTAAATGGGACACGTGAAACGTTGGGTGTATCCCTGCCAATGCATCTAGCAACAGCAGTCTGTAGGCGACACTACCAACACGTTCCTCTATCATAAATGGTCCAATATATCTCGGACTAAGCTTTCCACGTTTCTGGAAACGGATAATGCCCTTCCAGGGAGACACCTTAAGCATCACATAATCTCCTGCATTAAACTCTATAGGTCGTCGTCTCTTATCGGCGTAAGACTTCTGCCGATCCTGAGCGGCTTTCATCCTTTGCTTCACTAGCTCGAACTTCTCAAAAGTTGCTTTTGTAACGTCTAAACTCCCTAACTATTTATGTCCAATCTCTCCCCAGCACACCGGGGTTCTACACCTTCTCCCATAAAGCATCTCATACGGTGAAATCCCAATAGTCGCATGATAACTATTGTTATAAGATAATTCTGCCAACGGTAGGTGACCATCCCTTGCACCTCTGAATTCAATCACACATGCACGCAACATGTCCCTCAACGTTTGTATCGTCCGCTCTGACTGTCCATCAGTCTAAGGGTGATACGCAGTACTAATGTGCAACCTTGTTCTCATAGCTTCATTGAACCTCTTCCAAAACTTGGACGTGAATCTCGTATCCTGGTCGGATACGATAGAAATCTGCACTCCGTGCCTAGCAAGAATCTCATTAACAAACACTTCGGATAACCTTTCCGATGAGAAAGTTTCCTTAATCGGTAGAAAATGAGCGCTTTTCGTCAACCGATCCACTACTACCCAAATGGTATCGTGCCCTTTAACCGTCTTAGGCAATTTCGTAATAAAATCCATTGTAATATGCTCCCACTTCCATTTTGGAATCTCTAAAGGTTGGATTTTTCCATAAGGCTTCTGATGTTCTGCCTTAACTTGCAAACAGGTCAAACACTTGCTCACATACTGGATCACATCATGCTTCATTTTCGGCCACCAATAGTTGCCCGGATGTATCGAGTATCTCGACTTGTCCGCTTCGCCAAGTACATGCTCTCTAAACCCGCCAAACCTCGGTATCTAGATACGGTCATCCTTGACCCACACCCCTTGATTGTTCTCAGTCAACAGATCACACTGTCTAAAAAATCCTTTCTTCTTTTAGCCTTTCATCTCTCAAGGCTTCCGTCTGCACATCCTTTAGTAAGGTTAGAAAATATGACGCTATTACTAGTTGACACGCTTTAACTCTAATCGACGTGTGTTCTTCCTTTCGACTTAACGCATCAGCAACTACATTTGCCTTTCCCGGATGGTAAAGGATCTCACAGTCTTAATCCGTAATTAGCTCTAACACCTTCTCTGCCTCATGTTCAACTCTTTTTGCTCAAAGAAGTACTTCAAGCTCTTATGATCTGTGTAGATCGTGCACTTGATTCCGTACAAGTAGTGTCTCCACAACTTGAGTGCAAACACCACCTTCGCTAACTCTAAATCATGAGTAGGGTAATTCAGTTCATGCGTCTTCAATTGCCTTGACGCATACGCTATCACTTTCCCTCGTTGCATTAACACGCAACCTAACCCCAAATAAGACGCATCCGAATACACCACTAAGTCGTCCGTTCCTTCCGGTAATGTTAACACTAGTGCTTCAGTCAACCGCTTCTTTAACTCTTGAAATGCACCTTCTTGATCCGGTCCCCAAGCAAACTTCACTCCCTTTCGAGTCAACTCAGTTAATGGTGTTGCCAGCTTAGAGAAGTCCTTGATGAACTTCCTGTAATAACCGGCTAACCCTAAGAAGCTACACACCTCTGTTGGAGTCTTAGGAGCGTTCCACTTAACTACTACTTCAATCTTTGCCGGATCCACCATGATCCTTCTGGGTTAATAACATGCCCCAGAAACTGCACTTCCCGCAGGCAAAACGCACACTTTGAGAACTTAGCGTAAAGCTTTTCTGGTCTCAACGTCTCTAACACTTCTCGTAGATGATCTCCATGCTCCTCCTCACTCTTAGAGTAAATTAGAATATCATCGATAAACATAATTACCAATCTATCCAGCATTGGATGACACACACGGTTCATCAAGTCCAGGAATGCTGCCGGAACATTCGTCAATCCAAAGGACATAACCAAGAACTCATAATGTCCATAGCGTGTCCTAAATGTCGTCAGATTAAATATCTTCTTCCCTAACCTTCAGCTGATGAAATCCTGACCTCGGTTCTATACGTGAAAATCACTTTGCTCCTTTTAAATCGAACAAGTCATCGATACGTGGTAACGGATACTTGTTCTTAACCGTCAACTTATTGAGCTCCCGGTAGTCGATGCACATACGCATGCTACCATCCTTCTTCTTTACAAACAATACCGATGCACCCCATGGTGATATACTTGGTCTTATGAACCCTTTGTCCAACAAGTCCTAAAGTTGCTCCATGAGCTCCTTCATCTCTGTCGATGCCAATCGATACGGAGCTTTAGCAACCGGCTGAGCTCCTAGCTATAGATCGATCTGGAATTCGATCTCTCGTTCCAGTGGCACTCCCGTCAAATCATCAGGGAAGACATCCGCAAACTCCTGCACCACTGGAACCTCCGATAAATCCACACTTTTTGCTCCTATATTGGTGACATAAACTAAGTATGCCCCGCACCCACACCGCAACGACTTCACCGCCTTCATCATAGAGATAACTCTCGGTAGAGAGCTCACTCTGTCTCCATACACTGTCACCATCGTTCCTTCTAAGGACTTTAACCTTATCATTTTCTGTAGGCAAACAACGTCCGCATCGAACGCGGCCAACCAATCCATCCCCAGCACAACGTCGAATCCTCCTAAAGCAATAATAAATAATCTGACAGGGAACCTATTCTAGATCAATAAAACAGTCATCTAATGCTTCAATGACTCTGGTGGGTGATCCCACCGCGGTCTCAACACTAAACGGATTTTCAATCATCCTAGCCTTCTGTGACACCCAGTAGTCCAGGTCAATACCCATAGTCATATTTGCACATTCCTATTTTATATTTCTTGGAATATTATCTTTGACATAGTATTGTCAGGAGTCTAGCAAAGGGACAAGTGTCATATTCAGTAATTTTTAAGAATTACTAGAAAATAAACGATAATAACCCGCATTGAACGTTCGTTGGTGATTAACGAGATTTTATTCCGGTAAAAGTCTAGGGACACGTTTTAATATAAAAACGTATGTATTGGTGACTAAACCTTAAAACATGGACATAAAAATGTTGGTTGCATGACCTTGAGTTATTTTATGTGTATACATGTATACTATAGTTAAAGTAATAACTATGTCGGGTATTTACTAGCAGATTATTAAAGCTAGTCAAACTACACAAAATGTAGAACGTCTTAATAATCAAAGATATTAAAGCCGGTATTAATTTCGGGTAATATACCGCATCTAAATCAATCACATCATCATCATGATGACTTCTTTGCTTACAATTCACTCCAACATCAAGTCGTGATGATGATGACTTGTTGAGATCTATACTCAAACCCTGTTTCATCTAATATTTATATATATATATATATATATATATATATATATATAAATATCTAGGTATATAGATATATAAAGTTTAAATCATTAAAGTTACTACACCAAATACCAGATCACGGGAGCACCTACCGAGTTTACACCATCCAAACCTATCTAACTAGCCATGAGAATGCAACTAGTGATTGGAACAAGACCCAAACCCCCTACACCCCATTTACGGCCGAGATTTATGGGGCACCCACAATCTCTACCAAACCCATCACACCCCATGACAATTGTCATAGAACCATGCTCTTTCGTCCTCTTGGTCAAGCAAGAGTCATGTCCACCATCCTTGTAATAATTTGAGATAGTTGAACACTTCACTCCAACCCCCATATCTTGTAATGATGTCCCATGATTATCACCAACTCAATACTCTACCTATTTACTATATAAAGAGGTGTGTGTGGAAGAAAAACAAGAGCTTTGCTCTTGTCCTTTCTCCCTTTCTCGGCTCAAATAACACACACACATACCCACAAATTCAAGTGTCAAGCCCTAGTACTTCAAGAAGAAATCACCCTCTGTAACATCCCAAATAATAGAAAGTAAATAAAAAGGAAAAAAACAAGTGGGCTTGGCCCAGATTTCGGCCCATGGGCCGATATTAGAAGGAAACCCTTCTACATCTGCACACAGCCTCTCCCCATCCTCTCATTTGCGCAAGACTAGAAAGAGAAAGAGAGAGCTCAGTCTAGAGAGAGAAAGATCGGGATCAAGCTCAAAGTCTCAAAGATTTGTTGCTCACTACCTCTGGAGCATAAAGAAACAGGAAAGAAGCAGTAACAGGTAATCGCTATACCTAAATCTGAGTTTTTGTAACTTTCGGGTTAAAGGGTAAAAATCGAGTGAAGAGGTAGATTTTACGTGTGAAACTTGAAACAAACCACATATTTGGGTTCATGGGAAGTAAAGGAACGTTTCGAACGTAAAAAGTTCAAAGCTTGATCGATTAGAATAAATGGCCAGATCTAGGGTTTCTGTTTGGGGAAGATGACTGAGTCATCGAAACTACATAGTTTTGATAGACAAAGTATGACTCGAAACTACCGAGTTTCGATTGTAGCAGACCCATCGAAACTACATAGTTTCGATACAGACCCTAAACTTAAACTACTAAGATTTTACACAAGTCACCACTCGAAACTACATAGTTTCGATAGGCAAAGTATGACTCGAAACTACATAGTTTCGATAGACAGAGTACCACTCGAAACTACATAGTTTCGATAGACAAAAGTATAACTCGAAACTACATAGTTTCGATAGACAAAGTATGACTCGAAACTACATAGTTTCGATAGGCAAAGTATGACTCGAAACTACCTAGTTTCGATAGAAAGGGTATGACTCGAAACTACGGGGTTTATACTTAGTAATGTCTAGTGTCATTTAGGAGCAATACCTTATGCATATAACTTTATTATACAGATCGTGAGTAACCCTAGTGACGCTCAGTGACCAATTGAGAGCATTTCTGAGACCACCCATCAGGTGAGTTCAAGATCCCTATTTTACTGTTTTAGGGTGGTGTGCATACTCAAGAATTAGACGTTTATAAATAAATGTATATTATTTAATTAAACGTTTTGTAAGAAAGAAAGATAACGGTTGTTAAACCGAATGTTTTGACAGGAAGAAAGATAACGGTTGTTAAACCGAACGTTTTGAAAGAAAGAAAGAAAGAAGAATGGTTTATTTAACTATATGTTTTATAAACAAGAGAAAGAGAAGAAAGAATGGGTTATTTAACTATATGTTTTATAAACAAGAGAAAGAGAAGAAAGAATGGTTTACTTAACTATATGTTTTATAAACGAAGAGAAGAATAATAAGTCAAATACATTGTCTAATCTGTAAGAGTATGCTTATACGACGAAAGACTTGGAGTAGTAGCGTAGTCCTAGAGGCTAGTGCTACTCTAAGCATAGTAGCAAGTCTTGAGGTAGTAGTATAGTCCTTGAGACTAGTGCTACCCGAAGCCGATGCTGCGTCATGGACAAGTCCATGATGTACCATGAGAGAAATCGGGACAGTGCTCGGCAGGGCATTGTAACGAGGATGTTGCAACTGGTTAAGATGAGTAACGACGGTTACTCTAGCGGCGACGGTCGCTAAGAAAGAATGAAGAAGCCCGCTTGGGGGCACAGAAAGTCGGTTATCGGCCTTTGGACGTTGAGCCTTAGGGAACAATAACCGCGAGAAAGAGTTCCTTCAGGAAGTAAGAACGAAGAAGCCCGCTCGGGGGCACAGAACAGATTGTAGACATTAATGTATGACTTAAAGAAAAGAGTACAAAGTAAATACGTATGAATATAGAAGAAGAAAGAAAGATTTTTATACGTATGTATTTTAAAGAAGGAAGACATATTTTAATGTGTATGTATTTAAAGAATAAAGAAAGATTTCATTGTATTACGTGTATAATATAATACGTATATTTAAAAGGGAAAATCCTTTTTATATATATATAAAGCTAAAGAAAACTTGAACTCACCAGCGTTAGCTGACTATTTTAGTATGCACATCAGGTAGCAAAGGAAAGGAAAAGAAATGATGCCGCGAGGGCTTAGGAGTGAATGGCTGGATGGCTGCTGCTGATGAAGACTGACATCCCCATTTGCTAGTTTTAGATTGTTGAACTATGTTTAAATTTTAAGTTTTAATTGACTCTGAATTTTGTAAAGACTTCCGCTGTTAGTTTAATGTTTGATTCAAAGTTTAAGAACTATGTATATGCAATGTTTGCCAACTGTGAGAGGTACCCGGTTTGGGTTCTTTCAAGTTGGTATCAGAGCCATAGTTTGAGAGATTCGGACATTCGCCAAAATGTCTGAACTTGAACTGAGAATGGGACAGAAGAATGGGATGTCAGTCAGAACAGCCAAGCCACGAAAGGAGAACAGTAAGGCCTTAGTAATTAGTGACTGTAGAAACAGTAAACAGTAAAGGGCCTTAGAATAGTAAGGTAGTCCATGTCCTAGTTTAGAAACATAGACACCAAATACCTTAGAATAGAAAGTAGAGCGAAGGTGCCTTGATGTAGAAACTCTGGACTTGAGTACAAACGTCACTCTGACGGGGAATGTTCAGAACCCAGGAAGTAAAGTAAATTCGTAATTTCATACCGGTCTCTGTAATTAGTAATTTACATTACTCAAGGTGTTCTAAATAATTACCTATCAGGATAACATGAGTATCTCCTTGTTCGCAGTGAGAAAACGTCATGGCTAGAAGGAAAGGTGCAAAGGGGGGAGCCGGTACGGGACGTAGGGGCAGGCCCCGTGTCAACCGGGTTGAAATAGAAGAAAGTGAACCCTCTGTTCATGGGTCGGTGTCGATCCATACTACTAATGAGGATGCTCCGAGTAACCCCGGAGCACAGGATGAAGAAGGCTTAGTTTTGGAGCCAATTGTCAGGAAAGCGATAGCCAACGAAGTGGCTGCAGTTCTGAAGAATACTCTACTTGCAGCACTCGCTGAAGCCCTGAAGACTGTGGAAGGGGAGAGAGAAAGGGGCTTACGGGCCGAAGATATAAATATGATCGAACCTGAGTCTGAAGGTGAGGACTCTGACTATGAAGAGAAACGCGGATGCGACTACAAGTCCTTTCGAAATTGTGATCCGCCAACTTTTGATGGGAAGAAAGATGCTATTGCCGCATACTACTGGATTGACCGCATGACTGCAGTCATTAAGATGAGTGAATGCCGTGCTGACCAAGCGGTAGGGTTTGCCGCTCATTCTTTCGCCTTCGAGGCACTGAGCTGGTGGGAGAATGTGAAGAAAGCTAAGTCTGAAAGGGATATTGATAGAATGAGGTGGGAAGATCTAAAAACACTGGTTATTCAGAAGTTCTGTCCCCAAAATGAGATTGATAAGATGGAAGAAGCCTTCGTGGAACTCAGGGCTGGTAGCCTGACTCATCGACAGTTCACCTCCAGGTTTAATGAGTTAACTCAGCTGGTTCCCCACTTGGTGAACACAGAAGAAAGAAGGATCAAATGCTATATCCAGAAGCTACCTCCAAGAGTTCGCACAATCATTAATGCCAACACCCCTGGAGACTTTGACTCGGTGGTGGCTATGAGTGGAAAGATTTTTGATGATGTGGCCGCAGAAGGCGTAACCCCCGCTGAAACTCAAAAGAAATGGTCTAACGCCACTAAGCGCTCGGGCGGGGATTGGTCTGCCTCAAAAAGTAAGAAGCCAAGACCGGAGGAAAGGGTCAACTGTAGCAAATGTGATAGGCCACATCTTGGGGAGTGCAAGTATGGGTTGAACATATGTTACCGTTGTGGCAAGACCGGGCACATCTCTCGTGAATGTCCCAACGCTCCCGGTTCTGCAAACAATAGAAAGTGCCACAACTGTGGTGGATCAGGACATTTCTCCAAGGATTGCCGTAAACCAAGAACAACAAACAATGAGAAGGCAAAGGAGGCTGAGAAAGGGGGAGCAAGAACCAGAGCCTATGCCCTGACACAGGAGGAAGCAAGGGGAGATCCCAACGTGGTGTCAGGTACGTTCATCCTTGGCCACACCTTTGTTTCTGTTCTGTTTGATTCAGGTGCTAGTAAAAGTTTTATATCCTCCTCGTTCTGTAAAAGACTGAAATACAAAACTTCCAAGATAGAAAGAGCCTTTAATGTTGAGACTGCAGTGGGTAGAAACACTAAAGTGGTAGAGTTGGTAGACGATCTTACCATAAAGATAGAGGGCCATAGATTTCCGGTTAGATTATTCGTTATAGCCTTGGGAGGATTCGATGTAGTACTGGGAATGGATTGGTTATCTGCCAATGAAGCTCGGATTGTGTGTAAACGAAAAGTGATTCAGCTCAACGCTCCTGACGGCAGCGAGGTCGTAATTTATGGGGAACGAGACATTCCGTTGACTAATGTAATCTCACAAATGAAAGCAGAAAAGTATATGAGGCGTGGGTGTGAGGCCTACTTGGCGTACGTGATCGATAAAGACGTAAAAGTAAAAGAGTTAAGCGAAGTACCCGTGGTGTGCCATTATCCGGAAGTGTTCCCTGAGGAACTGCCCGGATTGCCGCCTGATCGGGAGACAGAATTCCAAATAGATTTAATGCCAGGTGCCCAGCCCGTTGCCAAAGCACCTTACCGGCTAGCGCCACTTGAGATGAAAGAGCTGATGACCCAACTGGAAGAACTTTTGGAAAAGGGATTTATCAGACCGAGCATTTCACCATGGGGTGCTCCGGTGCTGTTTGTCAAGAAGAAAGATGGTGCCATGAGAATGTGCATCGACTACAGAGAATTGAACAAAAGAACTGTGAAGAATAAGTACCCACTACCCAGAATCGACGATCTATTCGACCAATTACAGGGCGCCAAATGGTTCTCAAAGATCGACCTGCGGTCAGGTTATCATCAACTAAAGGTAAGAGAGGAAGACATACCTAAAACCGCATTCCGAACGCGATATGGACACTACGAGTTCCGAGTGATGTCCTTTGGGCTTACAAATGCTCCCGCAGCCTTCATGGATATGATGAACAGAGTGTGTCGACCAATGTTAGACCGGTCAGTGATAGTCTTCATCGACGATATACTCGTATATTCTAAGAGCAAGGGTGATCATGCATGTCACCTGCGAGAAGTTCTAGACACATTAAAGACAGAGAAGCTTTATGCTAAGTTCACGAAATGCGCGTTCTGGCTAAAGGAAGTCCAATTCTTAGGTCATGTGATTAACGCTGAAGGCATCATGGTAGACCCAGCAAAGATTGATGCAGTGTGGAATTGGGAAATTCCGAAAACACCAACGGATGTACGAAGTTTTCTAGGTTTGGCAGGCTACTACCGGAGGTTTATACAAGACTTCTCTAAGATAGCCTCACCTCTAACCAAATTGACTCGTAAGGACGTAAAATATGAATGGGGCCAGGCCCAAACCACTGCCTTCGAGGAATTAAAGAAGAGATTAACCCGAGCACCGGTGCTGACCCTACCCGATGGTAACGAGGACCTAGTGGTGTATTCTGACGCCTCAGGCCAGGGGTTAGGCTGTGTGCTTATGCAACGAGGAAAGGTGATTGCGTATGCATCACGACAATTAAAGACTCACGAAGTCAACTACCCGACTCACGACCTTGAACTCGCGGCCGTTGTCTTTGCCTTAAAGATTTGGAGACATTACCTCTATGGAGTCAGATGCACCATCTACTCCGACCACAAAAGCTTGAAGTATTTCATCGAACAAAAAGAGTTGAACATGAGGCAGCGGCGATGGTTAGAATTATTGAAAGACTACGACTGTGAAATCCTTTACCACCCCGGAAAGGCGAATGTGGTGGCCGACGCCTTGAGTCGAAAGGAGGCGACAACTCCTATCGAAGTGAAATCCTATCAACTAATCGTGACTCCAGATCTTATGACAGAAATAGAACGTGCCCAAGATGAAGCCTTGAAAGAGGAAAATGTCAAGAGGGAAAGGATAGTGGGTCAGCAAGAAAAGTTAGAAACCAATGCTTATGGGGTACGAACTCGGTTCGGGAGGATGTGGATACCCAAGGGTGGCGAACTTAGAGTCAAAATCCTTGACGAGGCTCACAAGTCTCGTTACTCTATCCATCCCGGAACTAACAAGATGTACCATGATTTGAAGAAGGAATACTGGTGGCCCGGCATGAAAAATGATGTAACCGATTATGTGAGCAAATGCCTAACTTGCTCTCAAGTGAAGGCCGAACACCAGAAGCCGTGCGGAAAGATGCAACCACTATTCATTCCTGAGTGGAAGTGGGAACACATTACCATGGATTTCATAACCAAGCTACCGCGTACAGCTAAGGGACATGATACTATATGGGTAATTGTGGATAGACTGACGAAGAGTGCTCACTTCTTGCCCATGCGTGAGAGTTACTCGTCAGAAAAACTAGCAGAACTATTCATTAACGAGATCGTGGCCAGACACGGTATGCCATTGTCAATTGTGTCAGACCGGGACACGAGATTCACATCAAGGTTCTGGAGGCAATTCCATGAGGGAATGGGTACGAGACTTAATATCAGTACAGCTTACCACCCGCAAACCGATGGCCAGTCCGAAAGGACTATCCAAACTCTAGAGGACATGCTGCGGGCATGTATCATTGACTTTGGAGGTAGTTGGGATAGTCACTTACCACTGGCGGAGTTTTCTTACAACAACAGTTACCATGTGACCATTGGAATGCCGCCTTATGAGATGTTATATGGAAGGAAGTGTAGAACGCCCGTATGTTGGGGCGAAATTGGGCAGAAAGATTTCGCAAGCCTTGACGTAGTCAAAGCAACTTCTGAGAAGTTTGACCAAATCAAAGCGCGAATGAAAGCCGCTAAGGATAGGCAAAAGTCTTACGCTGATAAGAGAAGGAGAGACCTTGAATTCCAGGTTGGAGATAAAGTACTATTGAAGGTGTCTCCGTGGAAGGGAATAATTCGATTCCGAAAAAGAGGGAAACTAAGTCCGAGGTTTGTCGGACCATTTAAGATTGTGGCACGAGTTGGAAAGGTGGCTTATCGACTAGAACTGCCTGAAAAATTGAGTGGAATCCACCCTACTTTTCACGTTTCGCAATTGCGAAAGTGCCTAGCTGACGAATCGGCACAAGTGTCACTCGATGACATCGAAGTAGACAATAAGCTTAACTATATTGAGGAGCCCACAGCAATCCTAGACAGAAAAGAGAAGCGACTACGCAATAAAGTTATCCCGCTAGTCAAAGTTCAATGGAAACATCGAAAAGGATCAGAAGCCACGTGGGAGACGGAGTCGGAAATGAGGGAGTTGTACCCTCAGATGTTTGACCCATGAAAGGTTTCGAGGGCGAAACCTCTAATAAGAAGGGTAGACTTGTAACATCCCAAATAATAGAAAGTAAATAAAAAGGAAAAGAACAAGTGGGCTTGGCCCAGATTTCGGCCCATGGGCCGATATTAGAAGGAAACCCTTCTACATCTGCACACAGCCTCTCCCCATCCTCTCATTTGTGCAAGACTAGAAAGAGAAAGAGAGAGCTCAGTCTAGAGAGAGAAAGATCGGGATCAAGCTCAAAGTCTCGAAGATTTGTTGCTCACTACCTCTGGAGCATAAAGAAACAGGAAAGAAGCAGTAACAGGTAATCGCTATACCTAAATCTGAGTTTTTGTAACTTTCGGGTTAAAGGGTAAAAATCGAGTGAAGAGGTAGATTTTACGTGTGAAACTTGAAACAAACCACATATTTGGGTTCATGGGAAGTAAAGGAACGTTTCGAACGTAAAAAGTTCAAAGCTTGATCGATTAGAATAAATGGCCAGATCTAGGGTTTCTGTTTGGGGAAGATGACTGAGTCATCGAAACTACATAGTTTCGATAGACAAAGTATGACTCGAAACTACCGAGTTTCGATTGTAGCAGACCCATCGAAACTACATAGTTTCGATACAGACCCTAAACTTAAACTACTAAGATTTTACACAAGTCACCACTCGAAACTACATAGTTTCGATAGGCAAAGTATGACTCGAAACTACATAGTTTCGATAGACAGAGTACCACTCGAAACTACATAGTTTCGATAGACAAAAGTATAACTCGAAACTACATAGTTTCGATAGACAAAGTATGACTCGAAACTACATAGTTTCGATAGGCAAAGTATGACTCGAAACTACCTAGTTTCGATAGAAAGGGTATGACTCGAAACTACGGGGTTTATACTTAGTAATGTCTAGTGTCATTTAGGAGCAATACCTTATGCATATAACTTTATTATACAGATCGTGAGTAACCCTAGTGACGCTCAGTGACCAATTGAGAGCATTTCTGAGACCACCCATCAGGTGAGTTCAAGATCCCTATTTTACTGTTTTAGGGTGGTGTGCATACTCAAGAATTAGACGTTTATAAATAAATGTATATTATTTAATTAAACGTTTTGTAAGAAAGAAAGATAACGGTTGTTAAACCGAATGTTTTGACAGGAAGAAAGATAACGGTTGTTAAACCGAACGTTTTGAAAGAAAGAAAGAAAGAAGAATGGTTTATTTAACTATATGTTTTATAAACAAGAGAAAGAGAAGAAAGAATGGGTTATTTAACTATATGTTTTATAAACAAGAGAAAGAGAAGAAAGAATGGTTTACTTAACTATATATTTTATAAACGAAGAGAAGAATAATAAGTCAAATACATTGTATAATCTGTAAGAGTATGCTTATACGACGAAAGACTTGGAGTAGTAGCGTAGTCCTAGAGGCTAGTGCTACTCTAAGCATAGTAGCAAGTCTTGAGGTAGTAGTATAGTCCTTGAGACTAGTGCTACCCGAAGCCGATGCTGCGTCATGGACAAGTCCATGATGTACCATGAGAGAAATCGGGACAGTGCTCGGCAGGGCATTGTAACGAGGATGTTGCAACTGGTTAAGATGAGTAACGACGGTTACTCTAGCGGCGACGGTCGCTAAGAAAGAATGAAGAAGCCCGCTTGGGGGCACAGAAAGTCGGTTATCGGCCTTTGGACGTTGAGCCTTAGGGAACAATAACCGCGAGAAAGAGTTCCTTCGGGAAGTAAGAACGAAGAAGCCCGCTCGGGGGCACAGAACAGATTGTAGACATTAATGTATGACTTAAAGAAAAGAGTACAAAGTAAATACGTATGAATATAGAAGAAGAAAGAAAGATTTTTATACGTATGTATTTTAAAGAAGGAAGACATATTTTAATGTGTATGTATTTAAAGAATAAAGAAAGATTTCATTGTATTACGTGTATAATATAATACGTATATTTAAAAGGGAAAATCCTTTTTATATATATATAAAGCTAAAGAAAACTTGAACTCACCAGCGTTAGCTGACTATTTTAGTATGCACATCAGGTAGCAAAGGAAAGGAAAAGAAATGATGCCGCGAGGGCTTAGGAGTGAATGGCTGGATGGCTGCTGCTGATGAAGACTGACATCCCCATTTGCTAGTTTTAGATTGTTGAACTATGTTTAAATTTTAAGTTTTAATTGACTCTGAATTTTGTAAAGACTTCCGCTGTTAGTTTAATGTTTGATTCAAAGTTTAAGAACTATGTATATGCAATGTTTGCCAACTGTGAGAGGTACCCGGTTTGGGTTCTTTCACCCTCTATACCCCTCTTTCTCTCGGTTTTAACCAGCCCCAAAACCAAAAGAATACCCAAAAATCCCGTAACTAAGTTTCTGCCAGATTTTTGGCCAACTTTGCAAGACCATATCTCCTTCGTTACTTGGCCAAATCGATCCATTATTCTTCTAGAATGAAGCTCCATTTTAAGAAGGAAGAACCCAAGTGGAATCACTCGAATCCATGGAGTATTCGACCACCAAACAGCCGGCGCAAGAAGGCCGCTTAGTGTAGGTCGAATCTGGACACCTCTTTTCATTTTCCTGTTTTGAGGTACCTACACAACTCCAAATCTAGTAATTCTTTTTAACATCTCCTCAGGTTTCAATAAACTTGATTTTAGAAGAAAAACCAAGTCATTTGGTCTCCTAAAACCATCTAAAAGTCAACTCGTAGTATGCCTAAAATTTGAGTTTTCAAGAACAAAATAAAACATAAAAGTCTTGATGAGTTTTGCTTTATGTCTTCATGAGTCACGTTTGAATACATATATTTATACACATACATGTTCATACATAAAATACCAAACTGGAAGGACCATGGACAAGACAAGGACACATCAAATATAAACTACATATTTATACTATCACATAAAATACACTTGGATGATGGTGTTCTTCATAAACCCTTCATTCCATTCATGTGTTATGTTGAAGGATACATGTTCGTGAAGTTATATGATCATGTGTGACTTACCTGGCAAGACCCGAGGTAGTGTCCTATGATTCAAGAAGACATACAAACGATTATCATCAACATATGAACGTGAAAGGTGTTACTAAAAATATATGTTTATGGATAAAATTTGTGATATATATGTGTTGGTATACGGTTTTTGTTAAATCATGGAAATGTTCTAGGAATTAAATAATAGTATCCTAATATTAACATTTGATATATGTACATGGAACATATGAAGAGATTCGGTTAAAAATAATTAATCACATGACATCGTGGAACATATGTGAATATATTTTAAGTTGTTACAAAAATAATATTTATTTTTGGTACACTTAATAAGTCACCAATAGGGAAACATATTATTTTCTCGGAAAATATATAAGCGTCTAGACTGGAATAATAATCACCAATGAGTCGTAAATGAAAACCCTATTTTTACAAAACAAAGGCGTACTTAATGGGATTCGTTAAGTCGGATGAACAACTTACGTATAAGACGGGTAGTCTTAACACATTAGTACCCTTGTGTGATTAGGGTACGGATAGATAGGAACTATTAGCACAAGGTTATTTGCTAGGATTTCATCGGACACAAGGTGAGTTCACGACCCCATTTCGCTTTTTAAAGTTTTGTAAACTGCGGGGGAGAAACATACTTACATTAAGTACTACAGTATTGTTTAATATATGTCGAAACATTGTTGTTTTATACAATTGGGAAAGCATTTCAAACATTTTTATATGATAACAAGGAAACAAGACACTAACACTATGTCATACATGGTGAACAATATTGCGCTTAAAGTCCCCGGAATAAAAACTTAGTAACCATTAGCTATGGACTTAGCCCGGGATTCTATGGATAGTACCATTGGGGGTGACGCCCCCAGTCATGGTTAGTCGCGCTAACCAGGGGTCCAAATAGCTGAATGACCGCATATTATCTTACTCGTAGAAAGACGAGGAGGGGCATTAAATTGTTGGGGTTTGGTTACGGTTTCATGTATGGACATAGGTATTTGTAAGACTAGCTAGATTACGAATGGAACAATAACATTTGTTATCATATGGGTTTAGAATTATTTCTACTTATTTTATGACGGTAAAATCATGGGCATGTTTTCAAAGGAAAACTACTTATTTGGTGACGGTTAAGTCATGTATATGTTTTCAAAGGAAAACTACTTATTTGATGACGGTTAAGTCATGTATATGTTTTAAAAGGAAAACTACTTATTTTATGACGGTAAAGTCATGGGCATGTTTTCAAAGGAAAACTACTTATTTGATGACGGTTAAGTCATGTATATGTTTTCAAAGGAAAACTACTTATTTTATGACGGTTAAGTCATGGGCATGTTTTCAAAGGAAAACTACTTATTTTATGACGGTAAAGTCATGGGCATGTTTTCAAAGGAAAACTACTTATTTTATGACGGTAAAGTTATGGGCATGTTTTCAAAGGAAAACTAACTGTACTAAATTAACAAACTCTGTGAACTCATCAACCTTTGTGTTGACACTTTCAAGTATGTTTCTCAGGTAACCTTTAGCCATGGAGCGGTTGGAATAGGCTAGCTATGTTGAAACAATTCCTAGTAACCGGAAGGGCATAGATTATTAAGTCTCAAGTCGACCATTGAACTAGAGGGACTTAGATCATTGTATTTAATTAGTTTTAGTAATCGTTTATGTAATCAAGTCTTAGAAATCACTATTACAGCTTCCGCTATCGTGTAATGAACCAATCGTTGCAACCTGTATTTATTTATTAAGTAAATAAATTTGGGAGTGTGACACCGTCCTATATAAACTCTTGCAAAAAGATGGGGCTACGAAGCTCTTGCTTGCCCCTGAATCAAATAAAACCGAAGCTGGTACGTTGTTAATAAGAAAAGTACCTGGAACAACATCAGGGTCATTCTTGGCTTTAGCTGCAGTCATGGTGAAGGCTCTAGCTTTAGCCTTAGACTTTTCATCTTCTTTCTTCACAGGGACTGCTTCCATGCTTGGTCCCGCACTCTGACCTCCCTTACACTCTTTCGCCAGATGGCCAAGACCCCCACACTGGTAACACTTAGGACTGCGCGGGCAGTCTCTAACAAAGTGTCCCGCCTTACCGCACCTATAACAAGAACCCACATCAGCCCTCCACTCACCCGAGTGCATCTTACCACACTTGCGACACGAATCAGGTCCATCGGTCCTAGCCTTCTTCACAAACGGAACCTTCAAATCATTACCAAACCTTTTGAGGGGTACGATCCACTTCTTATCCTCCGGTTTCTTTTCTTGCACCTCAGCTCCCATGACATCATCATACAAAGTGACACTAAGCTCCACCGCACCGTCAAAACTCGAAGGTTATTAAGCCTTGACTAGATGCCTAACACGATCCGGTAAACCGGCTACATACAACTTCATCCACCGCTCATCAATTCCAGCTAAATGGGGCACCAGACGTGCCGTCTCTATGAACCTTGACGTGTACTCACGATGAGTCGATTTACCTGCCTTGAAAGTCGAAAACTCTCTTTCTACTCTTTCCAGCTCTCCCGGAGCACAGAACTTCTTCCTAACCAAACCCTTCAGATCATCCCAAGTCATAGTTTTCAACTCCTGAGTCGTCTTTCTCTCTTTCACCGAGTTCCACCAGTGCAAAGCCTCAACAGAGAAAGAGTGAGAAACGAACATCACTATCTGCTCCGGCTTGCACTCACTGATAGAGATGGTGGACTCCATCTCAGTAAGCCAGTGATATGTGGCCATTGCATCCTTCAAAACATCGAACCTAGGCGGATCGCACTTCTTAAAGTGCCCATAGTCACAGTTGCTGCCAGTTCCAACCAACCTCTTCTTCTTTTCTACCTCCACTAGCACTCCAGTCTCGAGCTCTTCAAATGCTGCCTTCATGATATCAGGCAGATACTCATGGATCATCTCAGCCACTTCCTTCTTAACCGCTTCGCGAACCTCCATTTCGAACTGGAATCCTTCATTGTGCTCAGAATGCAACGAACATTCAGCACACACTGACGTTCAGTATGAACCGACACCTCATCAGGGTTAGCATTCTCACCCTGAGCGTTCTCACGACGCCCCTAGCAGTAGCATTAGCCGCAATTTATCTCTTCAGTTACTGAAAATAATAACAAACAGACCAATACTTAGGTATCATTTAAAACAATCCAAGCAGTGCAATTAGTTAATGACGGTGGCCAATCGCCATTACCCGCTTGCCTTGCCTTTCAGGTTTTAAACCATCCCTATACTATCTTGGCATAACGCCCCTGTCTTAGCCTACTAACACACACACATATACACTAACTCATACCTGGCGCTTCTGGCTTTTGGTTACGCGTGATGACATTCCCTACACATTGGTCCCATTCTCAGTCTAAGTCTTGGCATCGAGGATGCCAAGATTATTTAAACCACCGCTTTGATACCAACTTGTAAGGCCCCAAACACGGGAACCCGACACGTTGGCATACACGTAAGCACAGTAGTAAATGACATCAAATCATCTCAATAAATGCAGCGGAAAAACAAATAGTCAACAGTGGTCAATGACCCAAATCTCAAACGTAATCCAAACAAGTATTAATATCTAAATCATTCAACACCATAACGGAAAATAAATGTCATCACAATGATCACGGTAACCAAACGCCATCCAGAAGCCGCCAGCTAACACTCTTTTCTTACCTGAAATACATGCTAAAAGTCAGCTACGCTGAGTGAGTTCTATAGTAATTCGTTTGGAGATATTAAGTCCTGAACCTTTATTAAAAAACGATTTACGTCCCAAAGGTTTTTCTCATTTCTTTACCATTTAATCAATTATATATTTTAACAACGTACACGAAATCATGTCGACTAGTCTAAGAAGCCGTACGATCATGACTCGTTAACTGATCATTTTCAGTCACAACCACTCACCGACCAACACCGACTTACGATGACGCTTAAGAAACCCATTTCATCCGACTAAGGTCAGACTCAATTCTCGTCGACTAGGGTCGACACGATATCAATTAACCTCTTCATATAAGGTCACCACATTAAATTACATGACACCAAATCCTACGCATACAGTTATAACTATCAGTTCACAACACAAATATTAACATCAAAACCCCTATCATTTCGTGCCTTCGCTATATTGCACGTTGCATCTATTCGAGCCCAAAACTACAATACGTTTAAAAGTGGGTGATAGAAACTCACCTTTGCTAGACGCAACCCAATCACTAGAACTCGCTAACTTCTCATGCTCGTCCTTCAACCTTGTACCTAACAATTATACAATACACCAGCCAATACATGACTCGACATTCATCCTCTCACTCACTCGCGTAACCCGACCCGATACGTGATCACCCGCGCATACATGTCGCCATGCATGGCTTGCATGCAATGCGTAAACGCTCGATCGCACCCAACCTGACGTCCCGGACGGCCTTACACCACCTCCTTCGGCTTCCAGCAGCCTCCATAACCGCCTACTCATTGATGTCGGACCGTCGGAGCACTACCTTGGTCACCCGCAAGCCCCACCATCCTCGTCGCCTCATCACAGCCGTGAACCACCCTAACGACGACTGCCTACACCTTTCCCGCACCTGAACCACCATGAACAGCCCCATTCGGGGACTACCGTGTCCGACCAGCGCCACCGCCGTCCGCCTTGCGCGCTTCCTGCTGCTACCGTGCGCTTCCTGCTGCCACCACAGCCGCACCCCGCCTCCCTTCGTCTCGCTACCATTGTCCGACCCTCGCCGGTCCTTACCCGAGGTTGCTACACATGCCGACCACCCACAGTGGGTTCGGCCGAACCTCCCTCAATTCGAAAACACTCATAAAATGACAATAGCATTAACGCGTAAGATTTACAAGATTATACCTCAATTTTGGGTGACTCGTGTGGATCGAATCAACAACGAACTCCTTCGTCTCGGCCTAAGTCCTCGCGTGAAACCCTACTACCGCAAATGTGTTAACAATGGTTCAACGAATGAATACACGAAGCGAGGGACGAAAGATTGAGACTTTTTACCTTAGAATTTCCTTGGAAGCCCGAAACCCTCGTCTTGTCTCTTTCTCTCGATCACGGCAGCCGCAAACACAAGAAATGGGGACTCCCCCCCTTGTCATAACCGTATAGGGGTGTTTGTGCCGGACCGGGCTCAGCCCCTATGCGCTACCGAACTCTACACTCGGGCTTGACCCGTCTTAATTCTTTTAGAAAATGCACCTTAGAGTCTCGATAATTACACAATAACCCTCGCTTATTTATTTACAACACGATAAGGCACTAACCCCATTATGTCTCCTTACCGCGTGACCCATTATTTACAAAAATTACAAACCCACTTTCTAAACAAGAAACTGGGATGTTACAAACCAAGGCCCTGATACCAGTCTGTCACACCCCGCCTAGGGTGGAAACACGGGGCGTAACGATCTATAGTGTTCATAGCCTTTGATTACAACAAACGATCTGTAATGTCTTAGTGTTAATTTATGTAACAACTTAGAACCTTTGATTATGAATGTATCTAGAAGTCATTTGTTGTAATCAAAGGCTATGAACACCACGGATCATTACGCCCCGTGTTTCCGCCCTAGGCGGGGTGTGACAAAAAGGAATCCTAATGTACCAAGGGATTTGGTGTGGGTGTATTTGGTTAAGTGGGGGAATACCTGTTAGAGTCTCAAAAGATGCTTATGAAATTCCTTGTAGAAAGTATGTGTGCATGAATAATTTCTTTTGGAAAAGTTTTGAATAATGTATATACAAATAACTGATTAGTGCTCCTCTATTTGAAAGTAAACGAATAAAGAAATAAACCAATAGTTTTCTTTTGTTTGTAAATGTATAAATTATTGAATGAATAAATAAATAGATGAATAATAATTAGTTGAATAAATATGTAATTAGATATATAAATAGATAAAACCTTTTATTTATTCAGTCACAAGGTTTGATTGTGCCCCTAGCTTAACTATAGATTCTCCATAAATGCCTTATTACCATGTGTCATATGAATTGTATAAAACATTTGAAATCTACTCATGGTATCAAAACCTATGTATGTTCACCAACTATTTTTAATTGACCCTCTCATTTAAATCATGCTTCAAGTGAAAATGTTTGAAGTGCAAGTTTATCACTTAGTAGCTTATGGACCTTGTAAAAAATAAATTGGATGTATTGTTAGTTTATGTTATTTGACCAAGATGTATTTGTACTTGTAAATCAGTTTAATAAAGTTATGAAATTTAGTTTGATCATGAGCTTTTGAATAGTCTATATGTCTCGCCTCGACGTATTCCTCCGTTGGTTGGGGTGTGACAGATTGGTAGGGAATTAGGTCATTAGAAACCAATGACCTAGTCTATAACCTTAGGATACCCCTTGTATGATTATCTTGCATGTCATCATATGTGTTATATTACATGTTACAATACGTGTTATCTTATATGCTATGCTAATTGATATCTAATATGTTTACATAAATTGCCACTCATGAGATACCTTAATTGCTACATTACTTGAATTACCTACATGTTACCTATTTGATTACACTTAATGATACCCTACGTGTTACCATATCCTACACTTATTCTTATATTAGTCCTTATACTCCTTCATTCGTATGCTTTGGAAGTTATGTCATCATCATCACTTATGGAAGATTCAAACTCTTAGGCTTAATGCCTATTAAAGTTTTAAAATTCAGAACACGAAGTTTTAGAATTCAAACTCTTAGGTTCTGAAAATTAGTAAAGAACCGTGTAAGGATCAAACCTAATAGGCTAACGCATTAAGAGATCACCGGGAAGTTCAGAAGACGACGTTTTGGAAGTATGCGGCCGCATACTTCACAGCCTAGCTGCATACTTGAAGTATGCAGTACCCAACCGCATACTTGAAGTATGCGGCTAATGTGTTGCAAAGCACACATGTATTTCCGCCATGTTTCGTGTCGTTTTATGTAGTTCTAGAGTCATTTTTAGCTAGTATTGATTCATACATGGTTTTGTAGGTGATCGGGTCACTTTTGGGTTTAAACGAACAAGAACCGGGAAAGTACGAGCCCACGAGAACCCGAGATGAGAAACGAAAAAAGTCAAGAAAAAGTCAAATCTTAAAAGGAGCATATCTTGGGCTAGAAAATGAGTTACGGGGCCCATTTTATATCGATTTGGGGTAGCTAGATGAGAGGAATTCAAAAATCCAGGTTTCCCTCACTGTACGCGAGGGACTGGAAAACCTGCGCGACTATTTTGTCTCTCGCGTTAGAAGTATGCGGCCGCATACTTCACAGCCTAGCCTGTAGGTCTCTTACTCGGTGTGACGGATCTCTAGACTCGCGGTATGACATGGTGATAACGTGCGGAATCCATGATCAACATGCTCGTGTAAATCAATCAACAACACATTGTAAATAAACTCTTTGTATTTCCACCACAAATCTCAGTTTACAAATTCTCTCAGTTTTTCTGTTATGTGTTCTGTTCTGATCTATCATCTAAGACTTGTAAACATCTATTTATAGGAATACACAAATCCACACAGCACTATAGGCGAACTTAACAAGTTCGCTCCTAAAGATACTTAGGCAAACTTGTTAAGTTCGCATCTCTATGAACTTATACATATTGTTTGCTACAGTTACAAATTCATGCTCTATCACACTCCCCCTTAACTATTGCAAACAATTCTACCAATTACAAGTCAAAGACTCTAAGACTAAGACATCAAATCTTTAAGCTCGTTGTCACCAGAATATGCTCTAACGGACTCCCCCTTGACAACAGCTTTAGAAGATTGTCATCCATCTTCAAATATCATCAAACACAATGTAGTCTTCGTCTTGTTTATCTGCACACTCTCTCTTTCTTTCTAGAAGAAAACTTGAGAGAAGGACCCCTTGTCAACTTCTGTCTGTAATTTTCAGTTTATGCAAAGGAGAACAACCAAAAATAACCAACAAAGAAAAATTTCCAAGGAAGCTGGAAAAATAAAATCTTTTTGATTTTTCAAACATAAGAAACATAAAATCTTTTTGGTTTTTCTTTGTACAAACTAAAATGTAAAATACAAAATCATATCTTTTTGGTCAAACATCACGCGTAAGAAGATCATATCAGTATATATGATATATCAATCACACATCTTGGATATAAAATCCGTATAATATCAAATGGTATCCTATGTCATTCTTTCAAGCCTTGACCAATCAAACCAATATCTTTCAAGATTATCACACTTTATCTTTTTCCAGACTTTCATATTGCATGTTATGATACGTGATAAACATTCAAAGAAAATAGGATCAGGCCATGACACATAAATTCAAATTGTGAATATTATAAGATTTGAAACTAAAGCATCTCATTTCCACTTTCTTGTGAGTTAAGGTACCATTTAAGTATGAAATACAACGTGTACCCCACCCACTAGTATGCCAACATAATGTAAAATGCACTATCTTCAAGACATGCGATTTTACTAAAGATTATCCGAATTTCCAGAATGAGGAGACATCACTTAGCACATAAATAGCAGAATCCAAATTGGATTGTATAGGAATGAATGAGATTCAGAATCGAATGATTCAATGTCTTGGCTTATATATGTGGAATCATAAGATTTAGGTATGTGGATCCAACTATTATCTGGATTATGAATCCAATGGAATCAATAAATATGATGTATCAATATGATCCAATGGCTAGTATATGTTTGACAGATGTTGTCAAGTACATATCTTGATTATACTTCAAATTGCATGCTTTTCAGGACATGGGCATTGAAGCAAACCAAATGAATAGTGCTAAGGACATAACCCGAAACTGAACTCATAGGACAATCTTTATTAAAAGCTAATATTCTTTATCTGATAGTAATCTTTTAACACACACACCCAGGCATAAAATGGGTTCAAATCATAGTTGTAACATATGCAATTATGTATTCACACTACTAATGGGTGAAGCTTTTAGTCTACTGACAATTCAAATTATATGCATACACAACACTATTATTTCCTATTTGTGTAGTCTCTGAAGTTTAGATTGTGACATTTCAAAGTTTCAGTTATAATATATTTTAAAAATTTTTGAGTAAAATGTAGGTTCAGATTTACTTGAAATTTCTGATTTGATCGAAACTATTTTTGGTAGTGTAAAGTATCGAAACTATGTTCAATCGAAACTACTAGTTTCGATTGATCATAGAGCTGTCGAAATTATCTTCTATCGAAACTACTTAGTTTCGATTGAATTAAATAAGTAGTTATTATGTATTTTCAATTTTTAAAAATAGTTGAAGGTTATAAACTATATAAATTATGTTATTAAATTGAATAATTTATATATGGTTTTCAATTTTATTAACCATTCAATGAGATTGATTTTAAATAAAAACATAAGTTTTATAAAATTTTATATGCTTAAGTTTTATTTGGTTTAAAAGAATTTAAGTAAAATAAACTTATTAATTTAATAAGTAATTTAATGTATTATTTCAATAAGATAATTATTTAAAAATAATTAGTTTTTTTTTAAAGAAAATGGATTTATAAAATGTATAAATATAATTTGAATTAATTAAGGTTTAAAAAGAAACTAAATTTTGTAATTAAATTAAAGTCAGAGGGCTGTTTGGAATTAAACAGAACTGTAGGGGCTTGCTTTGAAATTCTTCCAGGGCCTGTTTTAAACGTTTTCAAACCCTAGGGACCTAAATTGCCAAGTTGCATTTTGTTTCCCCGGTCGCCCTGTCCCTTGGTCCGGCGGGTAAACCGCTTTTCCGGCGAGCCCGACAGCCCTGTCCCTCTACCCCTCAACACCTAAAACATGCGCCATTGTACTCGCCGTCCTCACGCGACCACGTTCCCCCGACCAATTTACTTTTTCATCATCAGAATTCCCGCGGCACCATTTATCTCCGAAGTCAACCCATGAAATTCGACCGACACACAGTACCTCCACGACTAAAAGCGGTCTCGTTAGTTTCGTATGACCTGTCCGAACCCAATTGCGGAGACAATTTCTGGTTCCATCATACGGATTTCCTTCGGGTATAAATGACCATACCCGGTCCTTCTCGAGCTCGATTCTCCCTCATATCGCCCTCTCTCTCTAAATCGGTAACACCCTCAGACTCGTACCCTCATTCCGAAGCCCCACCTCTAAATTGGAGTTCCAATTCGACCCCAAGGTCTGGTTCCAGTTCTGGGTACTCTCGACTTCGCAGACCCCTTCGGTTCAGGTATTATCACCACATTTCGTTCCTTAACCCTTGTTTATCTTAGTGCTAACAATTCCAATCGTCATCTTGACCGTAGCCCACTGATTCCCGGCCAAACAAGGTTGCCCGGACACGAGTCCTGGTCGTTGCCGAGAACCAGTGGACAATATTCTAATTAGTTATAATTTAATTAGTGTATACCTGACCAGCGATGGGCTATAGCCCGGCTGGTCAGTGTCTTGTGCGGTGAATGAAGTGTCCCGGGTTCGAGACTTGTGGCCTCCGGCCCACCCCCCCTTTTTCTCAGTTTAAGCCCTCTGGATCCGTTTCCCTTTTCTGAACTGGGATTCGGGTCTGGGCCGACCCGGTCCGACCCATTTGACTATTTAATCTTATTTTATCTATTATATATATATTAAAATAATTAATTTAAAACCCACTTATTATTACTTATTTAAATTAATTGTTTTAAAATCCACTTAATTATTTCTAAAGATTTTAACTCACTAAAAATTATTTCGAGCCCATTAACTCGACCCGTTTATTTTTAACCCAACTTTTGAACATATTCAAACCCGTTAGATTTTATAAAATAATAAAACCGACATTTTTCCTAAGTTATTTAATTATTTAAGCCCTCGGAAAATAATAAAATAACATTTTTATAAATAAATAAAAATACGCGTTATTTAAAATATAATGTTTTCACGAAATTTAAAATAGGTAATTTAGGATTTATAAAATGCAAGTGTTATTAAAAATATATTTTTTTTTTGAGAAGTTTAAATATTTAATTTGGAATTTTATAAAAATACAAAGTCTTCCAAAAATTAATTTGTACAATGATTTTAAAACATATAATTTTTCACAAAGGCTATTCCATTTACAAATCCACATGTATTTAAACAAATATACGCGTGCGCGAATATATAATTGATACATATTCGTTTACATAGGATTTCATCGTGTATAACAACAATACAAATATCACCAACGCGCGTGAAGTAAAACCCTTGCCGCAAGGTGAGTTACATATCCCCTATTTACATTTTTATACATTTTGGGGTGAGACGTAATCTATGCATACTTACATACAATTCAACTTGTGTTTACATGCGTAGATTATTGTGCTTTTGTGCATGGTCACTTGTTATGCTATGGATACTTTTAGGGTGGTTCTTAGACGGTGTGTGACCCACATAGTCTTGATTCCATGCCTATCACGTTAAACCTTTGTGCTTATACATACTTGCATGCTTTGGATACTTTTAGGGTGGTTTTAAACTGTGTGTGACCCACATAGTCTTGATTCCATGCCTATCACGTTAAACCTGTATGCTTATACTTACATGCTTACAATTGGTATACACATAGTGAATTCTCCATATTATGCCGTATCTTACCATGTCAAACCGAGAATTGTATAATCGTTTTTAATTAAACTTTTATTTTATTCAAACATATGTAAACTCACCAACTCTCGTAGTTGACACTTGTTTTGGATTACGTTTCAGGTGAAGATATGTGATTGTGTGACTATGTGTTGAAGGTGCTACACATAAGGCTTTTGGACCTAGTAAAATAATTATGTGTAATATTCTAGAATAGGGTGTTGTAACTTGAATTGTATTTGGATATTTTGTATTTGGATATTTGGTATTTAAATCTTATTAATGAATTATGCAACCTTAGTAGATCATGTGCGTATGAACAATCATTTCATTGTCCGCCTCGATGATTCCGCCATCGGTCGGGGTGTGACATAGATCAAAACATATAATTCAGATAAGCAATCATAAAGGCCAACTAAGGTCATGTGTGAAAGAACATCTACTGATGTACTATCATCTCTTCTTTAACTTCAAGTAATGTCGATTTTATCTTTTTCAATTTGTTTGGCTTTTTCAAAATCTTTATGAAAGAAAAAAAAACAAACGAAAATAAAACTTCCATGAAAACATTTTACTTGGTTACTTGGAATTAAGCAATTCAATCAATCAAAAACTTAAACCGATGTAATCAATGTAATTGAATGCCTTTGCCTTTGTCACCAACACAGTTCTGTACCCCTTGTCCTATAGACTCCCCCTCAACTATTCAAATGGTTACATCAACGACTTTATGCTCACCATTGTCATCCTATGTTTCAGGTTGTCCTTTGGACATGGAAAAATTCTTTCCAAAACAACATTGTGTGTGACATATTCTCCCCCTAAGCATCAAGTTGTTGAATAAAATAGATTTCATTGTTATCAAACAAGTCATTGCTCTTGCAGATGTCATTCCCTGACATGTGCTATGAACAACCACTATCAACAAACCAAATGTGATTAATAGTCCCTCTTTGTTAATCCTGCACAACTAACAAGAAACATTAATTTGAAATTGGGACCCAAGCCATGGTAGTCATGGGTCATCCATTTGTATCAAAATAAAAGACTTCACTGTATTCACAATCGAATCTCTCGTCGATTTTTGGTGATTGCTCCGACGAATCAGAAACAGAAACTTTAGATTTCCAAACATACTTATGTTCATTAAGTTCTTTTTGCTTAAAATGTGAAGTGTTTGAACATTTTCTTTCATTTAAAAATTGATTTGATTGTTAAAACTCTTGTTGTTCTAAAAGTTTTCTCAATCTTTTGTTTCTCCTCCGTCTTTGAGGTCTAGAAAGCCTCACCTCATATTTTGAATTACCCTTTGGTGTATCACGAGGTTTAACCACATTTGGGTAAACATAAGGCTTACCAGGAGTTCTAACCTTTTCTTGTGTAACAAGTCGGTTACTTTTGGCATTGTGAGGACAAGCAATCCAAATGTGACCCACAAGACTACAGTAAAAGCAAGATCTCTTCTCACAATATTCTCTCATATAAGGAATCTTCACACGATAAGATGCACTTGAAGAAGATTCTCCTACATGAACTTCTTTTGGCTTTATTTTCACTGGAACGCCATATTTTGCAACAGGTTTTGATCCAGGCTTCATCTTCTCAGGAAATACATGCTTCTTCCCTTTATTTTTGTAAGGACAATTCACCACAATGTGTCCCATCTCACTGCAATGAAAACATGTACGCCTGTCTTGATAATCTCTGACATATGAAACTCTCCTTGAGTTTGAAGAACTTCTAAATGTATTATTTCCAGATGAATTAGAATCAACCTTTGAGTCTTCTTTATTAACCTCTTTTGATATCCCCTCTACCTTAGCTTCATCAAATTATTCATCATCACTCTCATCAGAATACACCATATCGTCACCTGTGACTGGATTCACCTTCAACACAGTCTTAGGATCTAAATCCTCATCTTTTATAATCTCAGGTCTAGCAGAATAATTTCCATTGAATGGTGGAGGAACATAGCCAATACCAATAGTTCCCTTCCCCTTTTCAGTGGTATTATAATACCCCAGTAAGAATGATGAATTTTGTCACACCCCCAATTTCAACTAACGGAGTTTTACCGTTTAGGAAGTGACGAACCAGGATCTCAGACATTAGTTACTTTGAACCACTCTACATGGGACTCAAAATGAAAATATCATTCAAATCAGAGTATCAATGCGGAAGCGTAAAGAAAGTAAATGCGTAAAATACACGCGCCCAAAACCAAAGTTCCAAAGTTCAAAAGTCCAAACGTCCAACCAAAACAAGTACAATAGAATAATTCAAACAAACATAAATAAGTTATAATCAAAGCAGTTGAATCCCATGCATGCCCTAACGTGCACCTGTGTCTTATCTTAGCGACCTGAGAAAACATGTAAGAAAATATGTCAACACGAGGTTGGTGAGTTCACAGGTTTCAATATATGTAAAATAAACGTTTACCAGATTTATGTTCATTCAGTACGTATCTATAGGTAGCTAACCTATGTTCATGTTCAGCTCAAGCGCTCACAACCGAAGCTGACTGTTTGTGTAATGCCTCCTGCCAGGTCTATCAACACTGGCGGTGTGAGTAGGCTAACATTTCACCCGTTCGATATCTAATCGAGTTAGCGCGACTAACACGGGTGGGATTTGTCAAACCTAGTAGTACTACTAAATATTACATCGCTAAGATCCATATTAACGGTCTGATATTAGTTGAGGACTTTCTGTGATAGCGTGTTATGCTTAGCATTTAACATTGATATCATACGAATTCCAAAAATACAAAATTGTTTAATCATGTTTTCTCCCCCAAGTTAAAACAGTAAAAGGGGCCGTGAAAACTCACCTGCGTTGCGTTGTAGGTAGTATCACACAAAGGACAAGTTGGAACCACGTGTGTAAGTCTCAAACGACTTACGGATACCCTAAAATTATAAACACATAAATTAGGGATAAAATGGGAATTGTGACAACGACACGGAATGAGAACGTCCTAAAGAAACGCTCTTGTAACCGAGAGTAGACAAGCGTGTCCACGGGAATAGGAATTCTTTAATTAGTAATTAAATTATATATATACGTTACGCGACGAATGACAACAATAATAATGAGTGTATTCGAGCGTTTTGTCATTTAAAAAAATTTGGCAAATAATATAATTTAATATATTATTTCTAGGTCCGAAATGATATTCTAATTACCTATTCGTGGTACAAAATAATAAATATATTATTTTTATGAACGTGATAAATGCGAGTAAATAATATAACTAATTATATTTTTATTTAGTTTCAAATGTTTTACGAGGTTACAAAACGATATAAAAAAATAATATATATATATATTATTTAATAATACGAGTCACGGGTTGAAAATAATGTAAACATATTATTTTATACCAAGCCATGGTAAATATATTGTTTTTAAGAGTGGGGAAATAATAATAAAAGCGGGTTAATAAATTCAAACCCAAGGCTACGGGTTGTTTCCCGAGCTAAAACACATTTGTATAATATTATGATTATATAAGGTTTGATTTTTATATTAAAATAATACTAGAAAATTGTTAAAAAAAAAGATGTGGGAGCCCGGCCTCGAACCCGGGTCTCTCCCACACACACACACACACTGCCTTAACCAATCCGCCCGCTAGGGTCATCGCGATATCATCCGGTTCCAATTGGTTTTATCATACAAATGCAGTGTGATCACCCCCTTTATCATGGTCTGATCGAAACCACCCCCAATTCCCACGAATCTGATAATGATCGATCATAGAGACCTAGGGGTTTTGTTAATCGGGTCAATGCGCATCTGTGTGTGTGTTTGATTGAAAAACTAACGTGGTTCAGATTGTTTAATCACTGAAATAAAAACCGAAAACCTTCGTTATGAATACAGAATAAATTTAAGAATTTTTTATAGTGAAATCTGTTGGAATCATAGGGTATTCATTATGTTGACGATTGCGAAGCTAACCATACAATTTAATTGGATTAAAAATGTGTCCTGATTAGCCTTCGATTAACCCGAAAGTGCATGAACCCTATGTTCTGGATTTTGAAAATTTTGATATTGATCGGTTCAATTAGCATAGGGCTTTCATTAAACGAATGATTACGAATCTAATGATATGGTTTAATTTGATTTAAACAACATCTAAGATCAAAACCCCCAAACTGGTTTATAAACAAACCCTAACTTCCAGATTATTATAAATTCGATATTATGAGGTTAAATAAACAGAGGGCTTTCAAAGAGGATGGGATTTTGAATCTAACCATGTAGGTTAATTGAAGTATGGTTGAGTCTAGCCTAGGGTTCGATTAAACCGGTTTGTGATGAACCCTAGAATCAAAATCTTGATCGAATTGATATTGTAAGCCCTAATTAACATAGGCCTTTCGATCTAGATGATAAAACGAAGTTAGGAACGAGATTTATTACCAGGTTAGATGATGGATTGATAGCTTCCGACTAGAACGAGTGCCGTCCGCCTGCGGGTTAGATTCCGGCAACCTTAACTGCTTCTTCGGCTTAATTGGTGTAGGCAAAAGCTTTAGGGTAGTGCGAATGAGGTGTGCAGTGGGTTCGATTGCAGAATAATAAGCAAAATTGTTTGAATTCGATGATCATTGTTGCGGGTTCGACGGTTACGGGTTTAGAGAGTTAATTCGTGATTATGGAATAGTTAAAACACCTAGAAACGGCTCATTGATGATCTCCATCATCAATACCATGATTACTAGTCGTGAATTCGAGTAGTCATTTCAGTTTCGGGTTTGATTTGGATCAATGGGTCACGATTTTGACTTTTTGAAAGTCAACCAAAGCCAAATGTTCTTGATTTTGACTTTGTAAGTCAACGGATTTGGTTTTGCATATTTACATGACTAGTCCTTGTAGTTTACATTAAATTATTGACACACTTAACCCTTGTGGTTTAATATTGAGTTAATTGGGTTAGATTTTAACAGAAAACTTAACGGAATTTCTAACGAAGCTAATTGAAAAGTCCGGATTGTCACATCATCCCTTAGTTGAAAGAATTTTCGTCCCGAAAATTAATTAAATAAAAAATTTTTTTTCCCGGGATATCACATCATCCCCTAGTTGAAAGAATTTTCGTCTCGAAAATTAAATTTTACCTTAATTGTTTGACGCGGAGTGCTTGAACAGATTAGGATATTTGCGCATCATCTGATCCTCGCGCTCCCACGTGAATTCTGGTCCGTGTTTCGAGTTCCAACGAACTCGGACAATAGGGATTTTACCGTGCTTTAACGTTTTGACTTCCCTATCCATAATTTCGACGGGTTCTTCGATGAAACGTAACTGTTTATCAATGTGTAGTTCCTCCAGAGGAACTGCGAGTGATTCGTCTGCTAGGCATTTCTTCAAATTTGAGACGTGAAAGACGTTGTGTACACCACTAAGTCCTTCATGTAGGTCCAGTTGATACGCTACTGGACCGATTCTCTTCATTATCTTGAATGGTCCCACATAACGAGGATTCAGTTTGCCTCATTTCCCGAAATGAATGACACCTTTCCAAGGTGAGACTTTGAGTAAGACCATGTCACCTATTTGAAACTCTAAGGGTTTAGGACGCTTGTCGGAGTAGCTCTTTTGACGATCACGAGCTGCCGCCATACGGTTTCTAATTTGAACGATCTTTTCGGAAGTTTCAAATACGAGTTCAGGACCTGTGAGTTGACTATCCCCAACTTTGGTCCAACAAATAGGAGAACGGCGTTTCCGTCCATAAAGTGCTTCAAATGGAGCTGCTTTGATGCTAGTATGATAGATGTTGTTGTAGGAGAACTCCACCAACGGTAGGTGAGACTCCGAAGTGTTACCAAAATCGATCACACAAGCTCGTAGCATGTCCTCCAGCGTTTGAATAGTACGTTCTGTTTGGCCATCAGTTTGAGGATGGTATGCTGTGCTCATATCTAGACGCGTGCCTAAGGCTTTATGTAACGACTGCTAGAAACGAGAAGTGAATCGTGCATCACGATCCGAAATAATAGAGATTGGCACCCCGTGCCGAGAGACTATTTATTTCAAGTAAGTACGAGTAAGCTTATCCATTTTGTCGGTCTCTTTGATTGCTAAGAAGTGAGCGGACTTTGTTAATCGATCAACAATTACCCAAATGGTATCACATCTGGTAGGAGTTCGTGGCAATTTTGTAATATAGCCCATGGAGATTTGTTCCCATTTCCACATGGGAATTTCTGGTTGTTGGAGGAGACCGGATGGTTTTTGATATTCAACTTTGACCTTCGCGCAAGTCAGACACTTACTAAATAGGTGGCTATGTCGGCCTTCATCTTCGGCCACCAATATAGCACCTTTAGGTCATGGTACATTTTGTCGGAACCTGGATGTATCGAGTAACGAGATTTATGAGACTCATCCATAACCAGTTCTCTTAGGTTTTCGAATACTGGAATCCATATTCTCTCAGCAAAGTAGCGAATACCGTCAGATTTGACTTCAAGTTGTGCTTCCATACCGCGTGTACTCTCCAGCGGTAGATTTTCTTCCTTTGGGGCTTCGAGTTGAGCACTACGGATTTTGTCAGGTAATCCGGGGTGAATAGTAAGCTGTAATGCTCGAACTCGTTTGGGTTTCATTTCCTTTCGACTTAGGGCATCAGCTAGAACGTTAGCTTTACTCGGGTGATACCGGATCGCACAGTCATAATCGTTTAAGAGTTCGACCCAACGACGCTGTCGCATGTTCAACTCTTTCTGTTCGAAGATATGCTGAAGACTCTTGTGATCGGTATAGATGGTGCATTTGGTACCGTACAAGTAATGTCTCCATATCTTAAGTGCGAAGACTACGACTCCCAACTCTAAGTCATGAGTGGTGTAGTTTCTCTCGTGGACCTTTAGTTGACGTGAAGCGTATGCGATCACCTTTTCGCGTTGCATTAAGACACAACCATGACCCTGAATAGATGCATCACAATACACTACAAAATCATCGGTTCCTTCCGGAAGAGCTAGAATAGGTGCACTGCAAAGTTTCTGTTTAAGATGTTGGAATGCTGACTCTTGGTTATCGCCCCAATTATAGGCTTTACCCTTTTGAGTTAAAGTAGTGAGAGGTTGAGTAATTTTTGAAAATCCTTCGATGAATCGACGGTAATATCCAGCCAATCCCAGAAATTGTCGCACCTCAGTTGGAGTAGTCGGTGCTGCCCAATTCTTGATAGCTTCTATCTTTGATGGGTCGACATGTATTCCTTTTTCATTAACCACATGTCCTAGAAACTAAACTTCCCGGATCCAGAATTCACACTTGGAAAACTTAGCATACGGTTGCTCTCGCTTAAGTAATTCCAAAACTATGCGTAGATGTTCCTCATGTTCTTCCTTATTCCTGTAATAAATGAGGATGTCGTCGATGAAAACGATAATGAACTGGTCAAGGTAAGGCTTACACACACTGTTCATGAGGTCCATGAACACCGCAGGTGCGTTGGTTAACCCGAAAGGCATAACCATAAACTTGTAATGGTCGTACCTTGTTCTGAATGCAGTCTTAGAGATATCCTCTTCTCCGACTCTTAACTGATGGTAGCCGGACCTAAGATCTATTTTGGAATAGAAACTCGATCCTTGTAGTTGATCAAAGAGGTCATCTTTGTGAGGCAAAGGGTAGCGATTCTTGATTGTGACTTTATTCAGCTCCCGGTAGTCAATACACATACGGAAAGTTCCGTCCTTCTTTTTGACAAATAGTACCGGAGCTCCCCACGGCAATGAACTAGGTCGGATGAAACCTTTATCCAACAAATCTTGTAATTGAGTGGACAACTCTTGTAATTCACTGGGTGCCAGTCTGTAAGGTGCCCGAGCAATCGGTGCTGCTCCGGGTGCTAAATCAATTTGCAATTCAACTTGACGGTGCGGTGGCAGACCGGGCAGATCCTTGGGAAATACTTCCAAAAATTCACGCACGATGGGAATATCTTCAATCCTCTTCTTTTCTGATGACTGCTCAGCAACGAGAGCCAAAATAGCCGTATGCCCCTTTCGAAGGCATTTTTGTGCTTTCATAAAAGATATGATGCCTATGACTGCACCAACTCTTTCGCCTTGGACGGAAAGGGATTCTCCATTCGAGAGAGGAATACGAACAATCTTTTCATAGCAGATAATTTCGGCTTGGTTTTTAGATAGCCAATCCATGCCGACAATTACATCAAAACTACCAATTATGACCGGCATAAGGTCGATATCAAATATATATTTAGCTAGCTCAAGTTTACATCCCTTAAGAATGTGAGTTGCCTCAATTATTTGGCCATCAGCTATCTCTATTGTATACTTAGCTTCTAATAGAGTTGAAGTTCCTTTTATCATATCACTAAGTTTCTTAGATATAAAACTTTTATCAGCACCAGTGTCAAAAAGGACAGAAACAAAGTAATTATTTAAGAGAAACTTATCGGTGACCACATTATGATCGTAACGGGCTTCTCCAGATCCTAGTACGAAGGCTCGTCCCTTCGCACCATTTCCATTGTTACCACCATTACCATTGTTATTCTGGTTAGGGTTGTGGTTTCCATTACCCCCTTTCTTCAACTTAGGACAGTTCTTCCGAATATGTCCCTCCTTTCCGCACTCAAAACAACCCCTTGTGGATCCAGGTTGTTGAAAAGGTTGTTTAGCTTGTAACTCACCCCTGTAGTCCTTAGCAGCATGACCTATTTTGCCGCACCTCTAGCAACGGTTGCAAAACCCAAAGTGGTGGAAGTTACACTTGTTACACTTCAGAGACTTCCCAGCGTAACCACCCTGGTTTTGACCTGAAGAGGTCGACTGGTTGAAGTTCTTAGTAGGCTCAAACCTATGCTGTTGCTGCTGCTGTGGTTGATTAAACTGGGGTTGGTTAGGTTGGTGTCCTTTGGAGTGAGAGTTGGAGTGGTTGTGGGTGTTGGAATGGTGATCGAACTTGTGTTTGTGATTGTCAGTGGGTTTAGAAACTGAACCTCTCGGAAGTAGAGTCCCTTGTGTCACCGCTTGGTCAGTTAACTTATGGGCAAGTCAGATAGTTTGTTGGATAGTGGTAGGATTGGATGAAGTAACCATGCTTTGTATTTGAGGCACTAGACCTCCGATGTAAAGCTCAATTCTCTTGTAATCAGGAGTTACCATATGCGGGCACATAGTAGCAAGTTCATGGGAACGTGTGGTGTAGAGTTCAATTTCAGAACCTTCCATCTTTAGGTTCCAAAACTCTCCCTCTAACTTCTGGATTTCATCTCGAGGACAGTATTCCTCCTTCATCATTGATTTAAATTCCTCCCACGGGAGTCCATTCGCCATGGCCAGACCCAACATTTGGACCTGGGCGTTCCACCATGTGAGTGTCGGGCCCTCCAAAGTTCCGACGACAAAATTCACCTGATTAGCCACGGGGCAGTTGCACATGGCAATCACCGATTCAACCTTCTCAAACCAACGAAGTAGTCCAGCGGCTCCTTCAGCTCCACTAAAGGCGTGGGGCTTGCAATCCATGAATGCCTTGAAAGTGTAGGCTGGTTGTTGGTTTTGCTGGTTTTGATGGCCTGGATTTAGAAATAAAAATAGGATTGGAATTATAGAGTTTAGGGCAGGCTTTTTAAGAGATGGATTGACATCATTAGTCATTAGCTAAAGCATTTACCTGCAGCATTCTGTGCTGCCAGAGCCTCCGCCACACAATCATTTATCAGTGCCGCTAGCTCTGCTGCCGTCATGTTAATGGTACCACGACCACCGGCACGGCCTCCACGTCCTCTCCCTGACATGATTCTTCACAATCACAAAGGAAAGAAAACAATGAGAAATATATCGCATATTAAACATTATTCAGGTATGAGTAAAGAGATACAACATCTAATATTTTGAAAATTAAATAAATTGTAAGGATACAAAATAAATAACTCAAACATTAAACTTCTCATGCTTTTATTGGATAGAAACAACCTTACCCATCTAGGTTTGAAAAGAGAAATAACATAAACAAAATAGGCATGAAAAGGAAGATAGAATAGGAAGATTATCAAGCATCTTCTTCATCAGAAGAAACATACGATTGTGCATCGTCTATCTCTACCGGTTCCTCCTCCAAAGGCTCCTCCTCGAAGGGTTCTTCCTTAATGGGCTCCTCCTCAAAAGGTTCCTCCTCGCCATCAGAAAGTGGAATCTCCTCAGGAAATAGAGCGGCTTGCAGTTGGGCTTCCAAATGAGTCACCCTCTCTTGAAGACCTTCAGCAGTGTGGTTTGCTACATGTAGCTGAGCTTCCAGAGCAGCCACTCTCTCCAGAATTCCTTCCATGTCATCGTCCGAGGTGTCCACCCTCGTCTCCAAATGTGTCACACGGTCCACCAAAACGTTATGGACCTGGTCAGTTACTGCTAGTTCAGCAGTTAAAAGTTCTATTCCTACTTTATTCTCCTCTATTTGAGGCTCCCTCTTCAGAATATTCGGTATCTCATCGTAGCATCTTTCACAATGCTTAACTCTCTAGACATATAAAACACAAAGGCTGCAAAAGCTTGTTCCATAGTGCATGGCAAGCTAGGCAAGGTAGATGATGAGGAAGTAGAACCGAAGTAAGGTGATGGGACATTTCCCATTTCGATCCATCTTTCGATCATTTGTGGGTATGCATTCCAGTTTCGAGCAGGATTCATTGCTTGCGCGCTGCTCGCTTCCCCTTGGTCAACTGAATAGTAACTGGAAGTAGTCCGGCGCCTTTTGGGCTCCGGGGATGATAGGATAGGTGCCTTATGTCTTGGTGCCTTAGGTGATGAAGGTGGGGTTGACGACATGTTTCTGTAACAATACATATAAGTGCCAAAATATCCAAATGACATGTAACTAATGTGTGAGGCTATAGTCTAGTATGAAATCCTAGTTCTCTATAACCAATGGCTCTGATACCAATCTGTCACACCCCCAATTTCAACTAACGGAGTTTTACCGTTTGGGAAGTGACGAACCAGGATCTCAGACATTAGTTACTTTGAACGACTCTACATGGGACTCAAAATGAAAATATCATTCAAATCAGAGTATCAATGCGGAAGCGTAAAGAAAGTAAATGCGCAAAATACACGCGCCCAAAACCAAAGTTCAAAAGTCCAAAAAGTCCAAAAAGTCCAAACGTCCAACCAAAACAAGTACAATAGAATAATTCAAACAAACTTAAATAAGTTATAATCAAAGCAGTTGAATCCCATGCATGCCCTAACGTGCACCTGTGTCTTATCTTAGCGACCTGAGAAAACATGTAAGAAAAAATGTCAACACGAGGTTGGTGAGTTCACAGGTTTCAATATATGTAAAATAAATGTTTACCAGATTTATGTTCATTCAGTACGTATCTATAGGTAGCTAACCTATGTTCATGTTCAGCTCAAGCGCTCACAACCGAAGCTGACTGTTTGTGTAATGCCTCCTGCCAGGTCTATCAACACTGGCGGTGTGAGTAGGCTAACATTTCACCCGTTCGATATCTAATCGAGTTAGCGCGACTAACACGGGTGGGATTTGTCAAACCTAGTAGTACTACTAAATATTACCTCGCTAAGATCCATATTAACGGTCCGATATTACTTGAGGACTTTCTGTGATAGCGTGTTACGCTTAGCATTTAACATTGATATCATACGAATTCTAAAAATCCAAAATTGTTTAATCATGTTTTCTCCCCCAAGTTAAAACAGTAAAAGGGGTCGTGAAAACTCACATGCGTTGCGTTGTAGGTAGTATCACACAAAGGACAAGTTGGAACCACGTGTGTAAGTCTCAAATGACTTACGGATGCCCTAAAATTATAAACACATAAATTAGGGATAAAATGGGAATTGTGACAACGACACGGAATGAGAACGTCCTAAAGAAACGCTCTTGTAACCGAGAGTAGACAAACGTGTCCACGGGAATAGGAATTCTTTAATTAGTAATTAAATTATATATATACGTTACGCGACGAATGACAACAATAATAATGAGTATATTCGAGCGTTTTGTCATTTACAAAAATTTGGCAAATAATATAATTTAATATATTATTTCTAGGTCCGAAAGGATATTCTAATTACCCATTCGTGGTACAAAATAATAAATAAATTATTTTTATGAACGTGATAAATGCGAGTAATAATAATATAACTAATTATATTTTTATTTAGTTTCAAATGTTTTACGAGGTTACAAAACGATATAAAAAAATAATATATATATTATTTAATAATACGAGTCACGGGTTGAAAATAATATAAACATATTATTTTATACCAAGCCATGGTAAATATATTATTTTTAAGAGTGGGGAAATAATAATAAAATCGGGTTAATAAATTCAAACCCAAGGCTACGGGTTGTTTCCCGAGCTAAAACACATTTGTATAATATTATGATTATATAAGGTTTGATTTTTATATTAAAATAATACTAGAAAACTGTTCAAAAAAAAGATGTGGGAGCCCGGCCTCGAACCCGGGTCTCTCCCACACACACACACTGCCTTAACCAATCCGCCCGCTAGGGTCATCGCGATATCATCCGGTTCCAATTGGTTTTGTCATACAAATGCAGTGTGATCACCCCCTTTATCATGGTCCGATCGAAACCACCCCCAATTCCCACGAATCTGATAACGATCGATCATAGAGACCTAGGGGTTTTGTTAATCGGGTCAATGCGCATCTGTGTGTGTGTTTGATTGAAAAACTAACGTGGTTCAAATTGTTTAATCATTGAAATAAAAACCGAAAACCATCGTTATGAATACATAATCAATTTAAGAATTTTTGATAGTAAAATCTGTTGGAATCATAGGGTTTTCATTAAGTTGACGACTACGAAGCTAACTGTACAATTTAATTAGATTAAAAACGTGTCCTGATTAGCCTTCGATTAACCCAAAAGTGCATGAACCCTAGGTTCTGGATTTTGAAAATTTTGATATTGATCGGTTCAATTAGCATAGGGCTTTCCTTAAACGAATGATTACGAATCTAATGATATGGTTTAATTTGATTTAAATAGCATCTAAGATCAAAACCCCCAAACTGGTTTATAAACAAACCCTAACTTCCAGATTTTTATAAATTCGATATTATGAGGTTAAATAAACAGAGGGCTTTCAAAGATGATGGGATTTCGAATCTAACCATGTAGGTTAATTGAATTGTGGTTGAGTCTAGCCTAGGGTTCGATTAAACCGGTTTGTGATGAACCCTAGAATCAAAATCTTGATCGAATTGATATTGTAAGCCCTAATTAACATAGGGCTTTCGATCTGGATGATAAAACGAAGTTAGGGATGAGATTTATTACCAGGTTAGATGATGGATTGATAGCTTCCGACTAGAACGAGTGCCGTTGGCCTGCGGGTTAGATTCCGGCAACCTTGACTGCTTCTTCGGCGTAATTGGTATAGGCAAAAGCTTTAGGGGAGTGCGAATGAGGTGTGCAGTGGGTTCGATTGCAGAATAATAAGCTAATTTGTTTGAATTCGATGATCATTGTTGCGGGTTCGACGGTTACAGGTTTAGAGAGTTAATTCGTGATTATGGAATAGTTAAAACACCTAGAAACGGCTCATTGATGATCTCCATCATCAATACCATGATTACTAGTCGTGAATTCGAGTAGTCATTTCAGTTTCCGGTTTGATTTGGATCAATGGGTCACGATTTTGACTTTTTGAAAGTCAACCGAAGCCAAATGTTCTTGATTTTGACTTTGTAAGTCAACGGATTTGGTTTTGCATATTTACATGACTAGTCCTTGTAGTTTACATTAAATTATTGACAGACTTAACCCTTGTGGTTTAATATTGAGTTAATTGGGTTAGATTTTAACAGAAAACTTAACGGAATTTCTAACGAAGCTAACTGAAAAGTCCGGATTGTCACAAATTTTCAAAGCTTTCTAACTTTCTACGCAATCTGATCACCTCTGCTTTAGATTTAGCTAGTTCCATATCTTTCTCAGTAAGATCAGTATTTCTTTTCTCAATTTCTATAAAGGCCATATCCAGGTGATATGCCTGCTCTTTGATCTTCAACGTTAGAAAAGTTATATCCCTCTTCATTGATTCAATTCTCTCAAGACACACATTCTCTATATCTTTTAATTTCTGATTTACCATGTGCATCGATTTCATATCACCAATGAGGTTTACGTTGTCATCCATAACCCTCATCATTTTATCCTTCACTGAAGCACAGTTAGAACAAAAAGTTTCCGAGTTAGAAACTACCTCGGGTTTTACTTCTGAAGAAGATGCACCAGGAGCCATGAAGACGTCATCATCAGCTTCACTCTTTTGGTTAATAATGTGTAAGGCCCCAAACCCGGGAGGCCTCACTTGTTGGATTTACTCATTCACACATAGTTCTTAAACTTGAATATCAAATAACGCAGCGGAAAATACTTCATTAAACATAACCATTACATTTTTCGACACGCGGAAGCGTAACATAGTCTATTACAAAAACATAACATAAGCTAATCATAACGGGATGCCAGTCTTCATGATCAACCGGGTAACTCTTATCGTTTGCCAAGCATCACCGTCCATCATCCATACCCGCCTTAACCTGAATGTGCATACTAAAAAGTCAGGTACACCGGTGAGTTCTAGCTTTACATAAAACCTTAACATAAACATTTTGCCAAAAACATAACATACATTTGTTTGACAAAGCGTACGTAAAACATGCAATAACTTAACATCATCATAACATTGTAACATAACATCATAACATAAGTCAACATGAACCGAATATGCGCCTTCTCGTAACCGTCAATTCCATACATCGCATACCAGCAGATGAACTTAAGACTCGTTACCTCTAAGCCATCCGTCACACAGGTCCCCTAAGGCTCGTTACCTCTAGGTGGACCAAACATATATCTCCTAAGGCTCGTTACCTCTAGGTAGACAAAACATACGTCTCCTAAGGCTCGTTACCTCTAGGTAGACCAAACATATGTCTCCTAAGGCTCATTACCTCTAGGTAGACAGAACATAACTTAGGCACTAATTCCCTGTAAGGAATAGTACCTTCCATCGGTATCCCGGTAATCCCATGGGTGACTGTCGTCACCCCATCATCAACCAGTTGTACAACCGTTAGCTAGCCACAAAGGCCCCCCGTAAGGTGAGGCCAATACATACATACATACATACATACATACATACATACATACATACCTTAACTCCCGTAGGAACTCGTGGCAGATTCGTTCATTCGTGACTTTCATAAAACCTTTACCTCATTTTAGTTAAAGCATTTGTACGTTTTATTAAACAAAACATCATCTCTTTCGTAAACCTTTCGTAAACTTCATTTGGCAAAACATTTCATAAACATCATCTCGTAAACATCATTTCGTAAACATCATTTCGTAAACATCGTTTCGTAAACATCGTTCGTAAACCTCGTTTCGTAAACCTCATTTCAAAACATCGTTCCGTATGTATGCACACCAGCCCAAAAACATTTAATTAAAACATTTAAAGAAGGGCTTCTAGAACTCACCTTATAAGCTAGTCTCGGTTGTCCTAAACAAAAGCCCAACAACGTCACTTCCGATCTGAATTGATTAGTTTAATACATATCAGACCCAATCCCGACTCTAACGGTTTAACCTTCTAAACATACAGACTTTACTTAACCAGTCTGATGCCTGTGCACTTAGCAAGTGCCTAGGGCCTTGCTCTTGCGTACTTAATAAGTGCGTAAACTTTGCTTCATGCGTACTTGATAAATACGCAGTACCTGTACACATGACCCTCTTCATGCGTACTTGATAAGTACGCAGGATCCTCTTCTTGCGTACTTGGTAACTACGTAGGATCATCTTCATGCGTACTTGATAAGTACGCATGAACTGCTTCTTCGCAAAAACCCTAACTTTCGCCATCGGGTCTGATCACGTCAAGATCCCGAACTTGTTTACTTCAAAACGTTTGCTTTCCATTAAGGAACTCAAATCTATGTTTATCTTTCAGTTTTATCCGTGAAAATGTTACCTTTTCACCCAAAACCCAAAAAACCCAAAAACGAACAAAAACTCAGATTTAGGCCTGAACGTTACCTGAATCGTGTTTCTGATCCGGAGGTTCTTCTCACGAGCTCTGCAGTAACACACTTCTCAAATCTCGGGTCAATCCGACAACTTTCTCTCTCTACGGTTTCTCTCTCTAGAAGTTACAAATGAGAGAAATGGGTGGTGACCTTGGCTATTTATAGGGGAGGCTCCCCTTCCAGCCTGTCGGCCCATCCGACCCGACCCGACATGCCTCGTTCGTTTATTCCGTTATTATAACTGTCGTTTTATTTTTGGGATGTTACAAGTCTACCCCCCTTATAATAGGTTTCGTCCCCGAAACATATCATAAGTCAAATAGTTGAGGGTACGACTCCCTCATTTCCGTCTCCGTTTCCCAAGTGGCTTCCGATCCCTTTCGATGCTTCCATTGGACTTTAACCAATTGGATAACCTTATTACGCAAACACTTCTCCTTTCTGTCTAAGATGGCCACGGGTTCTTCGATGTAGTTAAGGCTGTTGTCGACCTCGATGTCAGTAAGTGGTACGTGAGCCGATTCATCTGCCAAACACTTTCGCAAGTGTGATACATGGAAGGTAGGATGAATCCCACTTAACTCATCAGGCAACTCTAACCGATAAGTGACTTCACCAACCCGTGCCATTATCCTGAATGGTCCGACAAACCTCGGACTTAACTTTCCTCTCTTCCTGAATCGTATGATCCCTTTCCAGGGTGACACTTTCAACATTACTCTGTCCCCAACATCAAACTCAACAGGCCTTCATCGTTTATCCGCGTAGGATTTCTGACGATCTTGTGCGGCCTTCATTCTTGCTTTGATTTGATCGAACCTATCCGACGTTTCTCTTACGACTTCAAGACTTCCTAATTCCTTTTGTCCAATCTCAACCCAACAAACCAGGGTCCTGCATCTTCTCCCATACAACATTTTGTAAGGCGGCATGCCTATCGTCGTGTGATGACTATTGTTGTAGGAGAATTCGGCTAACGGCAGATGACTGTCCCAACTGCCGCCAAAATCGATAATACAAGCATGAAGCATATCCTCCAATGTCTGAATGGTCCTTTCGGACAGACCATCCGTTTGTGGGTGGTATGCCGTGCTGATATTAAGCCTCGTGCCCATCACCTCGTGAAATCTTTTCCAGAACCTCGATGTGAATCGTATGTCCCGGTCAGATACGATCGTCAAAGGCATCCCGTGCGGTGCTACTACTTCGTTAATTCCGCTAACCTTTCCGACGAGAACGTCTCGTGAATAGGTAGGAAATGAGCAATCTTCGTTAAACGGTCCACAATTACCCAAATGGTGTCATGACCTTTAGCTGTGTGTGGTAGCTTAATTATGAAGTCCATGGTAATGTGTTCCCACTTCGATTCCGGTATATCCAGTGGTTGAATCTTTCCATACTATTTCTGGTGTTCGGCCTTTACTTGTGAGCAAGTCAAGCACTTGCTTACGTACTTTGTCACTTCATGCTTCATTCCAGGCCACCAGTATTCTTTCCTTAGATCTTGGTACATTTTATTGGTACCAAGATGGATAGAGTACCGAGACTTATGAGCCTCATTCAAGATTTTGGTTCTAAGCTCGCCACCCATAGGTATCCATACCCGTCCAAAACGTGTCCTAACACCAAGGGTGTTATATTCCAACTTGTCCTGTTGGCCAACCATCATTTCCTTCTTTATGTTTTCTTTCTTAAGTGCTTCATCTTGAGCTCTTTCAATTTCCCTCATCACATCTGATGTTACCACCAACTGGCAAGCTTTCACTCTAATAGGAGTAGGCACATCCTTTCGGCTTAGAGCGTCAGCCACCACGTTTGCCTTTCCAGGATGGTATATTATTTCACAGTCATAGTCTTTCAACAGTTTCAACCATCGCCTCTGCCTCATATTAAGTTCCTTTTGTTCGAAGAAGTACTTCAAACTTTTGTGGTCGGAGTAAATAGTAAACTTCACCCCATAAATGTAGTGCCTCCAGATTTTTAATGCGAATACGACAGCAGCAAGTTCCAAATCATGGGTTGGATAATTAGCTTCGTGAATCTTCAACTGTCGTGACGCATACGCGATCACTCTTCCGCGTTGCATCAACACGCATCCCAATCCCTGACCCGAAGCGTCATAGTATACCACTAAGTCTTCATTGCCCTCGGGAAGGGCCAAGACTGGAGCTTGGGTTAGCCTCTCCTTCAATTCCTTAAACGCCTCATCTTGGGTCGAACCCCATTCATACTTTACCTCTTTCCGAGTCAACTTTGTCAATGGCGAAGCTATTTTCGAGAAATCCTGGATGAATCTCTGATAGTAGCCTGCCAATCCTAAGAAACTGTGGATTTCAGTTGGTTCCTTAGGAATATTCCATTCCCTTACCGTCACTATCTTTGTTGGGTCAACCATAATGTCGTTCGGGTTAATGACGTGACCTAGGAATTGGACTTCCCTAAGCCAGAACGCACATTTGGAGAACTTAGCATACAACTTTTCCTTCTTCAGAGCTTCCAATACTTCCTTCAAGTGACACGCGTGATCACCCTCATTCTTGGAGTAGATGAGGATATCATCGATGAAAACGATTACCGATCGATCCAGCATCGGTCGACCCACCCTATTCATCAAATCCATGAACGCTGCGTGCGCGTTCGTCAATCCGAAAGACATTACGCGAAACTCGAAATGTCCATAACGCATGCGAAATGCAGTTTTCGGTATGTCTTCTTCCCTTACCTTCAACTGATGGTACCCAGACCGAAGGTCGATTTTTGAGAACCAACTTGCACCTTGCAATTGATCGAACATGTCATCGATCCTTGGTAAAGGGTACTTGTTCTTCACCGTACATTTGTTCAACTCGCGATAATCAATATACATTCTCATCGAACCATCCTTCTTCTTCACAAATAACACCGGAGCACCCCACGGCGAGATGCTCGGTTAGATAAATCCTTTCTCAAGTAACTCGTCTAGCTGTGCCATTAACTCTTTCATCTCCAATGGTGCTAGTCGATATAGAGCCTTAGCCACAGGCTGGGCATCTGGTACTAAGTCGATTTGGAACTCAATCTCTCTGTCGGGTGGTATCCCAGGAAAATCCTCTGGAAACACCTCCGGGTACTCGCGTACCACGGGCACGTCGTCTAGTTCCTTCACTTCCTTACACTTGTCAATCACATACACCAGATAAGCCTCGCATCCGCGCCTCAGGTAATCTGCTGCCTTGATCATTGAGATGACGTTAGGCATCAGGGCGTCACGATCTCCCAGAACTTCGACTTTGCTACCGTCCGGAGCCTTGAGTCGGATTATCTTTCGTTTACATATAATTTGTGCTTCATTGGCAGTTAGCCAATCCATTCCTAACATGACATCGAACCCACCCAAAACCATGACAAACAACCTGACAGGGAACCTATGACCTTCTATTTTTATCGTGGAGTTGTCAAATACATCAGTCACTCTCGCAGTTCTACCCTCAGCGATTTCTACGCTAAAGGCCCTTTCTAACTTACTCACAGTGTACTTCACTCGTTTACAAAAAGTCGCAGATATGAAACTCTTACTGGCACCCGAATCAAATAACACAGAAACAAAAGTGTTGTCAAGGATGAACGTACCTGATGCCACGTCGGGGTCTGCCCTGGCTTGTTCTTGCGTCAGTGCGTATGCACGAGTCTTTGCTCGGGGCCTCTCTTCATTCCTCTCCGGGCCTTTCCCTTTCCCGGCTTCACCCATCCTAGGCTTGGTTCATTCCCGGCTCATATAACCGCTTTCACCACAATTATAACATTTAATGCCTTGCCTGCATTCCCGGGAGTAGTGCCCAGTCTTGCCACATTTGTAGCACAGATTTGTCCCTATCCGACATTCACCCGTATGTCTCACCCCACATCTTCCACAGACTGTCGTCTCGCCTACTCTGGCCTGTTTGTCCCGAGCCCCAAACAACTTCCCACCCGATCGCTTAGCGGGAAAACTCAGCTTCTTCTTGGGCTCTTCAATGGCAACGACATTCAGCGCCAGATCATCAAATACCACTCCGCTCAGTTCTACTACCGAATCGTAGGTAGTAGGGGTGTTTGCTTTAACATAGGTGCGGACCTGGCCCGGCAGCCCTTGAATGTAGCATGCAATCTTTCTTTCCTTAGTCGTGACAAGATGTGGCACCCGACGTGCCAGTTCATTGAACCGTGTGGTGTACTGCCGGTGTGTTATTCTCCCGGCCTTCAAACCTAGAAATTCCCTCTCTTCCTTCTCAATCTCGTTCCTTGGGCAGAAATTCTTGATCACCAAGGTTTTCAAGTCAGCCCACATCATCGCATCCATAACCTCGCTCCCTTTTGCTTGACGTACACCTTCCCACCAATGGGATGCTTCCTCTCTCAAGGAGTTAGCAGCAAATTTTACAACTTGATCCGTTTGACATTCGCTCAGACGAATGGCAGCCACCATACGAATCACCCAATCAAACGTAGCTACCACGTCTTTCTTCCCAATCAAGACCGGTGGGTCACATGCCTTAAAGGACTTATAGTCCCAACCACGGTTAAGCGGTGCGTTGATTGCCTCAGTGTTCGGGGTATCAATCGCCGTGTTAGACCCACCTTCCCCATTAACCTTCTTAAATGTTTCAGCTAACAGACCTGGCAGAGAAGTCTTCATCAACTGTCACACCCCAATCGACGACAGAATATGTCAGGGCGGGACATGTAGACTGTTCAAAAGCTCAAGGTTTACTAAAGTTTAAATAATTAAACAACCAATTTCATATCGTAAATAAACATAAATCCAACAATATAAGGAAAATAAAAATACATAAATAGTTTCTTTAAATTAAATTCTAGGTCATCAGTCCTAAGTGAAGCATCTTGTACTTATTCTCAAGCGTTAGTACCTGAAACATGATGAAAACAAGGTCAACTAAACAGTTGGTGAGCATACATAGGTTTTAAAACACAACCAAGCTTAAAGTATTTTATACAATTCATACGATATACGTGTATAAGGCAATTATGGAGAATCTATAGTTAAACTAAGTGTGTACAATCAAACCTTGTGACTGAGGCATAACACGCAGGTTACCCTAATGTAAAGTCGGTAACAAACACCCTAACCGGGTGGGTTTGTCAGACACAATAGATCTATCAATGTTAACCGTTGGCTTGTACGGATTTAATGATTGTACTAAAGTCATGTATATGTAGTCTTAACTCATAGCATTGAAGCATAAAGCACATAACACATAATATCATATTATTGAATTTTATTTTAAGTATATGCAAAAAGTTTCAAAAGTAAATCATGTTTCACCCCAAAAGTACAAAATAAAAAGGGGCTATGTAAACTTACTTGAATCAAGAGCGTAGCTAGCACGCGGGTCTAGGTGGCAAAACGATCCTTGTAACTCACCACGTTAACCTAGTGTATAATGTGTATTGAGTTAATAGTGTGTACAAAAGTCTACGTCTAAATCTAGAGTTCAACGGGTTTTGATGTGTGTGGTTTTGTACAAAGAGATTTGTGTTATTCCATGTAAAGGCATACTATGCTTATATACGAATTTAAAGTGTATTATGAGTTCAAGGTATATATGTATGAATTTAATAGTCACTGACGTAGGGTTGGATTAAAATAAATAAATAATTTTATTTATTTAATTGGGAAAAATATGCTAAAATATATAGAATGTAAATATATATTTATGTTTAGAAAATGAACTTTGGTTTATGTAGATAGTGTTTAATTTAAATAAATAAAATAAATAAGTAATTTCATTTATTTAAATAGATTAAATGAATAAATAATTTTTATTTATTTATTTGTGAAAATATGTTAAAATACATGAATGCACATATATGTTTAGAAATTCTACTTGTGTGATTAGTGTTTAATTTAAATAAATAAAATAACCAAATAATTTCATTCATTTAAATAGATTAAATAAATAAATAATTTTTATTTATTTATTTGTGAAAAATATGTTCAAATTTGTAGAATATAAATATATGTTAAAAAAAAGGAAACGAAAACCTTTTTTTTTATTTGTGTATTATAATAAATTTTTATTTATTTATTATTTCTAAAATAAATACTAGTTTGCTTTAAATGAGTTAATATTTTATAAACTTTTATAAAATTTATTGCTTTTATTTAGAAGTTAATTTTAGATATTTAAAGTTTTTGTTTTAAAAGTTAAATGTGTAATTTTAACCATTTAATTTGGATTAAAATCTGAATTTATATTGAAATTTATTAACTTTGGTTTTATTCTGTTATAAATATCTTAGGATTTATAAAAATATTTTTTTTACAAGTTTTTGAAGCTTTAAAACTGGTTTTAAAATTTTAAACAGACCACCCGGCTCGAACCCTGGTCGCTTCTGTATCAGGCAGTCGTCTCAACCACTGGACCAAGGGGCTAACCCGTGTTATGGACTGGATCGATTTGTATATAACCAGTTCGGTTCATGGGTCGGTCTACGTGGGTTTCGAACCCACACCACCCGGCTGATGGAGCATAGACTTAACCAGTCGGACCAGGTGGTTCGCTGATCATAATAGGAACAAGGAAACTTAAATAGGTTAACTTGAATTATCCATTTTCCCCAAATCAGACTTCGAGTAAAACGGCCAAAAACCCTAATTCAAATTGATTTCGATAGATTATGTTTACTCGAATTGATAAGGGGCTAACGATCAGGACTCAATTACGAACCTAATGATCTAAAACTTACTCGTTAAGATTGGGCAACGAGTGCTGACGGCTACGCGATTTCCCCGACTGTTCTTGGTGTTGGATTTGGCTTCAGACGCGAAATGAGACGCGATTAGCGGTTCAGAGAGATTGTAATAGACTAGGAGAAGGTAAACGTATGTTTTAATTCGTTTAATTTTATCTTAATTGCTTGATTTGATTCGGGTTTGACGATGACAGCTAACGGACGAGATTTACGCATCAAATCAAAGATTTGGAATTGAATTGGGTCGCGAACAGGGTCCACATTCACTCAAGAGACGTTTGCGCATGATTTTCGGGGGTTTAAACACGTTAATTGCACAGATTGGTAATGGATTGATACGAATTTGACTTTGTGAAGTCAAATTCGTTTGAATTCAAACTCACCCGCTAAAATTGATCGAATTAATACGTTGTTTGGGCCTGGATTTGGTCTATTATTTCTTGTGTAACCATGAGAAGTCCAATTCAACAAGAATCGTCGAAGGCGGCCTTGGATTATCGCGATTTGGGATGCTTTGACTTTTGAAAGTCAACTGGATTATGGAAACTCAAAATTTGATGTTTAAAAGTCAAAATTGAAAGTGTAGGTTTAATTGTTTGAGAGTTCAAATGATTTAGGGTCCAATCTAATGTAAAAGTATTTGCAAATTGGGTGTAAGTGTGTATATATAGGTACACATAAGTCTAAATATATACATATAGTGATTCTAGAATAAATGCGGGTGGAAATTGTGAATCGGTATTTGATAACATTAGGGCTTGATATAACCATTTCACTAAGATTGAAATTCATACATGCTTTATTGTACTAAAATGAAAACATGAAAATCAGAAAGGTTACAGTATCCCCATGTTGTGGGAATTTCGTCCCGAAATTTAGCTAGTTGCGGCGACTGTATCAGCAAAGAGGTGAGGGTACTTGAGCTTCATTTGGTCCTCACGTTCCCAAGTAAATGCAGGTCCACGCTTAGATTCCCATCGTACTTTGACAATAGGGATACGGCTTCGCTTGAGTTGCTTGATCTCGTGACCCATGATCTCCACTGGTCTCTCCACGAAGTGCATCGTTTCGTCAATGCGCACATCGTTAAGAGGTATATGGAGATTCTCATCAGCAAGACATTTCTTTAGGTTGGACACGTGGAAAGTAGGATGTACATTAGCAAGTGATGGAGGTAATTCGAGTTTGTAAGCCACTTTCCCGATCCTTTCGAGGATCTTGAATGGACCCACATAGCGAGGTGCTAGTTTACCCTTCTTCCCGAAGCGAATCACCCCCTTCCAAGGAGATACCTTTAGAAGTACAAGATCACCGACTTGGAACTCCAAGGGTTTACGTCTCTTGTCGGCATAGCTCTTTTGCCGACTCCTTGCTACTTGAATGTTGTTGCGGATCTGTAGGATCTTGTCGAACGTTTCTTGGATTAATTTGCGACCGGTGATTTGTGCTTCACCAATCTCGTTCCAACAGATAGGAGAGCGACACTTCCGACCATAGAGAGCTTCAAATGGAGCCATGTTGATGCTTGTGTGGTAGCTATTGTTGTAAGAGAACTCAATGAGGGATAGATGTGAATCCCAATTGCCACGAAAATCAATTACACAAGTTCTAAGCATGTCGTCGAGAGTCTGGATTGTTCGCTCGGTCTGCCCGTCAGTTTGGGGATGGTAAGCCGTGCTTAAATCCAAGCGTGTACCAAGAGCAGTTTGGAGAGATTGCCAAAAGTGGGAGGTGAAACGAGCATCCCTATCAGAGATTATGTTAAGTGGGACCCCGTGACGACTCACAATTTCGTCAATGTAGACTCGGGCTAGTTTCTCTACCCGATAGTCTTCTCGGATGGGTAGAAAGTGAGCAGATTTGGTGAGACGGTCAATGATCACCCAAATGCTATCATAACCTCTAGAAGTATGAGGGAGTTTGGTAATGAAATCCATGGCTAGATTTTCCCATTTCCACACTGGAATTTCCGGCTGTTGAAGTAAACCAGAAGGACGTTGATGTTCAGCTTTGACTTTGGAGCAAGTTAGACATTTTGCGACATATAGTGCAATGTCTTTCTTCATCCCGGGCCACCAGTATTGTTGGTGAAGACCCTTGTACATTTTATCATCCCCAGGATGGACGGAGTAACGAGTTTTGTGTGCCTCGTTCATAAGGACTGCGCGAAGGTCATCACGATCGGGGACCCAGATGCGATTCAAGTAATAGAGGAGGCCATTAAGTTTAGTTTCTAATAGGAGTTCAACACCACATGACATTTCGTTATACAGATTACCCTCGGTAACCGAGACGTGTTGAGCTTCTAAGATGCGATTTTGAATATCGGTTTGAATCCTAACACAATGAAGCATAACGTGGTCCTTACGACTCAAGGCATCGGCCACAACATTCGCTTTACCGGGATGGTACCGAATCTCACAGTCGTAGTCGTTAAGGAGCTCGACCCAACGTCGTTGCCTCATATTGAGTTCTTTTTTATTGAAGATGTGTTGGAGACTTTTGTGGTCAGTGAACACCATGCATTTCGTACCATAGAGATAATGCCTCCAAATATTTAATGCGAAGACGACCGCACCCAACTCAAGATCGTGCGTCGTATAATTCTTTTCGTGAAATTTAAGTTGTCTTGATGCATAAGCAATCACCTTGCCCCGTTGCATGAGAACACAACCGAGGCCTTGGTTTGATGCATCACAGTAGACCACCAGATCATCGTTGCCATCAGGAAGAGTGAGAATAGGAGCATTGCACAATTTTTGCTTGAGGAATTGGAAGGCTTCCTCTTGCTTTGGTCCCCATTCATAGTGTTTACCTTTGTGGGTCAAGGCCGTGAGAGGGACCGCAATCTTGGAAAAGTTTGAGATGAAACGACGGTAATAACCAGCAAGACCAAGAAATGAACGAACTTCGGTAGGGGTCTTAGGGGTATTCCAATTCTTAACGGCTTCGATCTTTGCGGGATCAACATGAATTCCCTTTTCATTGACAATATGACCCAAAAATTGAACTTCCTTTAGCCAAAATTCACACTTGGAGAACTTAGCATATAGTTGTTCTTTTCTTAAAAGGTCTAAAACCAACTTAAGGTGTTGCTCATGATCTGATTTGGTCTTGGAGTAGATCAAGATGTCATCAATGAAAACGATCACGGATTTATCTAGGTATGGTTTGCATACGCGATTCATGAGATCCATGAAAACCGCGGGGGCATTGGTTAGCCCAAAAGGCATAACCATAAATTCGTAGTGACCGTATCTTGTACGAAAGGCAGTCTTTGGAATATCCTCCTCTTGTACACGAAGTTGGTGATATCCGGATCGAAGATCAATCTTCGAGAAGTAGGTGGAACCTTGGAGTTGATCAAAGAGATCATTAATCCTAGGCAAAGGATAACGGTTCTTGATGGTAAGTTTGTTGAGTTCGCGGTAGTCAATACACATCCGGAATGAGCCATCTTTCTTCTTCATGAATAGGACGGGTGCACCCCATGGTGAATGACTGGGACGAATGAAACCTTTATCGAAAAGTTCTTGAAGCTGACTTGCAAGTTCTCGCATTTCAGAAGGTGCTAGGCGGTATGGAGCTTTAGCCACAGGATTAGCTCCGGGTACAAGGTCGATACGAAACTCGACTTGAAAAACGGGTGGAAGACCGAATAGATCTTCAGGAAATACTTCGGGAAAGTCACAAATGATGGGGATGTCTTGAATGCTCTTCTCTTGGTCCTTCTTTTGAACGATATGGGCTAGAAAGGCCACATACTTCTTCCGTAAGTACTTTCGGGCCGTAGTGCATGACATGAGCTTAAGCCCACTACATGGTTTCTCACCAAAGACTTTTAATGTATCACCCAAGGGGAGAGGAATTCGGATGCACTTCTCAAAACAAACGACCTCGGCATGATGACTAGATAGCCAATCCATGCCTATGATGATATCAAAGCTTCCCAGTTGCATAGGTATGAGGTTGACGGGAAAGGAATATTCATTAAGTTCGATGACACAATCGCGGATAATGGAGTCAATGATGATGGGGTTTCCATCCGCTACTTCAACGGTAAACATTTTCTCTAACTTAGTTCGGGTTTTAGCAAGCAAAGGTTCAAAATTAAGTGAAACAAAACTATTATCGGTACCGGTATCAAATAGTATGGAAGCATACTGGTTATTAACGAGGAACGTACCGTTGACCACATCATTGTTGGCCTAGGCTTCATTAGCATTTATGTTGAAAGCACGCCCTCTAGCTCCACCTTGATTAGGGTTGATAAGTTTTGGGCATCGGTTTCGGAAGTGGTTTGGGTTACCACATTCAAAGCAAGCATTCCCATTAGTGATAGTTGGAACCCCTTTGTTTCCCTGGTTGGCTGTATTGCCGGGTGGTTTGACTCTGCAGGTGTTGGCTAAATGTCGATATCTTCCACAGTTGGCACATATCTGACATGGTATATTTGGGAAGTGATGGTAATTGCACGTATTCCACAAAGGGCTGCTGCCCACATAATGTTTCTTGGCTGAATTCTGAGTCATATGAGCAACGTGATTGACTGGGGCAGCTGGGGTAACAACAGCAAAGTTCCTAGTCTTTCGTTTCTTGTTGTTGGAGAAAGGTTCGAGTTTGACCCCTTTGGAGGGCTCCGAAGGTGTTGCCGTGTCTAGGACCTTCTTAGTACCCTTCCTTGTTAGCGTACCCACCTTTACATGGTTATCGGTTAATGTGGCGGATAGGCGGATGGCATCTTCAAGGGTAGCTGGGTTCCTCCCTAAAGCAGTGTCTTGAATCTTCATCGGCAGACCACAGATGTACTTTTCAATACCCCGAGCCAAAGGTGTGACCATATGAGGTACTAGAAGACTTAGCTCATGGAAACGGGTGGTGTAGGCAAAACTTTCACCACTATCTTGGGCAAGATCCCAAAATTCGGCCTCTAATTTCTTCATTTCATTGCGAGGACAGAACTCCTCGGTCATGAGCCGTTTGACCTCATCCCATGGCAAGGCCATTGCCACATCCATGCCCCTATTCCTCTTTTCACCATTCCACCAAGTGAGCGCTCGTTTTTGGAAGACGCTGGTGGCATAGCGGACCTGGAGGTTGTCGGGACAATCGCTGTTGAGAAAAGTGCTTTCAATGCTCTCGAACCATTGCAAAAGACCCGTGGCTCCTTCAGTGCCATAAAACTTAGTGGGGTTGCACGAGTTAAAGTGCTTGAAAGTACATTGCGGTGGGTTGGCACCACCACCACCATTAGTTCCATGGATACCGTTTGTAGCACCATTAACTTGAGTGAGTTGAGTTACAAGTTGTGCAAGGATAGCAGCAATATCAGTGTTGTTGTTGGCCACGGTAGCAAGACGGGGAGGCATTCTACATATTTGCACAACACAAGAAGAGATGTAAGAACTTATGAGGGTTGATTGAATTTAAAAGATAAGATAACAAATAAAATAGTAAATCATAGTTTGGATTGTACTCAAATAGTGATATAATCACTTGAATACTGTGACACATTAAGGTTAATTAAACTCATATAATTTTTCAAGGAGACATGCTTTAGCCTATAAGTAAACACTCATCCCGGGAATTCCCAGGAAAGCATACGGGTCCCTCTGTTGATTGGGATTTATACGAAATGCTTTCCTAGACAGAAAACCCAGAATACAGGTGTCACCCTTCCAGATTGCACGTGTCCTCTAATAATTAACAAAGTTTAAAACCTTAACGAGGAAATAAAGAATTTCTATAGATTTAAATTCATGAAGTTTCCACATGCTATGATGATGATGACAGAGAAGTAGGTAAGAAGGTTATGAGGCTTAGGGTATGGGTAGGGATATTGTTTAATTAATTTATTATTTAAGTATAGTCTAATAATTCATGAATTTTAACAATTAAAGTATCAAAATATAATAAGCAAGTAACACATAGCATGTAGCATATCATATAATCATAGAGCATGGTAAATAATGGGTGTCCTAAGGTTATAGTCTAGGTCAAATGTGTCTAATAACCTAATTCCCTATAACCAAGGCTCTGATACCAATCTGTCACACCCCAACCGATGGCGGAATACGTCGGGGCGGGACATGTAGACTGTTCAAAAGCTCAAGGTTTACTAAAGTTTAAATAATTAAACAACCAATTTCATATCGTAAATAAACATAAATCCAACAATACAAGGAAAATAAAAATACATAAATAGTCTCTTTAAATTAAATTCTAGGTCACCAGTCCTAAGTGAAGCATCTTGTACTTATTCTCAAGCGTTAGTACCTGAAACATGATGAAAACAAGGTCAACTAAAAAGTTGATGAGCATACATAGGTTTTAACACACAACCAAGCTTAAAGTATTTTATACAATTCATACGATATACGTGTATAAGGCAATTATGGAGAATCTATAGTTAAACTAAGTGTGTACAATCAAACCTTGTGACTGAGGCATAACACGCAGGTTACCCTAATGTAAAGTCGGTAACAAACACCCTAACCGGGTGGGTTTGTCAGACACAAAAGATCTATCAATGTTAACCGTTGGCTTGTACGGAGTTAATGATTGTACTAAAGTCATGTATATGTAGTCTTAACTCATAGCATTTAAGCATAAAGCACATAACACATAATATCATATTATTGAATTGTATTTTAAGTCTATGCAAAAAGTTTCAAAAGTAAATCATGTTTCACCCCAAAAGTACAAAATAAAAAGGGGGCTATGTAAACTTACTTGAATCAAGAGCGTAGCTAGCACGCGAGTCTAGGTCGCAAAACGATCCTTGTAACTCACCACGTTAACCTAGTGTATAAAGTGTATTGAGTTAATAATGTGTACAAAAGTCTACGTCTAAATCTAGAGTTCAACGGGTTTTGATGTGTGTGGGTTTGTACAAAGAGATTTGTGTTATTCCATGTAAAGGCATACTATGCTTATATACGAATTTAAAGTGTATTATGAGTTCAAGGTATATATGTATGAATTTAATAGTCACTGACGTAGGATTGGATTAAAATAAATAAATAATTTTATTTATTTAATTGTGAAAAATATGCTAAAATATATAGAATGTAAATATATATTTATGTTTAGAAAATGAACTTTGGTTTATGTAGATAGTGTTTAATTTAAATAAATAAAATAAATAAGTAATTTCATTTATTTAAATAGATTAAATGAATAAATATTTTTTATTTATTTATTTGTGAAAACATGTTAAAATACATGGAATGTAAATATATGTTTATAAATTCTACTTGTGTGATTAGTGTTTAATTTAAATAAATAAAATAACCAAATAATTTCATTCATTTAAATAGATTAAATAAATAAATAATTTTTATTTATTTATTTGTGAAAAATATGTTAAAATTTGTAGAATATAAATATATGTTAAAAAAAAGGAAACGAAAACTTTTTTTTATTTGTGTATTATAATAAATTTTTATTTATTATCTCTAAAATAAATACTAGTTTGTTTTAAATGAGTTAATATTTTATAAACTTTTATAAAATTTATTGCTTTTATTTAGAAGTTAATTTTAGATATTTAAAGTTTTTATTTTAAAAGTTAAATGTGTAATTTTAACCATTTAATTTGGATTAAAATCTGAATTTATATTGAAATTTATAAATTTTGGTTTTATTCTGTTACAAATATCTTAGGATTTATAAAAATATTTTTTTACAAGTTTTTGAAGCTTTAAAACTGGTTTAAAAATTTAAACAGACCACCCGGCTCGAACCCGGGTGGCTTCTGTACTAGGCAGTCGTCTCAACCACTGGACCAGGGGGCTAACCCGTGTTATGGACTGGATCGATTTGTATATAACCAGTTCGGTTCAAGAGGCCGGGTCTGGCTTTGAGTCACGCGCAAAAAGGGTCGGTCTGCGTGGGTTTCGAACCCACACCACCCGGCCGATGGAGCATAGACTTAACCAGTCGGACCAAGTGGTTCGCTGATCATAATAGGAACAAGGAAACTTAAATAGGCTAACTTGAATTATCCATTTTCCCCAAATCAGACTTCAAGTAAAATGGCTAAGAACCCTAATTCAAATTGATTTCGATGGATTATGTTTACTCGAATTGATAGGGGGCTAACGATCAGGACTCAATTACGAACCTAATGATCTAAAACTTACTCGTTAAGATTGGGCAACGAGTGCTGACGGCTACGCGATTTCCCCGACTGTTCTTGGTGCTGGATTTGGCTTCAGATGCGAAATGAGACGCAATTAGCGGTTCAGAGAGATTGTAATAGACTAGACGAAGGTAAACGTATGTTTTAATTCGTTTAATTTTATCTTAACTGCTTGATTTGATTCGGGTTTGACGATGACAGCTAACGGACGAGATTTACGCACCGAATCAAAGATTTGGAATTGAATTGGGTCGCGAACAGGGTCCACTTTCACTCAAAAGAAGTTTACGCGTGATTTCCGAGGGTTTAAACGCGTTAATTGCACAGATTGGTAATGGATTGATACGAATTTGACTTTGTGAAGTCAAATTCGTTTGAATTCAAACTCACCGCTAAAATTGATCGAATTAATACGTTGTTTGGGCCTGGATTTGGTCTATTATTTCTTGTGTAACCATGAGAAGTCCAATTCAACAAGAATCGTCGAAGGCAGCCTTGGATTATCGCGATTTGGGCTGCTTTGACTTTTGAAAGTCAACCGGATCATGGAAAGTCAAAATTTCATGTTTAAATGTCAAAATTGAAAGTGTTGGTTTAATTGTTTGAGAGTTCAAATGATTTAGGGTCCAATCTAATGTAAAAGTATTTTCAAATTGGGTGTAAGTGTGTATATACAGGTACACATAAGTCTAAATATATACATATAGTGATTCTAGAATAAATGCGGGTGGAAATTGTGAATCGGTATTTGATAACATTAGGGCTTGATATAACCATTTCACTAAGATTGAAATTCATACATGCTTTATTGTACTAAAATGAAAACATGAAAATCAGAAAGGTTACATCAACTCTGTGAACTCTCGAGCTTTATTGTACATCAATTCATACATGCTTTATTGTACTAAAATTCACACACAGTTCTTAAACTTGATTATTAAATAACGCAGCGGAAAATACTTCATTAAACATAACCATTACATTGTTAGACACGCGAAAGCGTAACATAGTCTATTACATAAACATAACATAAGCTAATCATAACGGGATGCCAGTCTTCATGATCAACCGGGTAACTCTTCTCGTTTGCCAAGCATCACTGTCCATCATCCATACCTGCCTTAACCTGAATGTGCATACTAAAAAGTCAGCTACGCTGGTGAGTTCTAGCTTTACTTAAAACCTTAACATAAACATTTTGCCAAAAACATAACATACATTTGTTTAACAAAGCGTACGTAAAAACATGCAATAACTTAACATCATCATAACATCGTAACATAACATCATAACATAAGTCAACATGAACCGAATCTGCGCCTTCTCGTAACCGTCAATTCCATACATCGCATACCAGCGGATGAACTTAAGGCTCGTTACCTCTAAGCCATCCATCACACAGGTCCCCTAAGGCTCGTTACCTCTAGGTGGACCAAACATATGTCTCCTAAGGCTCGTTACCTCTAGGTAGACCAAACATACGTCTCCTAAGGCTCGTTACCTCTAGGTAGACCAAACATATGTCTCCTAAGGCTTGTTACCTCTCGGTAGACAGAACATAACTTAGGCACTATTTCCCCTTAAGGAATAGTACCTTCCATCGGGATCCCGGTAATCCCATGGGTGACCTTCGTCACCCCATCATCAACCAGTTGTACAACCGTTAGCCAGCCACAAAGGCCCCCCGTAAGGTGAGGCTAATACATACATACATACATACATACATACCTTAACTCCCGTAGGAACTCGTGTCAGATTCGTTCATTCGTGACTTTCATAAAACCTTTACCTCATTTTAGTTAAAGCATTTGTACGTTTTATTAAACAAAACATCATCTCTTTCGTAAACCTTTCGTAAACTTCATTTGGTAAAACATTTCATAAACATCATCTCGTAAACATCATTTCGTAAACATCATTTTGTAAACATCGTTTCGTAAACATCATTCGTAAACCTCGTTTCGTAAACCTCATTTCAAAACATCGTTCCGTATGTATGCACACCAACCCAAAAACATTTAATTAAAACATTTAAAGAAGGGCTTCTAGAACTCACCTTATAAGCTAGTCTTGGTTGTCCTAAACAAAGACCCAACATCGTCACTTCCGATCTGAATTGATTAGTTAAATACACATCAGAGCCAATCCCGACTCTAACGGTTTAACATTCTAAACATACAGACTTTACTTAACCAGTCTGATTCCTGCGCACTTAGCAAGTGCGTAGGGCCTTGCTCTTGCGTACTTAATAAGTGCGCAAACTTTGCTTCATGCGTACTTGATAAATACGCAGTACCTGCTTCATGCGTACTTGATAAGGACGCATGACCCTCTTCATGCGTACTTGATAAGTATGCAGGATCCTCTTCTTGCGTACTTGGTAAGTACGCAGGATCATCTTCATGCGTACTTGATAAGTACGCACGAACTGCTTCTTCGCAAAAACCCTAACTTTCGCCATCGGGTCTGATCACGTCAAGATCCCGAACTTGTTTACTTCAAAACGTTTGCTTTCCATTAAGGAACTCAAATCTATGTTTATCTTTCAGTTTTATCCGTGAAAACGTTACCTTTTCACCCAAAACCCGAAAAACCAAAAAACGAACAAAATTAGGCCCGAACGTTACCTGAATCGTGTTTCTGATCCGGAGGTTCTTCTCACGAGCTCTGGAGCAACACACTTCTCAAATCTCGGGTAGATCCGACAACTTTCTCTCTCTACGGTTTCTCTCATTAGAAGTTGCAAATGAGATAAATGGGTGGTGACCTTGGCTATTTATAGGGGAGGCTCCCCTTCCTGCCCGCCGGCCCATCCGACCCGACCCGACATGCCTCGTTCGTTTATTCCGTTATTATAACTGTCGTTTTATTTTTGGGATGTTACATAATGATAGGCTCTGCATCAATTTCTGATTCACTCAAATCATCTTCAACTGTCTGGAATCTAACTTCATGTCACACCCCCAAATTTATTCACTTAAAAATAAATTAATAAATCCAGGTTGCAACGATTGATAACATTACACAACAGCGGAAGCTAAAGTAAAGAGTTCTAAAGTGTTGAACACCATTACAAAAAAATTAAATGAATACATAGACCTAAAGACATACAAGTCTAAATGGATTTGACGTTAAACGACCATGCGTCTTCGTCTTCTAAGGTCTTAATCCAAATACTTAACCTATTCCAACCATCCCATAGTTATGTATTACCTGAAAAACATGCTCAAAAATGTCAACGCAATGTTGGTGAGTTCACAGGTTTTAAATAAACACAATTGACAAAACCATTTATACGAAATCCCTTGGCAAAAACCATTTGTACGAAATTGATTGACAAAACTATTTGTATGGGTACTATTGGTAAAATACTTTGCTCAAAATTTACTAGCAAACCATTGATACGTATACCATTGGCAAAACCCGTTTCTTGAAATTGACTTACAACCCATTGGTACGTATACCATTGGCGAAATCCTTTGCTCGAAATTTACTTTATGTATATAATAAACAAAACAAGTTAACGGTTGATTCATCGAACTTACGAATTATGTGATGCACAAGCCTATAACCAAACCTTTAACGAATTCTCGATATTTGCCCCAGCCCATTGTACCTTTAAACAATGAGAAACAACAAGACCTAATATGCAATCATTTGACCCCGCTAGTTAGGTTAGCGCGACTAACCATGATTGGGGGTGTCAACCTGAATAGTACTATTCATATCGATCTACGGCTAAGTCCTTAGCTAATGGTTATAGTTCAAAATACCGAGGACCTTTTAGTGTTAACTCATGCTTACAAGGGAATCAGATGCTTGTTTCTCGTTTTCTAGTTATCATACCAATTGAAATTAACATGTTTTCCCCCAAATATAGAAAACAGTAAAAAGGGGCCGTAAAACTCACCTGGTGACGCGTCACGAACACAAATGTTCTTCTTATAGTAATGGAAATCAATGTCCACATGATATGATGGTAACGGTATAGTGTCCTACTCGAATCCTACGGTACATGTAGGTACTTAATAAGTGTTATGGACTAACCCTAGTATTATAAAGTAGATCTAAACTCGTGTCAAGTTATCACGTGTGGCGTTGAGCTATTTTGATTCACAAAAGTGTTGTGACTATTCAATACATATTCTTAGGTTGTAGTTGTACTTGGAAGTATTGGTTCGTCCTTTGTATTTGTGTATGTATAATAGAAATATTTGTACACATGTATAGTATAATAACTGAATACGACTCGGGTATGTTTAAGTCCTACCCACTTAACTATACTAAACTAATGTACAATTGTACACAAAAGATCTTAGTATTTTGTTTAATACAGTAAGCTTGGTATACGGAATTATGAGTGGTAAAAATAATGGTTCAGTCAAGAATTAGATGTATTTGTATAAATCATGTTTCTCATTATCTAAACGGGTTACAAAATATTTGTATGACGTTCCAATTATCATACGATATATATATATATATATGTATATATATATATGTATATATATATATGTATATATATATGTATATATATGAATATGTAAATAATTGTATAAAATGTAGTAGATTTGTCTATTCGTGTCGCATTCTTAGTTGGTTTCCATTATCGCTAATAATATGAATATTTACATGTTCGCATCGATTGATTTACCCATATTTTTATTTGTTTTATTAAAGCCGATAGGTAGTAATTATGCTCGTTTATCATCATATGTATAAAAAAATATATTTATTTTAAGCCTCGTGTATATGAGATTTCAATTACACGTATCACACCCAAAGATCTTAATGATACATAACAATATATACATTATACATCCTAGTAATTAGGGATTAGATGCAGTGTTCCATTATGTGATCACTCTCATCAAGTTGGAATTGTGTGACAGTCATTATTGGTAATGAAAGGTAAAGCTGCATACATACACATGGATTTCTGATAGTATAAGGGTACATGCATCGTATTCTTGCTCATTTTTCTTCAGGGAAGATCACATCATAATCGAAACTAAAAGGAAACGATCAGAAGTCAAGTACACATATGTCAGATGGTTAATGAAATGTTCACACGTTAGTTCATATTCAGGTAATTAACCGTTCATCGCAACGAGTCAATGTCTTAATGTATTATATCTTTCAAGAACAAAAGGTTTCAACATTTCATCTGTCTAATCAGCACATAGGTTGAATCAATTCAATTGAGTTCTAAGGAATAGTATCGACGTATACCATTTCTCACAGAGAAGTTGGAATGGTTTAGATAGACACATTAACGAAAAAGATGTCAAACAATCAAACAGTGAATCATCCAGAAATCTATGATTCATCTAAGGATGGGGGTGAATCTATATGGAGAAGAAAGAGAATGTCAAAGTATTTGGGAATAGTCTAGTTGGTTTGGCTCAACGAATATTAGAGATAAATGAATCTCCATGGAATTCAAAGAAAAGTGAGAATGGCTCTCAAATCAGTTACTAAGAGTTAGTGATGAAATTCCACTTATATTTTTTTTCTAACTGAATATCCACCACCTTTTTGTACCCGGATAGCAATGACATGATACAGAATTGAAACGTTATGATTGTTCCCTTATACTTCTCGAGAGCATTTTCTGAAAACATTAAAATTGTACTATCATATTAGGTCCTGCGCCATATGAGATTTTTTTTCATTAACATTAGTCGCAATGGATTAAAGGTTTCATGATTTCTCATATGCTTTCACTGGCGAAGTTTGAGTTTAATACCTCATTAGCCATTGTTTGCATTGCACTTTTACTTCAGCCTAGCATTTAGGTTGTAATGCCATGATTTGTGGCTTCATAACCTGACTATTATGTCCACGGGATAGATAATTTTTAAGGACTTCTAGGTCATAGTCCGTCTAGATGAGAAGGTAAATAGTCGCATCGTGGGAATAACCTCATAGAAATAGTGTTTTTTAAGCAGATTTTCGGGATTACCAATCATTGAAATGGTATGCTTTAATGTAATATCATTTTCCGTTTAGTCCGGGCTTGACTCTCTTTAGGTAGGTGTCAGAAACTGGACAAGAATCGAATATAACTTCAGGGATTTGTCTCGTGATCTAGCGTTGAAAAGGATCAAATTGATTATTTGTCAACGACTGGCAGTACAACATGCCTGCAATTTCCTTGGGTTTCGAATGGTATTATCATGATTTATTATTTCGTATTTCACTTATATTGGTTATAGCCTTAGCACAAGGGCTTAAGCCATAAAATTAGGGTAATGAGTGTTGAGTGTTAGAGATCCGTACTTCCTTTGGGTACATTTAAGAGTTCGTGTATCAGCCTCATGCTTTGGTAGATAGGTAACGGAATCGAATAGAGAAAATGTAACATCCCAAAATAAATAAAAACCCAAATAAAAGAAAAAAAAAAAGGTGGGCTTGGCTAGGGGCCGGCCCATGGGCCCGAAAACTGAAAAGAACCCTTCTAATCAGCAGTCATTCCTCCATTTCCTTCATTTCTTCCTGCGCAAGAACTTTAGAGAGAGAGAGAGAGATCGTCTAGAGAGAGAAAGCTCGGATCAAGCTCAAAGTCTCGAGGATTGTTGCTCAACATCTCTGGAGCATAAAGGAACGAGAAGGAAGCTGTAACAGGTAATTATTATGCCTAAATCTGAGTTTTTGTAACTTTCGGGTTTCGGGTTAATAATCGAGTAAAGGTTTAGATTTTTACGTGTGAAACTGGAAACAAACCACGGGTTTGGGTTCATGGGGGAAAATGGAACATTTCGAACGTAAAAAGTTCAAAGCTTGATCGATTAGAACAAAGGGACCAGATTTAGGGTTCTGTTTGGGGAAGAAGACTGCACAGTCGAAACTACTAGTTTCGATATGGACGCATCTATCGAAACTACCTAGTTTCGACAGGGGCAGACCCATCGAAACTACCATAGTTTCGATATAGACCCAAGACCTTAACTAAGAATTTATATAAGTCATACGACTCGAAACTACTTAGTTTCGATAAGAAGCAGTGACTCGAAACTACTTAGTTTCGATAAGAAGCAGTGACTCGAAACTACTTAGTTTCGATAAGAAGCAGTGACTCGAAACTACTTAGTTTCGATAAGAAGCCAGGGCTCGAAACTACATAGTTTCGATAAGGAGCCAGGACTCGAAACTACCTAGTGTCGATAATGAAACCATGACCCGAAACATCTGAGTCAAGCCTAGTAATGTCTAAGTGTCCCCTAGGAACACAGCCTTACGCCTATGACTTGATTATACAGATTGTGGGTGACCATAGTGACATTCAGGAACCGGCTAGGTGTAAACAGAAACGATTCATCTGGTGAGTTCTTATTGCCCTTTTTCCTAATGGTTTTGGGCTGGCATGCATACTGGTATAGTATTTTATAAAAATGTTATTTTTATAAAATGAAAGGCAAAGTATAGTATTTTATAAAAATGTTATTTTTATAAAATGAAAGGCAAAGTATAGTATTTTATAAAAATGTTATTTTTATAAAATGAAAGGCAAAGTATAGTATTTTATAAAAATGTTATTGTTATAAAATGAAAGATAAAGAACAAAAGAGCATAGTATTATCTTTTAAACAAGTTTTTGAAAGATAACAATGAGCTAAAGAAAGAACGATAAAGGAGCCGTACTTCGGTACAGCTCGACAGTGACAGTGACAGTGACAGTGACAAATACCATGTTATATGCTTATGTGTTAATATGTGTTATTTGTCTATATGAAAGTTATGTGATTGCATTTCTATTTGTGTAATAGTGTAATTGCATTGCATAGTAGTTGCATAGTAGAAAGTCCTGCAGGCATGCTAAAGTAGAAGTCTCACCCTGAGGTGTGAGCAATGCTAAAGGAGTCTTACACTTCGGTGTAAGCAATGCTAAAGGAGTCTTACACTTCGGTGTAAGCAATGCTAAAGGAGTCTTCACTTCGGTGTAAGCGAGAAAGTCTCACCCTGAGGTGTGAGCAATGCTAAAGGAGTCTTGCACTAACGTGCAAGCGAGAAAGAAAGTCCCACCCTGAGGTGTGGGCAGCGCTAAAGTAAAAGTCTTACCCTGAGGTGTAAGCAAGATAGGGATCTGGTCCTCGGACCACGATCCATATGTGATAGTTAAAGTATGATAAAGTCACTTGTCAAGTATAAGTGAAATGATAGACAGAGTACAGTGGGACACCCTAACGGGTTTCCTTAAAGATAAAGTTTTAATGACAGATAGTAACGTAACAGATTTATAATTGTAACGTTGTAAAGTTTTAAAGTAATAGTTAAAAGTTTATTTCAAAGAAAGTGAAAGTAAAGCTTATTTTATTTTAATAAAACTAAGCTACCAAAGATAAAGTTTACAGTTTAAAGTAAAGAGAGAACTCACCAGCGTTAGCTGACTTTTAGTATGCATGACAGGTAAAAAGGGTAAAGCTAAAGAAAAGTGAAAGAGCCATGTGGGCTGGATAGCATGGACATCGGGCTGCGGTATTGAAGACTGACATTTCCAATCCTGATAGTTCATGTTACAGACAATATTTCATGTTTTAGTTTGATGAATGATTTGAATTAAAGACTTCCGCTGTAATAGATTCTGATTTCCGGTTTAAGAACTATGTTTGTTATGTTGTGTGCCAACTATGAGATGTACCCGTTTTGGGGCGTTTCAGAAAATCTATAGCTGAATCTCAAAAGTTGTAATAGTACTTTACATGGAATTTCTAGATTTGGTCCAAGTACTGAGGTCAAATCAACTTAGAATAGACATATTCAACGTTTAGCTAAAAATTGTCACGCCAATGAAGTCTCGATACAAGTTTTGGATTCATTAGAATTCGAAGATGAAGGAGATGATATACATTTCTACGTCACTTGTGATAGGCTATCACATCATTTGATGCACTTTTGGCTCAACACGTTGGTTATGGTAATTTCGGTCATTAATCGAGAGACTAGGAATTGAGATTAGGAATACAGATTACTTATGAACATTAGCTCGGATAACAAGACTTACCAGACTTCTCATCCGCTACAAATTATGATTACGTGTGCACCCATAATTATAATTTACGTCACATGGTCCTTCTAGTGTTTCCTTTATCCCAAGCACTCAGCAAGAAAGAAGCTAACATTTTAATTAGACCGGGTCATCTTGTTGCATTCTCCCATATAAGTGTATATGTTCTACCGGATTACTCTAAGTCATGTGTACCAATACTCATAAATCTGCCGACTAGGGATGCTACCGGATGGGGTTAATAGTAGAGTGGCACAACCGGTGTCCTCTAATATCAGGACGTGAGCGGTGGAAGTCAGGCACTATGTCAGGGTAGAGATCCTCAAATCAGTGTCGAGCAACTCATGTTCCATGTTTGTTTGTATGCGTGGATCCACATGATCCCAATGAGTCTACGGGTCCCCTAAACCTTATAGTTCTCTTTTCTTTTAGTCCTGCTCCTCCACCTCAGGTTCCCATCAGATTAGGTAGTTCCGTCTGCCATATCTCATGGTGAAAGTTTTTGTCATTCAATCCAGCAAATCATGAAAGAGAGAATATATATATATACCACACCGAATGAATACGACATATGTCGGAAAAGAAAACTGAGTTCACTGCTGGAGTAGATGTAGGTGTGGCGTAGGTACAGGTCCAGGTACGGGTTCAACCCGTTGTGATACCAAGATCGGTAACTGGTGATTACTACCGCCGTCGCCCAAGTTTAACTCGTAACTCTATCTTCTAGGTTTATAGTGTGTCGAGTACCCGTCATCCTAGAGTCGTAATCCGAACAGTAATACTCAGTTGGGTCATGTTGTAGGTGTTTGTTACGTATGCCATGTAATTAAATTTAGTATTAATATAACTAATAATACACTAGTGTAACTACATACACTAATGGTCAACTCAAGTTCTTCGGCAACGGTTGGAATTTCTATACTCGGGTCTTGGGTGTTCTTAGTGTGATGCAAGTATTAGAAATCTTGGTCCCTAAATAAGTATCAGTTAGAGCCTAGGTATCACTAAGGAACCTAATTCTCTAAACCATTGGCTCTGATACCAATCTGTCACACCCCCAAATTTATTCACTTAATAATAAATAAATAAATCCAGGTTGCAACGATTGGTAACATTACACAACAGCGGAAGCTATAATAAAGAGTTCTAAAGTGTCGAACACCATTACAAAAAAAATAAATGAATACATAGACCTAAAGACATACAAGTCTAAATTAATTTTACGTTAAACGACCATGCGTCTTCGTCTTCTAAGGTCTTAATCCAAATATTTAACCTATTCCAACCGTGCCATAGTTATGTATTACGTGAAAAACATGCTCAAAAATGTTAACGCAATGTTGGTGAGTTAACAAGATTTAAATAAATACAATTGACAAAACCATTTGTATGAAATCCCTTGGCGAAAACCATTTATACGAAATCGATTGATAAAACTGTTTGTACGGGTACTATTGGCAAAATCATTTGCTCGAAATTTACTAGCAAACCATTGATACGTATACCATTGGCAAAACCCGTTTCTCGAAATTGACTTACAACCCATTGGTACGTATACCATTGGCGAAATCCTTTGCTCGAAATTTACTTTATGCATATGATAAACAAAACAAGTTAGCGGTTGATTCATCGAAGTCTAGCTAGCACTTACGAATTATGTGATGCATAAGCCTATAACCAAACCTTTAACGAATTCTCGAAATTTGCCCCAGCCCATTGTACCTTTAAACAACAAGAAACAACAAGACCTAATATGCAATCATTTAACCGTGCTGGTCATGTTAGCGCGACTAACCATGATTGGGGGTGTCAACCCGAATAGTACTATTCATATCTCTGCGGCTAAGTCCATAGCTAATGGTTATAGTTCGAAATACCGAGGACCTTTTAATGTTAACTCATGCTCACAAAGGAATCAGATGCTTGTTTCTCATTTTCAAGTTATCATACCATTTGAAATTAACATGTTTTTACCCCAAATATAGAAAACAGTAAAAAGGGGTCGTGAAACTCACCTGGTGACGTGTCACGAACACTAATGTTCTTCTGATAGTAATGGAAATCAATGTCCACATGATATGATGGTAACGGTATAGTGTCCTACTCGAATCCTACGATACATGTAGGTACTTAATAAGTGTTATGGACTAACCCTAGTATTATAAAGTAGATCTAAACTCGTGTCGAGTTATCACGTGTGGCGTTGAGCTATTTTGATTCACAAAAGTGTTGTGACTATTTAATACATATTCTTTGGTTGTAGTTGTACTTGGAAGTATTGGTTCGTCCTTTGTATTTGTATATATATAATAGAAATATTTGTACACATGTATAGTATAATAACTGAATACGACTCGGGTATGTTTAAGTCCTACACGCTTAAGTATACTAAACTAATGTACAATTATACAAAAAAGATCTTAGTATTTTGTTTAATACAGTAAGCTTGGTATACGGAATTATGAGTGGTAAAAATAATGGTTCAGTTAAGAATTAGATGTATTTGTATAAATCATGTTTCTCATTATCAAAACGGGTTACAAAATATTTGTATGACGTTCCAATTATCATACGATATATATATATATATATATATATATATATGTATATATATGAATATGTAAATAATTGTATAAAATGTAGTAGATTTGTCTATTCGTGTCGCGTTCTTAGTTGGTTTCCATTATTGCTAATAATATGAATATTTACATGTTCGCATCGATTGATTTACCCATATTTTTATTTGTTTTATTAAAGCCGATAGGTAGTAATTATGCTCGCTTATCATCATATGTATAAAAAAAATATATTTATTTTAAGCCTCGTGTATATGAGATTTCAATTACACGTATCACACCCAAAGCTTATACATAACAATATATACATTATACATCCTAGTATATGAATATATATATATATATATATGTGTGTGTGTTCTCGAATCTAAATATTGAGTTATATAAACATCCCTTGATTTTACATAAAATATGAATATTCATATGATGTGTTTGTATTTAGGAAAAATATAGTGGTATTATCCGTTGTCAATTATGAAATCTTCGTTTAGTCGGTAGCAGCCTACGTTTTATATGTATACACTTGTAACCCGTTAAAATAATATATCAACTACATCTATGTGTCAAAATATATTTATTATCCAATCTAATTTGACTATATCAACCGTGACAAAATTATCAATACGACAATGTATTATCTATTATTTTACGAACCAATAGTTGGTTATATTAAAATTCACGTTTAATCGATTACGTGTCCGAGTTATAATTATTCGCTTACCAAGAATATATATGGCGGCAACACGTTAATAAGACTCGTTAATATTTGACGTTCTACGAATATTTATTTTTATATCTATATATATATATATATATAAATAAATATAGATATAAAAATAAATATTCGTAGAACGTCAAATATTAACGAGTCTTATTAACGTGCACTCAACAATACACACACGTTTAACTTGTGTGATATTAAACCTAATACGTTTAGTGCGTGTTTTTACCTTCCATATGTCTCGTTTACTAGCCGACATGTTCTAACTCTCACGATTCACGCCATGTCCACATTTGACCATGGTTAACCAAGTTTGACCAGCATTGACTTTCGTTGACTAGGCTTGACCATGGCTCGGGATGTCGTCACCTGTCCAAAAACACACGTTTTTATACTCGGGAATGGAACCCGGCCACAAAATCACCATATCTATGACGTATAATAATAGATCTAGACATAAAACACTCGTTCATCATAAGTCACACTTTAAACGCCAAACTAACCTCGTATTTCATAGATCGGGACAAGAGAACAACGTATATTCAAGATCTGTTTGTCAGGGCTCACCGGAAAGTCGGGTTACGCCGGAAAACTCGTCTGAGCCGCCTAGGAATCGTCTCCCGCTGTCCCTGACGTCGTCAAGCGCCACCTGACTTGTTTCTGTTGCTATGAGACCCAACCACGCCATAGCCGGCGTTGATAGGGCAAATCCCTAGTAGCCGCTGCGTATAGCTGCTTCCACCATCTTTTTCCCCTGCGCGTGGCTGTTCTAGGCGGTCGAAAAATGGTTTGGATCAGACCCGTGCATGCCAGAGCCGCCTCCCTGTCGGCTGCCGTTCGGGGAGCTTGAGCCCACCATTGATCTTTGTCGGAAAAGCGGGAACAGCCGCCGCCGCTGTCTGTGGCTTCTAGCATCTCCGAATCTAGCATCCATCTTTGCTTCCTCTGTTTCTATGACCAGACCCATCTACCACCTTCATTACTGCCGATTGGGAGCCATTTCCTCCGCTAAGCACCATCGTCGCCGCCGGCAATGCCGTCGTAGGGGGGTGGCCGGCCCACCAGCCTTCTCTCTCTCATCCTGTCTCTCTCTCTAGAATTAGGGTTTGTGAGAGTGTGTTTGAGGGTAGGAAATGAGGAAGAGAATAGATAATTAGATTAAATAGTTAGAGTTTTTTGAGTAGATGGGGAAATGGGTGGACACCGCGTGTTAAAACCCGAGACGAAGAGCTTAAACATTGCGTTTTGTAAAATTCACGCTAAATAATATCAAATTCGCATAATATTAGTAACTAATAATAATTAATATTATTTGAACATTTAATTTACGAAATTTCCGCTCTGACCGTCGTCCAGGCCGGTACGTGCTAGTACCACGTGTCTGCGTTCGTCCGTTTATACGTTTCACGTTCTAATTTAATTTTTATTATTTCTTTAATAAAAATAACCATGAATAATAACATTGATTAAAAAGGTAATTGTTTATTATATTATTTAATCGTACTAGATATTAACTAACCGAATCACGTTTACACGGGTATTCATTGCAATCGCGCATTCCTCGTCGTATAACTCACATGTTAATCTCTAAATGATCGTCCGAATTAAATATTAATAATTTTATTAATATTTAATATTAGTAGTCAGGTATCTTGTTGTGTGTTGGTTACCACTCGTGTATGCGTTAACTCGTTTAACTGCAAGCGGTGAGGCTATGTATACACTATGTATTTATAAAACGTTATCTAGAATCATCTCGTGATCCGTCAAGCAAAGTCACAATCAAGTCCACTTATTGGGCCTACTACTGGATTGTTAACGGGCTAAGCCCATTTATGACGAATTAGATAAGTTCACCTTAAACTAGTTCGCCCGAAACTGCCTGAGCAAACTTGATAAGTTCGCCTGAATCAGTTCGTCTCTAACAGATTGATCAAGTTCGCCTGGTTCAGCTCTTCAACCAAAACACGAATCAAAAATTCCAAAAATCATCACAACTTGCTGAATTGATGGAATTTGATGAAATTAAACCGTAGGATTGAGTATAATATGATATACAACACTTCTAATTGATCAATTTCTTCAAATAAATCTAAAATCATTCCAAATTAATCAAAATTTCTCCATTTTTGTCAAGAACACGAACAAGATCAAAAATTCTTCAAAATCTCTTCAAATTCAGTGATTTTGATGTTGATTGTACACGAAAACACCACGAATTTTCTGCTAATCAAGAGAAAAGGCTCTGATACCACTTGTAGGTCCCTTACCCGGTGTGACGGATCTCTAGACTCACGGTACGACACGGTGATAACGTGCGGAATCCATGATCAACGTGCTCGTGTAAATCAATCAACAACACAGTGTAAATAAACTCTTTGTATTTTCACCACAAATCTCAGTTTACAAGTTCTCTCAGTTTTTCTATTCTGTGTTCTATTCTGATCTATCATTTAAGACTTGTAAACACCTATTTATAGGAAAACACAAATCCACACAGCACTATAGGCGAACTTAACAAGTTCGCTCCTAAAGATGCTTAGACGAACTTGTTAAGTTCTCCTCTCTATGAACTTATACATATTGTTTGCTACAGTTACAAATTCATGCTCTATCAGACTCCACTTAACTGTTGCAAACAATTCTAAGAATTTCAAGTCAAAGACTCTAAGACTAATACATATAATCTTCAAGCTTGTTGTCACCAGAATATGCTCCAACATAGCCGCATACTTGAAGTATGCAGTACCCAACCGCATACTTGAAGTATGCGGCTAAAGCCCAACTGAATAGTATATATAGTTTTCCTTGTATTTTGTATTCGGTTAGACGAGTTGTTGAACGATATCGTATTGTGTTTTCAGTGATTTAATCAATAAACAAGTCGTTTGATAGTTGATTGTGTCTCATCCTCTTTGTTTTCTACCTACAAGTCACGTGTCGAGTGTGTTTCCGCCAGGTTCAACACGCTGTTGAATCCGTTGATTGAAGATCCTTAGGATTTTGGACCTTACATATGGTATCAAAGCCTTAGTGCTCATTGGTGAAGCTTGCAACGGATTGTCTTTGAATCATGAGGCATCAAAGTTACTGTTTTAGCATTTGTTTGAACTAACTTGTGCGTTTTGGAGAGTTTCTGGACTGTGACAGGTTTCAAAATTGCATCTCTGTCACGATTGTTGAAGTTACGGTCAATTGGTGGTTTATTGGGCTGAGAATCGAAGTGATTTTATTGTTAATTTCAAAGTCTAAAAGTTTGAGGATCTTGAAATTTGCAGCTATTGAAGCTTGCGGGCATCATGTTTGCGATTTCTCCTAATTAATAGCTTTCCAAATTTACTGCAATTCAAGTGTGCGGTTATCTCGAAGTTTGCGGTCATCATAAAGTTTGCGGGTAAGTTTTCAAGTTTGCGGCTACCCTCAAGTTTGTGGCTACTTTCAAGTTTGCGGCTACCCTTAAGTTTGCAGCTACTCTCAAGTTTGCGGTTAGTGTCTCAAGTTTGCGGTATTGCTTCAAGTTTGCGGTTTGAACTTAAGTTTGCGATTAAGCCTTCAAGTTTGATGTTAATCCAAGTTCACGGTTTATACTTCAAGTTTGCGGTTTATACTCCAAGTTTGCGTTTTTTTAGTCCAAGTTTGCGGTGCATTTTGAAGTTTGCGGTTATTGCCGTGTTAGCTTTCAGTCATATAATTTTCATTTGTTCCTATATGTTTAAGTCATGACTGATACTAATTCTTTGGATAATGAGATTGGTACCACAAGTAGACCTCCACGTCTAACCAATGCTGATGACTTTGATAACTGGAAGTACAGATATGAGAATTTTTTTAGATATAAGGATTCATCAATTTGGAGGTCCATTGAAAAGGGTCCTCAAAATCCTATGGTCAGAAATGAGAAGAATGAGTTTATTCCCAAGGACCTTGATCTCTATGTTGCTGAAGAAATCCTTCAAATTGAGAAGGACGAGAAAGCTTATGTTGGGTTGACCAGGGCCCTGTCAACAGAAATTGCTCAAGGTTTCAAGAAGTACAAGACTACTAAATCTTTCTGGGATGCACTGGTGGAAAGATTTGAAGGAAATTCAGACATGAGAGAAAGTCGAAAGGATATGCTAAGGCAGAAGTTATATATGTTCAAATATGTGAAAGGGGAGAATTTGGAAGCTCAGATTAATAGGCTCACTCACTTGATGACTGAGATTAATAGTTCAGATATTGAGATGACCAATGGTGAAATAAACAAGAAAATGCTCAATTCGTTGCCATTGAACTGGAATTTCAATATAACCACCATCAAGAGAACAAAAGACATGTAATCCACTCCTCTTAGTGAACTGATCTCCATTCTAAGGTCATATGAGATGGACGATCAGCAAAGGCAGATGATGTTTTCATCAGAGACATATCACTTAATGTCTTATGGAAATACCTTACTGTCCAGTATGTCCTCTGCATACACTCCAAACTTGCCTGCTGTTTCAAATCAGAAAGCTCTTGCTACATCTGTCCAACAAAGCAACTCACCATGCTCAAATACTGTCAAGGCTGTTGAAATGCAAGTTGCTCTGTGTTAGTGTTTTCATGAGCAACTACAATGCCATGCTAGCTGGAAAATTCTCTCCTGCTAATCAAATTCAAGATGACACTGATCAAATACATCTCGATGACTTGGACGAAATGGATATCAAGTGGCAGATGGTAATGGTTGTGCATCGTGCTAAGAGGTTTATCAAGAGAACTGGCAAAAAATTATTTTGATAGGATGAAGTCTGGTACAAAGAAGATTGGTTTTGACAAGTCTAACTTAAGGTGCTACAATTGCAGCAAACCTGGTCACTTCGCAAGGGAATGTCCAGACCTAATGTAGAGAAGGGAAGCTCATCAAGCAAATCACAAGAAAAGGAGGCAGCTGCAGCAAGTGATAGCAAAGCCTCGGTGAGTCAGCAAACTGCAGGATATGATTGGGGAGATCAGATCAATGAACTGTCAATGAAGGTGTCAAATCATGCTCTTATGGCAAAAATTGACGACACTGAAGTACACACTGATACTTGTTCAAATAATTGAGTAGATAAAATAAACAGATATAAGTGTGATAATGATATACTCATAAAAGAAATAACTCAACATAGGTATGCCAATTCTGATTACAAGCGTTCTGAAAAATTGTTTAAAGATAAAAGTGAGGTTTCTAAAAGTGATTTTTCAAAACTTGAAATGGACTTTAGTAATAAGGAATGTCTTTATCGTGATGCTTAAAAATAATAGATGACCTCAGTCTAAAGTTGTAGGTCCCGGGAGCCTCGTCGCACAGCGAAAATAACACGGATCTGTTATGTGATTTGTGTGGGAAGTAAGAAAATGAGACAGAGAAACAAGAACAAAGATAAAAGAGAATCAAACGATACGTAATCCATAACATAGAAATCATCTCGTATTACAGACGACATACCGAAGGAGCACACATCTCTCATCTAAGCTCACGATCCAGGGGCGGGAGAGCTTGTCCGGTCGGACACCTCTCAACCTAGTTCCTGAAGTTCCATCTACAAATGAAGACAAGTCTTCTATTTATAGGGGAAGGAACACTTCCTGCGTACTTGTCTAAGTACACAGGGGATTGGTCATGCGTACTTGACAAGTACGCAAGGCAAAAGCCTTGCGTACTTACTAAGTACGCAGGACCAATCTGGTGTACAGGCTAAGTACTCAGGAACACCCTCCTACGTACTAGCCACGTACACCGATACATATAATTTTATCTATAGTTACTAAAACATGCTTCTATACACTCCCTCTTAACTATAGCATCAAATTCTATCTATCTCTAACACTGATAAACATCAGTTTACAAAGAATGTCCTAACAGACTCCCTCTAAACTAATGACATCAAGTGTCTTCCGGCGAGACTTGTTCTTCTAGCATTCCACTTGAGATCTTCAAATCTTCAAACTTCAGTCTTTAGTTGCCGAGTGATGACAAACCCGACTCCCTCTTAATTGTAGCTTTCATTGTAGACCAAACCAAGTGCTTCAATAGGAACCCACTAACCCAACACACTTCATTGTAGTTCATCCTCTCAGCAGTAGCTTGCTCTACCCTGACTTAGAACTTTGAGTCTGACAATGTATTCCTAAACATGTAACAATAGTAGACTAAGACAACTCCAAATCAGCTGGCATATGATAGAGAGTTTGAATTTCCAATAACCTGCATCAAACTAATCAGCTCCCATAGGAATTCCAGTACGATAAACTTAAGTCTTCAACCAGATGTGTCCAACTCTATCTTGTATTTTCATGAGTTAACCAAATTCCCTAAGACGTTCATTTCCAATTTCCCCTTTCAGTTTAAGCTCCATCTGACTAGACCAGAAACAAGGGAATGTTTCCTATCCCATCGAAAAATGATAAAGGTTCCATCTTCAACTAATAATCCCATGGTATCCAGCTTCATCTTGAAAACACTTGATAGAATCTAACACAAAATCATGCTCAGCAGTGATCACCTTATTTCCAAAGTCCAACATTCTTCAATTAGATCTTCATTCCTTGTTTACACCTCCTAATCTGTATACGTTCACCGCAGTGAAGTTCCATAACTAGGTTGTCTATCTGGCATTCCACCCAGATCCTAAATGAGAAATCCCATCATAATTGAATCACATCAAATCTTGAACACATGCTTGACCAATGAGCATGAAAAATATAGTTTACACGAGAAATCATAGCTGATGTTACGTTTTTATCCCCCTCATTTCTCTGTAAACTATGACTAGCTTCATTACCACCTCACTTGAATCCTCAAAAACCAAAACTAGTCAACTCCAGGATTTTATTCTTTTAATCCTTTGCAAAGATCCAAAACAGCAAATCCTTGGGTTCAAGTTGTTCCAGTAGTCATCCCCTATTAAAGAAGTATCCCGGATACTCGTAGTCCACATACTCAGGTTTGAATACCTAAACAATATGATTATTTTTCCAAAAGACCCAAAGCAGCAACATCTTCAAAAATAAAACGAGACCTTTAGCCAATGACGACCCAATTGCTCCCATTAATTCGGCATTCATTCCCTATTAAATAAGTATCCGGGATACTCGTAACCCACATTTTCAGGTTTGAACAGTTAAACAATGTATGACAAGTGGTATCATCCAACAAAAATCCCGTTCTTGTTTCACCATATCAAATTTCGGTCTTGAAACACCAAGATCACTATCTTCTCAAAAATGACCCGAAACAAGTGTACAAATGATTCCTAAAAAATTTGGCCAAGAAAAGTTTTCCCACCAAAAAACTCTTTCTATTTTTTTAATCCCAGATGATAGTTCATGTGTACTTAATAAATACGCACATGTAGGGTGTTCATGCGTATTTAGTAAATATGCAAAGCCAAATTAAATGATGTTGTGACTCAATTGGAAAACACTAAATTGTCCATCGAGAAAATTGATCATTCTCGATTTGCGGTTTATGACATGTTAGATTCTCAAGTAAGAATGAAAGGGAATCCGGGAATAGGATATCATGCTGTTGAACATCCTTTACTGGAAATTTCACCTCAATGCCAAATGTTCAAGTTGAAGATGTTGAAATGGAATATGGTGTAGGCCGTAAACCAGCTCAACCTTCTTCATCCACACAGTCCACGCCCGTGACTAGTGCTTCCTCGGTACAACATGTGAACGTTACTAACTCGTCTATGTCTTGTGCATCAACAGGATTAGTATAAGGCATAGTGGAGGATTGTGGGAGTGATGATGAGGATGAGAGTCGTGTTTTTAATTCCAAGTCTTTATCTTTTAAAAATACTTTGTCTGGTTTTTCAAATTCTGCCACTTTTGTTGGTTCTGGTTTGAGTGTTGGTTTAAACAATGGTAATTTTAAAAGCGAAACTAATTTGAAATCTAATGTGAAATCCACTTTTGTGAATGGTGGGACTTTAGAAAAAGAAGCCACACATATTACTAACGGTAAAAACCATCAATTTGTTAAAAGCGAAAACCGTTCTTCAAATCGTGAAAGTAGTTAACCATCAACCAGTCAGTCTAATTAAAAAAAAATGCCTCAACGTTTTACCAAAAGCGAATTTTATGCAAAATTTGATAATCATCATCGTGCTTTTGAACAAAATGTTAGAAATTTTGATAGAAACAATTTCAAATCAAATCACAGAAGTCATAATGATGATCCAGTGCATGATAGAAGGTTTTCTAGGAACTATGAAACTGCAGGTTACTTCACAAGTTCTCCTCAACGGTCATCATCATAGTACACCGGATACTATGCCCCGTATCCGAGAAGGCAAACGTGTTATGTCTGTGGGAATCCCGGACACTTTGCTCGAAACTGCGTTCATAATCGTGAACACTCTGTTAGAAGTTCGAATGTTAATCAATGGGATAATACATATCAAAAGCCACACACGTCTAAAAGACACATGGCTCAACATCACAAAATGCCCAATGATAAACAATCGGATAAAGAACTGGTAGTGTGTATAAATCTCAACGTCCTGTTAAAGAAAACAATGCTTTCAAACATAAACGGAAGAAAGTTGAGAAACCCATAAAATCTGAAAAAGGTAAAGAAACGGTCGTCACTCCAACAGTAAACTTAAATTTTCAAAATCAAAAGCCTGTCTGGAAATGAAAACCAAATATTCCTACAACACCAATTGAGTTTAATGACAAAAGGGATATCAAATTACAAGAAGTTTCATACTTGGATGATTTAGGGCAACCCAAGACAACCATGGTTTGGGTTCCAGTTACTAATTAATGCGTTCTATCGTGTAGGGGCAGCCAAGGAGGCCTATCAATAACCTCTGGTATGTTGATAGTGGTTGTTCCCGACACATGACAGGAGACATCTCTCAGCTTCACGGTATTAAAATGTTCAATGGAGGGTATATTTCATTTGCAGGTGATAAAGGTAGGCAAATCACAATGAAAGGTACTGTCACTAATGGTACTCTCTATTTTGAAGATGTGAATTATGTGTCTGAATTGAATCACAGCTTGTTAAGTGTGTCTCAAAGTTGTGACAAAAAGTTTTCAACTCATTTTACTGATAAAGAGTGTTTAATTTTAAAACCAAAGTTTGTTATCCCTGAGGATTGGATTTTAATGAGAACACCAAGGTGTAAGGACTCATATTTGTTGGATATGAATATTGAGTCAGCTTTACCAAATACATGTTTGTTTTCAAAAGCTTCTGAGAATGACTCCATGCTCTGGCATCGTCGTTTAGGTCACATAAACTTGAAAAACCTAAATAGAATTGCTAAAGGAGCACACGTGGTCGGTTTGCCTTTAAAAGAATTTTGTGAAGTTGAAAAATGTATTTCGTGTGCTAAAGTCAAACAGCATAAACGACCACACAAACCCAAGTTGTTTAATTCAATAGAATCTGTTCTTTAGTTGCTTCACATGGATCTTTTTGGTCCCATAAGTGTGATGAGTCTTGGGAAGAAATCTTATTGTCTTTTTGGTCCCATTCTTCAGTTGTTGTTACTCACGATTTACTTGGGTGTTCTTTTTTAGTAAGAAAAGTGAGACTGCAGATATTCTTAGACAATTTATGATACTTGTTGAAAATCAACTGAACTTGAAGATCAAGATTATCATAAGCGACAACGGGACATAATTTCGTAATGAAGTTCTTGATAGCTTTTGTGCTGAAACGGGAATTGCAAGACAATTCAGTGCTGCTAGAACTCCTCAACAAAATAGATTTGTTGAACGAAGAAATCATACCCTGATAGAAGCTAATAGAACATTGATTTCTGACTCCAAACTGCCGGTATTCATCTGGGCTGAAGCTATCAACATTGCATGTTATGTGCAGAACAGAGTGCTATTTAACAAGCATCACTTGAAGACTCCATGTGAAATCATGTTTAAACAAAAGCCAAAGGTCGGTCACTTTAGAGCTTTTGGATGCCTGTGCACTCTATTTGTAACACTCTGAAAAATATTTATATATATATATATTTATATATATATATAAAAGATTAAATATTTTTCTACAAAGCAATAAATAAAGCAATTCTAAAGAAAAGAAAATTATAATAAAATTGAAACGCGGGTGATCAAATTGTTTTATACACATGCGACCCATGGCCAAGTTGGATCCTATTTCGACCCAGTAACTTTCCTTTTCTCCCTTAATTAACTCAACAAACTACCGAGATGTATGGGATTATGATACCTCTTTCCTCATTTATCGCAACCTGCTGTTTTTTATTTTATACCTTGAAACCCTCCAATGCCCCTCACAAAACCCTATCGACTCTCATTCTCTTGTGTTCGTCTCGAGCCGCCGTCGATAAAGTGGATATTACTATGAACCACCATCTGTAACCATCCACTAGATCAGCCCTTCATCTGACGATCATCGATGTTGCACTGATGTATGAAGTCTTCTAGAACACAGACAAGTCGTTCAACTATCAGACGCTTTCCGTTAGTCTTGATTGGTTTTGATTATGTTAAAACCAGGTAACAAATGAGAAACCTGTTCTCTATTTACATAAAATACTCATGTATATATCTTTTAAATCGTTCGATTATGGCGTTCATAGCTTCTTGATTTTACTTCGGCAACCGACACAGCCTCCATCAACCATCCGCTACCACCGCTATCTCACTCGCGGATTTGGTTCTGCTAGAATATTGAGGTAGTATTTCTGATCTTTGTTTGTATTTTCTTCCCTTGAATATGGCCCTTGAATTCCGAATCATTTCCGGCGATTGAAGACTGTAGGATAATTTTAAGGAAAATAACATAACATGAATTATATAAAAACTACTAAATTTCTGTATGGCCGTTTCTGTTTCTTTCGGTTGGAGTTCGTGACTAGTAGCACATCAAAAAAAAAGTTTGGGTTTTCAATCTGGTCTGCAACTATGAATGTGTCATGTGTGGGTTGATGCGTGGATGCAGGTGTGTTTGTTTGTGATCGTGATCATATATATGTGTGTGTGCATGAGTAAGTGTGTGTCATCAGGTGTGTTTGTGAGTTTATATATGTGACACCCGACAGTTCCGTGTCAATATCCGTACATAACATAAATGCATTTACATTTTCAAATTTCCTGATTGACGTAATTGCATGAACTAGGTCCTAAAGTCTAGCAATAGCTATGCATTGATTCATTTCATACTTTGGTAAGCTTAGGAATAACTCGGTCATGTTTATGTAAAACTCGACTAATGTGAACGTTGGTTACTAACCTAAATGTCTAAATTAATTTTTAAAAACACTTAAACATGTCATAAATTGGTGATTCATACATCCCTGTAACCCTAATACATGTAGGTATCTTGGTATTAAATTTCATGACTAAACTGGTTAATCAAAAGGACAACGCACGAACGGCCTAAAATTATGGAAATTCTGACAAACTTGGGTTAACTTGATAATACGGCTTAAGAGAAATACCTATCAAACCCTAACACGAAATATATATATATATATATATATATGTAGAAACTTGTGGATACATACTTATACATATAATATCAAACTTGTACATATTTCATGATTAAACACATGTACCTATCATGAAACTCAAAATCAAGTCACCAACAATTCGTCGGGTCACATTTTCTAAACATGACTCTAACGTTTTTTAGTTGAACATATTGGATGGACTTTGCACATGACCGACTTGTATGTTGACACTAAATCTTAAGGTTATAAGATAACTGTCACTATTTAGATCACGGTTAGGACAATCTTGCATACACATCGGCCTTGCTAGCACTTACACATTGAAAGCTCATCAGGTGAGTTCACGGCCCCCTTTTCGCTTTATAACGTTTTGTAAACTGTGGGGGAGAAACATACTTACATATCTTGTTTTACGTTATTGTTTAACACATTTGGAAACATTGTTGTTTCATACACTTGATAAAACATTGCAAACATTTTTATATGATAACAAGAAAACAAGACACTAACATTATGTTGTACATGAGGAGAGCTCTTAAAGTCCCCTGAACATAATCAACATTTGTAACCATTAGCTATGGACTTAGCCTAGGATTCTACGAATAGTACTATTAGGGGTGACGCCCCCGGTCATGGTTTGTAGCGCTAACCGGGACCTGAACGGTCAAATGGCCGCATATTGTCCTGTTCCGTTCTCGTGGTAAAGCGAGGGAGGGGCATTCACCAGTTAGGTTTGGTTACGGTCTCATGTATAAACATAGTATTTCTAAGACTAGCTAGCTTACGAATTTATCAATAACACTTATTTTGTTTATCATATGCGCTTAGAACTATTTGTTTACAAGAAAAACTACTTATTTATGACGGTAATGTCATGTGCATGTTTTCGGGTAAAACTACTTATTTTATGACGGTAATGTCATGTGCATGATTTCGGGGAAAACTACTTAATTTTATGACAGTTAAGTCATGTACATGTTTTCGGTGAAAACTACTTATTTTTATGACAGCTAAGTCATGTATATGTTTTCGGTGAAACTACTTATTTTATGACGATTAAGTCATCTACATGTTTTCGGGGAAAAACTATTTGCACTGAAATAACAAACTCTGTGAACTTACCAACCTTTGTGTTGACACTTTCAAATATGTTTCTCAGGTAACCCTTAGCCATGCGCGGTTGGAATAGGCTAGTTATGTTGGATCATTTCCTAGTTGGAAGGACATAGATTATAAAGTCTCAAGTCTATCGTTGATCTAGAAGAACTCATATCATTGTATTACTTAGTCTTAGTAAATGTATATGTACTCAAGTCTTAGAAATCAATATTACAGCTTCCGCTATTATGTAATGAACCAATCGTTGCAACCTTAATTAATTTATTTATTCATTAGGTAAATGAATTTGGGGGTGTGACAAATTGGTATCAGAGCCAATGGTTTTAGCGAATTAGGTTTCCTTAGTGTTACTTAGGCTCTAACCAGACTCATTTCGGGACCAAGATTTCTAAGACTTACATCACACTAAAAACACCCAAGACTTGAGTATAGAAATTCCAACCGTTGCCGAACAACTTGAGTAGACCATTAGTGTATGTAGTTACACTAGGGTATCATTATCAACACTAATACTTAACACAATTACATGGCACACGTAATGAACATTTAAAACATACAATAATATTGAATCAATAGACATCCACAACATTACTCAACAAGGTGTCACTATTCGGATTACAAATCAGGGATGATGGGTATTCAACACACTATAACCCTAGAAGATCGAGTTACGAATTGTGCTTGGGCGACGACGGTAGTAATCGCCGGTTACCGATATTGGTATCACAGCTGGCTGAACCCATAACTGAATCCGTACTTGTACCTGTACCACACCTACAACTACTCCAGCCATGGAGCCAGTTTTCTCATCTCACATATGTAGTCTTCATTCGGAGTGGTATGCATACTCCTTTCCGTGAATTGTTGGATTGGATGACAAAAACCTTCGTCATGAGATATTACAAACAGAACTACCCAATTAGAGGGGAACTCGAGGTGGATATCCAGGACTGAACGGGAGAGAACTTTACTAGTCAGGAGACCCATAGACTCATCGGGATCATGTGGATCCACACGTAGATACAAACTTGGAGCATGATTTGCTCGACACAGATATGAGGATCTTTGCCTTAACATAGTGCCTGACTTCCAACGCACACGTCCTGTTACTAAAAGACATCAGTTGTGTCTCTCTACCATTAACTCCATCCAGCAACAGCCTTAGTCGGCAGATGCATGAGTATTGGTACACATGACTAAAAATAATCTGATAGAACATACACACTCATGCGCGAGAGTTCAACACGATCTAATGAACATTCAGAGGCCTTTTAACTGAGAGCTTGGGATAGGAGAAATACTATAGGGACCATACAAAGTAAATTATCATTGCGGGTGCACACATAATTATAATTTGCAGTGCATGAGAACTCTAGTGAGTCTTACTGTCCGAGCTAATGTTCATGATTAATCTGTATCCCTAATCTCAATTACCAGTCACTCGATTAATGATCGAAATCACCATAACCGTAAGGGTTAAGCCAACATGCATCAAATGATGTGATAGTCTATCACAAGTGACGTGGAAATGTACATCATCTCCTTCATCTTCAAATTCTAATAAATCCAAAACTCTTAGCGATACTTCATTAGCACAAAATTTTTACCAAAACCTTGAAGAGATCTATTCTTGGTGATTTGACCTCGGCTCTTAGACCAAATTTGGAAATTCCTTGGTACTGCTTCAACTTTTGAGATTGCGCTATAGGTTGTCTCTTTTCGATTTCGTTATTTATCGATCAATGCACGTGACCGATCTTTGGTCTAGCACGGACCAGACCTAACATTTCTAATTCCCCTACTAGATCTTCATATAACATTCTCGCAGTTCAGAAGGAACGAGAAAAACTCGAATTTGACTTACCCGACTTTTAATGGATCATGAACGATGTAGATCTCTCTCATCCGTTTATACTTTCTAAAACATACCCTATTGAAACACATAAATTCCAAGTTGCTCCTTGAAATAATTGTCACACTCCCAATTTCAACTAAAGGAGTTTTACCGTTTGGGAAGTGACAAACCATGATCTTAGTCATTAGTTACATTGAACGACACTATATGGGACTAAAATGAAAATATATCATCAATGATCAAAGTAAGCGCGGAAGCGTAAAACGAAAGTAAATGATTAAAACAAACGCGCCTAAGAAAAGTCCCAAAGTGTTCAGTCCAAACAAAGTCCAAAAATAAAGTACAAGCAATTCAATAATATTATTTTATAAGTAAATCATAAGACTCCATGCATGCCCTATGCGTGCACCTGTGCCTTATCTTAAGCGACTTGAGAAAACATGTAAGAAAATGTCAACACAAAGTTGGTGAGTTCACAGGTTTCAGTTTGCAACAAATCCAATAGGTTAATGTACATTCAATATATAAATCAATGGGTAGCTAACCCATAAGCATGTTAACTAATGTGCTCGCAACCGACAACTGACTGTTTATGTTTTACCTCCCACCAGGTCTATCAACCATGGTGCATGTTTAGGTCATGACTGCACCCGTTCGACATCCAGTCGGGTTAGCGCGACTAACGCGGGTGAGGTTTGTCAAACCCAGTAGTACTACTCAACTTACCTCGCTATGTTCATATTAACGGTCCGATGTGAGGACTTAGTGATAGATGTGTACGCATAGTTAAACAAGTGATAACATATATGAATTACATAACCAAAAATGTTTACGACATGTTTTCTCCCCCAAATTGTAAAACAGTAAAAGGGGTCGTGAAAACTCACCTGAACGGCGTAGGTAGTAGTCACACAAGTACGAGACTGAAATCTCAAGCGTTAGCCCGACACGGCTCACAAATGCTCTAGAATTACAACATAACTTATTAGGGATAAAATGAGAATTATTGGGATATGTGACGACGACACGGAATGTTGAACGTCCTAAAAGAAGCGCTCTAAAGATCAGAGAGTAGACGAACGTGTCCACGGGAATGAGAATTCTTAGTATAATAATTTAGATTAAAGTATTATGTGTCGCACGATAATAACGAATAATATATAAATAAATAATTTCGTACGTTCGAGTCGTTTACAAAAGTTAGGAAAATAATATAATTTAATATATTATTTTTAAGTTCGTAGGTTTAACCAAATAATCATTTGTGGGAAAAATAATAAATATATTATTTTTATTTGAGGTAATAAAAAGAGTAAATAATATACATAAATATATTATTTATAAATCGTAAACGTGTGGCAAAGATAATATAAAATATTATTTTTAATTGAGGTCACGATGCTAAAATAATACTAAAATATTATTTCATTTTAAGTTGTGGTTTGAAAATAATAAAAATATATTATTTTATGAGTGGAAATAGGTTATAATTTTAAAACAGAGCCTACGGGTAGTATACGAGGCTAAAACATCATAATATAATATTATAATAATATGGGGTAAGTTTTTACATTAAAATTAATAGTTTAAAATTGATTTAAAAAAAAGGGGGTGGTGGGATCGAACCCGGGTCTCCTCCCCCACACACCAAAGCCTTAACCACTACGCCCGCTAGGGTCATCTCATACAGGAAACGAAGTGGTTGGGTTTTAATCAAAAACTCCCGAGAGCTCCCTCCCCCATTCATAGCCGCGATCGATCCCAGTCCCAAACACACAAAATCGGTAACAATTGATCCAAAAGTCATAGGGGTTTTGCAAGTCGAGTATAGGCGAGTCTGGGGTTGAGTTTAATTGTGAAATAAACGTGTTTAGGTTTGTTTAATTCCAGATTCAAGAGTCGGAACCCTAGATATGAACTCAAAATCAACTTGATAAAATCTGATAGTACAATTTGATGAATCCATGGGGCTTTTACAGAGCAAGGTATTGCAAATCTATCCTTGTAGTTTAATTTGATTGAGACTGTGTTTAGGATCGAAACCCCCAAATTTCTTATGAACAAACCCTAATTTACGAAACGGGTACAATTCGATGTTAAAAGGTGAAATTGATAGAGGGTTTTCAATGTATACGTGATTGCAAAACTGCTGGTGTAAATTAATTTGATTGAGATTGGGTTTGGGGTCGAAACCCCCAAATTGTTTTTATGAAGAACCCTAGATTAGGATCATGACAGATTCGATGTTCTGAGATTACATTGATATAGGGCTTTCACTACACAGATGATTACGAGTCTAACGATATAAGTTAATTGGATTTAAACACGTTTTAAGGTAGGGTTCGATTAAACCGAAAATGATAAGAACCCTAGAATTCGATCTTGTTCGGGTTGATGCTATAAACCCCAATTAGCATAGGGTTTTCAATCCATGAATAAAAAAGAAGCTAAGGATGAGATTTATTACCAGAATGCGATATGAATTGAAGGTTCCCGACTAAAACTTGCTCCGACGGTAACGAGTTCGATCTCCGGCAACTTGGACAGCTTCTCCGATTAAGATGAGTAGTGTAGCAAGTTTTAACCGATGCGACTAAGGTGTGCGTACGCTCAATTCATGAGAATAATACATGAATCCGTCGAATTTGATGATATTCGTTAAGGGGTCGACGGTTATGACTTAATTTAGTCATTAAGTGGTTTAATTCAACAATGATTGAGGTTAATTCAGTAGTTACGACTGTTAATGCCATGATCGTGCGAATTCAGTTAGATAAACAAACCAATTTCGGTTACAATTTGCCAATTTGAATCAAGGATGCTGAGTTTGACTTCTTAAAAGTCAACAGGAACAAATTCAATTAATTTTGACCTTTGAGAGGTCAACAGGAACATGGTTTCTGAATTTTGACTTCCTAAAGTCAACAGAGTGGGTTTAGAGTAATTACGTAACTAGTCCCTGCAGTTTTAAATCAAACAATGACAGAAACAGTCCCTGGGGTTTGAAATTGAGTTAACTTGGTTAGGATTTAACAGAATATTTAACGGAATTAACTTGGAAAGTCGGACTGTCACATCATCCCCTAGTTGAAAGAATTTTCGTCCCGAAAATTAAATGAAATAAATAAAATAATAATAAAGAAATTTCCGGATCACATCATCCCTTAGTTGAAAGAATTTTCGTCCCGAAAATTAAAATAGTACCTTAAGAATTTGACGTGGAGTGCTTGAACAGATTAGGATATTTGCGCATCATCTGATCCTCACACTCCCACGTGAATTCCGGTCCACGCTTCGAGTTCCAACGGACTCTGACAATAAGGATTTTACTGCGTTTTAACGTTTTGACTTCCCTATCCATAATTTTCACGGGTTCTTCGATGAAACGCAATTGTTTATCGATGTGTAGTTCCTTAAGAGGAACTATAGTGACTCGTCTGCTAGACATTTCTTCAAGTTTAAGACGTGAAAGACGTTGTGTACACCACTAAGTCCTTCAGGTAGGTCCAGTTGATACACTACTGGACCAATTCTCTTCACTATCTTGAATGGTCCAACATAACGAGGATTTAGCTTGCATCGTTTCCCAAAACGAATGACACCCTTCCAAGGTGAGACTTTTAACAAGACCATATCCCCCTTGAAATTCTAACGGTTTACGACGCTTATCGGCATAGCTCTTGCAATTCACTAGGTGCTAGTCTATAAGGTGCCCGAGCGATCGGTGCCGCTCCGGGTGCTAGATCAATTTGGAATTCAACTTGACGGTGAGGTGGCAGACCAGGCAAGTCCTTGGGAAACACTTCCAGAAAATCACGAACAATGGGAATATCATCGATTTTCTTCTCTTCCGATGGTTGTTCAACAACAAGTGCCAGAATAGCAGTATAACCTTTACGCAGGCACATCTGCACTTTCATGAATGATATGATGCCTACGACTGCACCACTCATTTCGCCTTGAACGGAAAGGATTTCTCCACTAGGGAGAGGAATGCGAACAATTTTCTCACGACAGACAATTTCAGCTTGGTTTTTAGATAACCAATCCATACCAACAATTACATCAAAACTACCAAGTGTGACCGGCATAAGGTCAATATCAAGTTTATGACTAGCCAACTCAAGCTTACAACCCTTAAGAATGTGGGTTGCTTCAATTATTTGGCCATCAGCTATTTCTATTACATACTTAGCTTTTAACAGAGTTGGAGTTCCTTTTATCATATCATTAAGCTTCTTAGATATAAAACTTCTATTAGCACCGGTATCAAATAGAACAGAAACGAAGTAATTGTTTAAGAGAAACTTACCGGTGACCACATTATGATCATATCGAGCTTCTCCAGATCCTAGCACGAATGCTCGTCCTTTCGCACCATTCCCTCCATTATTGGCATTATTGCCACCATTGTTGTTGCTTTGATTGTTGTTGTTACCATTGTTGCCCTGATTATTGCCGTTACCGTTATCATTGCCATTACCATTCCCATTACCACCCCTCTTCGACTGAGGACAATCCCTCTGAATATGTCCCTCCTTACCGTGCTGAAAACATCTTCTTGTGGACCCTTGCGGTCGAAATGGTTGCTTGTTCTGAAGATCAACTCTACAATCTTTTTTAGCGTGGCCCATCTTGCCACACTGTTGACAACGGTTACAAGCACTGACATGGTGGTAATTGCACTTGTTGCACTTGGGGGCTCTTCCCACATAACCACCTTGATTTTGATCTGAAGAGGTCGTCTGATTAAAGTTCTTAGCAGGCTCAAACTTTCACTGTTGTTGCTGGGGTTGACTAAACTGGGGTCCCTTGGAGTTGGAGTGAGAGTTGGAGTTGTGATCAAACTTGTGCTTATGATTATCGGTAGCTTTAGAAACTTAACCCCTCGGGGGTAGAGTCCCTTGAGTTACCGCCTGGTCCGTTAACTTATGGGCAAGTCTGATAGTCTGCTGGATGGTAGTAGGGTTGGACGAAGTAACCATACTTTGAATCTGTGGCACTAAACCTCCAATATACAACTCAATCCTCTTGTAATCAGGAGTCACCATATGTGGGCACATGGTAGCAAGCTCATGGGAACGAGTGGTATAAAGCTCAATTTCTGAACCTTCCATCATTAGGTTCCAGAATTCTCCTTCAAACTTTTGAATTTCATCCCGAGTACAGTACTCCTCCTTCATCATTGTCTTAAACTCCTCCCACGGCAGTGCATTGGCCATAGCCAAACCCAACATCTGGATCTGTACATTCCACCAAGTGAGAGTCGGGCCCTCCAAAGTACCAGAAGCAAACTTGACCTGATTGGCAAATAGACAGTTACACATGGCAAATACCGATTCTACTTTTTTGAACTAACGGAGTAGTCCGACATCTCCTTCAGCTCCACTAAAGGTGTGGGGCTTGCAGTCTATAAATGTTTTGAAAGTGCAGGCTGTTTGCTGATTTGTAACATCCCAAAAATAAAACGAAAGTTATAATAACGGGTTAGAATGCGAGAACAAACGGAATAAATGAACGAGTCATGATGGGCCGGGCTGGATGGGCCGGCTTGCTAGAAGGGGCGAACATAGGGGAGTCTCCCCCTATATATAGCCTAAGTTACCACCCTTTCTCTCATTTGCAACATCTAGAGAGAGAAACCGTAGAGTGAGAAAGTTGGTGGGTCGACCCGAGATAGAAGAAGTGTGTTGCTCTAGAGCTCATGAGAAGAACCTCTGAATCAGAAGCTCGATACAGGTAACGATCTGGCCTAGGTCTGAGTTTTTGTTCGTTTTTGGGTTTTTTTGGGTTTTGGATGAAAATGTAACGTTTTTACGGATGAAACTAGAAGAAAAACATAGATTTGAGTTCTTAAACGAAAAGCAAACGTTTTGAAAGTAAACAAGTTCGGGATCTTGACGTGATCATATCCGCATGCGAAAGTTAGGGTTTTTTGCAGGGAAGCTGGTCCTGCGTACTTATCAAGTACGCATGAAACGAAGTATGCGCACTTATTAAGTACGCAAGAACAAGGCCAGGCATCAGGATGGTTAGTAAAGTCAGTATAGTCGCCTAATTCAGAATGGTTAAACCGTTAGAGTCGGGATTAGGTCTGATGTGTATTTAACTAATCAATTCAAATCGGAAGTGACGTTGTTGGACCTTTGTTTAGGGAAACCCAGATTAGCTTAGCAGGTGAGTTCTAGAGCCCTCTTTTAAATGTTTTATTAATGTTTTAGGCTGGTGTGCATACTTACAAAATGATGTTTTATGAAATGATGTTTACGAAAGGAAAGTTGAAATGTGTTTATGAAGTATTTTTCCAAAGAGGTTTATGAATGGTTTACGAACGGTTTAATGATGAAATGTTTTATAATAAAACGTACGAATACTTTAACCGAAATGATGTAAAGGCGGTAACGGTTATTTTTATAAAAGTCACAAAATGAACGAATCTGCCACGAGTTCCTATGGGAACTAAGGTATGTATGCATGAATGGGCCTTACCCTTATGGGGGCCTTTGTGGCTGGCTAACGGTTGTACAACTGGGTGGAACCATGGGATTACTGGGATCACTATTGAAGGTACTAATCCCTGCGAGGGAACAATGCTTAAGGTGAAGGTACGTGTTGTCCTTTGGGATGTCGTGCTTAAGGTGAAGGTGCGTGTATCCTTGTGATACCGTTCCTAAGGTTCTGGTGTCGAACGGCTTTGGGGTATTGGGCCCTAGGTTTCTCCGCCTACAGGTAATGTACGGTGTCGAAGGGCCTAGTGGTGGCGTGCCTCGGGGTTTCTCCCCCAGTATGCAATGAATGAAATTGACGGTTACGAAAAGGCGAAGATTCGGTGCATGTAATTTTATGTTATGATGATATGATTACGAGGTTTTGATGATGTTAAGTTATTGCATGTTTTTACGTACGGTTTTATTAAATGAATGAATGTTATGTTTTTGGCAAATGTAAATGTTAAAGTTTATGTAATGCTAGAACTCACCAGCGTAGCTGACTTTTAGTATTCACATTCAGGTTAAGGGCAGGTTATGATGATGGACGGTGATGCCAGGTGGCTTGATGAGTTACCCAGATGATATGAAGATTGGCATCCCGTTATGTTTCATTTATGTTATGTTTTATGTTTAAGACAATGTTACGCTTCCGCATGTTTGAACAAGTTTTAATTATGTTGAATGAATGATTCCGCTGCGTTATTTTGATATTCAAAGTCTAAGAACTGTTTGTGAATGAGTAAATCCAACAAGTGAGGCCTCCCAGGTTTGGGGCCTTACAAGTTGGTTTCAGAGCAATAGTTTGAGAGATTAGGACACTCCTAGTATATGAACTTAAACTGTGAATGGGACCGAAAGCGGATGCTAGTACGGGCAACTCGAGCCACAGCATCAGGTATGAAGGTAGTATATATTTACATGTATAGTATGCCTTAGAAAGGGCAGGGGAAGGACTTGTGTTCTGATGGAATCACAAAGGTGCTCAAATAGAAATCGAAAGGTAGTGTAATGGTTAATTGCAGATGGCCAGTGTATATTAACATCTTACAGTGCTTGCTGAATTCAATTTGTTAACTAGCGTGAGGACATTGGATTCCTTGTCTTATAGAACGAAATGGCAAGGAGAGGAAACGTAAGGCGTGGTGGGATCCAAACCGGTGGTTGTAGAGGTGGGCGCTGCAAGACCCCTACATTCCAAGAGTACAGTGAAGAAGGAAGTGTTCACACTGAGCCAGAAGTTAGTATGCACGGAACTGAGCCGACTCATGTCGAAGAACAACAATTCACTTTTGAACCGGAAGTGAGAGCGGCTCTCGCACGCGAGTTCACTGAGATGATGAAGGTTTCCTTGCCAGGACTATTGGCAGAAGCGTTAAAGAAGGCTACCGAGACGGGTGGGTCTAACACGGCGGTTGGTACCCCGAACACTGAGGCAATCAACGCGTCGCTTAACTGTGGTTGCGACTATAAGTCCTTTAAGGCATGTGACCTGCCGGTCCTGACTGGGAAGAAGGACGTGGTGGCTACTTTTGACTGGGTGATACGTATGGAAGCCGCCATCCGTCTGAGCGAGTGTCGAGCAAATCAAGTTATGAAATTTGCTGCTAACTCATTGAGAGAGGAAGCATCCCATTGGTGGGAAGGTGTACGTCAAGCTAAGGGGGACGAGACGGTTGACGCAATGCTGTGGAACGATTTGAAAACATTGGTGATTAAGAACTTCTGCCCGAGGAATGAAATCTAGAAGGTGGAAAGAGAGTTTCTAGGATTTAAAGCCGGAAGTAAAACACATCGGCAATACACTACCAGATTCAATGAATTGACACGTCTGGTGCCGCATCTGATAACGAACGAGGAGAGAAAGATTGCTTGCTACATCCAAGGTTTGCCGAATAAGGTCCGTACTTTCATCAAAGCAAACACCCCTAGCACCTATGATTCGGTGGTGGAACTCAGTAGTGTAGTGTATGATGACCTGGCACTAAATGATGTTGCCATTGAGGAACCCAAAACGAAACCGAGCTTCCAAAACAAACAAATAGGTGGAAAGATGTCTGGGGCTCGTGATAAGAGGGCTCGGGTAGAGGAGATAGCGATGTGTAATAAGTGTGGGAAGGAGCATATAGGAGAGTGCGGACTGGGATCCAATCTATGCTTCAAGTGTGGCAAAACTGGACACTACTCACGTGAATGTCCCCAGCTCTACAAGTGCTATAACGGCGGGGGAACTAGGCATCTGAGTAGGGACTGCACAAAACAAAGAATGGGGGAAACTGGGAAAGGGAAGAACACCGAAAAGAAGGATGAAAGGCCCTGGACAAGGACCCGAGCGTACGCACTGACGCAGGACCAAGCCAGGGCAGACCCCGATGTGGCGACAGGTACGTTCATCCTTGACAACACTTTTGTTTCTGTGTTATTTGATTCGGGTTCCGGTAAGAGTTTTATATCTGTGACTTTTTGTAAATGAGTGAAGTACACTGTCAGTAAGCTAGAAAGGGCCTTTAGCGTAGAAACCGCTGAGGGTAAAACTGCGAGAGTGACTGATGTAGTTGACAACTCCACGATAAAAATAGAAGGTTTCCCTGTCAGATTGTTTGTTATGGTTTTGGGAGGGTTTGATGTCGTGTTGGGTATGGATTGGTTAACTGCCAACGAAGCACAAATCATATGTAAACGAAAGATAATCCGACTCAAGGCTCCGGATGGTAGCAAAGTCAAGATTTTTGGAGATCGTGATGACCCGATGCCAAATGTCATCTCGATGATTAAGGAAACAAATTACTTGAGGCGCGGATGCGAGGCTTATCTGGTGTACGTAATTGACAAGTGTAAGGAAGTGAAGGAACTAGACGATGTACCCGTGGTACGCGAGTACCCGGAGGTGTTTCTAGAGGATTTGCCTGGGATACCACCCGACAGAGAGATTGAGTTCCGAATCAACTTAGTACCAGATGCCTAGCCCGTGGCTAAGACTCCATATCGACTAGCACCAGTCGAGATGAAAGAACTTATGGCCCAATTAGATGAACTACTTGAGAAGGGATTTATACAACCGAGCATCTCGCCTTGGGGTGCTCCGGTGTTGTTTGTGAAGAAGAAGGATGGTTCGATGAGAATGTGTATTGATTATCGCGAGTTGAACAAACGAACGGTGAAGAACAAGTACCCTTTACCAAGGACCGACGACCTGTTCGATCAATTGCAAGGCGCAAGTTGGTTCTCAAAAATCGACCTTCGATCCAGGTACCATCAGTTGAAGGTGAGGGAAGAAGACATACCGAAAACTGCATTTCGCACGCGTTATGGACATTTCGAGTTCCGCGTAATGTCTTTCGGATTGACGAACGCTCCCGCAGCGTTCATGGGTTTGATGAATAGGGTGTGTCGACTGATGCTGGACCGATCGGTAAATGTGTTCATCGATATCCTCATCTACTCCAAGAATGAGGGTGATCACGCATGTCACTTAAAGGAGGTGTTGGAGGCTCTAAAGAAGGAAAAGTTGTATGCTAAATTCTCCAAATGCGCGTTCTGGCTTAGGGAAGTCCAATTCCTAGGTCACATCATTAACCCGAATGACATTATGGTTGACCCAGCAAAGATAATGACGGTAAGGGAATGGAATATTCCTAAGACGCCAACTGAAATCCGCAGTTTCTTTGGATTGGCAGGCTACTATCGAAGATTCATCCAGGATTTCTCGAAAATAGATTCGCCGTTGACAAAGTTGACTCGGAAGGAGGTAAAGTACGAATGGGGTTCGATCCAGGATGAGGCGTTTAAGGAATTGAAGGAAAAGTTAACCAAAGCTCCAGTCTTGGCCCTTCCCGAGGGCAATGAAGACTTAGTGGTATACTCTGACACTTCGGGTCAGGGATTAGGATGCGTGTTGTTGCAACGCGGGAGAGTGATCGCGTATGCGTCAGGACAGTTGAAGATTCATGAAGCTAATTATCCGACTCACGATTTGGAACTTGCTGCTGTCGTATTCGCATTGAAAATCTGGAGGCACTACCTTTACGGGGTGAAGTTTACTATTTACTCTGACCACAAAAGTTTGAAGTACTTATTCGAACAAAGGGAACTTAATATGAGGCAGAGACGATGGTTGGAACTATTGAAAGACTATGACTGTGAAATCATATACCATCCTGGAAAGGCAAACGTGGTGGCTGACGCTCTAAGCCGAAAGGATGTGCCTGTTCCAATTAGAGTGAAAGCTTGCCAGTTGGTGGTAACATCAGATGTGATGAGGGAAATTGAAAGAGCTCAAGATGAAGCACTTAAGGAAGAAAACATAAAGAAGGAAAGAATGGTTGGCCAACAGGACAAGTTGGAATATAACACCCTTGGTGTTAGGACACGTTTTGGGCGGGTATGGATACCTATGGGTGGAGAGCTTAGAACCAAAATCCTGGATGAGGCTCATAAGTCTCGGTACTTTATCCATCCTGGTACCAATAAAATGTACCAAGATCTGAGGAAGGAATACTGGTGGCCTGGAATGAAACATGAGGTGACAAAGTATGTAAGCAAGTGCTTGACTTGCTCACAAGTAAAGGCCGAACTCTAGAAACCGTATGGAAAGATTCAACCACTTGATATACCGGAATGGAAGTGGGAACACATTACCATGGACTTCATAACCAAGCTACCTCGCACAGCTAAAGGTCATGACACCATTTGGGTAATTGTGGACCGTTTAACGAAGAGTGCTCATTTCCTACCTATTCGCAAGACGTTCTCGTCGGAAAGGTTAGCGGAAGTATTTATTAACGAAGTAGTAGCATGGCATGGGATGCCTTTGACGATCATATCTGACCGGGACACACGATTCACATCGAGGTTCTGGAAAAGATTTCACGAGGCGATGGGCACGAGACTCAATGTTAGCACGACATACCACCCGCAAACGGATGGTCAGTCCGAAAGGACCATTCAGACATTGGAAGATATGCTTCGTGCTTGTATCATCGATTTTGGCGGCAGTTGGGACAGTCATCTGCCGTTAGCCGAATTCTCCTACAACAATAGTAAACACACGACGATAGGCATGCCGCCTTACGAAATGTTGTACGGGAGAAGATGCAGGACCCCGGTTTATTGGGGTGAGATTGGACAGAAGGAATTAGGAAGTATTGAAGTCGTAAGAGAAACGTCGGAAAGGTTTGATCAAATCAAAGCACGAATGAAGGCCGCACAAGATCGTCAGAAATCCTGTCCGGATAAATGATGAAGGCCTATTGAGTTTGATGTTGGGGACAGAGTAATGTTGAAAGTGTCACCCTGGAAGGGAATCATACGATTCAGAAAGAGAGGAAAGTTAAGTCCGAGGTTTGTCGGACCATTCAGGATAACGGCACTGGTTGGTGAAGTCGCTTATCGGTTAGAGTTGCCTGATGAGTTAAGTGGGATTCATCCTGCCTTCCATGTATCACACTTGCGAAAGTGTTTGGCGGATGAATCGGCTCACGTACCACTTACTGACATCGAGGTCGGCAACAGCCTTAACTACATCGAAGAACCCGTAGCCGTCTTAGATAGAAAGGAGAAGCGTTTACGTAATAAGATTATTCAATTGGTTAAAGTCCAATGGAAGCACCGAAAGGGATCGGAATCTATTTGGGAAACGGAAACGGAAATGAGGGAGTCGTATCCTCAACTATTTGACTTATGATAGGTTTTGGGGACGAAACCTACTATAAGGAGGGTAGACTTGTAACATCCGAAAAATAAAATGACAGTTATAATAACGGGTGAAAATGCGAGAACGAATGGAATAAACGAACGAGTCATGACGGATCGGGCCGGATGGGCCGGCGTGCTAGAAGGGGCGAACATAGGGAAGTCTCCCCCTATATATAGCCTAAGTCACCACCCTTTCTCTCATTTTCAACATCTAGAGAGAGAAAACGTAGAGAGAGAAACCATAGAGAGAGAAAGTTGGCGGATTGACCCGAGATTGAAGAAGTGTGTTACTCCAGAGCTCGTGAGAAGAACCTCCGAATCAGAAGCTCGATACAAGTAACGATCTGGCCTAGATCTGTGTTTTTGTTCGTTTTTCGGTTTTTTAGGGTTTTGGATGAAAAGGTAACATTTTTACGGATAAAACTGGAAGAAAAACATAGATTTGAGTTCTTAAACGAAAAGCAAATGTTTTGAATGTAAACAAGTTCGGGATCTTGACGTGATCAGATCCGTATGCGAAAGTTAGAGTTTTTTGCGGGGAAGCAGGTCCTGCGTACTTATCAAGTACGCAAGAAGCAGGTCATGCGTACTTATCAAGTACGCCAGAAGAAGGTCCTGCGTACTTATCAAGTACGCATGAAACAAAGCCTGCGTACTTATCAAGTACGCATGAAACGAAGTCTGCGCACTTATTAAGTACGCAAGAACAAGGCCCTGCGCACTTGTTAAGTGCGCAGGCATTAGTATGGTTAGTAAAGTCAGTATAGTCGCCTAATTCAGAATGGTTAAACCATTAGAGTCGGGATTAGGTCTGATGTGTATTTAATTAATTAATTCAGATCGTAAGTGACGTTGTTAGACCTTTGTTTAGGACAACCTAGATTAGCTTATCACGTGAGTTCTAGAGCCCTCTTTTAAATGTTTTATTAATGTTTTAGGCTGGTGTGCATACTTACGAAATGATGTTTAATGAAATGATGTTTTATGAAACGATGTTTACGAAAGGAAAGTTGAAATGTGTTTATGAAGTATTTTGCCAAATAGGTTTATGAATGGTTTACGAACGGTTTAATGATGAAATGTTTTATAATAAAACGTACGAAAGCTTTAACCGAAATGATGTAAAGGCGGTAATGGTTATTTTTATAAAAGTCACAAAATGAACGAATCTTCCACGAGTTCCTACGGGAACTAAGGTATGTATGCATGAATGGGCCTTACCGTTATGGGGCCTTTGTGGCTAGCTAACGGTTGTACAACTGGGTGGATAAAGGGGTGACGACGGTCACCATGGGATTACCGGGATCCCTATTGAAGGTACTAATCCCTACGAGGGAACAGTGCTTAAGGTGAAGGTACGTGCTGTCCTTTGGGACGTCGTGCTTAAGGTGAAGGTGCGTGTATACTTGTGATACCCTTCCTAAGGTTCTGGTGTCGAACGGCTTTGGGGTATCAGGCCCTAGGTTTCTCCGCCTACAGGTAATGTACGGTGTCGAAGGGCCTAGTGGTGGCGTGCCTCGGGGTTTCTCCGCTAGTATGCGATGAATGGAATTGACGGTTACGATAAGGCACAAATTGGTTCATGTTGATTTATGTTATGATGATATGATTACGAGGTTTTGATGATGTTAACTTATTGCATGTTTTTATGTACGGTTTTATTAAATGAATGAATGTTATATTTTTGGCAAATGTAAATGTTAAAGTTTATGTAATGCTAGAACTCACCAACATAGCTGACTTTTAGTATGCACATTCAGGTTAAGGGTAGGTTATGATGATGGACGGTGATGCCGAGCGGCTTGATGAGTTACCCGGATGATATGAAGATTGGCATCCCGTTATGTTTCATTTATGTTTTATGTTTAAGACAAAGTTACGCTTCCGCATGTTTGAACAAGTTTTAATTATGTTGAATGAATGATTCTGCTGCGTTATTTTGATATTCAAAGTCTAAGAACTGTTTGTGATTGAGTAAATCAAACAAGTGAGGCCTCCCGTGTTTGGGGCGTTACATGATTCTGCTGACCTGGATTTAGAAACATAATATAGGGTCGGGGTTATAAAGCTTGGGAAAGGCGCTTTGAGAGATGAATTGACCTCATTAGTCAATGGTTATAGCATTTACCTATAGAATTCTATGCTGCTAGAGCCTCAGCCACACTATCGTTGATTAGTGCCGCCAGCTCAGCTGCTGTCATGTTGATAGTACCTCGGTCACTAGCACGACCTCCACGTCCTCTTCCCGACATGATTCTTCATATTCACAAATACAAAACAATGAGAAATATATCGCATGTTAAACATTATTTATGTAAAAGTAAGGAAATACAACATCTAATATTTTGAAAATTAAATAAATTGTAAGGCTACAAAATAAATAACTCAAACATTAAACTTCTCGTGCTTTTATTGAATGGGAACAACCTTACCCATCTAGGTTTGAAAAGAGAAATAACATAAACGAAGCATGAATGAAAAGGAAGGATAGAATAGAAGGATCATCAAGCATCCTCGTCATCGGAAGAAACGTAAGATTGTGCATCGTCGATCTCCACCTGTTCCTCCTCGGGTGGCTCCTCCTCTAAGGGTTCATCCTCTAAGGGTTCATCCTCTAAGGGTTCATCCTCAAAGGGATCCTCCTCAAAGGGCTCCTCCTCGTCGTCCGATAGTGGAATGTCTTCTGGAAATAGGGCTGCTTGTAGTTGGACTTCTAAGTGGGTCACTCTTTCCCGAAGTCCTTCAGCAGCATGGTCTGCTACTTGTAGTTGGGCTTCCAGATGAGTCACTCTCTCCAGAATCCCTCCTACATCATGGTCTGAGGTGTCCACCCTCTTCTCCAAATGTGTAACCCGATCCACCAAAAGGTTATGAGCCTGATCCGTTGCTGCTAGTTCAGTGGTCAGATGCTCTACTTACTCCTTGTTTTCTTCCATTTGTGGCTCTCATTCTAGAATGTCGGGTATCTCATTAGTGGCTTCCTTTATCGCTTTTAACTCCTTAGTTATGATAAACACAAAAGCTGCAAAAGCTTGTACCATGGTGCATGGAAAGCTTGGCAAAGTAGAGGATGAGGAAGTGGAAGCAAAGTAGGGTGATGGAACATTTCCCATCTCGATCCACCTTTGGATCATCTTCGGATATGCACTCCAATTAAGTGTTGTGTTCCTTGCTTGAGCACTACTTGGTTCACCCTGTTCCACCGAGTTGTCACTAGAACTAGTCCGGCGCCTCTTGGGCTGGTGGGAAGCAAAACATAAACAGTCAGCTGTCGGTTGCGAGCACATTAGTTAACATGCTTATGGGTTAGCTACCTATTGATTTATATATTGAATGTACATTAACCTATTGGATTTGTTGCAAACTGAAATCTGTGAACTCACCAACCTCGTGTTGACATTTTCTTACATGTTTTCTCAGGTCGCTTAAGATAAGGCACAGGTGCACGCATAGGGCATGCATGGAGTCTTATGATTTACTTATATAATAATATTATTGAATTGCTTGTACTTTATTTTTGGACTTTGTTTGGACTGAATACTTTGGGACTTTTCTTGGGCGCGCTTGTTTTGCGCATTTACTTTCGTTTTACGCTTCCGCACTTACTTTGATCATTGATGATATATTTTCATTTTAGTCCCATATAGTGTCGTTCAATGTAACTAATGACTAAGATCCTGGTTTGTCACTTCCCCAACGGTAAAACTCCGTTAGTTGAAATTGGGGGGTGTGACAATAATCAACACTTACAGTAATGGTACAACTATTATCGGAGATTATGACATAATCTAAAGGTTTTTCTTACAATTCAATATCACACTTACTTGAAGTCTGCATCGAAAGTGTTATGCACTAACTTTTGAAAGGGGATGGAAATTTATTCTGACTCTCCTACACATGACACCTATAAGGTATTGTGGAAACCCGACTTGGGTAATCTTATATCCTTCTGTGCTCGTAGTTCCCCAATAATCATTTTGTCTACTGAATCTCTGACTTTAGATTATAGGAGAGGCGTGTCCATATCTCTTACTCTCAACTTTCTATAGTTAGAAAACTATAGAACACCTACTGTTATCATTACCATAATTTCATGACTTAAACCCTTGTGATAAGGACTTTAAGGCTATAACCGATATGAGTGAAATATGTAATGGTAAGTTACGGTAATACCATTCGAATGTCAGGGAAGTTGCAGACATACTGTAATATCAGTTGTTGACGAGTTCTGAAAACTCTCGATCCTTTTCAACCAACATTAGTGGGAAATTAAGGACCAAGTTGAAAATTGAGAACTTTACCATTTGAAACATGCGCCCTACGATCATAGGAATTCAATTTTAAGAAGTTAGTGTAGTGTTCTATGGTTGTTAACCGTTGTAAGCTATATGCTACCATAAAAGTGAACAAAGGATGAATCATATCTGACATTGCTCTTTAAGAGGTCTACACATATACATTTCTTTCATCTTCTCAACTCTCCTTCAAATTTTTATATTCACTCTCTCCAAGACCTTTTAGTAGGCATATGTGTTGTCTTTAAGGAACCAAAGGACATGACATCTTCACGTTTGGCAAATCCCTGAGGTTATACGTGATTCTGGTATTATTGTCTGATATCTAATTTAAGGGATCAAGCCCCAGACTAAATGGAAAAAAATATCATATCACAGCCTGCCAACTTAATGGAATGGAGAGCCTATAGTCAATTTCGGGAGACACTATTTCTATGAGACTATTTCCATGGCCCCACTGTTTACTTCCCACCTAGACAAACGATGGCTAACCTAAGCGAATTTAGAACTTCTTAAGACTTATTTGCCTCTTGGACATGAGTCATGAATCTACAAATCATGACAATACAACCTAAACACTAGACTGTAGTAGAAGTTTAGTGCAAACAATAGTTAATGAAGTATTAAGCCCAATCTTCGCAAACGAAAGCTTATAAGGAATCTTGAAATCTTTAATCAACTGCGGCCAATGTTAATGGAAGATTCATTTACCATTAATAACTGTTGAGCCAAGTCAATTCGATGATTCTCGAATACTCTATCATTTCCTCCTTCTTCATCTAGATTCACCCTCATCTATAGATGAAACACAGAAATTTTGACGACTTGATGTTAGTGTGAGAAATTTTGTTGTTTCAGTTATAATTCAACATCTATTTCATTAAGAGAGAAACCTACACCAAGGTACGAATAACATTCGCAATAGAATTACCCGTAATGAGACTTGACAAAACCAAATCCAACCTCAGAAAATCATATATTTATAAAACTTCATTCCATATTTTGTCTAATTCACTACCTTGACAACTACTAACTATTCCCCTAAACCATTCCTGCTTATTCAAGAGAAATAACATATGAGTATGTTATTTTCTACAACCTCAATAGAAACAATTTAAACCACATACTGATTTGACAAATTAAATGCCCGTTTGAATCTTTTGCTCTAGAAAGATTGAATGCATTGATTGGTTGCGAGAAACAGTTAGGTGTCGGATTTTGAACTAAGGCACGAATATCTCATCAAATCATCGAACATATCTTTCTTGGCTTCCAACATTTTCTTTTAAATTCTATAATGATCTGGTATGCGTTAGAACACGTATATGAACAGAGAGTATGTGCCCACATACCTTTATATTTTCATGTGAACGAAGGAACCGTTTTCTATCTATCACCAATGATTACTATCATACGGTTCCACTCCGATGAAAGTGACCACGTAATGAAATCCATTTTTATTAGTTCACATCAATCAGAGAACCTTTTAATTACTCACTCATTATATGGAGGTGACCTTAATGATTGAAATCCCTTCTATTATTGGGGATCTAACAATGATTTTATCCCTTCAGGGAATAGCCAACATCATCATAATCTGCCTTAACCTGAATGTGCATACTAAAAGGTCAGCTACGCTGGTGAGTTCTAGCTTTACATAAAACCTTAACATAAACATTTTGCCAAAAACATAACATACATTTGTTTAACAATAGCGTCCGTAAAACATGCAATAACTAAACATCATCATAACATCGTAACATAGCATCATAACATAAGTCAACATGAACCGAATCTGCGCCTTCTCGTAACCGTCAATTCCATACATCGCATACCAGCGGATGAACTTAAGGCTCATTACCTCTAAGTCATCCGTCACCAGGTCTCCTAAGGCTCATTACCTCTAGGTGGACCAAACATATGTCTCCTAAGGCGCGTTACCTCTAGGAAGACAGAACATAACATAGGCACTATTTCCTCGCAAGGAATAGTACCTTCCATCGGGATCCCGGTAATCCCATGGGTGACCGTCGTCACCCCATCATCAACCAGTTGAACAACCGTTACCTAGGAATTGGACTTCCCTAAGCCAGAACGCACATTTGGAGAACTTAGCATACAACTTTTCCTTCTTCAGAGCCTCCAACACCTCCTTTAAGTGACATGCGTGATCACCCTCATTCTTGGAGTAGATGAGGATATCATCGATGAACATAATTACCGATCGGTCCAGCATCGGTCGACACACCCTATTCATCAAATCCATGAACGCTGCTGGGGAGTTCGTCAATCCGAAAGACATTACGCGGAACTCGAAATGTCCATAACGCGTGCGAAATGCAGTTTTTGGTATGTCTTCTTCCCTCACCTTCAACTGATGGTACCTGGATCGAAGGTCGATTTTTGAGAACCAACTTGCGCCTTGCAATTGATCGAACAGGTCGTCGATCCTTGGTAAAGGTACTTTTTCTTCACCATTCGTTTGTTCAACTCGCGATAATCAATACACATTCTCATCAAACCATCCTTCTTCTTCACAAACAACACCGGAGCACCCCAAGGCGAGATGCTCGGTTGTATAAATCCCTTCTCAATTAGTTCGTCTAATTGGGCCATAAGTTCTTTCATCTCCACCGGTGCTAGTCGATATCGAGCCTTAGCCACGGGCTGGGCATCTGGTACTAAGTCGATTCAGAACTCAATCTCTCTGTCGAGTGGTATCCCAGGCAAATCCTCTGGAAAACACATTCGGGTACTCGCGTACCATGGGTACATCGTCTAGTTCCTTCACTTCCTTACACTTGTCAATTACGTACACCAGATAAGCCTCGCATCCGCGCCTCAAGTAATTTGTTGCCTTAATCATCGAAATGACGCTTGGCATCAGGGCGTCACGATCTCCAAAAATATCGACTTTGCTACCATCTGGAGCCTTGAGTCAGATTATCTTTCGTTTACATGTGATTTGTGCTTCGTTGGCAGTTAACCAATCCATACCCAACATGACATCAAACCCTCCCAAAACCATAACAAACAATCTGACAGGGAACCTATGACCTTCTATTTTTATCGTGGAGTTGTCAACTACATCGGTCACTCTCATAGTTCTACCCTCAGCGGTTTCTACGCTAAAGGCCCTTTCTAGCTTACTGACAGTGTACTTCACTCGTTTACAAAAAGTCACAGATATAAAACTCTTACTGGCACCCGAATCAAATAACACAGAAACAAAAGTGTTGTCAAGGATGAACGTACCTGACGCCACATCGGGGTTTGCCCTGGCTTGTTCTTGCGTCAGTGCGTACGCACGAGTCTTTGCTCGGGGCCTCTCTTCTTTCTTCTCGGGGCCTTTCCCTTTTCCCGCTTCACCCATTCTTGGTTTGGTGCATTCCCGGCTCATGTGGCCGCTTTCACCACAATTAAAGCATTTAATGCCTTGCATGCATTCACGGGAGTAGTGCCTAGTCTTGCCACATTTGTAGCACAGATTTGTCCCTAGCCGACATTCACCCGCATGTCTTACCCCACATTTTCCATAGACTGTCGTCTCGCCTACCCTGGCCTGTTTGTCTCGAGCCCTAAACAACTTCCCAGCCGATCGCTTAGCGGGGAAACTCAGCTTCTTCTTAGGCTCTTCAATGGCAACGACATTCAGCGCCAGATCATCAAATACCACGCCGCTCAGTTGTAATGCCGAATCATAGGTAGTAGGGGCGCTTGCCTTAACATAGGTGCGGACCTGGTCCGGCAGCCCTTGAATGTAGCAAGCAATCTTTCTTTCCTCAGTCGTGACAAGATGTGGCACCAGACATGCCAGTTCATTAAACCGTGTGGTGTACTGCCGGTGCATCATGCTCCCGACCATAATCCCCAGAAATTCCCTTTCTACCTTTTCGATCTCATTCCTTGGATAGAAATTCTTGATCACCAAAGTTTTCAAATCAGTCCACATCATGGTATCCACAGCCTCGTCCCCCTTGGCTTGACGTACACCTTCCCACCAATGGGATGCTTACTCTCTCAAGGAGTTAGCAGTGAATTTCACAACTTGATTCGCTCGACACTTGCTCAGACGAATGGCAGCTTCCATACGGATCACCCAATCTAACGTAGCCACCGCGTCTTTCTTTCCAGTGAGAACCGGCGGATCACATGCCTTGAAGGACTTATAGTCGCAACCACAGTTAAGCGGTGCGTTGATTGCCTCAGTGTTCGGGGTACCAACCGCTGTGTTAGACCCACCCGTCTCACTAGCCTTCTTTAACGCTTCTGCCAACAGTCATGGCAAAGAAACCTTCATTAACTCAGTGAACTCGTGTGCCGGAGCCGCTCTCACTTCCTGTTCAAAAGTGAATTGTTGTTCTTTGACATTAGTCGGCTCAGTCCGTGCATACTAACTTCTGGCCCAGTGTGAACACTTCCTTCTTCACTGTACTCTTGGCGTGCAGGGGTCCTGCCGCGCCCACCATTATGACCATCGGTACGACCCCCACCACACCTTTCGTTTCATCTCCTTGTCATTTCGTTCTATAAGACAAGGAATCCAATGTCATCATGCTTGTTAACACATAGAATTCAACAAGCACTGTAAGATGTTAATATACACTGGCCATCTGCAATTAACCATTACACTACCTTTCGATTTCTATTTGACCACCTTTGTGATTCCATCAGAACACAAGTCCTTACCTAACCCTTTCTAAGGCATACTATACATGTAAATATATACTACCTTCATACATGATGTTGTGGCTCGAGTTACCCGTACTGGCATCCGCTTTCGGTCCCATTCACAGTTTAAGTTCAGACACTAGGAGTGTCCGAATCTCTCAAACTTTTGCTCTGATACCAACTTGTAAGGCCCCAAACCCGGGAGGCCTCACTTGTTGGATTTACTCATTCACAAACAGTTCTTACACTTGAATATCAAAATAACGCAGCGGAAAATTTCATTAAAACATAATGAAAACATTGTTTAACATGCGGAAGCAAAACATAGTCTAATACATAAACATAACATAACTAATCATAACGGGATGCCAGTCTTCTTAGCATCCGGGTAACTCATCAAGCCGCCCAGCATCACCGTCCATCATCATAACCTGCCTTAACCTGAATGTGCATACTAAAAGGTCAGCTACGCTGGTGAGTTCTAGCTTTACATAAAACATTAACATAAACATTTTGCCAAAAACATAACATACATTTGTTTAAGAAAAGCGTACGTAAAACATGCGATCACTTAACATCATCATAACATCGTAACATAGCATCATAACATAAGTCAACATGAACCGAATCTGCGCCTTCTCGTAACCGTCAATTCCATACATCGCATACCAGCGGATGAACTTAAGGCTCGTTACCTCTAAGTCATCTGTCACCAGGTCTCCTAAGGCTCATTGCCTCTAGGTGGACCAAACATATGTCTCCTAAGGCTCGTTACCTCTAGGAGGACAGAACATAACATAGGCACTATTTCCCCGCAAGGAATAGTACCTTCCATCGGGATCCCGGTAATCCCATGGGTGACCGTCGTCACCCCATCTTCAACCAGTTGTACAACTGTTAGCCAACCACAAAGGTCCCCCCCCATAAGGGTAAGGCCAATACATACATACATACCCTAGCTCTCATAGGAACTCATGGCAGATTCGTTCATTCGTGACTTACTCAAAACCATTACCTCATTTTAGTTAAAGTATTCATACATTTTATTAAATAACATTTCATTCGTAAACATTTCATAAACTTCGTTTGGCAAAGCATTTCATAACATCGTCCTTCGTAAACATTCGTAAACATCATTTCATAAACATCGTTTCGTATGTATACACACCAGCCCAAAAATATTAATTATAACATTTAAAGAAGGGCTTCTAGAACTCACCTGATAAGCTAATCTGGGTTGTCCTAAACAAAGGTCCAACAACGTCACTTCCGATCTGAATTGATTAGTTAAATACGCATAAGACCTAATCCCAACTCTAACGGTTTAACCATTCTGAATTAGGCGACTATACTAACTTTACTAACCAGCCTGATACCTGCGCACTTGGCAAGTGCGCAGGGCCTTGTTCTTGCGTACTTAATAAGTGCGCATACTTCGCTTCATGCGTACTTGATAAGTATGCATTCTTTGCTTCATACGTACTTGATAAGTACGCATGACCTGCTTCATGCGTACTTGATTGTAACACCCAGTATTTCAGGTCATTATCCATATTCATAATGGCACCTTCGTATTTTATATTTGTTAGGAGTATTATCTTTGACATGATATTGTCAGAAGTCTAGCAAAGGAACACGTGCCATATTTTAGTAATTTTCAAGAGTTACTAGAATAGTAAACAGTTATAACCCGCAAGATACGGTCGTTGGTGATTAAAAAGGATTTTATTCCAGTAAAGTCTAGAGACACACCTTAAAATAAAGAAACAAATATTGGTGACTAACTTTTATAAAAAGTTGACACATAAATAAGTGTTACGTGTCTTTATGTTATTTTATGTGTTATATAGTTAAAGTGGTAACTATAACGGGTTAACTAGTAGTTTATGGAAACTAGTCAAAACCATCCAAAAACTTATAAGTAATGAATCGTTTAAAGGTTTTACACCAAGTATTAGATCACGGGAACATCTACCGGGTATATACTACCTAAAAATAGCTTGACTAATACATAGACTTAGTTAAATGATGGAACAAGACCCAAACTCACCCCCCTTGTGCACCCTTCGGCCGAGAACCACCCAAGGGGCCCCACCCATTTACCAAACCAACTACTCCATCATTATGAATGTCATAAGGCCATGCTTCATCAACCAAATGAGCAAGCAAAGGTCAAATCCATCATATCCAAGTCATGATTATAATTATTAGAGCAAGTTTAACACTCAAGCTCCATCCCCCTTTCACCCTATATATATCGACACATGCACACACACAACCACTTTACATCTTTCAAATCCAAGAGCAAAAACCAAAAGAATACCCAAAAATCCCGTCACTCAATTTCTGGCAGATTTTTGGCCAACTTTGCAAGACCATATCTCCTTCGTTACTTGGCCAAATCGGTCCATTCTTCTTCTAGAATGAAGCTCCATGTTAAGAAGGAAGAACCCAAGTGGAATCACTCGAATCCATGGAGTATTCGACCTCCAAACAGCCGGCGCAAGAAGGCCGCTCTGTGCAGGTCGAATCTGAACACTTCTTTCCATTTTCCAGTTTTGAGGTACCTACACAACTCCAAATGTAGTAATTCTTTTTCACATCTCCTCTGGTTTCAATAAACTTGATTTTAGAAGAAAACCCCAAGTCATTTGGTTTTCTAAAACCATCTAAAAGTCTATTCGAAGTACGCCTAAAAATCTGAGTTTTCAAGGACGAAATAAAACATAAAAGTCTTGATGAGTTTTGGCGTTATTTCTTCATAAGTCATGTTTGAGTACATATATTTAATACACGTACATGTTCATACATAAAATACCAAACTACAAGGACCATGGATAAGACAATGACACATCAAATATAAACTACATATATATACTATCACATAAAATAAACACTTGGATGATGGTGTTCCTCACAAACCCTTCATTCCATTCATGTGTTATGTTGAAGGATACATGTTCGTGAAGTTATATGATCATGTGTGACTTACCTGGCAAGACCCAAGGTAGTGTCCTATGATTCAAGAAGACATACGAATGATTATCATCAACATATGAACGTGAAAGGTGTTACTAAAAGTATAGGTTTATGGATAAAATTATGATATATATGTGTTGATGTACGGTTTTGGTTAAATCATAGAAATGTTCTAAGAATTAAAGATTAGTATCCTAATATGAACATTGGATATATGTACATGGAACATATGAAGAGATTCGGTTAAAAATAAATAATCACGTGACATCGTGGAACATAAGTGAATATATTTTAAGTTACAAAAATAATATTTATTTTTGGTACACTTAATAAGTCACCAATAGGGAAACATATTATTTTCTCGGAAAATATGTAAGCGTCTAGACTGGAATAATAATCACCAACGAGTCGTAAATAAAAACACTATTTTTACTAAACAAAGGCGTACTTAACGGGATTTGTTAAGTCGGATATAAGACGGGTAGTTTTAACACATTAGTACCCTTGTGTGATTAGGGTACGGATAGACAAGAACTAGCACAAGTTTGTTTGCTAGGATTTCATCAAACACAAGGTGAGTTCACGGCCCCCTTTTAACTTTTTAATGTTTTGTAAACATCGGGGGGAGAAACATACTTACTTGTTATGTTTGAAAACATGAATTACATTTGCTTACAAGTTTGACATCATGAACATTTAGGTCTAACTCCTTGTGAGTTTCACTAATTCCCCCTTTTCTAAGTTTTTGAAATGATTTGGGGTGGAAACATACTTGTAAAAGACTTTTGTGTGTAAATGAATTGAACTAATGATCTGACCGTATGTGTGTATTGAGGGAAAAGTAAAGCGCTTAAAGTCCTCTGAATAAGTTAGTAACCATTAGCTATTTTAGCCCGGGATTATATGGATAGTACTATTGGGGGTGACGCCTCCGGTCATGGTTAGTCGCGCTAACCAAGGGTCAAAAGGGCCGAATGACCGCATATTGTCTTACTCGCAAAAAGGCGAGGGGGAGGCACAAAAGGTCGGGGTTTGGTTACGGTCTCGTACATTACATACTATTTTGTATTCCTTGCAAGCTTACAAATGGGGTTAATAGATCGGATTAGTATTCAAATTCATTGGTAATACATGCAAAAGGGTTCTGATCAGGTTAAAGTGATCAGGTTTTAAGCAAAAGAGTTCTGATCAGGTTAAAGTGATCAGGTTTTAAACAAAAGAGTTCTGATCAGGTTAAAGTGATCAGGTTTTAAGCAAAAGAGTTCTGATCAGGTTAAAGTGATCAGGTTTTAAACAAAAGAGTTCTGATCAAGTTAAAGTGATCAGATTTAAAACAAAAGAGTTCTGATCAGGTTAAAGTGATCAGGTTTAAAACAAAAGAGTTCTGATCAGGTTAAAGTGATCAGGTTTTAAGCAAAAGAGTTCTGATCAGGTTAAAGTGATCAGGTTTTAAACAAAAGAGTTCTGATCAGGTTTTAAACAAAAGAGTTCTGATCAGGTTAAAGTGATCAGGTTTTAAACAAAAGAGTTTTTGATCAGAAAATGATCATGTTTAAACATTGGATTTATGACGGTAAAGTCATGGACACGTTTTCAAATGAAAACTACTCATTATTATGACGGTTAAGTCATGTATAGTTTTTTCGGGGAAAACTACTTAGTTTTATGACGGTAAAGTCATGTACATGTTTTCGGGAAGAACTATAAGCACTGATATAACTAACTCTGTGAACTCACCAACCTTTGTGTTGACACTTTCAAGTATGTTTCTCAGGTAACCTTTAGCTATGGCGCGGTTGGAATAGGCTAGTTATGTTGGATCAATTTCTTAGTAGCTGGAAGGACGTAGAATATCAAGTCTCAAGTTTATCGTTGATCTAGAAGAACTTAGTTTAGTAATTGTATATGTAATCAAGTCTTAGAACTTAGTTTAGTAATTGTATATGTAACACCCAGTATTTCAGGTCATTATCCATATTCATAATGGCACGTTCGTATTTTATATTTGTTAGGAGTATTATCTTTGACATGATATTGTCAGAAGTCTAGCAAAGGAACACGTGCCATATTTTAGTAATTTTCAAGAGCTACTAGAATAGTAAACAGTTATAACCCTCAAGAAACGGTCGTTGGTGATTAAAAAGGATTTTATTCCAGTAAAGTCTAGAGACACACCTTAAAATAAAGAAACAAATATTGGTGACTAACTTTTATAAAAAGTTGACACATAAATAAGTGTTACGTATCTTTATGTTATTTTATGTGTTATATAGTTAAAGTGGTAACTATAACGGGTTAACTAGTAGTTTATGGAAACTAGTCAAAACCATCCAAAAACTTATAAGTAATGAATCGTTTAAAGGTTTTACACCAAGTATTAGATCACGGGAACATCTACCGGGTATATACTACCTAAAAATAGCTTGACTAATACATAGACTTAGTTAAATGATGGAACAAGACCCAAACTCACCCCCCTTGTGCACCCTTCGGCCGAGAACCACCCAAGGGGCCCCACCCATTTACCAAACCAACTACTCCATCATTATGAATGTCATAAGGCCATGCTTCATCAACCAAATGAGCAAGCAAAGGTCAAATCCATCATATCCAAGTCATGATTATAATTATTAGAGCAAGTTTAACACTCAAGCTCCATCCCCCTTTCACCCTATATATATCGACACATGCACACACACAACCACTTTACATCTTTCAAATCCAAGAGCAAAAACCAAAAGAATACCCAAAAATCCCGTCACTCAATTTCTGGCAGATTTTTGGACAACTTTGCAAGACCATATCTCCTTCGTTACTTGGCCAAATCGGTCCATTCTTCTTCTAGAATGAAGCTCCATGTTAAGAAGGAAGAACCCAAGTGGAATCACTCGAATCCATGGAGTATTCGACCTCCAAACAGCCGGCGCAAGAAGGCCGCTCTGTGCAGGTCGAATCTGAACACTTCTTTCCATTTTCCAGTTTTGAGGTACCTACACAACTCCAAATGTAGTAATTCTTTTTCACATCTCCTCTGGTTTCAATAAACTTGATTTTAGAAGAAAACCCCAAGTCATTTGGTTTTCTAAAACCATCTAAAAGTCTATTCGAAGTACGCCTAAAAATCTGAGTTTTCAAGGACGAAATAAAACATAAAAGTCTTGATGAGTTTTGGCGTTATTTCTTCATAAGTCATGTTTGAGTACATATATTTAATACACGTACATGTTCATACATAAAATACCAAACTACAAGGACCATGGACAAGACAAGGACACATCAAATATAAACTACATATATATACTATCACATAAAATAAACACTTGGATGATGGTGTTCCTCACAAACCCTTCATTCCATTCATGTGTTATGTTGAAGGATACATGTTCGTGAAGTTATATGATCATGTGTGACTTACCTGGCAAGACCCAAGGTAGTGTCCTATGATTCAAGAAGACATACGAATGATTATCATCAACATATGAACGTGAAAGGTGTTACTAAAAGTATAGGTTTATGGATAAAATTATGATATATATGTGTTGATGTACGGTTTTGGTTAAATCATGGAAATGTTCTAAGAATTAAAGATTAGTATCCTAATATGAACATTGGATATATGTACATGGAACATATGAAGAGATTCGGTTAAAAATAAATAATCACGTGACATCGTGGAACATAAGTGAAAATATTTTAAGTTACAAAAATAATATTTATTTTTGGTACACTTAATAAGTCACCAATAGGGAAACATATTATTTTCTCGGAAAATATGTAAGCGTCTAGACTGGAATAATAATCACCAACGAGTCGTAAATAAAAACACTATTTTTACTAAACAAAGGCGTACTTAACGGGATTTGTTAAGTCGGATATAAGACGGATAGTTTTAACACATTAGTACCCTTGTGTGATTAGGGTACGGATAGACAAGAACTAGCACAAGTTTGTTTGCTAGGATTTCATCAAACACAAGGTGAGTTCACGGCCCCCTTTTAACTTTTTAATGTTTTGTAAACATCGGGGGGAGAAACATACTTACTTGTTATGTTTGAAAACATGAATTACATTTGCTTACAAGTTTGACATCATGAACATTTAGGTCTAACTCCTTGTGAGTTTCACTAATTCCCCCTTTTCTAAGTTTTTGAAATGATTTGGGGTGGAAACATACTTGTAAAAGACTTTTGTGTGTAAATGAATTGAACTAATGATCTGACCGTATGTGTGTATTGAGGGAAAAGTAAAGCGCTTAAAGTTCTCTGAATAAGTTAGTAACCATTAGCTATTTTAGCCCGGGATTATATGGATAGTACTATTGGGGGTGACGCCTCCGGTCATGGTTAGTCGCGCTAACCAAGGGTCAAAAGGGCCGAATGACCGCATATTGTCTTACTCGCAAAAAGGCGAGGGGGAGGCACAAAAGGTCGGGGTTTGGTTACGGTCTCGTACATTACATACTATTTTGTATTCCTTGCAAGCTTACAAATGGGGTTAATAGATTGGATTAGTATTCAAATTCATTGGTAATACATGCAAAAGGGTTCTGATCAGGTTAAAGTGATCAGGTTTTAAGCAAAAGAGTTCTGATCAGGTTAAAGTGATCAGGTTTTAAACAAAAGAGTTCTGATCAGGTTAAAGTGATCAGGTTTTAAGCAAAAGAGTTCTGATCAGGTTTTAAACAAAAGAGTTCTGATCATGTTAAAGTGATCAGATTTAAAACAAAAGAGTTCTGATCAGGTTAAAGTGATCAGGTTTAAAACAAAAGAGTTCTGATCAGGTTAAAGTGATCAGGTTTTAAGCAAAAGAGTTCTGATCAGGTTAAAGTGATCAGGTTTTAAACAAAAGAGTTCTGATCAGGTTTTAAACAAAAGAGTTCTGATCAGGTTAAAGTGATCAGGTTTTAAACAAAAGAGTTTTTGATCAGAAAATGATCATGTTTAAACATTCGATTTATGACGGTAAAGTCATGGACACGTTTTCAAATGAAAACTACTCATTATTATGACGGTTAAGTCATGTATAGTTTTTTCGGGGAAAACTACTTAGTTTTATGACGGTAAAGTCATGTACATGTTTTCGGGAAGAACTATAAGCACTGATATAACTAACTCTGTGAACTCACCAACCTTTGTGTTGACACTTTCAAGTATGTTTCTCAGGTAACTTTTAGCTATGGCGCGATTGGAATAGGCTAGTTATGTTGGATCAATTTCTTAGTAGCTGGAAGGACGTAGAATATCAAGTCTCAAGTTTATCGTTGATCTAGAAGAACTTAGTTTAGTAATTGTATATGTAATCAAGTCTTAGAAATCACAATTACCGCTTCCGCTATCGTGTAATGAACCAATCGTTGCAACCTGTATTTATTTATTAAGTAAATAAATTTGGGGGTGTGACAGATTGGTATCAAAGCAATGGTTTTAGCGAATTAGGTTTCCTTAGTGATACCTAGGCTCTAACCGGACTTATTTAAGGACCAAGATTTCTAAGACTTGCATCACACTAACCCAAGACTTGAGTATAGGAATTCCAACCGTTGCCGAACAATTTGTGTAGACTATTAGTGTATGGAGTTACACTAGGGTATCATTAGCTACACTAATACAATTACATGGCACATGTAATGAACACTTAAACACATACAACAATGTGGAAATAATAAACACTTATAACATGTTACTGTTCGGATTACGAGTCATGAATAACGGGTACTCAGCATACTGCAACCTTAGAAGATCGAGTTACGAGCTGAGCTTAGACGACGACGGCAGCGATCGTCAGTTACCGATCTTGGTATCACAACAGGCTGAACCCGTACCAGAATCTGTACCTATACCTGCACCACAACTACTCCAGCCATGGAGGCAACTATCTTTCTAACATATTTGCGGTATAAATACTCTCCTTCATAAGTTGCCGGATCGGATGCCTAGAATTTCGCCTTGAGATATGGCAGACGGGATTACCCGGACATAAGGGAATCCAAGATGGACGAGCAGGTCTAAACGGGAGAGAACCATATGGGTCAAGAGACCCAGACATTCATCAGGATCATGTGGATCCATAAGTACATACATACTTGGAGCATGAGCTGCTCGATAATCATTTGAGGATCTCTGCCCTACACATAGTGCCTGACTTTCATACGCATTTTAATTCTGAGACACTGGTAGTGCCTCTCTACCATTAGCCTCATCCGACAACATCCATATTCGGCAAATTCATGAGTATTGGTACACATAATTAAGAGTAATCCGATAAAACAATACACACTCCTGTACAAATGTGCAAACGCAATCTAATGATCATTTCAAATCCCTTTTGATTAAAAGCTAGGGATAGGGGAAACACTATAGGGATCAGGCAAGGCAAATTATCATTACGGGTGCACACGTAATCATAATTTGCAGTGCATGGGAACTTTAGTGAGTCTTGCTGTCTAAGCTGATGATCAACCCATATTCTCAATCACTTGATTAAGGATTGGATCTTAACAAATCAGACTTCTCAATTAGGTACTCACAAAGCATTCTCCTAGTTTTGGAGGAACGAGAGAAATTCTAATTGAATTCAACCAATCCTTAGTAAATCCTGAACGACGAAGGAATTCGCACATTCATTCTTTGAGATTCTACTTGTCAGGAATGCTTCAAATTGAGCGTTATCACAACTAACACTTACAATAATTGCACAATTATTGTGGGAGATTATAGCGTAATCTCAGAATCCATCATACAGTTCAATCTCACAATTGCTTTAAAGTTACGCCAAGAGTGTTATGCACTAACTTCAGTAATGGGGCAGGATATTATTCTGACCCGCATACACATGGCACCTATGGATATTGTGGAAGCTCGACATGAGACAAGTAGGTAATCTGACATTTCAAAATATCGGTCAAACAGGGTTTCTCTCGCAGCCATTGACATTCAATATACCTTTAAGTCTAACTATTCTCTCGGTAATGGATAAGCCGGGGTTGATGCTCAAGCGAATGCCAAAGAAACCTAAGTGTGGACTAACGACTATTGTCGCACTAATAGGGAAACGACATGCAAAACTCTTAAAGGAGTCCCAAATGCGGAATTTCATGCTAATCTCATTAGTTCGTGATATGCATAAGGGACGTAAGCTCGAGCTATTCACAACAGGCCACTGTCCACAAAGAGTTGAGAAGAATAATTTATTACTCTTTTGTACTCGCACTTCCCCAAAGTTCATCTTGATGGATGGATCCCAGATTTTAGCCTAGAAGAGAGGTGTGATTGCATCTTTCACTCCTAGTTTTCTATAATTGGGAAGCTCTAGAGCATCTATTTTTAAGAAATGATCTCTTGGAGTAAACTCAGTTAGAATACAAAAGTCTCGACGTTCAACACTCATTACCTCAAGTTTATCTTTGTGCTAAGGATTTTGAGGCTATAACCTGAATGAGTGGAATACGTAATACCATTCAAACCCTAAGTAAATACAGACACACTGAATGACTACAAGATGGAAATTGTAAAACTCCCAAAACATTTCAGTCAACTTAATGGGTTGACAAACCCATAGCCCATTTTGGGGAAAGCACTAATTCGATGAGACCATTCTCACAGTATCACTGTTCATTTCCTCACATAGACAGAATGTGAATATTCCAAACAAACATCGAACTTCGTATGGCTTACATACTTTGAAGGTATGGTAGTCGAGACATGAGTTTACATATCAGGACGCTACAACCCAAAGGCTAGTCTGCCTCGAAGGGTAGTGCAAGCAAAGGGGTAAAGTGGTGATTAGACTCGAAGTTCGCAAATAAGAGCTCCCAAGGAACATCAATTCTTAGCTCCATGAAGGCACATGGAGAGGAAAATCCTAGAAAACATGAAACCTGAAATAAGAGAAAAGTCTTAGTCCGGGAAAATGCTTTCGAAAAGCATAAGAGGGACAAACATAAAAGTTTCATTTTCGTACTGTGTCATTACTACCCAATATTCAACTAAAACTTGGACACTTCGTCGAGTAATTCTTTCCTAAGATCTATAGAGATCTGCTTTTGTGACAAAGTGCGTAGACGAATAGAGGGTATGTGTCAACATACGCTCAAGATTCGCAGGCACCATTCCTTTCATTACCAGGAATGAGCATCACATAACCCTACCATATTGAGGGTAATCAAATAAACGGGTTCTGGCACGTATAATATTGTTAGTCGGAGAAGTATTCGCTTTGCTTTCGAATACCGACTACCAAGTAAATGGAATCAAGCAATTGAAGCCTAAGTTGGATGATACAGATATAATTTGGGTACCAGGTATCGGTAGCCTATGTGGGAGGTTATGGATGAAGTCCATAAGCCCAAGTACTCCGTTCATCCAGAATCAAATGAAACGTATAAGGACCTCGAGGAACTCCATTATGTGGCCAAACATGAGAGGAGAAATTGCTATTTGTGTTGGGAGATACCCGACCGTACAAGCAGAATGTTAGGAATCAACTGAGTAATCACAACAACCTCATATTACTCAATGGAAATGGGAGGAGGATTCCATGGATTTCATTACAAAGCTACCCAAAACTCATAGCGGCTATGATACAATACGGGTAATCGTCAGTCGTTTTACGAAATCCGCTCACTCCCTACCAATAAAGGAGACAGATAAAAGTAAGAAGCGTGCGAGGCGAAATATTAAGGAAATTAAGGCTAAGCATGGTATGCCAGTTTCCATTTTCTCTAAAAGGGACAGTCGATTCATGTCAAGAACCTGGCAGTCTGTAAAAGAAGCCTTGGGCACACGCCTTTACACGAGCACTGCATATCATCCCTAGATGAACGGTCAAGGTAAAAGGACCATCCAAACTTTAAAAGATGTGCTCCGTGCGTGTGTAATTGATTTCAGAGGAAATAGGGATACTCATTGCCGTTGGCTGAGTTTTCATATAATAAAAACTACCATACCAGCATTAAAGCCGCTCCGTTGAGGCTTTGGATGGTTGTAAGTGTCGCCCATCGCTATGTTGGGCGGAGGTTGGCGAAAATCATTTGACTGGTCCTGATATTGGCTAGCAAACCATGGACAAGATCGTCGAAATCAAAGATCTTTCGAAAGCCACTAGAGACAGTCGAAAGAGAGTTGTGCTAGCGACAGACGAAAGAGAGTTGTGCTAGCAACAGACGAAATCCATTAGAATTCCAAGTGGGAAACAAAGTCATGTCGAAGGTCTCACCTTGGGAAGGAGTTGCAAGATTTGGCAACCGTGGAAAGCTTAACCCTAGGTACGTTGAACCATTTGAAATTTTGGCTAGGGTTGGCCTTGTAGCATACAAGCTCAAGATGCCACAAGAACTAAGCAGTGCACATGATACGTTTCATGTATCAAATCTCAAGAAGTGTTTATCAGACGAGACATTAATTATATCGCCTGATGAGATTCACATAGATAACAAGCTACACTTCATTGAGGAACCGATTGAAGTCACTGATTGGGAGGATCAGAAAACAAGGCGTAGCCGGGTTAAATTGGTTAAGGTACGTTGGAATTCAAAGCGCGGCCCCGAGTATACGTGGGAGCGGGAAGATAAAATGAAAGCCAAGTACACGTCCTTGTTCACGAACACTCCAAGTAAAGATGACAAGAACTGAATTTCGGGACGAAATTCTCTTTAACATGGGGAGAATGTAACACCCAGTATTTCAGGTCATTATCCATATTCATAATGGCACGTTTGTATTTTATATTTGTTAGGAGTATTATCTTTGACATGATATTGTCAGAAGTCTAGCAAAGGAACACGTGCCATATTTTAGTAATTTTCAAGAGCTACTAGAATAGTAAACAGTTATAACCCTCAAGATACGGTCGTTGGTGATTAAAAAGGATTTTATTCCAGTAAAGTCTAGAGACACACCTTAAAATAAAGAAACAAATATTGGTGACTAACTTTTATAAAAAGTTGACACATAAATAAGTGTTACGTGTCTTTATGTTATTTTATGTGTTATATAGTTAAAGTGGTAACTATAACGGGTTAACTAGTAGTTTATGGAAACTAGTCAAAACCATCCAAAAACTTATAAGTAATGAATCGTTTAAAGGTTTTACACCAAGTATTAGATCACGGGAACATCTACCGGGTATATACTACCTAAAAATAGCTTGACTAATACATAGACTTAGTTAAATGATGGAACAAGACCCAAACTCACCCCCCTTGTGCACCCTTCGGCCGAGAACCACCCAAGGGGCCCCACCCATTTACCAAACCAACTACTCCATCATTATGAATGTCATAAGACCATGCTTCATCAACCAAATGAGCAAGCAAAGGTCAAATCCATCATATCCAAGTCATGATAATAATTATTAGAGCAAGTTTAACACTCAAGCTCCATCCCCCTTTCACCCTATATATATCGACACATGCACACACACAACCACTTTACATCTTTCAAATCCAAGAGCAAAAACCAAAAGAATACCCAAAAATCCCGTCACTCAATTTCTGGCAGATTTTTGGCCAACTTTGCAAGACCATATCTCCTTCGTTACTTGGCCAAATCGGTCCATTCTTCTTCTAGAATGAAGATCCATGTTAAGAAGGAAGAACCCAAGTGGAATCACTCGAATCCATGGAGTATTCGACCTCCAAACAGCCGGCGCGAGAAGGCCGCTCTGTGCAGGTCGAATCTGAACACTTCTTTCCATTTTCCAGTTTTGAGGTACCTACACAACTCCAAATGTAGTAATTCTTTTTCACATCTCCTCTGGTTTCAATAAACTTGATTTTAGAAGAAAACTCCAAGCCATTTGGTTTTCTAAAACCATCTAAAAGTATATTCGAAGTACGCCTAAAAATCTGAGTTTTCAAGGACGAAATAAAACATAAAAGTCTTGATGAGTTTTGGCGTTATTTCTTCATAAGCCATGTTTGAGTACATATATTTAATACACGTACATGTTCATACATAAAATACCAAACTACAAGGACCATGGACAAGACAAGGACACATCAAATATAAACTACATATATATACTATCACATAAAATAAACACTTGGATGATGGTGTTCCTCACAAACTCTTCATTCCATTCATGTGTTATGTTGAAGGATACATGTTCGTGAAGTTATATGATCATGTGTGACTTACCTGGCAAGACCCAAGGTAGTGTCCTATGATTCAAGAAGACATACGAATGATTATCATCAACATATGAACGTGAAAGGTGTTACTAAAAGTATAGGTTTATGGATAAAATTATGATATATATGTGTTGATGTACGGTTTTGGTTAAATCATGGAAATGTTCTAAGAATTAAAGATTAGTATCCTAATATGAACATTGGATATATGTACATGGAACATATGAAGAGATTCGGTTAAAAATAAATAATCACGTGACATCGTGGAACATAAGTGAAAATATTTTAAGTTACAAAAATAATATTTATTTTTGGTACACTTAATAAGTCACCAATAGGGAAACATATTATTTTCTCGGAAAATATGTAAGCGTCTAGACTGGAATAATAATCACCAACGAGTCGTAAATAAAAACACTATTTTTACTAAACAAAGGCGTACTTAACGGGATTTGTTAAGTCGGATATAAGACGGGTAGTTTTAACACATTAGTACCCTTGTGTGATTAGGGTACGGATAGACAAGAACTAGCACAAGTTTGTTTGCTAGGATTTCATCAAACACAAGGTGAGTTCACGGCCCCCTTTTAACTTTTTAATGTTTTGTAAACATCGGGGGGAGAAACATACTTACTTGTTATGTTTGAAAACATGAATTACATTTGCTTACAAGTTTGACATCATGAACATTTAGGTCTAACTCCTTGTGAGTTTCACTAATTCCCCCTTTTCTAAGTTTTTGAAATGATTTGGGGTGGAAACATACTTGTAAAAGACTTTTGTGTGTAAATGAATTGAACTAATGATCTGACCGTATGTGTGTATTGAGGGAAAAGTAAAGCGCTTAAAGTCCTCTGAATAAGTTAGTAACCATTAGCTATTTTAGCCCGGGATTATATGGATAGTACTATTGGGGGTGACGCCTCCGGTCATGGTTAGTCGCGCTAACCAAGGGTCAAAAGGGCCGAATGACCGCATATTGTCTTACTCGCAAAAAGGCGAGGGGGAGGCACAGAAGGTCGGGGTTTGGTTACGGTCTCGTACATTACATACTATTTTGTATTCCTTGCAAGCTTACAAATGGGGTTAATAGATTGGATTAGTATTCAAATTCATTGGTAATACATGCAAAAGGGTTCTGATCAGGTTAAAGTGATCAGGTTTTAAGCAAAAGAGTTCTGATCAGGTTAAAGTGATCAGGTTTTAAACAAAAGAGTTCTGATCAGGTTAAAGTGATCAGGTTTTAAGCAAAAGAGTTCTGATCAGGTTAAAGTGATCAGGTTTTAAACAAAAGAGTTCTGATCAGGTTAAAGTGATCAGATTTAAAACAAAAGAGTTCTGATCAGGTTAAAGTGATCAGGTTTAAAACAAAAGAGTTCTGATCAGGTTAAAGTGATCAGGTTTTAAGCAAAAGAGTTCTGATCAGGTTAAAGTGATCAGGTTTTAAACAAAAGAGTTCTGATCAGGTTTTAAACAAAAGAGTTCTGATCAGGTTAAAGTGATCAGGTTTTAAACAAAAGAGTTTTTGATCAGAAAATGATCATGTTTAAACATTGGATTTATGACGGTAAAGTCATGGACACGTTTTCAAATGAAAACTACTCATTATTATGACGGTTAAGTCATGTATAGTTTTTTCGGGGAAAACTACTTAGTTTTATGACGGTAAAGTCATGTACATGTTTTCGGGAAGAACTATAAGCACTGATATAACTAACTCTGTGAACTCACCAACCTTTGTGTTGACACTTTCAAGTATGTTTCTCAGGTAACTTTTAGCTATGGCGCGGTTGGAATAGGCTAGTTATGTTGGATCAATTTCTTAGTAGCTGGAAGGACGTAGAATATCAAGTCTCAAGTTTATCGTTGATCTAGAAGAACTTAGTTTAGTAATTGTATATGTAATCAAGTCTTAGAAATCACAATTACCGCTTCCGCTATCGTGTAATGAACCATGTATTTATTTATTAAGTAAATAAATTTGGGGGTGTGACAGATTGGTATCAGAGCAATGGTTCTAGCGAATTAGGTTTCCTTAGTGATACCTAGGCTCTAACCGGACTTATTTAAGGACCAAGATTTCTAAGACTTGCATCACACTAACCCAAGACTTGAGTATAGGAATTCCAACCGTTGCCGAACAATTTGTGTAGACTATTAGTGTATGGAGTTACACTAGGGTATCATTAGCTACACTAATACAATTACATGGCACATGTAATGAACACTTAAACACATACAACAATGTGGAAATAATAAACACTTATAACATGTTACTGTTCGGATTACGAGTCATGAATAACGGGTACTCAGCATACTGCAACCTTAGAAGAACGAGTTACGAGCTGAGCTTAGACGACGACGGCAGCGATCGTCAGTTACCGATCTTGGTATCACAACAGGCTGAACCCGTACCAGAATCTGTACCTATACCTGCACCACAACTACTCCAGCCATGGAGGCAACTATCTTTCTAACATATTTGCGGTATAAATACTCTCCTTCATAAGTTGCCGGATCGGATGCCTAGAATTTCGCCTTGAGATATGGCAGACGGGATTACCCGGACAGAAGGGAATCCAAGATGGACGAGCAGGTCTAAACGGGAGAGAACCATATGGGTCAAGAGACCCAGACATTCATCAGGATCATGTGGATCCATAAGTACATACATACTTGGAGCATGAGCTGCTCGATAATCATTTGAGGATCTCTGCCCTACACATAGTGCCTGACTTTCATACGCATTTTAATTCTGAGACACTGGTATTGCCTCTCTACCATTAGCCTCATCCGACAACATCCATATTCGGCAAATTCATGAGTATTGGTACACATAATTAAGAGTAATCCGATAAAACAATACACACTCCTGTACAAATGTGCAAACGCAATCTAATGATCATTTCAAATCCCTTTTGATTAAAAGCTAGGGATAGGGGAAACACTATAGGGATCAGGCAAGGCAAATTATCATTACGGGTGCACACGTAATCATAATTTGCAGTGCATGGGAACTTTAGTGAGTCTTGCTGTCTAAGCTGATGATCAACCCATATTCTCAATCACTTGATTAAGGATTGGATCTTAACAAATCAGACTTCTCAATTAGGTACTCACAAAGCATTCTCCTAGTTTTGGAGGAACGAGAGAAATTCTAATTGAATTCAACCAATCCTTAGTAAATCCTGAACGACGAAGGAATTCGCACATTCATTCTTTGAGATTCTACTTGTCAGGAATGCTTCAAATTGAGCGTTATCACAACTAACACTTACAATAATTGCACAATTATTGTGGGAGATTATAGCGTAATCTCATAATCCATCATACAGTTCAATCTCACAATTGCTTTAAAGTTACGCCAAGAGTGTTATGCACTAACTTCAGTAATGGGGCAGGATATTATTCTGACCCGCATACACATGGCACCTATGGATATTGTGGAAGCTCGACATGAGACAAGTAGGTAATCTGACATTTCAAAATATCGGTCAAACAGGGTTTCTCTCGCAGCCATTGACATTCAATATACCTTTAAGTCTAACTATTCTCTCGGTAATGGATAAGCCGGGGTTGATGCTCAAGCGAATGCCAAAGAAACCTAAGTGTGGACTAACGACTATTGTCGCACTAATAGGGAAACGACATGCAAAACTCTTAAAGGAGTCCCAAATGCGGAATTTCATGCTAATCTCATTAGTTCGTGATATGCATAAGGGACGTAAGCTCGAGCTATTCACAACAGGCCACTGTCCACAAAGAGTTGAGAAGAATAATTTATTACTCTTTTGTACTCGCACTTCCCCAAAGTTCATCTTGATGGATGGATCCCAGATTTTAGCCTAGAAGAGAGGTGTGATTGCATCTTTCACTCCTAGTTTTCTATAATTGGGAAGCTCTAGAGCATCTATTTTTAAGAAATGATCTCTTGGAGTAAACTCAGTTAGAATACAAAAGTCTCGACGTTCAACACTCATTACCTCAAGTTTATCTTTGTGCTAAGGATTTTGAGGCTATAACCTGAATGAGTGGAATACGTAATACCATTCAAACCCTAAGTAAATACAGACACACTGAATGACTACAAGATGGAAATTGTAAAACTCCCAAAACATTTCAGTCAACTTAATGGGTTGACAAACCCATAGCCCATTTTGGGGAAAGCACTAATTCGATGAGACCATTCTCACAGTATCACTGTTCATTTCCTCACATAGACAGAATGTGAATATTCCAAACAAACATCGAACTTCGTATGGCTTACATACTTTGAAGGTATGGTAGTCGAGACATGAGTTTACATATCAGGACGCTACAACCCAAAGGCTAGTCTGCCTCGAAGGGTAGTGCAAGCAAAGGGGTAAAGTGGTGATTAGACTCGAAGTTCGCAAATAAGAGCTCCCAAGGAACATCAATTCTTAGCTCCATGAAGGCACATGGAGAGGAAAATCCTAGAAAACATGAAACCTGAAATAAGAGAAAAGTCTTAGTCCGGGAAAATGCTTTCGAAAAGCATAAGAGGGACAAACATAAAAGTTTCATTTTCGTACTGTGTCATTACTACCCAATATTCAACTAAAACTTGGACACTTCGTCGAGTAATTCTTTCCTAAGATCTATAGAGATCTGCTTTTGTGACAAAGTGCGTAGACGAATAGAGGGTATGTGTCAACATACGCTCAAGATTCGCAGGCACCATTCCTTTCATTACCAGGAATGAGCATCACATAACCCTACCATATTGAGGGTAATCAAATAAACGGGTTCTGGCACGTATAATATTGTTAGTCGGAGAAGTATTCGCTTTGCTTTCGAATACCGACTACCAAGTAAATGGAATCAAGCAATAGAAGCCTAAGTTGGATGATACAGATATAATTTGGGTACCAGGTATCGGTAGCCTATGTGGGAGGTTATGGATGAAGTCCATAAGCCCAAGTACTCCGTTCATCCAGAATCAAATGAAACGTATAAGGACCCCGAGGAACTCCATTATGTGGCCAAACATGAGAGGAGAAATTGCTATTTGTGTTGGGAGATACCCGACCGTACAAGCAGAATGTTAGGAATCAACTGAGTAATCACAACAACCTCATATTACTCAATGGAAATGGGAGGAGGATTCCATGGATTTCATTACAAAGCTACCCAAAACTCATAGCGGCTATGATACAATACGGGTAATCATCAGTCGTTTTACGAAATCCGCTCACTCCCTACCAATAAAGGAGACAGATAAAAGTAAGAAGCGTGCGAGGCGAAATATTAAGGAAATTAAGGCTAAGCATGGTATGCCAGTTTCCATTTTCTCTAAAAGGGACAGTCGATTCATGTCAAGAACCTGGCAGTCTGTAAAAGAAGCCTTGGGCACACGCCTTTACACGAGCACTGCATATCATCCCTAGATGAACGGTCAAGGTAAAAGGACCATCCAAACTTTAAAAGATGTGCTCCGTGCGTGTGTAATTGATTTCAGAGGAAATAGGGATACTCATTGCCGTTGGCTGAGTTTTCATATAATAAAAACTACCATACCAGCATTAAAGCCGCTCCGTTGAGGCTTTGGATGGTTGTAAGTGTCGCCCATCGCTATGTTGGGCGGAGGTTGGCGAAAATCATTTGACTGGTCCTAATATTGGCTAGCAAACCATGGACAAGATCGTCAAAATCAAAGATCTTTCGAAAGCCACTAGAGACAGTCGAAAGAGAGTTGTGCTAGCGACAGACGAAAGAGAGTTGTGCTAGCAACAGACGAAATCCATTAGAATTCCAAGTGGGAAACAAATTCATGTCGAAGGTATCACCTTGGGAAGGAGTTGCAAGATTTGGCAACCGTGGAAAGCTTAACCCTAGGTACGTTGAACCATTTGAAATTTTGGCTAGGGTTGGCCTTGTAGCATACAAGCTCAAGATGCCACAAGAACTAAGCAGTGCACATGATACGTTTCATGTATCAAATCTCAAGAAGTGTTTATCAGACGAGACATTAATTATATCGCCTGATGAGATTCACATAGATAACAAGCTACACTTCATTGAGGAACCGATTGAAGTCACTGATTGGGAGGATCAGAAAACAAGGCGTAGCCGGGTTAAATTGGTTAAGGTACGTTGGAATTCAAAGCGCGGCCCCGAGTATACGTGGGAGCGGGAAGATAAAATGAAAGCCAAGTACACGTCCTTGTTCACGAACACTCCAAGTAAAGATGACAAGAACTGAATTTCGGGATGAAATTCTCTTTAACATGGGGAGAATGTAACACCCAGTATTTCAGGTCATTATCCATATTCATAATGGCACGTTCGTATTTTATATTTGTTAGGAGTATTATCTTTGACATGATATTGTCAGAAGTCTAGCAAAGGAACACGTGCCATATTTTAGTAATTTTCAAGAGCTACTAGAATAGTAAACAGTTATAACCCTCAAGATACGGTCGTTGGTGATTAAAAAGGATTTTATTCCAGTAAAGTCTAGAGACACACCTTAAAATAAAGAAACAAATATTGGTGACTAACTTTTATAAAAAGTTGACACATAAATAAGTGTTACGTGTCTTTATGTTATTTTATGTGTTATATAGTTAAAGTGGTAACTATAACGGGTTAACTAGTAGTTTATGGAAACTAGTCAAAACCATCCAAAAACTTATAAGTAATGAATCGTTTAAAGGTTTTACACCAAGTATTAGATCACGGGAACATCTACCGGGTATATACTACCTAAAAATAGCTTGACTAATACATAGACTTAGTTAAATGATGGAACAAGACCCAAACTCACCCCCCTTGTGCACCCTTCGGCCGAGAACCACCCAAGGGGCACCACCCATTTACCAAACCAACTACTCCATCATTATGAATGTCATAAGGCCATGCTTCATCAACCAAATGAGCAAGCAAAGGTCAAATCCATCATATCCAAGTCATGATAATAATTATTAGAGCAAGTTTAACACTCAAGCTCCATCCCCCTTTCACCCTATATATATCGACACATGCACACACACAACCACTTTACATCTTTCAAATCCAAGAGCAAAAACCAAAAGAATACCCAAAAATCCCGTCACTCAATTTCTGGCAGATTTTTGGCCAACTTTGCAAGACCATATCTCCTTCGTTACTTGGTCAAATCGGTCCATTCTTCTTCTAGAATGAAGCTCCATGTTAAGAAGGAAGAACCCAAGTGGAATCACTCGAATCCATGGAGTATTCGACCTCCAAACAGCCGGCGCGAGAAGGCCGCTCTGTGCAGGTCGAATCTGAACACTTCTTTCCATTTTCCAGTTTTGAGGTACCTACACAACTCCAAATGTAGTAATTCTTTTTCACATCTCCTCTGGTTTCAATAAACTTGATTTTAGAAGAAAACCCCAAGTCATTTGGTTTTCTAAAACCATCTAAAAGTCTATTCGAAGTACGCCTAAAAATCTGAGTTTTCAAGGACGAAATAAAACATAAAAGTCTTGATGAGTTTTGGCGTTATTTCTTCATAAGTCATGTTTGAGTACATATATTTAATACACGTACATGTTCATACATAAAATACCAAACTACAAGGACCATGGACAAGACAAGGACACATCAAATATAAACTACATATATATACTATCACATAAAATAAACACTTGGATGATGGTGTTCCTCACAAACCCTTCATTCCATTCATGTGTTATGTTGAAGGATACATGTTCGTGAAGTTATATGATCATGTGTGACTTACCTGGCAAGACCCAAGGTAGTGTCCTATGATTCAAGAAGACATACGAATGATTATCATCAACATATGAACGTGAAAGGTGTTACTAAAAGTATAGGTTTATGGATAAAATTATGATATATATGTGTTGATGTACGGTTTTGGTTAAATCATGGAAATGTTCTAAGAATTAAAGATTAGTATCCTAATATGAACATTGGATATATGTACATGGAACATATGAAGAGATTCGGTTAAAAATAAATAATCACGTGACATCGTGGAACATAAGTGAATATATTTTAAGTTACAAAAATAATATTTATTTTTGGTACACTTAATAAGTCACCAATAGGGAAACATATTATTTTCTCGGAAAATATGTAAGCGTCTAGACTGGAATAATAATCACCAACGAGTCGTAAATAAAAACACTATTTTTACTAAACAAAGGCGTACTTAACGGGATTTGTTAAGTCGGATATAAGACGGGTAGTTTTAACACATTAGTACCCTTGTGTGATTAGGGTACGGATAGACAAGAACTAGCACAAGTTTGTTTGCTAGGATTTCATCAAACACAAGGTGAGTTCACGGCCCCCTTTTAACTTTTTAATGTTTTGTAAACATCGGGGGGAGAAACATACTTACTTGTTATGTTTGAAAACATGAATTACATTTGCTTACAAGTTTGACATCATGAACATTTAGGTCTAACTCCTTGTGAGTTTCACTAATTCCCCCTTTTCTAAGTTTTTGAAATGATTTAGGGTGGAAACATACTTGTAAAAGACTTTTGTGTGTAAATGAATTGAACTAATGATCTGACCGTATGTGTGTATTGAGGGAAAAGTAAAGCGCTTAAAGTCCTCTGAATAAGTTAGTAACCATTAGCTATTTTAGCCCGGGATTATATGGATAGTACTATTGGGGGTGACGCCTCCGGTCATAGTTAGTCGCGCTAACCAAGGGTCAAAAGGGCCGAATGACCGCATATTGTCATACTCGCAAAAAGGCGAGGGGGAGGCACAAAAGGTCGGGGTTTGGTTACGGTCTCGTACATTACATACTATTTTGTATTCCTTGCAAGCTTACAAATGGGGTTAATAGATCGGATTAGTATTCAAATTCATTGGTAATACATGCAAAAGGGTTCTGATCAGGTTAAAGTGATCAGGTTTTAAGCAAAAGAGTTCTGATCAGGTTAAAGTGATCAGGTTTTAAACAAAAGAGTTCTGATCAGGTTAAAGTGATCAGGTTTTAAGCAAAAGAGTTCTGATCAGGTTAAAGTGATCAGGTTTTAAACAAAAGAGTTCTGATCAGGTTAAAGTGATCAGATTTAAAACAAAAGAGTTCTGATCAGGTTAAAGTGATCAGGTTTAAAACAAAAGAGTTCTGATCAGGTTAAAGTGATCAGGTTTTAAGCAAAAGAGTTCTGATCAGGTTAAAGTGATCAGGTTTTAAGCAAAAGAGTTCTTATCAGGTTAAAGTGATCAGGTTTTAAACAAAAGAGTTCTGATTAGGTTAAAGTGATCAGGTTTTAAACAAAAGAGTTTTTGATCAGAAAATGATCATGTTTAAACATTGGATTTATGACGGTAAAGTCATGGACACGTTTTCAAATGAAAACTACTCATTATTATGACGGTTAAGTCATGTATAGTTTTTTCGGGGAAAACTACTTAGTTTTATGACGGTAAAGTCATGTACATGTTTTCAGGAAGAACTATAAGCACTGATATAACTAACTCTGTGAACTCACCAACCTTTGTGTTGACACTTTCAAGTATGTTTCTCAGGTAACCTTTAGCTATGGCGCGGTTGGAATAGACTAGCTATGTTGGATCAATTTCCTAGTAGCTGGAAGGACGTAGAGTATCAAGTCTCAAGTTTATCGTTGATCTAGAAGAACTTAGATCATAGTATTACTTAGTTTAGTAATTGTATATGTAATCAAGTCTTAGAAATTACAATTACCGCTTCCGCTGTCGTGTAATGAACCAATCGTTGCAACCTGTATTTATTTATTAAGTAAATAAATTTGGGGGTGTGACATTGATAAGTACGCATGACCTGCTTCATGCGTACTTGATAAGTACGCGCGTACTTGATAAGTACGCATGACTTTCTTCTTGCGTACTTGATAAGTACGAAGGATCTGCTTCTTCGCAAAAACCCTAACTTTCGTATGCAGATCTGATCACGTCAAGATCCCGAACTTGTTTACATTCAAAACGTTTGCTTTTCGTTTAGGAACTCAAATCTATGTTTTTCTTCCAGTTTCATCCGTAAAAACGTTACATTTTCATCCAAAACCCGAAAAACGAACAAAAACTCATATCTAGGCTAGATCGTTACCTGTATCGAGCTTCTGATCCGGAGGTTCTTCTCACGAGCTATGGAGCAACACTTGGCTAGAATCTCGGGTCGATCCGCCAACTTTCTCTCTCTACGGTTTCTCTCTCTAGATGTTGCAAATGAGAGAAAAGGGTGGTGACTTAAGCTATTTATAGGGGAGGCTCCTCTATGTTCGCCCCATTCTAGCCCGTCATGCCTCGTTCATTTATTCTGTTCGTTCTATTCTAACCCATTATTATAATTGTAGTTTTATTTTTGGGATGTTACATGTAAACTGCGGGGGAGAAACATACTTACATATCATATTTTACATTATTGTTGAACACATTTGGAAACATTGTTGTTTCATACACTTGATAAAACATTGCAAACATTTTTATATGATAACAAGAAAACAAGACACTAACATTATGTTGTTCATGAGGAGAGCTCTTAAAGTCCCCTTAACATCATCAACACTTGTAACCATTAGCTATGGACTTAGCCTAGGATTCTATGAATAGTACTATTGGGGGTGTGTAACATCCCAAAAATAAGACGACGAATAAAATAACGGGTTATACGTGAGACGAAGGGAATAAATGAACGAGGCTTGATGGGCCTGGCCAGATGGGCCGGCGAACTTGAGGGGAGGAGTCCCTTCCCCTATAAATAGCCTAACACACTCCACATTTCTCTCATTTGCAAGTTTTAGAGAGAGAAACCGTAGAGAGAGAAAGTTGGCGGATCGACCTGAGATTGAAGAAGTGCGTTGCTCCATAGCAAGATCTGAGTTTTTGTTCACCTCTGAATCAGAAGCTCGATACAGGTAACGATCCAACCAAGATCTGAGTTTTTGTTCGTTTTTGGGTTTTTCCGGTTTTGGAGGAAAATGTGACGTTTTTACAGATGAAACTGGAAGAAAAACATAGATTTGAGTTCCTTAATGAAAAGCAAACGTTTTAAATGTAAACAAGTTCGGGATCTTGACGTGATCAGACCCGAATGCGAAAGTTAGGGTTTTTGTGGGGAAGCAGATCCTGCGTACTTATCAAGTACGCATGAAGAGGATCCTGCATACTTATCAAGTACGTATGGAGAGGTTACTGCGTACTTATCAAGTACGCATGAAGCAAAGTTTGCGCACTTATTAAGTACGCAAGAGCAAGGCCCTGCGCACTTGCTAAGTGCGCAGGCATCAGGCTGGTTAAGTAAAGTCAGTATGTTTAGAAGGTTAAACCGTTAGAGTCGGGATTTGGTCTGATGTGTATTTAACTAATCAATTCAGATCGGAAGTGACGTTGTGGGACCTTTGTTTAGGACAACCCAGATTAGCTTATCAGGTGAGTTATAGAAGCCCTTCTTTAAATGTTTTAATTAAATGTTTTTGGGCTGGTGTGCATACATATGGAATGATGTTTTGAAATGAGGTTTACGAAACGAGGTTTACGAAATGATGTTTACGAAATGATGTTTACGAAACGATGTTTACGATGTGATGTTTACGAAATGAAGTTTACGGGATGATGTTTATGAAATGTTTTGCCAAATGAAGTTTACGAAAGGTTTACGAAAGAGATGATGTTTTGTTTAATAAAACATACGAATGCTTTAACTAAAATGAAGTAAAGGTTTTATGAAAGTCACGAATGAACGAATCTGCCACGAGTTCCTACGTGAGCTAAGGTATGTACGTATGTATTGGCCTCACCCTTACGGGGGCCTTTATGGCTGGCTAACGGTTGTACAACTGGTTGAGGATGAGGTGACGACGGTCACGCATTGGATTACCGGGATCCCGATGGAAGGTACTATTCGTTGCGGGGAAATAGTGTCTAAGTTATGTTCTGTCTACCTAGAGGTAACGAGCCTTAGGAGACCTATGTTCTGTCTACCTAGAGGTAACGAGCCTTAGGAGACATATGTTTGGTCTACCTAGAGGTAACGAGCCTTAGGAGACATATGTTTGGTCCATCTAGAGGTAACGAGCCTTAGGGGACCTGGGTGACGGATGAGTTAGAGGTAACGAGCCTTAAGTTCATCCACTGGTATGCGATGTATGGGATTGACGGTTACGAGAAGGCGCAGATTCGGTTCATATTGACTTATGTTATGATGCTATGTTATGATGATGTTAAGTTATTGCATGTTTTATGTATGCCTTCGTTAAACAAAAGTATGTTATGTTTTTGGCAAAAATGTTTATGTTAAGGTTTTATGTAAAGTTAGAACTCACCAGCGTAGCTGACTTTTTAGTATGCACATTCAGGTTAAGGGCAGGTTATGGTGATGGACGGTGATGCTTGGCAAGCTTGAAGAGTTACCTGGATGATATGAAGACTGGCATCCCGCTATGAGTTGTTTATGTTATGTTATGTATTTGACAATGTTACGCTTCCGCATGTTTGAACAAGTTTTAATTATGATGAATGAATGATTCCGCTGCGTTATTTGATATTCAAGTTTAATAACTGTTTGTGAATGAGTAAATCTAACAAGTGAGGCCTCCCGGGTTTGGGGCCTTACAGGGTGACGTCCCCGGTCATGGTTAGTCGCACTAATGGGACCTGAAGGGTCAAATGGCCGCATATTGTCCTGTTCCGTTCTCGTGGTAAAGCGAGGGAGGAGCATTCACAAGTTAGGTTTGGTTACTGTCTCATGTATAAACATAGTATTTGTAAGACTAGCTAGCTTACGAATGGATCAATAACACTTGTTTTGTTTATCATATGCGCTTAGAACTATTTGTTTACAAGGAAAACTACTTATTTATGACGGTAATGTCATGTGCATGTTTTCGGGTAAAACTACTTATTTTATGACGATAATGTCATGTGCATGTTTTCGGGGAAAACTACTTATTTTTATGACAGTTAAGTCATGTACATGTTTTCGGTGAAAACTACTTATTTTTATGACAGTTAAGTCATGTATATGTTTTCGGTGAAAACTACTTATTTTATGACGGTTAAGTCATGTACATGTTTTCGGGGAAAACTATTTGCACTGAAATAACAAACTCTGTGAACTCACCAACCTTTTTGTTGACACTTTCAAGTATGTTTCTCAGGTAACCCTTAGCCATGGCGCGGTTGGAATAGGCTAGCTATGTTGGATCATTTCCTAGTTGGAAGGACATATATTATCAAGTCTCAAGTCTATCGTTGATCTAGAAGAACTCAGATCATTGTATTACTTAGTCTTAGTAAATGTATATGTACTCAAGTCTTAGAAATCAATATTACAGCTTCCGCTATTGTATAATGAACCAATCGTTGCAACCTTAATTTATTTATTTATTCATTAAGTAAATGAATTTGGGGGTGTGACAATATACGTGTGTGTGCATGCTTGATATGTGCGTGTATAGATGAATGTTATTTGCTCCATGGTTTCAATGTTCAAACAGAGGTATGTAGTATACACACATATGCCATGATGGTAATTAACTTAATAAGTCGAGGTTATGTTTTCAAATCATATAACTGACCAAATTTGTATGTATCACCCACCTAATGTGGAACTTAGATTTTTTATTTGAAATAATCGAATTAGATGGTATATAATAAGTTCACCCATATGTGAAATTAGAATAAATGATATATGTAGAGATATCATAGAAATGACCGAATGAACTGTTATTATAAATTACACTAACCTAAATATTAATTAGACTTTGACATCTAAGTCCTTACATATATAAATGAACATGATCAACGAGCTAATAATGGGTTTATTATTATATGAATGTCCCTGTGGCGTGTTCTAACGAGTAGAATAACCACAATCAAATGCATTACTCAATGATTCGCATTGAGACGAAAGAATGAAGTGAATCAAACATAAACACGAAATAGAATAGAGATGAAATAGAATAGAGATGAAACAGAAACGATTCGTATATATACTCGATAACGAACTCGTCCTCACATATTACAATACCAAAGAAGTGTACATCTCTACGTTAAGCTCCAAATGCAATCCCTAGGTGAGCTCTACTTAGGGATTGTGACTCACTTCACAAAGAGAATCACTCCCTCTCTGTGTATGCTAACTCTAGCATTGCTTGCTACAAATGAACGCTTAATGTCCTATTTATAGGCAAACTGAGTCTGCATGCGAACTTAACAAGTTAACCCATAACATTATAGGCGAACTTAGTAAGTTCCCTTGTTAAGTTCGCCTAAACATTCCCTTAGGCGAACTTAACCTGTTCACTACATATACACTTAGAATTTTTGCTACAGATACAAGTTTATGCACTAACAGACTCCCTTTTAGCTGTTGCAAACAATTCTATACAAAATACTGATAAATGATCAGTCACAAAAACGTGTCTCAACATCCTGGGTCTTCACTTTACATAGTAAGACTTGATCTATGGAATTTCACTTTGATCTTCAACCTGCAATGCTTCAATCTTGAGGCAACAGGCTCCCTCTAAACTAATGCATCCGGTTTAGAACAATTCTGTTAGGCCTCTTCATGAAAACTGACGAATCCAACACCTTTCATTGTAGTCCATCCTCTCAACGTTAACCACCTCCGCGTTGATTCAAGAATCTAACCCACATTTCCTAGACATCAATAAACCAACCGGCATAAGATAGAGATTCCAAATTTCCAACAATCAGCATCAAACTAATCAACTTTCACAAAGACAAGAATCCCAATTTGAAATAAACTGAATGTAAGTCCCAGCGGGTCTAACGATCGATCTCTGCTGTAAAACATGTGATACGTATACGCAGTGCGGAATCCTAACGCATACGTACGTCTCGAATACTCACAAAAACTATAGAATCACACACAAGACATGATTTCATAAAAAGCTTCTTGTATTACTCTATAAATAGTACACACATAGAAGTTCTGGAAATTCTGAACATTACAAATGAGAACAACTACTGCACTATTTATAGGCAACACAAACTGGTTGAGGCGAACTTAATATGTTCGCCACCTCAAGTTCGCCTCAACTATATCAGGCGAACATATTAAGTTCGCTTGTGCAAACTTAACTAATTACAATACAAAACAAACAAAACACTAAACATAAAGACTAATCTATTACAAGGCTTGTTGTCACAAAACATGTTCCAATGCTGAAACTCCAAGATAATGTGCAAAAACCAATCTTTTCTTTGATCTTCATCTTCACCAGAAGTGTTTGACTTTGTCTCGTACCTTTTCCACTTAACCAGTTACCCGAAGTCTTTCATATTCGATCTCCCCTTCATGACACAAGCATCTCCACATTAAACTAGAAACAGAAGGACGTTTCTTATTTAACCGCATATAATAAAGGTTCCATCTTCAACTAGTTAACAACAGATAACCAGCTTCATTTCAAACATACTTGACTAAGTCTCACACAAACATTCGGTAGTAATCATCGTGAATCCAACAATCTTCAATCTGATTTTCATTCCTGGTTAACACCTCCTACTAATCACAATAGGTTGTCTATCTTGATTCCGCCCAGATCCCAAATGAAAAGTCAAACCATAATCAAATCATGTCGAATCATTCTGCAAGTATACATGATTTTTCTACATTTCAGCATCTTCTGATCAGACCTTGAGAAGTTAACAAGGTTCATAGCATCAAAGAATTTTACTATAACCTTGCCACTCAAGTCTTCTAACACTGCTTCACCTGTATAGACATCCACATACCACCATTTTAGATCATGCAAGTAGTTATAAGCAATTAGCTTCAACGGAATCTTCGATACTGATCTCACAGGATAATCATAAGCAATAATTGTTGTATCTCCAAGTTACCTTTTGAGTAACTGGATCAACATACTTCAATCTTTTACCCTGTTGAGGTTTCAACCTTTCATATTTTCCAGATCCACCTTATATTCTTATCAACTTGGCAACTGAGTCAGCTATTACAATATTCGATCTGTTAATCAAGGGCTTAGTTGATAACCCATTGACTTCACATCTCGGTAAAGAGTTCAAGTATTTAAGACGTGGCTTCAAATACTGAAATCCATCTGATCTTTTGAAAGCGAATAACTTGACTCAGCCTTATAAAACCAGCTTATTATCCTGCCCGAGCATTTCTCTTTGTTCACATATCTCTGCTTTTGAACGGGTGCAACTGGAGATACTGGTAACTTATCTCTCCAACTCTTCAACATCTCCACCCATTGTGCCTTTGTCATTCCTGTATTCTTATACATCTCAGTATCTTTAGGCAGGCTTTCAGCAGAATCAAGGTTTTGTTTATCTTGATTAGGATCAGACTCTTCAGATTCTATAACTCCTTCTGACAACTCTTCAGGAATCACATCATCATCAAAGACATCTGTATCAATTATTCCGTTACACCCTTCATAAACTATCTTTTGTTTGCCATTCTCCAACTCTACTTCAACAATCTCTCCCTCCTCTAACTCTTCCTCTTCTGTAACATCATTATCAGACACATCATCCAAATCTAATAAACATTCAATCTTGTCTACATCATCCATATCAGAATCTTCAAACAAAGAATTATCTAACATGTCAGCATCAATCTCAGCTTAATTTTCACCACAAGTCATCATATTAGCTTCCACAATAACCTCACACTCCCCCTGAGTTAATGAAGGATTAGATGCAGCGTGTTGACGCTCACCCAAACCATTACCAGCACTTGGTTCATCATCATCATTTGGATTCTTCTGAACACCAATACTGTGACACGTAGTTTTATCCGTTTAAACCTTCTCCCCCTGAGCGTCAAGATGCTCAACCATATGATTGACAAGGATTTGCATTTCTGCACGTACCTTGTTTTGATCATTTAAGGTTTGAACATGTTAGACTTCTCTACTAAGCAGCGCATCCACCTGAGATTGTAATCCTGTAACCTGAGTTTCCAAGGATTGAATTCTTTCATCTCTAGCATCTCTAGTGGAAGGACCAGCTTCTTCATGAACTTTGGACACTGTAGGACTTAGTTGAGGAGTATTAGGTTGTGAAGGAATAGGAGATATAATCAGAGAATCAACAAACTCCCTATCTTCTCTTTCTTGAGCAGAATGTGCAACATGTATAGCCGAAGCCATCAATTTTGACGTATGTCATACACCTTTGTAGGAACCCTAGGCACTTTAGCCAACCGGGCATAGTGCTCAGGACTAAAGTCCTTGGACTTTCATCATCAGTTTCATCATCACCAGATTCAGATGAACTGGTACTAGTCTCTGCAATTTCCACTGGTTCATCTTGATGTTCATTGATATCAACATTCATCTCTAAATCACCTCCATCAGCATTATCATCATCATTACTATCATCATTATCATCATTACCATCAGCATTATCATCATCACCATTTCCATCATTATCACTCTCAGTCTCTTCATTATCAGAATCAGCACCTTCCTCTTCCTCCTCCCCCTTATCTTGATTATCATTTGGAGGTAATTCCAAAGCAGGATCATTCATGTATCCAATTATTATTTGGCGGTGCAACATAAGCCAAATTGATTATGTGCCCAAACAATGGTGTAGCAACTGGAATTAAAGTAGGATTCTGCTGTTTGATATTCATACAATCTGTAAAGATCCTCTTTGTCATAGGAATTAAATTCAATCTTGGATTCACCGGTGGCAAATTAAGAATCAAATGATTCAAGATAACCTGCAAGAATCGAGGGTACATTAAGAAACCCTTACCCTCGGGTGGTGTAATTTGCATCACCAACTCCCTGTAGATATATAAAGCATAGTTGAATGGTCTATTCAACGTCAAAGCCACCATAGCAGCTTTTAAAGAAGTCTTCAACCCATCCGTTCCAGCTTTTCTGGGAGATAGACATTGAATTATTGCATGCATGAAGTATCTCCATTGACCAACCAGACCACCTTTGCAAGCTTGTGAATCATTTGGTCTTCCTCTATAACCCATTCTTTGGAAACAACCCACGATCAAAGTATTCGGTAGATTAATTGGGTCGTCATTCACTCCTCCTAAGGTCAAAGCTACACGAATGTCTTGAACTGAAATGGCAATCTCCTGATTATTTACAGTGGCCCGAATCACGTGTGGATCAACATTTGTATCCTGTTGAGCTATCTCCCAAAATTGTTGAATATATATTAGGCTAATATGCGGATTAGCTGAAAGAGCAATACGTATTCCTGATCGGTTCAAAAAGTTAATGATTTCCTGATAATTCGCTGCTTCGGCCAGTTCCGGATCAAGTAACGCCACCTGATTGTGTTTGTATTCGACACGATGATCCATGACCTGCTCATGATTAGACAGTGACAATTTTTCAAATAACTAAGATAAAAGTTCGCCTGAGCAAGTTCGCTCATATGTTCGAACAGTCACAATAGATCTAACTCAACCAATTTGATGATGTAATCATAAATTAATCACACACATAGCTTCACCAACACTCGATTAAGGATTAACAACAGTCAATTTCATTTTTATGCATTTAATGATGATGAACAATGAAGGCGGCAGATGATGAGTAAAATCGATTGAGAAAATCGTGATTCCAAATGAATCAATGGATGGATTGTAATGAAAATACCTTCTATGGATTCACAATTGAATTTTGATCTAAACACTTGAAAAAATTTCCACCTTTACATACAAGAGATCAGAAACAGGAAATAAACTGACAACTCTGGAAAATTCGCTCGCTAAGTTCGCAGAAGTCAAGAAAGAGTAAACTGGTCATGTTCGCTGAATCTTATAAATACTCCTCAGGTTAAGTTCGCTAGATTCAAGAGAATTTAACAAGTTCACCCCTCAGGCGAACATGTCAAGTTCGCCTATTCAACACTTAGCCAAAAAATTTGAGATTTAGCATTTTTCACTTCTTTCCGACAAACCGATCATCTTGCAACCTGTACACAACTTGATCCAAAATAATTAAGAATTTTTCATGGAAGATAGAAACAAAATATTTTTCGATTTTTCTTCTAAAAGAAAAAGTAAAATCTTTTTGTACTTTTTCTAAACGAATTAAAGCAGTAAATCTAGAAACAACTAAAAAATAAAATCTTTTTGGTTTTTATCTATACATACTGAATCACATATTTTTGGTCGAACACTGCGAGTAAGAAGATCATATCAGTATATTTGATGTATCACATACCCATTCTGAATATAAAATCCCTAGCAGATCTAAGGGTTGACCTATGGCATTCTGCATATACACAAATTTGGTTCAGCAAACAAGAACTTTATGCTACAATCTATGATATCTCAACAAATAATCTCTCAAAACTAACACTTCATGCGTTCATAAACTATCAATTCTTTTGAAATTTGTATTTAGCTTCTATCTCACAGATATCACAACTATCTTTTTCCAAATTTCTTTTTTCAAATACTCAGAAATTCATGAAATGATACGCGATAAACTTCAAAGTAAACAGGATCAAATCATGACATGCTAACTTATTCATACCGAAATTGCAATATACTACATGTTAATTCAAGTTCTCAGCATTATAAGATTTGAAACTACAAACATTTTTATCCCACGTTCTTGTGAGTTAGTACCATTTATATGAAAACAATGTGTATCCCACAAATATGCCAACAGAAATTTAAACTGCACTATCTTCAAGACATATTGAGACCAATGCAAAGTTTAGATCAATTTCAAGTATGAGACTATCTCAACTAGCACAGGAAAAGAAACAGATCCCGAAGGATATATAGAATCAGAATGATTCAAGATGCTTGGCTTTGGATGAAATATCATGATTCATAGTAACAAAAGAATGATCAAGGAATCGATTGATTCAATGACATAGGGTATAGTGATCCAACTGTTATCTGGATATATTCAATGGAATCAAGATACTGATCCAAGGGCTAGTATATGTTCCAACAAGTTGTCAGAAAAATATCTTAGTTCAACTTCACATTGCATGTTTTTCGGGGCATGGGCAGTAAAGTGAACTGAAGAATTGTGCTAATCAATATAGTCCGATATTGGTCTCATGAAATACTTGAAGTCTTATATTCTTTATCTGATAATGATCTTTTAACATACACACTAGACATACCATGGGTTCAAATCACAATTGTGACATAGACCATTATGGTTTCACACTACCAATGGACTAAAAACGCTTCTAGCCTACTGACAATTCAAATTACATGTAAATATCCAAATTAAAGATTATATACAACAATGTAAGACAGTCATGAATCTATCATTTTCTATTTATGCAGACTAAGAAGTTTAGATCAACTCATATAAGCACAAACATAAACACAGACACCAGGTAGTCAATCTATGGTCATGTGTATGTGATCACCTACTGATGTACTATCATTTCATCTCTAACTTCAAGCAGTGCCAATTTTATCTTTTTCAAATTTGTTTGGGTTTTTCAGAAAGCAAGTAAACTAGTAAAAAATAAAGAATAAAACTATTTACTTTAAATAATCTAGAAAACTAAAAGAAAAACTTCCATGAAAAACCTTTTTGAAAACTTTTGTCACGTTGGATTAAGCATACCAATCATTTGAGTAAGAAATTCAACGTGTATGATCGAATGCTTTGGTAAACAAATCAGTAAAATTATTATCCGTTTGAACTTTCACCAATTCAATCAGCCGTTTCTCTGCACAGTCACAAATGAAATGATGTCGAATCTCAGTGTGCTTCGTCTTTGAATGTTTCACAAGAATTGTTGTGATCGACATGGTGGCTGTGTTATTAATCATCATTGGTGTCACTTTGAAGTTCAAACCATAATTCCTCAACTGCTATTGAATACATAGGATTTGAGAACAACTGGCTGCTGCAATATATTATTCCTCACAAGTTGAAATTGCAACCGAGGTTTGCTTTTTGCATTGCCAAGACATAAGCCTATTCCCTAAGAATTGACAACCACCAGACGTTGATTTTCTGTCCAGACCGCAACCTCCATAATCTGAATCTGTAAAAGCTTTAAACTCAAAGTCAGAATTAATTGGATACCATAATCCCAACCTTGGTTTACCCTTTAAATATAGAAAAATCCGCTTTATAGCAATCAAATGAGATTCCTTCGGCTTAGACTGAAATCTTGAGCACAAGCATACTACAAACATAATATCTGGACGTGACGCTGTCAAATACATCAAAGACCCGATCATTCATCTGTATAATCGACAGTCCACCTCTTTCCCCTTCAGGTCAGAATCTAGTTTGTGATTAACTGGAATTGGAGTATTGAAAGCTAAAGCATTTTCCATATCAAACTTCTTAAGAATATCAGCAACATACTTTGTCTGATGAATATAAAAACCATCTTCCTTTTAATCAACTTGAAGACCCAAAAATAACGATAAAAGTTTATGTCATCAACATAGATTTGAACAAGTAATAAATCTCCCCCTGCTTTTCTGATGAAAAGGGTAGAATCAATTTGACCACGCTCAAATCCATTCTCAAGTAAATGCACCGACAAAGTTTCGTACCATGCCCGAGGAGCCTGATGAAGACCATATAACGCTTTATCCAGTTTAAACACCTTGTCAGGAAACTTGGGATCTTCAAAACCAGGCGGTTGTTTCACATACACCTCTTCCTTTATCTTTCCATACAGAAAAGCACTCTTGACGTTCAACTGAAAAACTTTGAAACCCTTGAAAGAAGCATATGCAAGAAACAAACATATTGCCTCAATCCTCGCAACTGGAGCGTAAACTTCGGTGTAATCAACTCCCTCTTGCTGATTAAATTCCTGGACTACAAGTCTTGCCTTATTACGTACCACAACACAACGATCATCACGTTTGCATTTGAATACCCACTTTGTGCCAATAGATCTTGAGCCTTTGGGTAAGTCAACCAAATCCCAAACATGTAATTTATCAAATTGAGCCAATTCTTCCTGCATGGCCTCAATCCAACAATCTTCATCTAATGCCTCAACCACATTTTTAGGTTCTATTTGAGAAATAAAGCAAGCATGTAAACATGTCTTCAAGATACATGTATCCACAATCTGAGCATATAAACATGAATTTTCTGCAAGTGTACGATGCCTCGTTTGAACACCCGCATGCAAATAACTAATAATATTGTTAGTGGGATGATTCTTATGCACTCGAGATTGAGGAATATCTGAAGCTTGAATAACAGCATTAAGATTTGAAGGCAACTCCCCCTCAACAGATGCCGATGCTGATGAATCATCAACTATGTTCTGGATATCATTAGAAGATTCCTGAAACACAACCTCATCATCGTCAGTGTCATCATTTTGTGTAGTACCCGAAGTTGAAGCTATATTCGGGTCAACTGAAGGAGTATCCATAATCGGAATAACCAAACGAGAATCGACAGTTGAATCGTCATTGAAGTAGGACTGATAGAGTATTGCAGCTTCATTTGGAGAAATTGCAGGAGTAATATTGAAAGATGTCACACCCCTAATTTCAACTAACGGAGTTTTACTGTTTGGGAAGTGACAAACCAGGATCTCAGTCATTAGTTACATTGAACAACACTATATGGGCCTCAATACTAAATATTATAAAAGTTCAGAGTAAATGCGAAAGCGTTTAAACAAGAGAGTAAATGCGCACAACCACGCGCCCAAGTCTAACAATAACGAAAACATAATAAGTGTTCAGTAGATTAACATACATCATGTTGACACTATGCATGCCCTAACATGCACCTGTGCCTTAGCTTAGCGTCCTGAGAAAACATGTAAGAAAAGTGTCAACACAAGGTTGGTGAGTCCACAGGTTTCAGTTTGCAACAAAGTTAAATAGGTTAATGTACATTAAATATATAAATCAATAGGTATCTAACCCATAAGCGTGTTAACAAATGCGCTCGCAACCGACAACTGATTGTTTATGTTTTTGCTTCCCACCAGGCCTATCAACCATGGTGCATGTTTAGGTCAATAATGCACCCGTTCGACATCCAGTCGGGTTAGCGTGACTAACGTGGGTGAGGTTTGTCAAACCCAGTAGTACTACTCAATTTACCTCGCTATGTTCATATTAACGGTCCGATGTGAGGACTTAGTGATAGATGTGTACGCATAGTTAAACAAGTGATAACATATATGAATTACATAGCCAAATGTTTACGTCATGTTTTCTCTCCCAAATTGTAAAACAGTAAAAGGGGTCGTGAAAACTCACCTGAACGGCGTAGGTAGGTTCACCCTAGAATAAGATTGAAACCACGAGTGTTAACCTGCAACGGCTTACGTATGCCTTAGAATTATACACATAATAGTTAGGGATATAATGGGAATATGTGACGATAATACGGAAGATTGAACGTCCTAAAGAAACGCTCTAATAATCAAAAGTAGACGAACATGTCCACGGGAATGATAATTCTTAATTAATAAATACGATAAATACGATAAGCGACGAATGACAAAATAAAAAAAAAATAAACATGCTCAAGCGTCATCGTCACTAAGTAGTGATCTAGAAAATGATATTATTATATTATTTTTAAACTCAAAGAATTAATACAGTAATCATTTATGTGTCCAAAAATAATAATTATATTATTTTTATTGAAAATATATAAACGAGGGTAACAATATAACTAGTTATATTATTTATAAATTTGAAGTATTACACAACGCTCGTTAAAGCGACAAAAATAATATATAAATATATTATTTTTAATTATGGGAAATAATATTAAAATGGTTACAAAAACTAAACCCGTTCATAAATATAAACACAATTGTTTGCGTGTTTTTAAATAATAATTTTGTGAAATAATATAATTAACATATTATTTTTAATATCGCCAAAATTCTCTAAAATGTTTTATAAAATAGATCCCAAGCCTTCGGTTGTTTCCGGGTTTCAAAACACGTTAACATATTAATATAATATTATACGGTATTGATTTTATATTAAAATAATAATAAAAACAGTTTTTAAAAATAAAAGGGTGTGAAGAGACTCGAACCCGGGTCTCTCCCACACACACACACAGCCTTAAATAGTTTCGCCCGCTAGGGTATCGCGACTGTAATCCAAATGAATGGGTTTTAATAAAAAAACTCCAGTGAGTCCCTCTCCCATACACATTCGCGATCGATCCTCGTCCCAAACCCTCGAATTTGATTTCGATTAACACCAAAGGCATAGGGGTTTTGTTTATCGAGTCATTGCGAATCTGTGGACTAGTGTAATTGCAAATCTAACAAGTTTTAGGATCGTTTAATTACATAAATACGGGCTGAAACCCTACGTTAGAACATGGTATCAATTTGATAGAATTAGATGTTATAAATCGATGGAATCATGGGGATTTTACTAAATTGGACATTGCGAATCTAACCATACACTTTAATTTCATCGAGATGACGACTATAATCAAAACCCCAAAATTCGAAAATTAACAAACCCTAGGTTACGAACTGAGTTCAATTCGATGTTGTTAGGTTAAATTGAGAGAGGGTTTTTAACGAGTGACTGATTACGAAACTACACATGTGAATTAATTGAATTATGATCGAGTCTAGAATCAAAAGCCCCAAATCCGATTTTGTATGAACCCTAGTTTAATGATCTTGAACAATTTGATGCTATAAGCCCTAATTGGCATAGGGCTTACGATCTAGGAGTAAAAACGAAACTGAGAGAAGGTTTAATTACCAGAAAGATGAGAGAATTTATGGTGTACGGCTAGAACCAACTCCGACGGTGACGGGTTAAATCCTCCGACGACCTTTGCTGCAATTCCGGCCAAATCAACGTGTTCAGGAGCTTTAGAGAGGTTCGAATGAGTGGTGCAGTGGCTTTGCTTGAGAGAATTATGATCACAATGCTCGAATTCGACGGATACAAGAAGTTGATAGGCGGTTACGAGTTTATTGCTCATATTTGAGTTTAATTTCAGCAATTATGATGATAATTAGAGTTGTAATGACGATTGTTAATGAGTTATGACGTTTTTTAGTTACAAAATCAAGCCGACATCGATCGTAGAATCTTGAATTTGAAATACAAGTTGCGAATTTGACTTCTAAAAGTCAATAGGAACTCAATGTGTGAAATTTTGACTTTCCAAGTCAATGGATTCAGTTTTGGAATTTGGCAAGACTGGCCCTTGCAGTTTTTGTTTAGATTATTAACAGAATCAACCCCTAGGGTTTGAAATTGAGTTAACTTTATTAAGATTTAACTGACTTTACTAACGGGGTTAACCGTAAAAGTCCGGATTGTCACATCATCCCCTATTTGAAAGAACTTTCGTCCCGAAAATTAAATTAAATAAAAAAAATATTCCGGATGTCAGATCATCCCCTAGTTGAAAGAATTTTCGTACCGAAAATTAAAATAGTACCTTAAGAGTTTGACGTGGAGTGCTTGAATAGATGAGGATACTTGTGCATCATCTGATCCTCACGCTCCCACGTGAATTCCGGTCTGCGTTTCGAGTTCCAACGGACTCTGACAATAGGGATTTACTACGCTTAAGCATTTTGACTTCCCTATCCATGATTTCCACGTGTTCTTCGATGAAACACAACTGTTTATCAATGTGTAGTTCCTCAAGAGGAACCGCGAGTGACTCTTCTGCTAGACATTTCTTCAAGTTTGAGATGTGAAAGACGTTGTGTGCACCACTAAGTCCTTCAGGTAGGTCCAGTTGTTACGCTATTGGACCAATTCTCTTCACTATCTTGAATGGTCCAACATAATGAGGATTCAGTTTGCCTCGTCTCCCAAAACGAATGACACCCTTCCAAGGTGAGACTTTTAACAAGACCATATCCCCTACTTGAAATTCTAACGGTTTACAACGCTTATCGACATAACTCTTTTGACGGTCACGAGCTGCTGCCATACGATTTCTAATTTGAATGATTTTCTCAGAAGTTTCAAGTACGAGCTCAGGACCTATATGTCACACCCCAACCGACGGCGGAAACGTCGGGGCGGGACATGTAGACTGTTCATGAGCTCAAGGTTGATTAAATTGTAATATATTAAATCCAATTCAATTCAAACACAATATAACCCAATTCCATAGTACATAAATGAAATACAATTTTTTTCTTGAATTAAAATTAACTAAGTCTAAAGCCTATGTGTAGCAAGCCTTGATCAAAACATTAGCACCTGAAACATGAATAAAATAATGTCAACTAAAAAGTTGGTGAGCATACACAGGTTTGTACATAGATAGTATATATAGATGTGAATAAACAAATCCTTACATAACATGATAAAATAAGGCATTTATGGGGAGCAACTATTATGTAACCAAAGTACAATCAAACCTTTGTAACTAGCATGCAAATTGTGTTGTCGGTAACAATCACCCCAATCTGGGTGGGTTTGCCAGACTCAATAGATCTATCATTGTTAACCGTCGGCTTGAATAGTTAATGATTGCACATAAATTGCACACAAACAGTTAACACACATAGCACTCAAGTATAAAGCTCAAATTTTGCATACATGAATGTAAAGAGGATTTGTGTTTGTGTAGTTTATGTAAATGTAAACAATTGTGTGTATAGAGTTCATGTTTCACCCCAAAAAGTGTAAAGTGTAAAAGGGGCTATGTAATACTCACATGTAATAATTGTGTAGATAACACGAGCAATTATGTAGCACAAGTGGTTCTCAAATCACAAGTTAACCTAGAGTGAAATTGTATAAATTTGAATTAATAGCATGCACAATGTCTAAGTTAGAGTCTAAGGTTTCAACAGGGGTGAGTATAGGGACTTGTACAAAGGGTTCGTGTTATTCCGAGTAATAACAATGTAAGTATGATAAGCGTTTTAGAGTGTAAGTTTAAATAAACAAATTCCTTTTATTCGTTTTGAATAGTGTCTTAAAAAAAGAACACGGTATTATCTCTATTAAAATAAGTACATTTATTTATTTAATATAATGTGTCAACACATGTATATTTGTATAAATTAGAACACTAAATAAGTTTGTTATTGTAAAAGGTAACTAGAAGATATAAACATATTTTTTTTAAATAAATAATTTTTTTCTTTTTATTTATTTAAAATAAAGTGCTAAAAAAAGAAAAGACTATTTATATAACAACTCTAATTATTAAAAAAATTTTAATGGATAGAATGATTTATGGTTTTTATAAAACATGATAAAGCATTTCATAAAATTCTAGAAATAATTTATAAAATAGTTACTTGGTTTTGTATTTTAAATGTTTTAATTTAAAATAACTCTTAAATTGTTTTTTTTATAATGATAAACGGGTTTTGAAACCAATTAAATTGTTTTAAAATTGTATGTTATGTAGGAAAACATCCCAAATAATATTAGGTTTATAATATTATTTTTATAACACTCCTAAAACCCTTACAAATGTAAAAAAAATAAAATAAAATAAAATAAACACAGGCCACCCGGCTCGAACCCGGGTGGCTCCTGTGTGGAGAGTGCAAGAGACCACTGGACCAGGGGCTCTACCCGTGACACTGAACAAGTCCGAATTCTTTTAAAATAGAGATACAGTGGAGCCAGGTGTAAGGCCCCTTTCCCGGGTGACCTCACTTGTTGGATTTACTCATAAACATAGCCATAAATACTGAACTTAAATTTAAAACATTCATAATTCAATTACATAACATAACATAACTTGACAGCGGAAGTCTTAACACATATATTAAAGTGGGATGTCAGTCTTGTGTCGGGTAACCTTCACGCCATCACACGACCTTTTCTTCCTTTACCTGAAATGTATACTAAAGTCAGCTAACGCTGGTGAGTTCTAGTTTAATGCGTTTAGATATAAACATTCTTTTCTTTACTTTCTTACGTAAACATTATTATAAAGTCATTCATATAAATACGTATTCATAGCTTTTTGCTTTTCTTTCATCTTTCTTTTCTTTATTAATGTGATTACATATATATATGTATGCGTTCACCCTTTTTCTTTCATTTTTCTTAACATTCTTTCCTTATCTTTCTTACGTGATTACATAGATATGCATTCACCTTTACTTTCTTTACCATTTATTGGTCATACACATAAGGGTGATCAACCCATCTTACGGTACGTATATCACAAAGACATACGCCCTCGAGCTACCGTCGTAGCCCTTTTACTCGTCCGGTCCTAGAAACCGTCCGCCTTAACTTTGGTCCGGCCAACCTTCGGCCGTCCTTCTTTACCGTCCTACCGTCGTAGTCCGTCATATTCGCCCGTCTGCCCTAAGGCATCCGTTTCCCACTTGAACTAACTATACAGCCGAATATTGATTTAGCGTCTTACTCCACCGTAGTGGCCTTTATTTAGTCTACCCTTCTAGACTTTCTTTCCTAGCTGCATAGTAGTCAAGTGGTCGTCCGGCTACCGTAGTAGCCGTTATCATCGAAGCGTCCATAACATTTTCTGTACTTTGCAAGCAATATATACATGGATATAAAGCAAGATTTCATTCTTACATGTTATGCCATTTATTCATTTCATTCTTTGCAAGCAATATATATATGGATATAAAGCAAGATTTCATTCTTACATGTTATGCCATTTATTCATTTCATTCTTTGCAAGCAATATATATATGGATATAAAGCAAGATTTCATTCTTACATGTTATGCCATTTATTCATTTCATTCTTTGCAAGCAATATATACATGGATATAAAGCAGGATTTCATTCTTTCATATTGTGTTATACTTTCGTTCATTCTTTATAATCATGCTTTTCATTCTTTATTCATAATTTCTCTTTCGTGTATGGGTATATACATATACTTGTATAACACCTATGATCACATTAACATTCATAACCTTTATTCACTTAGTGTATACACTTCAGCCCCAAAACATTTGAAAACATTTGCACATAACATAGAAGGGGGCACATAGAACTCACCTGTTAAGCGGGTCCTGAGATACTATCACTGGTTACTGAGCGTCACTAAGGTTACACACAATCTGTATAATCAAGTCATACCAGATAAGACAATGAACCTATGCGACATTAAACATTTCTATTCTTAGGGTTATATCGAAACTTGGTAGTTTTGATAGGTGGGTTATGTCGAAACTTGGTAGTTTCGATACATCAGTCTTCCTTCCCAAACAAACCCAACCCCTAAAGAGGACGTCTAAGTTGTAAAATACTCTTATTTATTTCTGACAAAAATCGGACAGAGTCTCCTTTATTTTTATCTAAAACCTGACAATATAAATTGTCCATTTCTATTACCAATTCATACCCAATAATCCACAATAATTGGGTTTCGACTTCTAACATCAAGATCCATCTTTCTATATTTTTATGAATAAACCTTTATAAAAATAAGTAATTCCTTGTCGGTCATTATTTTTAAGATTATATTTATACGTCCTCGCCAATGCGATATTCATAACACGAGCTAATAATGATAATTATCGTTCTATGGGTTTTTAGAGGATATACCTTATCGAACATGAACCCGTAAGGTAACCGAGTCCCGACCCGAGGCCGTATCCATTATTATCATGATTATGTATCTATCACCATCATCTTATAGCCATCATTATCATCACCATAATATCATCATTATCATATCATCATCCGAAACTACATCATCATCATATCGAAACTTCTATAATCATGGAGTCACCACTGATCGAAACTACTCCAATCTTCGTCATCGAAACTATCTTATGAAATTGTCCTTCATCGAAACTACTACCTTAAACATATCCTTCACCCGAAACTAGCACCTTGAGCATCGCCGTTCTCCCGAAACTACTGCTGCCATCAACACGCCACTAGCTGCTAATAGAAACGAACCACCGCCGCCGTCACCCGCTTCATCCTCTCGTCAACCATTGTTAACCACCACCATGAACACCGAACTGCCACCACCACTCGAAACTACTACCACCACTCGAAACTGTCACCACCACTCGAAACTACTACCACCACTCGAAACTGTCACCACCACTCGAAACTACTACCACCACTCGAAACTACCACCATTGTTGATATTACAACATCAACACCATATCACTACTGGGAGTTTTAACCCGACACCATCGCCACTGTTACACCCGTATGACCACCACCACTGCCAAGTTCATATCACCATTAACGGCCTCTGCTACCAGCATGAGAGTCACCACTGGCATGAGAACCAACACCACCACCTACCTCACACGGCCACCGTTACCCACCGTGAAGTGCCACCACGGACTCCCCGTTGCTGCCGCTGTTAACCACCATACGCAACCTATCGCTACTGCCAGAGTTCCGGCAGCAGCTCACCCTCCTTTTTCCTTCGCGAACCGCCGAGCGGCATAGTCCCCGTGGCCTCTCCATGTAGACCGAGCATGGTGGTGTGTTTAGTTGGCCGGTTAGGGTTTAATCGGAGGTGGTGCTAGGAGTTGCAGATCGACGATGAAGAAGAATTGGAAATGAAGTTGGCGGCTGGGATGCTTATAATGGGTTTTAGGTTTTTAGCACATTTTCACTTCGCCCCCTCATCATTGAAGTAATTACATTTATGGTTTTTAATTTAACTAGTGGTTCAACCTTCATGCCATACTTTCGATCTCAACAACTTTATTCCTAAACGAAATCTCGTGTTTTTAACTCATGGGAAATTTGGGATGTTACAAGTCTACCCTCCTTATAAGAATTTCGTCCTCGAAATTCGGTGCCTCTTATATATGACTAAAACTTCGTCCCTCATGACCAGGTTGCCACTCCGGTTCTGTGAACTCATGTGTTCTGCTTTACGAAAGTGAGATAGACATTTAATGTCATATGTGAACTGCATGTAATTAGGGTCTACACGGTACTACTACCCCTTATTCTTTGTCGTGAATACTTTAGATGTTACATTGAATGGTATAACCTACTTTATTCTGTTGCACATCTCTTGGGTGGACTCAACTTCAATCCACCACGTACTTGCGTGGTTTTGTCATGCCAGGTGGCCATGAACTCGTTTCAACATTTAGGAATCCTAGTATCCTGTTTAAGTTGTCCACTCCGTTCTCTAGGTAGTTGTTATCAACCTCCTTCTAAGTCACTTCGGTTATTACGTGTACTTCATGAATTATCCTTGGTGTATTCTCCCACGAAAGAACGAACCAGGTCGTTCCCGAATGAATCATACCATATCGTTCCCAAGGGAACCATATCATTTCATTCCCGAAGGAACCATGTCATTTCGTTCCCGAAGGAACCATATCGTTGCGTTACTCTATCATACCAGGTATTCATTCAGACGGAACACTAGGTATACGATCCTTACATTCACTTTTCTGTACACGCAACTCCCTTCTTGTCTTTCTTTAAAACATACTCATCATGGTTTTACATTTATCATCATTAGTTAGTAACGTATTACTCTTTCTTCATATCATTGAATTGGTATAAAGGATTGGCATCCCTTGTGACCAAACTACACATTTTCTAACTTTTCGTGATCGTTAACATTTTCTTCCGTATGGGATCCTTTTAGAATTACATTCATAGGTTTCATTACGAATAGGTGACATGTGTGGTGATACTTAATCATTCCTTTCCTTTCTGGTCTCATTGTGTTCCTTATTGGCTTTTCAATTTGAGTAGTCACGTTCTATTGTCTTGTCTTAATCACTGTAGAGTGTTTTCTGACTCTTTAGGCCTTGCTAGTACTCATTTCTTTCTTCACATATTTGTTCGGAACTTGAACTTCACATTTATTCTAAACATTCAAACCCTAGGTTGGATCTGTTTTCATTTGGTTTTGCCTGCACACCCTAATTAGCATCGTGGTTCCAGTCATTTGTTGTCGTTGATATATTTATTTTCTCATCTGAGTGAATACTCTTAGTAGTTTATCTAGGATTGTATTCTTCATGGAAAAATGTCATTTGTGCATTCTAGTACTCGTATTTTCTTTGAACATATAGTTGTATGGTTATTTCCTTCACTTTTATGTACACTTGACCGTAGGTCCACGGTCATTCATCGTATCGCGTTTGCGTTAAGCATTGACAATTCATGTTCAGAAGTAGTTTCTAAACGTATGTTCATCTAACATATGTAGTACTCACATCTCGTGCTAACTTGTGATCCTTGACAGCTACTTTCTCGATTTGAATCAAACGAGTGTCGAGTTCTTCAAATTCTACTTAATCAGTCTCGTCGTTCGCGGTTTGTCATGCGAAGAAATTTTCCCACTGGGCTTGATAGACTCTCTTATCGTCCTCATACTAATTCTCTTTCGGTGCAATCTTTCCTGTTCCTTTTTCTTTGCTTGACTTATTACTTTGTTACTTGTTGCATCAGGTTCCGAACCAGGTTTCTTCAGATTTCTAAACTTGTTCCTTAGTGTTACTCAACTTCAGCAACTCCATTTAAGCCTCGTTCCTTCTCGTTCCACCTTTGTTATGCCGTTGTTGTCATCATTCGTCTTGCTAATCTGTTGCGATCTTCATTACTTAAGTGACTAATCTCATAGTCCTGCTTGGAGTGATTTAATTGTTTTTGGTGACATGTGTATTAATCCACATGATAAGGTTCATCAGTATGCACAAGCATATGTAAATTTACAATTACGTGGATCCTGACTTAATTGCCAACTTACCTTACTTGTGAATTCCTGACTCGTCTTATAATGATTCATAATTTAAATGTCTTCTATAAACAGTGTCTAATCCATGTATCCTTCTTCCCTTTCTAAACTCCTTGTTGAAGGAAGTCATTCATGAATATTCGTTACTAATCTACTCGGACCGTTGATATTTTGTCATCTTTCTTTCTTTATGGTTTATCGAACTTCTGCTCGTTGTTTGTGATTCACCTAACATGGATCTCACCATTCTTATAATTTGTGTGCATTTCGTAGTATTAGACTAACATCTCTTTCACTCTTTATGGTGGGTACATACGACGGATGGCAAATCGAGACACACTTACACGGTAGATGATTGATAACAGTAGCTACGTGTTATTATTAATCATTTACTGTACTCATGTGCTCAAATTGTCTACCATCTTATGTCCTATGTGTAACTATTTATATCAGTAGTGATATTGGTAACTAAGGCATGTGTCCTATGCTAAGACATCTACCCTGAGTTATATATATTGACATTGATACTTACTTACTTGTTTTGGCGTTGACGTTGGCTACCCGTACTGACATCCTTGTGTTGGTCCCATTATCAGCTTGAGTCTAGACATTTAGGGATGTCTAAATCTCTCAAACTATTGCTCTGATACCAACTTGTAAGGCCCCTTTCCCGGGTGACCTCACTTGTTGGATTTACTCATAAACATAGTCATAAATACTGAACTTAAATTTATGACATTCATCATTCAATTACATAATCAAAACAGCGGAAGTCTTTACGAATAAAACATAACATATTCTTAACAAACAAAAGTGGGATGTCAGTCTTGTGTCGGGTAACCTTCACGCCATCACACGACCTTTTCTTCCTTTACCTGAAATGTATACTAAAGTCAGCTAACGCTGGTGAGTTCTAGTTTAATGCGTTTAGATATAAACATTCTTTTCTTTACTTTCTTACGTAAACATTATTATAAAGTCATTCATATAAATACGTATTCATAGCTTTTTGCTTTTCTTTCATCTTTCTTTTCTTTATTAATGTGATTACATATATATATGTATGCGTTCACCCTTTTTCTTTCATTTTTCTTAACATTCTTTCCTTATCTTTCTTACGTGATTACATAGATATGCATTCACCTTTACTTTCTTTACCATTTATTGGTCATACACATAAGGGTGATCAACCCATCTTACGGTACGTATATCACAAAGACATACGCCCTCGAGCTACCGTCGTAGCCCTTTTACTCGTCCGGTCCTAGAAACCGTCCGCCTTAACTTTGGTCCGGCCAACCTTCGGCCGTCCTTCTTTACCGTCCTACCGTCGTAGTCCGTCATATTCGCCCGTCTGCCCTAAGGCATCCGTTTCCCACTTGAACTAACTATACAGCCGAATATTGATTTAGCGTCTTACTCCACCGTAGTGGCCTTTATTTAGTCTACCCTTCTAGACTTTCTTTCCTAGCTGCATAGTAGTCAAGTGGTCGTCCGGCTACCGTAGTAGCCGTTATCATCGAAGCGTCCATAACATTTTCTGTACTTTGCAAGCAATATATACATGGATATAAAGCAAGATTTCATTCTTACATGTTATGCCATTTATTCATTTCATTCTTTGCAAGCAATATATATATGGATATAAAGCAAGATTTCATTCTTACATGTTATGCCATTTATTCATTTCATTCTTTGCAAGCAATATATATATGGATATAAAGCAAGATTTCATTCTTACATGTTATGCCATTTATTCATTTCATTCTTTGCAAGCAATATATACATGGATATAAAGCAGGATTTCATTCTTTCATATTGTGTTATACTTTCGTTCATTCTTTATAATCATGCTTTTCATTCTTTATTCATAATTTCTCTTTCGTGTATGGGTATATACATATACTTGTATAACACCTATGATCACATTAACATTCATAACCTTTATTCACTTAGTGTATACACTTCAGCCCCAAAACATTTGAAAACATTTGCACATAACATAGAAGGGGGCACATAGAACTCACCTGTTAAGCGGGTCCTGAGATACTATCACTGGTTACTGAGCGTCACTAAGGTTACACACAATCTGTATAATCAAGTCATACCAGATAAGACAATGAACCTATGCGACATTAAACATTTCTATTCTTAGGGTTATATCGAAACTTGGTAGTTTTGATAGGTGGGTTATGTCGAAACTTGGTAGTTTCGATACATCAGTCTTCCTTCCCAAACAAACCCAACCCCTAAAGAGGACGTCTAAGTTGTAAAATACTCTTATTTATTTCTGACAAAAATCGGACAGAGTCTCCTTTATTTTTATCTAAAACCTGACAATATAAATTGTCCATTTCTATTACCAATTCATACCCAATAATCCACAATAATTGGGTTTCGACTTCTAACATCAAGATCCATCTTTCTATATTTTTATGAATAAACCTTTATAAAAATAAGTAATTCCTTGTCGGTCATTATTTTTAAGATTATATTTATACGTCCTCGCCAATGCGATATTCATAACACGAGCTAATAATGATAATTATCGTTCTATGGGTTTTTAGAGGATATACCTTATCGAACATGAACCCGTAAGGTAACCGAGTCCCGACCCGAGGCCGTATCCATTATTATCATGATTATGTATCTATCACCATCATCTTATAGCCATCATTATCATCACCATAATATCATCATTATCATATCATCATCCGAAACTACATCATCATCATATCGAAACTTCTATAATCATGGAGTCACCACTGATCGAAACTACTCCAATCTTCGTCATCGAAACTATCTTATGAAATTGTCCTTCATCGAAACTACTACCTTAAACATATCCTTCACCCGAAACTAGCACCTTGAGCATCGCCGTTCTCCCGAAACTACTGCTGCCATCAACACGCCACTAGCTGCTAATAGAAACGAACCACCGCCGCCGTCACCCGCTTTATCCTCTCGTCAACCATTGTTAACCACCACCATGAACACCGAACTGCCACCACCACTCGAAACTACTACCACCACTCGAAACTGTCACCACCACTCGAAACTACTACCACCACTCGAAACTGTCACCACCACTCGAAACTACTACCACCACTCGAAACTACCACCATTGTTGATATTACAACATCAACACCATATCACTACTGGGAGTTTTAACCCGACACCATCGCCACTGTTACACCCGTATGACCACCACCACTGCCAAGTTCATATCACCATTAACGGCCTCTGCTACCAGCATGAGAGTCACCACTGGCATGAGAACCAACACCACCACCTACCTCACACGGCCACCGTTACCCACCGTGAAGTGCCACCACGGACTCCCCGTTGCTGCCGCTGTTAACCACCATACGCAACCTATCGCTGCTGCCAGAGTTCCGGCAGCAGCTCACCCTCCTTTTTCCTTCGCGAACCGCCGAGCGGCATAGTCCCCGTGGCCTCTCCATGTAGACCGAGCATGGTGGTGTGTTTAGTTGGCCGGTTAGGGTTTAATCGGAGGTGGTGCTAGGAGTTGCAGATCGACGATGAAGAAGAATTGGAAATGAAGTTGGCGGCTGGGATGCTTATAATGGGTTTTAGGTTTTTAGCACATTTTCACTTCGCCCCCTCATCATTGAAGTAATTACATTTATGGTTTTTAATTTAACTAGTGGTTCAACCTTCATGCCATACTTTCGATCTCAACAACTTTATTCCTAAACGAAATCTCGTGTTTTTAACTCATGGGAAATTTGGGATGTTACACCAGGGCTGGGTTTAGAGTTTGCGCAAAAAGGAACTAGTATGTAGGTTTGAACTCGTGACCTCGACCGAAGAGGGATTGGAGTTTAACCAAGTGATCTGGCATCAAGCCTTGATAAGGATCTGTATATTAACTTTTTTGTAAAACTGTCCCAACCCGACATCTACCCCATTCGCGCAACCCGTAACCCTAGCCTCAAATTTACCCCGATTAAGATCTGTGCTTAAAAAGTGATATGGGGCTATTGACAAGCATTCAATAATGAACCGAATGGTACAAAACTTACGTGGTTTTAATGGGGGATTGAGGGGGAACGACTGGAATGCAAATCCGACTGTTCTTGAGGCTCGACGGCGTGCTGGAGGTGAAATGCAGATTGATTACGGGTTTAGAGAGTTTGTAAATGGTTATGCGGAGATGTGTGGATGGTTTAATTGGATTGATTTTGTTTTAAAAGTTTAGTTTGATTCGGGCTGAAGGGGGCGACCGACAGCTGTGATTACGCTTTAATTTGTTTGACTTGGAACGAATTGGGTCGTGAACTAGGTCTGTGTTCATGCTAGGATTGATTCTGCGTGATTTCCGGGTGTAAAACGCGTCTGATTGTTTGATTGAGGATTGAATTGAGCGCAGTTTGACTTCGTGAGGTCAACCTGTTTTAAACCTGAAATTAGCCGCGTACACTATCAAATTGAAAGATCTTGACGAGTTAGGAAGGATCGATAGATGTTTACTCATTCAGGGAAAGTTGAAAACGAACAAATGGTTCCATTTTGAAAGTTTGGATTACCCAAATTCGACCCTGTTGACTTTAAAAAGTCAAGACATGTTAAGTTTGTGAGTGGGGGGTCAAAATTTAGGATTTGGGGGTTCAAGTTCAAATATGGGGTTCAAATTAGGGTCCAAAGACAATAGGAGGGTTCAATTGAAAAATTCACACTAGTTTATCCAAATTGTAAATAAATGTGTGTATTTATCTTGACTTTAAATTTTATAAAGTTTAAATCTTTCTTTGATACTTTTTAAACAAAAAATACTAATTATAAATTTACAATGTTAAATATATACTTGTAAATCAAATATCCCAGTGAGGTTTAAATAGATATATTCCAATACATGAATATAATTTGTGTCCATGTAGTTATTAATAGATACGTAAATATGTGTTTTAGATATTTATATGTAACGCAAGGTTTAAATCAGAAATGTTAAAAAAATGATTTATAGGGCATAATGTGCTTGAACAATTATAGAATTTAAATGTGGTGTTTATTATTGAAATAACTAAGATAAAATAGGGTCGGAAAAATTATGGGTGTTACAGTATCCCCATGTTGAGGGAATTTCGTTCCGAAATTAAACTGGTGGGGTCTACTAAATCAGGAAGGAAGTGAGTTTGAGTTTTGATTGTCGATTTGAGGAGTATGATAGATAACAGGATTTAGGTCTAAAGTTCAAGTTAAGTATGAATGATATCAGTGAGCTTTAGATTCAACCGAGTTAAGGAGGGATCTGTCGAAGTATCTAAAGGTGAAAGGCATTATTTGGAATAGACCTTTATGGTAGCTTGATGATTAGGGTTTGTTTAAGATGTTGAGGTATATGGTCTAAACTGCTAGTGGATAAGAGCTTTCGCAAGTATTGGTCTAGGTTAAAACTTCACGTGACATTAACAACGCTACTTCTTATAATATGATAGAACAATTATATATAGGAAGTACCATCGGCGTATCCACCATGCCCTTGTCATATCACATCAGTTTCGTTGTTACATATCATGATAAGTTTTAGGTCACAACACACGACAAAATTTACTATGTTTTCCCATGCGCTGATTTTAATAATTCCGTGTGCACCCGTAATTACTGAAATCATTGCATGGTCCGTATAGATCATTCCGTTGTGTGCGGGTCAAGGGGGCATAACTTTCACTCCGTTCATGTCCATTGTTTTCACATAAAAGTCGCTAGCCAGTAACTATGTCCTTAATTAGGTTAGTTCGCAACTAAAGAGTAGTATAACTTAAATTTTCTTAGTTTGCTCGTGTTTGAACAAGAATACGTCAAACCCCGAGTCGTTTCAATGTATTATGGTCTTCAACTTTGGTGAACAAAAGTGCATGACCATGTCTTGTGTATAATGAAATCAATCAATTGCAATAATTGTAAGCAAATTTTGTTTCGTGTAATAAGTAAACACACAAGTCTCATGTATGATCTAGTGTCACGTAGCTCGTAATCAAATAGGTCTCATGTGTAGCGTGAACAATTTAGCGTCATATACTTTGTAAATCATTAAGCTACCATGTGGAATGTAAACAACATAGTATCATGTGTATTGTAGAAAATGAAGTTCATGTATGGTGTTGGCAACTTAGCATCATGTATTTTGTAAATCAATAAGCTCTCATGTGGTATGTAAACAACATAGTATCATGTGTATTATAGGAAATGAAGTTCATGTATAGTGTTGGCAACTTAGCATCATGTATTTTGTAAATAAATATCTTTCATGTGTAATATAAACAATTTAGTATCATGTATATTGTATAATGTGCATAATTTAGTATAATGTACCTTGTAACCAAATGGGTTTCATGTTTAATGTGATCAATCTAGAATTATGTACCAATCAAACAATTGTTATGCATCATGTATATTGCGAACAACTAAGTTTCGTGTATTATGTGCTCAATCCAGTAGCATGTGTATTGCAAATAAACATGTTCCGTGTGTAATGTGATCAATCCAGTAAATTGTGATTTGTAGACAAACTAGTTTCATGCATTATGTAATTTGTTTAGCATTGGATATATTGAGATTAATTGAGTTTCATGTACCATGTGGTTGCGTTGGTTTTATTGTGAACGTGCATACGTAAGTTATTGAACTTTGTGTGTGATGTATACTAACGGGTTTTGTATGTGATCGAGTGTTGCGGACAAGCGTGTTGTTTGGCGTTCCTGTATAATGTGGTAGTTATGTTGTAGATCTTAAATCTCATTGAGGTTGATGGGGAGGGTTAGCGTCTACGCGGTATGGATCGTCTCTTGAAGCGACAATCGAAAGGTAGCGAGGAGGTTCTGAAAAACATTCGGGGAAATGTGTTTACAGATACAGATCTTTGTTTGAAAATAGAAAGTGGTAAATTGTTCTTGGTTGTAAATATATAAAGTAGTGAATCCATTGAGTCACACAATTTAAATAAATAGACAATTTATGAAGAAAAAAAATCTTTTAATTTAAATTTTCAGCTATTAATAAGAGAATATTTTTTTAAGCGGAATTATTGGCTAAATAAGTAGTCGTATACTAATTTAGCCAGGGCTTAGAAGTATTTACTTTAATGAGGAAAATCATAATTATTTATCAATTCGAAATAATATTTTTATAAAATAGATTGTATCAAGTTTCCTTATCAGCTGAAAAGTTTTATGGAAAATTTATGTTTGTGATACTATCTAAAAGTTTGATAAACATTTTGTTTGAACAAGATAATGAGGTTTGTTTAAATCAAACAATAGGATGATTTGTTTACGAATGAGATTGCTGGTAGCGTACTAAATCGTATTGAATGAAGAAGGTGATACTTGGAACATTTTGATGAAAATATGATGGGTGTGATTCACACTCAACGGGTCGAACCCATAAATAATAACTTTAGAATTGAAATATATAAAATTGATTAAATGCTGAAATGTTAAACATTACTCAAAACATAGGGAAATGGTTCTAAAATCGAAAATTTAAAGACAATAATTAGAAATTTCTCCTAACGTCTCTGGTAGCTTTCCACTAGGACGAAGATAATCACCAAGATGAGCACCGCTATAGTCACTCGGGTAGCCGATCTGGCTTCAGCTTTAGCTGTCTCCGTGCGATGCTCCAGTATTTCTTTTTCGAGGATGGAGATTAACTCCTTTTGGTACCCTAATTGGTTTTCTAGGCTATCCATTCTTTGTCCTTGCAAGTCGTGCATTACCCCTTGCTCCATTCTTTGCCTCTCAAATTCTGAGGTCCTTACATATGGGTGAATATCATTGGTTGGAATTCCCATAACACTAGTGGGTGACGTGGTATGCCTTACCCAAGGGTTAGGATGATACGGGTCGGGCATTAGATATGGGTCTCTTAATGGGGGTGGTAACTGATTGTGGAAATGGGGTGTCTGATACGGGTTTCTGGGTGCGGGTGATCCAGATGTTCGAAGTCTTGGGCCGGTGTTCCTAATCCAATCTGCCCTTACATCAAACCTTGGTCTAGAAGCTGCGGGTGTTGGTGATCGATGCATGGTGATCCGATGTCTTCTTCCCAATCAGACTCTTCTTCGGGACGGTATACCGGGGAGGTAGGAGAGTAGGAGTCCATGTCTAGTAGGAGACAATGAAAAGGTTGTAAGTGATAATAAGATATTGAGTGTTAAATATAGGAGTTCTCATAGGTTTAGAGTTTAACTAGTTATAACACCGAGCCTTCACAACAGTATTTTAGAAATACAATTGACCTATAAGCAATGCATCCCTGAGGAGGATTCCCAGGAAAGAGGGGTGGGTCAGTAGGACACACTTAAGTACCATATCTTTCCTTAGCCAGAATCCCTCATGGGCCTACACACTCTTCCAGCCATCATGTATTAATAACACTATTGTTGGGTTCATGGTCATGATGAGAATTGTTGTGGGTTGGGCTTTGAGGCCCGAAAGTGAGGCTTATATGTTGTAGTAGGCTTCCTCTTCTTGCAGGGTAAGTGGGCTTCTAGTTTATTATTAACGAGCTTTAGGCCCAATAGTTTAGATTTAGATCACAAGAGGTGGTGACATTATATGTGTGAGTTTAAGGGTGCATGAAGAACTAAGTGTGTATGAGTGTGTGTGGAAACTTAGGATAGCACTTTAAATAAATCAAATAGGTAGTAATGAATAAGAGACAAAAGTTGGTAGGTAATGTGACACATAGACTATTAAGTATTGTATCATATGATGTAATTATATAGTATAACATGTAAAAATATTCACAAAAGAAATAATCATGTAGCATGACATAGTATGGGTGTCCTAAGGTTATAGTCTAGGTCAAGAGTGTCTAATAACCTAATTCCCTATAACCAAGGCTCTGATACCAATCTGTCACACCCCAACCGACGGCGGAAACGTCGGGGCGGGACATGTAGACTGTTCATGAGCTCAAGGTTGACTAAATTGTAATATATTAAATCCAATTCAATTCAAACACAACAAAACCCAATTCCATAGTACATAAATGAAATACAAATTTTTTCTTGAATTAAAATTAACTAAGTCCAAAGCCAATGTGTAGCAAGCCTTGATCAAAACATTAGCACCTGAAACATGAATAAAATAAGGTCAACTAAAAACTTGGTGAGCATACACATGTTTGTACATAGATAGTATATATAGATGTGAATAAACAAATCCTTACATAACATGATAAAATAAGGCATTTATGGGGAGCAACTATTATGTAACCAAAGTACAATCAAACCTTTGTAACTAGCATGCAAATTGTGTTGTCGGTAACAATCACCCCAATCTGGGTGGGTTTGCCAGACTCAATAGATCTATCATTGTTAACCGTCGGCTTGAATAATTAATGATTGCACATAAATTGCACACAAACAGTTAACACACATAGCACTCAAACATAAAGCTCAAATTTTGCATACATGAATGTAAAGAGGATTTGTGTTTGTGTAGTTTATGTAAATGTAAACAATATTGTGTATAGAGTTCATGTTTCACCCCAAAAAGTGTAAAGTGTAAAAGGGGCTATGTAATACTCACATGTAATAATTGTGTAGATAACACGAGCAATTATGTAGCACAAGTGGTTCTCAAATCACAAGTTAACCTAGAGTGAAATTGTATAAATTTGAATTAATAGCATGCACAATGTCTAAGTTAGAGTCTAAGGTTTCAACAGGGGTGAGTATAGGGACTTGTACAAAGGGTTCGTGTTATTCCGAGTAATAACAATGTAAGTATGATAAGCGTTTTAGAGTGTAAGTTTAAATAAACAAATTCATTTTATTCGTTTTGAATAGTGTCTTAAAAAAAGAACACGGTATTATCTCTATTAAAATAAGTACATTTATTTATTTAATATAATGTGTCAACACATGTATATTTGTATAAATTAGAACACTAAATAAGTTTGTTATTGTAAAAGGTAACTAGAAGATATATATATATATTTTTTTAAATAAATAAATTCTTTCTTTTTATTTATTTAAAATAAAGTGCTAAAAAAAGAAAAGACTATTTATATAACAACTCTATTTATTAAAAAAATTTAAATGGATAGAATGATTTATGGTTTTTATAAAACATGATAAAGCATTTCATAAAATTCTAGAAATAATTTAAAAAATAGTTACTTGGTTTTGTAATTTAAATGTTTTAATTTAAAATAACTCTTAAATTGTTTATTTTTTTTATAATGATAAACTAGTTTTGAAACCAATTAAATTGTAAAACTAAATGTTTTAGGTTTAAAATTGTATGTTATGTAGGAAAACATCCCAAATAATATTAGGTTTATAATATTATTTTTATAACACTCCTAAAACCCTTACAAATGTAAAAAAAAAAAATAAAAAAAAAAATAAACACAGGCCACCCGGCTCGAACCCGGGTGGCTCCTGTGTGGAGAGTCCAAGAGACCACTAGACCAGGGGCTCTACCCGTGACACTGAACAAGTCCGAATTCTTTTAAAATGGAGATACAGTGGAGTCGGGGCTGGGTTTAGAGTTTGCGCAAAAAGGAACTAGTATGTAGGTTTGAACTCGTGACCTGGACCGAGGAGGGATTGGAGTTTAACCAAGTGATCTGGCATCAAGCCTTGATAAGGATCTGTATATTAACTTATTTGTAAAACTGTCCCAACCCGACATCTACCCCATTCGCGCAACCCGTAACCCTAGCCTCAAATTTACCCCGATTAAGATCTGTGCTTACAAAGTGATATAGGGCTATTGACAAGCATTCAATAACGAAACGAATGGTACAAAACTTACGTGGTTTGATGGGGGATTGAGGGGGAACGACTGGAATGCAAATCCGACTGTTCTTGAGGCTCGACGGCGTGCTGGAGGTGAAATGCAGATTGATTACGGGTATAGAGAGTTTGTAAATGGTTATGCGGAGATGTGTGGATGGATTAATTGGATTGATTTCGTTTTAAAAGTTTAATTTGATTCGGGCTGAAAGGGGGCGACCGACAGCTGTGATTACGCTTTAATTTGTTTGACTTGGAACGAATTGGGTCGTGAACTAGGTCTGTGTTCATGCTAGGATTGATTCTGCGTGATTTCCGGGTTTAAAACGCGTCTGATTGTTTGATTGAGGATTGAATTGAGCGCAGTTTGACTTCGTGAGGTCAACCTGTTTTAAACCTGAAATTAGCCGTGTGCACTATCAAATTGAAAGGTCTTGACGAGTTAGGAAAGATCGATAGATGTTTACTCATTCAGGGAAAGTTGAAAACGAACAAATGGTTCCATTTTGAAAATTTGGATTACCCAAATTCGACCTTGTTGACTTTAAAAAGTCAAGACATGTTAAGTTTGTGAGTGGGGGGTCAAAATTTAGGATTTGGGGGTTTAAGTTCAAATATGGGGTTCAAATTAGGGTCCAAAGACAATAGGAGGGTTCAATTGAAAAATTCACACTAGTTTATCCAAATTGTAAATATATGTGTGTATTTATCTTGACTTTAAATTTTATAAAGTTTAAATCATTCTTTTATACTTTATAAACAAAAAATACTAATTATAAATTTACAATGTAAAATATATACTTGTAAATCAAATATCCCAATGAGTTTTAAATAGATATATTCCAATACATGAATATAATTTGTGTCCATGTAGTTATAAATAGATACGTAAATATGAGTTTTAGATATTTATATGTAACGCAAGGTTTAAATCAGAAATGTTAAAAAAATGATTTATAGGGCATAATGTGCTTAAACAATTATAGTATTTAAATGTGGTGTTTATTATTGAAATAACTAAGATAAAATAAGGTCGGAAAAATTATGGGTGTTACAGTATCCCCATGTTGAGGGAATTTCGTCCCGAAATTAAACTGGTGGTGTCTACTGAATCAGGAAGGAAGTGAGTTTGAGTTTTGATTGTCGATTTGAGGAGTATGATAGATAACAGGATTTAGGTCTAAAGTTCAAGTTAAGTATGAATGATATCAGTGAGCTTTAGATTCAACAGAATTAAGGAGGGATCTGTCGAAGTATCTAAAGGTGAAAGGCATTATTTGGAATAGACCTTTATGGTAGCTTGACGATTAGGGTTTGTTTAAGATGTTGAGGTATATGGTCTAAACTGCTAGTGGATAAGAGCTTTCGCAAGTATTGGTCTAGGTTAAAACTTCACGTGACATGAACAACGCTACTTCTTATAATATGATAGAACACTTATATATAGGAAGTACCATCAGCGTATCCACCATGCCCAAGTCATATCACATCAGTTTCGTTGTTACATATCATGATAAGTTTTAGGTCACAACACATGACAAAATTTACTATGTTTTCCTATGCTCTGATTTTTATAATTCCGTGTGCACCCGTAATTACTCAAATCATCGCATGGTCCGTATAGATCATTCCGTTGTGTGCGGGTCAAGGGGGCATAACTTTCACTCTGTTCATGTCCATTGTTTTCACATAAAAGTCGCTAGCGAGTAACTATGTCCTTAATTAGGTTAGTTCGCAACTAAAGAGTAGTATAACTTAAAGTTTCTTAGTTTGCTCGTGTTTGAACAAGAATACGTCAAACCTTGAGTCGTTTCAATGTATTATGGTCTTCAACTTTGGTGAACAAAAGTGCATGACCATGTCTTGTGTATAATGAAATCAATCAATTGCAATAATTGTAAGCAAATTTTGTTTCGTGTAATAAGTAAACACACAAGTCTCATGTATGATCTAGTGTCACGTAGCTCGTAATCTAATAGGTCTCAAGTGTAGCGTGAACAATTTAGCGTCATATACTTTGTAAATCATTAAGCTCCCATGTGGAATGTAAACAACATAGTATCATGTGTATTGTAGAAAATGAAGTTCATGTATGGTGTTGGCAACTTAGCATTATGTATTTTGTAAATCAATAAGCTCTCAGGTGGTATGTAAACAACATAGTATGATGTGTATTGTAGGAAATGAAGTTCATGTATGGTTGTCACACCCCGACCGATGGCGGAATCATCGAAGCGGACAATGAAATGATTGTTCAAAAGCACATGATAACTAAAATATTGCATAATTCATTAATTTAATTAAAGACAACAAACATTCAAGTACAATACAAATTCAAATAACCTAGTCTATTTCAAAACATTGATTTAATTAACTAGGTCCATAAGTTCTTAAGTGGTAGAATCTTCAGCAAGCAATCACATATCCAAACCTGAAACATTATTTAAATCAAGTGTCAACTAAAAAGTTGGTGAGTACATAGGTTTAGTAATTCCGGTAAATAGTAGTGTAAATCGTTTTGCAACTCATTGTTTATCTTGTTAAACATAGTACATATGATGTATCATTTATTTAATCACAATTCAAACCGAGTTTGACGCGCTTGAACAGAGCACAACAGCTAAGTCCGGTATGTTTGAATATAGTTACCCACTATATTCGATATGTTTGAATATAACACGCGGTTATATCCGAGTATGCAGAAATAAACACCCTAACCTGGTGGGCTGGTCAGGCACAATAGATCTATCAATATTACAGTTGGTTGTCTTACGTTTAAATGTATGTACATCCAAAGAATAAGCATATAGTCTCATGTATAACACGTATAAACAATGTGAGTAACATGTATAATGTTTCACCCCAAAACGTATAAAAATATAAAATAGGGGCTATGTAACTCACCTTGCAAGCGGGTATTTTTCCACGCGTGTAAGTGATAAGTATGTGGAAGCCTAAGCACGTTGATACCCTATGTAGACAAATGGGTATTATTGTATGCGTATAGGTGTGTATTTGTATTTAAATGTATATAGGCTTTAATGTAATTTTCCTTAATATTTATTTGTATAAAGTATGGAAATAGAATGATAATGATTTTTGTAAAACTTTAACTTATAAGGATATATATATATATATATATTGTTTTAAACAAGTATTATTATATTTAATGTATTTATATAATAATAACAAATAAAAGAAAAGTCTTTATTTGACTAATTATGTTGATATTTAAAATTTATTTAAACAAGTTTATTAAAAAATATTGCTAGGTTCATATAAAAAAAATGAGACATTTTATATATTAAATGTATTTTAATAAGTTTATAAAAATGTTACAAGATTTATAAAAATATAGGACATTTTATATATAAAAAATGTAATTAAATAAGTTTATAAAAATATTACAAGATTTATAAAAATATGGGATATTTTATATATAAAAAAAATGTAATTAACTAAGTTTTTAAAATATTACAAGATTTATAAAAATATGGGATATTTTATATATAAGAAAATGTATTTAAATAATATTACAAGATTTATAAAAATGGAATAGTTTATAGATAAAAAGATTGTTTAATCGATTTCAAAATAAACGAACGATCAAACCGACTCGTTTTAGTCTTTAGTGTAATAAAATAATATTAAAATAAGTTAAGAAAATTAAATAAAAAAAAATGTTAACAGAAGCAAAATGGGGTTGGGCCGGAGGCCAGAAGACTCGAACCCGGGTCGCTATACTCACCGCACACAACACTGACCAGCCGGGCTATAGCCCATCGCTGGTCAGGAACACGTTAATTAAATGATAACCACTTCGAGGATTGTCCACTGGTTCTCGATAACGACCAGGGTTGGTGTCCGGCCAACTCGTTTGGCCGGGAATCAGTGGGCTACGGTCAAGATGACGATTGGAATTATTAGCACTAAGATAAACGAAGGTTAAGGAAATGAAATGCAGTGATAATACCTGACCGAAGTGGTCTGCGAAGTCGAGAATGAAGCCGAGAGTATCTAGAACTGGAACCGGACTTTGGGGTCGAATTCGAACTTCAAAAGGGGCTGGGGAGTTTCGCCTGGATGTCGCGAACACAGAGGTATCCTCAATTTAGAGAGAGAGTAGACAGAGAGGGAGAATGGAGATCGAGAAGGACCGGGTATGGTCATTTATACTCGAAGGGAATTCGAATGATGGAACCAGAAATTGGCTCCGTAATTGGGTTCGGACAGGTCATACAAAGCGAACGAGACCGGTCTTAGTCGTGGAGGTACTGTGTGTCGGCCGAATTTCATGGGCTTGACTTCGGGGATTAATGGTGTCGAGGGATTTTGATGATGAAAAGGTAAATTGGTCGGGGGAACGTGGTCGCGTGAGGACGGCGAGTACAATGGTGCAGGTTTTAGGTGTCGAGGGATAGAGGGACAGGGCTGTCGGGGCTCGCCGGAAAGGTTTTGGTCCGCCGGACAAAGGAAAAGGGTGACCGGCAAAACGATTAGAAACTTGACAGTTATGGTCCCTGGGGTTTGAGAACCTTTAAAACAGACCCTGGAAACATTTCAAGACAAACCCCTATAGTTCTGTTTAATACCAAACAGCCTTTTGACTGTAATTTAATTACAGAATTAAATTTTCTTTTTAAACTTTAATTAAATTAGATTATATTTATATATTTTATAAATCCATTTTCTTTATTTAAAACTAATTATTTTTAAGTAATTATCTTACATTAAATTATTTATTTTAAATTAATAAGTTTATTTTACTTAAATTCTTTTAAACTAAATAAAACTTAAGCATATATAATTTTATAAAACTTATGCCTTTATTTAAAATCAATCATTTTGAATGATTAATAAAATTAAAAATCATTGATTTATTTATATAAATTATTTAATTTAATAACATAATTTATATAGTTTATAACCTTCAAATATTTTAAAATTTTTATTTAAAAATACATAAATTGTGCACCAATTTGTATAAATTTGATTAAATATACGTGTATATGTTTTGAAATAAAATGTTAATATTTATATGATAAATTTTACAACGAGAATTTTTGAAAGGTCACAGTCTCCCCAAGTTAAAGGAATTTCGTCCCGAAATTCGATTTACGAAGGTGCGGGAAAGAGATGCCAAAGGATTAAAATGGAATTACTCACCGTAGAAAGATTCAGCGGGGAAGTAGCGTATGATAACGGATGACGGTGTTAGTTCGAGTCGAGTTGACAATTAGTTGATCTAATTGTAAAATGAGATTTATGCATACAATTGCTCATACAACGCATGAATGTAAACTACTAGAAACCATATTTAACAATATTGGTGCCTATTACCTTGTGACACGGCATTTTCCTTTAAAAACTCCACCCCACGGGTGTTCATATTTTCAAAATTTGCAAAAACATTTTCAAAATCCGGTCCTCCTCTTAGTACTTATGCACGGTTTATACTCGTTATATCAAGTGGGTTTATGTATACAGCGGCTAACCCACCACCCCTTTGATATACTGGGGATTCCCCGTGCATAATTACTAAGATTTGGAACTTCAACAATTTAAGTAAATTTTAACAGAGCTAGCAAGTTGTATGACTGGATTTAAACATAATAGGTTTGTTTCACAAAAGTATAGGAATGAGATGAATGGTGATAGCATAGCTGTTATATGTAATCACGGGTCATAACATTCATAGCAATGGATTTCTCATCCGCTATTTCTAGGATACATGAGTTATCAAGATTGGTTTTAGCAAATAGTTGGTTAAAAGCAAGAGACACAAATTTCTGTTGGCATGGGTATTAGATAAAATGGATGTATAATGATAGTGAGCAAAGGAACGTACCGTTGACAGTGTTGTCATTGGCCGGAGCCTCGTTAGCATTTATATTAAAGGCTCGTCCACGAGGACCACCTTGATTTTGAAGTTTTGGGCATTGGTTTCGAAAGTGGTTTGGGTCTCCACATTCGTAACAGGCCCGTCCATAGGTGACAGTGAGAGGAACTGGATGATTGCCTTGAGTAGCTTGATTAACGATAGTGCGAGCACGACAAGTAGTAACAACGTGTCCATAGCGTCCACATTTTGAGCATAGACGGCATGCAGCATGCGGGGCATGGTGATACTTGCAAGTAGGGCATTGGGGAAATGAACCTACATAATTTCTCAGAATTTGCCCCGTAGGAGTAACTTGGGTCACAGGTACGGCAGGAATGATGGCCGCAAAGTTTTGGGCCTTGCGCTTCCTATTATGATGGGAAGGTTCGAGCTCTTCGTCTTTGCCGGACACAGAAGTAGCAGCTTTGTCGACCACTTTCTTGGTACCCTTTCCGGATAAGGTACCCGCTTTGACGTGATTATCAGTCAACACAGCAGACAAACGGATAGCGTCTTCGAGAGTGGAGGGATTACTTCCCAATACGGTGTCTTGGAGCGGCATAGGCAGTCCACCTATGTATTTCTCAATTTCCCGCGCTAAGGGAGTAACCATGTGGGACACGAGCAGACTTAGTTCTTTAAAACGAGTGGTGTAAGCCAAATTCTCTCTGCTATCTTGGGTGAGATCCCAAAATTCAGCTTCGAGCTTCCTCATTTCGTTGCGAGGACAGAACTCGTCAGTCATAAGTCGTTTCATTTCGTCCCAAGATAAGGACATAGCAGATTCGTTGCCTCGAGTACGTTTCTCACCGTTCCACCATGTGAGTGCTCGTTTTTGGAAGACGCTGGCAGCATAACGGACTTTGAGGTTGTCGGGACAGTCGATGTTTAGGAAAGTACTCTCCATACTTTCAAACCATTGAAGAAGGCCAGTAGCACCTTCCGTCCCGAAGAATTTGGTGGGGTTGCAAGAATTGAAATGCTTGAATGTGCAGTACGGTGGGTTTGCACCATTCCCTTGCGTATTATACCCATCACTGTTGTTGTTAGCTTGGATCATTTGGCCATTTAGTTGAGTAAGTAGTGCAGCAAGGTCAACGTTGGAGTTGCTAGAGTTAGCATTAACCGCGCGACGAGGAGGCATTCTATAAGTACCACAAGAAAGACAAGAATTTATGAGAATTCGGATAAAATATGCATGCATGTGCCACAGTTGGTAGACTGTTCACAATGATGCAAGCAGGAACGCGAGATGACACTCATCATGTCGCATGATAATGTATGTAAGTTCTGACTAAAACTGATCACATAATTCATTCAAAATTTATAACACTAAAGGATAGGGGAAATAAGCCATGAAATCTATTCCTGGGAGGATATGATAACATAGATCATTATTCGCGTGATTCGCATGCACTACAAATCGTTATTACGTGTGCACCCGTAATAATGATTTGCTTTGCATGTTCGTCTAGTTCTTCCTATCTTGCTATAACGTCCCCAAATTTTGAGTTTAAGTTCGGATTGTATCCTTGCGAATACAATGACTTATCAACGTTAAGTAATTCCTCAAAACTTTCAAGGAGACATGCTTTAGCCTATAGGTAAACACTCACTTCAGGAATTCCTAGGAAAGCATACGGGTCCGTTTATTTGGATTTATACGAAATGCTTCCCTAGACAGAAAACCCAATGTACAGGTGTCACCCTTCCATATTGCACGTGTCCTTTACTGGTTTCAAGAAATTAAGTCGTTGACGAGATTTTCAAAATTTTTGTAGTCTTGAGAGTCTATGAGTATAAAATGCGTAGAAACGTTGCAATTAATACGGAGTAGGAAAGAGTATGGATAAGGATGGGTAGTGTATTTGTTTGCATAAGTTTGTTTGTCAAATATGTATGTAAAGTATGTATCATGTATCAAAGTCTTGTATGTATGTGTATAAGTCTCATGTACTAAACTCGGGAAAATTCAAATAATACCTAACTACAAATAATTCACATAGCAATTTATCATTTAGCACATAACACATAAAAGGGAGTCCTAGGGTTATAGTCTAGGTCATTGTGTCTAATAACCTAATTCCCTATAACCATGGCTCTGATACCAATCTGTCACACCCCGACCGATGGCGGAATCATCGAAGCGGACAATGAAATGATTGTTCAAAAGCACATGATAACTAAAATATTGCATAATTCATTAATTTAATTAAAGACAACAAACATTCAAGTACAATACAAATTCAAATAACCTAGTCTATTTCAAAACATTGATTTAATTAACTAGGTCCATAAGTTCTTAAGTGGTAGAATCTTCAGCAAGCAATCACATATCCAAACCTGAAACATTATTTAAATCAAGTGTCAACTAAAAAGTTGGTGAGTACATAGGTTTAGTAATTCCGGTAAATAGTAGTGTAAATCGTTTTGCAACTCATTGTTTATCTTGTTAAACATAGTACATATGATGTATCATTTATTTAATCACAATTCAAACCAAGTTTGACGCGCTTGAACAGAGCACAACAGCTAAGTCCGGTATGTTTGAATATAGTTACCCACTATATCCGATATGTTTGAATATAACACGCGGTTATATCCGAGTATGCAGTAATAAACACCCTAACCGGGTGGGCTGGTCAGGCACAATAGATCTATCAATATTACAGTTGGTTGTCTTGCGTTTAAATGTATGTACATCCAAAGAATAAGCATATAGTCTCATGTATAACACGTATAAACAATGTGAGTAGCATGTATAACGTTTCACCCCAAAACGTATAAAAATGTAAAATAGGGGCTATGTAACTAACCTTGCAAGCGGGTATTTTTCCACGCGTGTAGGTGATTAGTATGTGGAAGCCTAAGCACGTTGATACCCTATGTAGACAAATGGGTTGTAACATCCCAAATTCACTAACACTTAAAACGTGAGGGTTCGTTTAAGACTAATGAAGTATGGCATGATAGTTAAATACCAAGTTAATTAACAGTTGAAACAAAAAAAATGAGAGTTATACAAAGTATAGGGGGAAAAATGAAAAAAATTACTAAAACCTAAACCCATTTTATTTCCTCTCAGCCGCCATCGACGATTCAGCCCTCACTCCCATTCTTGTGAACATGCAACTCCATTCCCTTCTCCCTCTCATCGGCAATACTACCCCCCACACACCCCTTCACCATGAAAACCCTAATCCGACCGTTAAGACATCAAGCTTGCTCGGTTCTCAGCTCCGTTTCAAGCTCACGAGGACGATAACAAACAGAAACCGGTGACAGCGGTGTTTCTTAGCATTTCAGGTCTGTTAATGGTGGTTCACGGCTGCTAAACGTGGTGATTCGTCCTAACTAACGACAATGAAGGGGGTGTGAGCTGCTGCCATGGCTCCGACAACAGCAGTGAAGTCCTCTGTGTTTCCGGTTACGGCGGTTCAGCAGCAGTAGTTTCGGGTGGATGGTGATGGTCCGAGTGGTGGCTCACAGCAGTGGTTTCGGGTATGGTGGTGGCGACGAGATTATGGCAGCAGCAGTGAGTTCTTGTTCACGGCAGTAGTTTCGGGTATCGGTTCAGCAGCAGTAGTTTCGATATGATGATGATGATAGTAGTTTCGATGATGGTGATCATGAGATAGTAGTTTCGATGATGCTGATAGTATGATACTAGTTTCGATGATGATGATTACATGATAGTAGTTCCGATGATGATGATAATATGATGGTTACAAGATGATGAGGATAGCATGATGATGATGGTGTTATTAGAAAGTATAACCGGCGAGTCGAGTCGGGTTGCGGGTACGATTGAAAAGAACGGTTCGGGTCGAGTCTCGGTTATATTTCGGGATCGTGTTCGGGAAGGTATACCCTTTAAAACTCGTAGAATATTAAATATTATTACTAGTCGGGTTATTAATAGCGTATTGAGGACATATAGCAATGAGCTTATATAATAAATAATAACCGACAAGATTATGATTGTTTTTGGTAAGGGTAACTTAATAAAAAGTATAGAAAGATGGACCTTGATGCTAGAAGATAAAACCCAATTATTTTGGACTATTGGTTATGATTTGGCAATGGAAATAGACAAGTTATATTGTCGGGTTTTAGATAAAAACAAACGAGACTCTGCCCAATTTTATTAGGATTAAAGAAGTATATATTTTAAATATGGACGCCCTCTTTAGGGATTGGGATTGTTTGGGAAGGAAAACTGATGTATTGAAACTACCATAGTTTCGATATGAGCCACGATCCGAAGCTAAGTTTACACCTAGGTTACCTATCGAAACTACAAGTTTCGACAGAAGCAACCTATCGAAACTACAAGTTTCGATATAAGTACACCCATCGAACTACTAGGTTCAAGCATAGTAATGTCTAGTGTCATCTAGGAGCACTACCTTACGTATATGACTTTATTATACAGATCGTGAGTGACATTAGTGATGCTCAGTAACTAGCTAAGTGTATCTCAGAAACTACTCATCAGGTGAGTTCTATGTGCCCCCTTCTATGTTATGTGCAAATGATTTATAAATGTTTTGGGGCTGAAGTGTATACACTAAATGAATAAATGCTATAAGTGTCAATGTGATCATACGTATATATATATAAATACCTATATATGTGAAAATGAGTTATGAATAAAGAATGAAACGTATGATACAAAGAATGAATGAAAGAAGGGCATAACCTAAAAGAATGAAATCTTGCTTTATATTACATATATATTGCATGTTATGAATGAATGTAAACGTTATAAACCCTTCTATGACAACGGCTACTTCGGTAGACGGACGACCACGTGACTATTTTGCAACCGGGACAAAAACGTACCTTCGCAAGCTAGGACGTATGAAAAGGTATTAATGGACGGTCGAAGCAAGTCTTAACTAATGTAGAACGGTTGCATACATAATGGTCACGTGGGAAACAGGTGCCCTCAGGCAGACGGACAAAAATGACGGACTATGACGGTAGGACGGTAAAGAGCGGACGGACAAAGGTTGCCGGACGGATTTAATGATATGACGGACGGTTTTCTAGAGCCGGACGGTAATGAAACGGACTACGACGGTAGTTCTGACTGCGATGTCTTCGTGACATTCACGACAAGTATGATGGGTTGATCTCCCTTAAGATTATGGCCAGTATGTGTTCTCTCAAAGAAAGTATGTATGTACATATGTATATACCCTCAATGAATGTTATGTGAGAACAGTAAAGTAAAGAATATTTAAAAGTACGAATATACATATATACATTATATTCAGGATAAGATAAATATTATGTATGATTGTCTTTAAACTAGAACTCACCAGCGTTAGCTGACTTTTAGTATACATTTCAGGTAACAAAGGAAAGGGTCGTGCGAAGGCGTGAAGGTTACCCGACACAAGACTGACATCCCACTTTAATATATGTGTTAAGACTTCCGCTGTTATGTTATGTAATTGAACGACGAATGATTTGTAATTGAATGATGAATGTTTTTAAATTAAGTTCAGTATTTATGACTATGTTTATGAGTAAATCCAACAAGTGAGGTCACCCGGTTTAGGGGCCTTACAAGTTGGTATCAGAGCAATAGTTTGAGAGATTTAGACATCCTTAAATGTCTAGACTCAAGCTGATAATGGGACGAACGCAAGGATGTCAGTACGGGTAGCCAACGCCAACGCCAAAACAAGTAAGTAAGTGTCAATGTCAATATATATAAACTCAGGGTAGATGTCTTAGCATAGGACACATGCCTTAGTTACCAATATCACTACTGATATGAATAGTTACACATAGGACATAAGATGGTAGACAATTTGAGCACATGAGTACAATAAATGATTAATAATAACACGTAGCTACTGTTATCAATCTTTTACTGTGTAAGGGTGTCTCGATTTGTCATCCGTCGTATATACTCACCATAGAGAGTGAAAGAGATGTTAGCCTAATACTACGAAATGCGCACAAATTATAAGAACAGTGAGATCCATGTGATGTGAATCACAAACAACGAGCAAGAGTTCGATAAACACAAAGAAAGAAAGATGACAGAATATCAACGGTCCGAGTAGACTAGTAATGAATATTCATGAATGACTTCCTTCAACAAGGAGTTTAGAAAGGGAAGAAGGATACATGGATTAGGCACTGTTTATAGAAGACATTTAAATTATGAAGCATTATAAGACGAATCAGGAATTCACAAGTAAGGTAAGTTGGCAATTACGTCAGGATCCACGTAATTGTAAATTTACATGTGCTTGTGCATACTGATGAACCTTATCGCGTGGATTAATACACATGTCACCAAAAAACAATTAAATCACTCCAAGCAGGACTATGAGATTAGTCACTTAAGTAATGATGATCGCAACAGATTAGCAAGACAAATGATGACAACAACGGCATAACAAATGTGGAACGAGAAGGAACGAGGCTTTAAATGGAGTTGCTGAAGTTGAGTAACACTAAGGAACAAGTTTAGAAATCTGAAGAAACCTGGTTCGGAACCTGATGCAACAAGTAACAAAGTAGTAAGTCAAGCAAAGAAAAAGGAACAGGAAAGATTGCACCGAAAGAGAATTAGTATGAGGACGATAAGAGAGTCTATCAAGCCCAGTGAGAAAATTACTTCGCATGACAAACCGCGAACGACGAGACTGATTAAGTAGAATTTGAAGAACTCAACACTTGTTTGATTCAAATTGAGAAAGTAGCTGTCAAGGATCACAAGTTAGCACGAGATGTGAGTACTACATATGTTAGATGAACATACGTTTAGAAACTGCTTCTGAACATGAATTGTCAATGCTTAACGCAAACGCGATACGATGAATGACCGTGGACCTACGGTCAAGTGTACATAAAAGTGAAGAAAATAACCACACAACTATATGTTCAAAGAAAATACGAGTACTCGAATGCACAAATGACATTTTTCCATGAAGAATACAATCCTAGATAAACTACTAAGAGTATTCACTCAGATGAGAAAATAGATATATCAACGACAACAAATGACTGGAACCACGATGCTAATTAGGGCGTGCAGGCAAAACCAAATGAAAACAGATCCAACCTAGGGTTTGAATGTTTAGAATAAATGTGAAGTTCAAGTTCTGAACAAATATGTGAAGAAAGAAATGAGTACTAGCAAGGACTCAAGAGTCAGAAAGCACTCTACAGTGATTAAGACAAGACAATAGAACGTGACTACTCAAATTGAAAAGCCAATAAGGAACACAATGAGACTAGAAATGAAAGGAATGATCGAGTATCACCGCACGTGTCATCTATTTGTAATGGAACCTAGGAACGTAATTCTAAAGGAATCACATACAGAAAATTTTAACGATCACGAAAAGTAGAAAATGTATATTTTGGTCATAAGGGATGCCAATCCCTAAGACTATTCAATGGTACAAAGAACGGATAGTGCATAATAGACTAATTATGAGAAATGTGAAACCATGACGATTATGTTTTAAAGAAAGGCAAGAAGGGAGTTACGTGTACAGGAGTACGAATGTAAGGATTGCATATCTAGTATTCCGTCTGAATGAATACCTTCTCAGAAAGTTAAGTATGATAGAGTAATGCTTCTAATGATTCCTTCGTGAACGAAACGTTCCTTTGGGGACGCAATGATACGGTTCCTTCGGGAACGAAATGACAAGGTTCCTTCGGGAACAAACTGATATGGTTCCTTCGGTAACAAGATGATGGGATTCCTTCAGGAACGAGATAGCAGGATTCATTCGGGAACGACAGGGTATGGCCCTTCATGGGCGAATGCACCAAGGATAATTTATGAGGTACACGTAATAACCAAAGCAACTTAGAAATATAATGATAACAATTGTCTAGGGCACAAGTAGACAATTTAAACAAGAACCCAAGATACTAAAGAGACACTTCTAAGGGTTGAGAGGAATCCAAGACTTGCTTAACATGTTAGGTTGACGCAAGAGCTTGTTGGATCCGAGTAAAGGTCACTAACGAGAAGTGCATAAGAATAAAGTAGGTTATACTATTCAATGCAACATTCGAAGTGTTCATTTCAGAGAAGAAAAGGTAGTAGTGACAAGTAAACCCTAATTTCGTGGAGTCCACGTATGGCATCGAATGTTCATATTATTTTCATGAAGCAGAACCGGTGAGTTCATAAGAACCTAAGAAACAACCCAGTCATGAGAAACAGAGTTTGATCGTGTATAAGAGGCGCCGAATTTCGAGGACGAATTCTTATAAGGTGGGTAGACTTGTAACATCCCAAATTCACTAACACTTAAAACGTGAGGGTTCGTTTAAGACTAATGAAGTATGTCATGATAGTTAAATACCAAGTTAATTAACAGTTTAAACAAAAAAATGAGAGTTATACAAAGTATTGGGGGAAAATGAAAAAAATTACTAAAACCTAAACCCATTTTATTTCCTCTCAGCCGCCATTGACGATTCAGCCCTCACTCCCATTCTTGTGAACATGCAACTCCATTCCCTTCTCCCTCTCGTCGGCAATACTACCCCCCACACACCCCTTCACCATGAAAACCCTAATCCGACAGTTAAGACATCAAGCTTGCTCGGTTCTCAGCTCCGTTTCAAGATCACGAGGACGATAACAAACAGAAACCGGTGACAGCGGTGTTTCTTAGCATTTCAGGTCTGTTAATGGTGGTTCACGGCTGCTAAAGGTGGTGATTCGTCCTAACTAACGATAGTGAAGGTGGTGTGAGCTGCTGCCATGGCTCCGGCAGCAGCAGTGAAGTCCTCTGTGTTTCCGGTTACGGCGGGTCAGCAACAGTAGTTTCGGGTGGATGGTGATGGTCCGAGTGGTGGTTCACAGCAGTGGTTTCGGGTATGGTGGTGGCGACGAGATTATGGCAGCAACAGTGAGTTCTTGTTCACGGTAGTAGTTTCGGGTATCGGTTCAGCAGCAGTAGTTTCGATATGATGATGATGATTTCGATGATGGTGATCATGAGATAGTAGTTTCGATGATGCTGATAGTATGATAGTAGTTTCGATGATGATGATTACATGATAGTAGTTCCGATGATGATGATAATATGATGGTTACAAGATGATGAGGATAGCATGATGATGATGATGATGATGATGGTGTTGTTAGAAAGTATAACCGGCGAGTCGAGTCGGGTTGCGGGTACGATTGAAAAGAACGGTTCGGGTCGAGTCTCGGTTATATTTCGGGATCGTGTTCGGGAAGGTATACCCTTTAAAACTCGTAGAATATTAAATATTATTACTAGTCGGGTTATTAATAGCGTATTGAGGACATATAGCAATGAGCTTATATAATAAATAATAACCGACAAGATTATGATTATTTTTGGTAAGGGTAACTTAATAAAAAGTATAGAAAGATGGACCTTGATGCTAGAAGATAAAACCCAATTATTTCGGACTATTGGTTATGATTTGGCAATGGAAATAGACAAGTTATATTGTCGGGTTTTAGATAAAAACAAACGAGACTCTGCCCAATTTTATTAGGATTAAAGAAGTATATATTTTAAATATGGACGCCCTCTTTAGGGATTGGGATTGTTTGGGAAGGAAAACTGATGTATCGAAACTACCATAGTTTCGATATGAGCCACGATCCAAAGCTAAGTTTACACCTAGGTTACCTATCGAAACTACAAGTTTCGACAGAAGCAACCTATCGAAACTACAAGTTTCGATATAAGTACACCCATCGAACTACTAGGTTCAAGCATAGTAATGTCTAGTGTCATCTAGGAGCACTACCTTACGTATATGACTTTATTATACAGATCGTGAGTGACATTAGTGATGCTCAGTAACTAGCTAAGTGTATCTCAGAAACTACTCATCAGGTGAGTTCTATGTGCCCCCTTCTATGTTATGTGCAAATGATTTATAAATGTTTTGGGGCTGAAGTGTATACACTAAATGAATAAATGCTATAAGTGTCAATGTGATCATACGTATATATATATAAATACCTATATATGTGAAAATGAGTTATGAATAAAGAATGAAACGTATGATACAAAGAATGAATGAAAGAAGGGCATAACATAAAAGAATGAAATCTTGCTTTATATTACATATATATTGCATGTTATGAATGAATGTAAACGTTATACACCCTTCTATGACAACGGCTACTTCGGTAGACGGACGACCACGTGACTATTTTGCAACCGGGACAAAAACGTACCTTCGCAAGCTAGGACGTATGAAAAGGTATTAATGGACGGTCGAAGCAAGCCTTAACTAATGTAGAACGGTTGCATACATAATGGTCACGTGGGAAACGGATGCCCTCGGGCAGACGGATAAAAATGACGGACTACGACGGTAGGACGGTAAAGAGCGGACGGACAAAGGTTGCCGGACGGATTTAATGATATGACGGACGGTTTTCTAGAGCCGGACGGTAATGAAACGGACTACGACGGTAGTTCTGACTGCGATGTCTTCGTGACATTCGCGACAAGTATGATGGGTTGATCTCCCTTAAGATTATGGCCAATATGTGTTCTCTCAAAGAAAGTATGTATGTACATATGTATATACCCTCAATGAATGTTATGTGAGAACAGTAAAGTAAAGAATATTTAAAAGTACGAATATACATATATACATTATATTCAGGATAGGATAAATATTATGTATGATTGTCTTTAAACTAGAACTCACCAGCGTTAGCTGACTTTTAGTATACATTTCAGGTAACAAAGGAAAGGGTCGTGCGAAGGCGTGAAGGTTACCCGACACAAGACTGACATCCCACTTTAATATATGTGTTAAGACTTCCGCTGTTATGTTATGTAATTGAACGACGAATGATTTGTAATTGAATGATGAATGTTTTTAAATTAAGTTCAGTATTTATGACTATGTTTATGAGTAAATCCAACAAGTGAGGTCACCCGGTTTAGGGGCCTTACATGGGTATTATTGTATGCGTATAGGTGTGTATTTGTATTTAAAGTATATAGGCTTTAATGTAATTTTCCTTAATATTTATTTGTATAAAGTATGAAAATAGAATGATAATGGTTTTTGTAAAACTTTAACTTATAAGGATATATATATATATTGTTTTAAACAAGTATTATTATATTTAATGTATTTATATAATAATAACAAATAAAAAAAAAGTCTTTATTTGACTAATTATGTTGATATTTAAAATTTATTTAAACAAGTTTATTAAAAAATATTGCTAGGTTCATATAAAAAAAATGAGACATTTTATATATTAAATGTATTTTAATAAGTTTATAAAAATGTTACAAGATTTATAAAAATATAGGACATTTTATATATAAAAATGTAATTAAATAAGTTTATAAAAATATTACAAGATTTATAAAAATATGGGATATTTTATATATAAAAAAAATGTAATTAAATAAGTTTTTAAAATATTACAAGATTTATAAAAATGTGGGATATTTTATATATAAGAAAATGTATTTAAATAATATTACAAGATTTATAAAAATGGAATAGTTTATAGATAAAAAGATTGTTTAATCGATTTCAAAGTAAACGAACGATCAAACCGACTCGTTTTAGTCTTTAGTGTAATAAAATAATATTAAAATAAGTTAAGAAAATTAAATAAAATAAAAAAAATGATAACAGAAGCAAAATGGGGTTGGGCCGGAGGCCAGAAGACTCGAACTCGAGTCGCTATACTCACCGCACACAACACGACCAGTCGGGCTATAGCCCATCGCTGGTCAGGAACACGTTAATTAAATGACAACCACTTCGAGGATTGTCCACTGGTTCTCGGTAACGACCAGGGTTGGTGTCCAGGCAACTCGTTTGGCCGGGAATCAGTGGGCTACGGTCAAGATGACGATTGGAATTATTAGCACTAAGATAAACGAAGGTTAAGGAAATGAAATGCAGTGATAATACCTGACCGAAGTGGTCTGCGAAGTCAAGAATGAAGCCGAGAGTATCCAGAACTGGAATCGGACTTTGGGGTCGAATTGGAACTTCAAAGGGGGCTGGGGAGTTTCGCCTGGATGTCGCGAACACAGAGGTATCCTCAATTTAGAGAGAGAGTAGACAGAGAGGGAGAATGGAGCTCGAGAAGGACCGGGTATGGTCATTTATACTCGAAGGGAATCCGAATGATGGAACCAGAAATTGGCTCCGCAATTGGGTTCGGACAGGTCATACAAAGCGAACGAGACCGGTCTTAGTCGTGGAGGTACTGTGTGTCGGCCGAATTTCATGATCTTGACTTCGGGGATTAATGGTGTCGAGGGATTTTGATGATGAAAAGGTAAATTGGTTAGGGGAACGTGGTCGCGTGAGGACGGCGAGTACAATGGTGCAGGTTTTAGGTGTTGAGGGATAGAGGGACAGGGCTGTCGGGGCTCGCCGGAAAGGTTTTGGTCCGCCGGACAAAGGAAAAGGGTGACCGGTAAAACTATTAGAAACTTGGCAGTTATGGTCCCTGGGGTTTGAGAACCTTTAAAACAGACCCTGGAAACATTTCAAGACAAACCCCTATAGTTCTGTTTAATACCAAACAGCCCTCTGACTTTAATTTAATTACAGAATTAAATTTTCTTTTTAAACTTTAATTAATTTAGATTATATTTATATATTTTATAAATCCATTTTCTTTATTTAAAACTAATTATTTTTAAGTAATTATCTTACATTAAATTATTTATTTTAAATTAATAAGTTTATTTTACTTAAATTCTTTTAAACTAAATTAAACTTAAGCATATATAATTTTATATAACTTATGCCTTTATTTATGAATGATTAATAAAATTGAAAATCATTGATTTATTTATATAAATTATTTAATTTAATAACATAATTTATATAGTTTATAACCTTCAAATATTTTAAAAATTTAATTTAAAAATACATAAATTGTGCACCAATTTGTATAAATTTGATTAAATATACGTGTATATGTTTTGAAATAAAATGTTAATATTTATATGATAAATTTTACATTGAGAATTTTTGAAAGGTCACGATGGTGTTGGCAACTTAGCATCATGTATTTTGTAAATAAATATCTTTCATGTGTAATATAAACAATTTAGTATCATGTATATTGTATAATGTGCATAATTTAGTATAATGTACCTTGTAACCAAACGGGTTTCATGTTTAATGTGATCAATCTAGAATTATGTACCAATCAAACAATTGTTATGCGTCATGTATATTGCAAACAACTAAGTTTCGTGTATTATGTGCTCAATCCAGTAGCATGTGTATTGCAAATAAACATGTTCCGTGTGTTATGTGATCAATTCAGTAAATTGTGATTTGTAGACAAACTAGTTTCATGCATTATGTAATTTGTGTAGCATTGGATATATTGAGAATAATTGAGTTTCATGTACCATGTGGTTGCGTTGGTTTTATTGTGAACGTGCATACGTAAGTTATTGAACTTTGTGTGTGATGTATACTAACGGGTTTTGTATGTGATCGAGTGTTGCGGACAAGCGTGTTGTTTGGCGTTCCTGTATAATGTGGTAGTTAGGTTCTAGATCTTAAATCTCATTGAGGTTGATGGGGAGGGTTAACGTCTACGCGGTATGGATCGTCTATTGAAGCGACAATCGAAAGGTAGCGAGGAGGTTCTGAAAAACATTCGGGGAAATGTGTTTACAAATACGGATCTTCGTTTGAAAATAGAAAGTGGTAAATTGTTCTTGGTTGTAAATATATAAAGTAGTGAATCCATTGAGTCACACAATTTAAATAAATAGACAATTTATGAAGAAAAAAAATCTTTTAATTTAAATTTTCAGCTATTAATAAGAGAATATTTTTTTAAGCGGAATTATTGGCTAAATAAGTAGTCGTATACTAATTTAGTCAGGGTTTAGAAATATTTACTTTAATGAGGAAAATCATAATTATTTATCAATTCGAAAAAATATTTTTAGAAAATAGATTGTATCAAGTTTCCTTATCAGGTGAAAAGTTTTATGGAAAATTTATGTTTTTGATACTATCTAAAAGTTTGATAAACATTTTGTTTGAACAAGATAATGAGGTTTGTTTAAATCAAACAATAGGATGATTTGTTTACGAAGGAGATTGCTGGTAGTGTACTAAATCGTATTGAATGAAGAAGGTGATACTTGGAACATTTTGATGAAAATATGATGGGTGTGATTCACACTCAACGGGTCGAACCCATAAATAATAACTTTAGAATTGAAATATATAAAATTGATTAAATGCTGAAATGTTAAACATTACTCAAAACATAGGGAAATGGTTCTAAAATCGAAAATTTAAAGACAATAATTAGAAATTTCTCCTAACGTCTCTGGTAGCTTTCCACTAGGACGAAGATAATCACCAAGATGAGCACCGCTATAGTCACTCGGGTAGCCGATCTGGCTTCAGCTTTAGCTGTCTCCGTGCGATGCTCCAGTATTTCTTTTTCGAGGATGGAGATTAACTCATTTTGGTACCCTAATTGGTTTTCTAGGCTATCCATTCTTTGTCCTTGCAAGTCGTGCATTACCCCTTGCTCCATTCTTTGCCTCTCAAATTCTGAGGTCCTTACATATGAGTGAATGTCATTGGTTAGGATGATACGGGTCGGGCATTAGATATGGGTCTCTTAATGGGGGTGGTAACTGATTGTGGAGATGGGGTGTCTGATACGGGTTTCTGGGTGCGGGTGATCCAGATGTTTGAAGTCTTGGGCTGGTGTTCCTAATCCAATCTGCCCTTACATCAAACCTTGGTCTAGCAGCTGCGGGTGTTGGTGATCGATGCACGGTGATCCGATGTCTTCTTCCCAATCAGACTCTTCTTCGGGACGGTATACCGGGGAGGTAGGAGAGTAGGAGTCCATGTCTAGTAGGAGACAATGACAAGGTTGTAAGTGATAATAAGATATTGAGTGTTAAATATAGGAGTTCTCATATGTTTAGAGTTTGACTAGTCATAACATCGAGCCTTCACAACAGTATTTTAGAAATACAATTGACCTATAAGCAATGCATCCCTAAGGAGGATTCCCAGGAAAGAGGGGTGGGTCAGTAGGACACACTTAAGTACCATATCTTTCCTTAGCCAGAATCCCTCATGGGCCTACACACTCTTCCAGTCATCATGTATTAATAACACTATTGTTGGGTTCATGGTTATGATGAGAATTGTTGTGGTCTGGGCTTTGAGGCCCAAAAGTGAGGCTTATATGTTGTAGTAGGCTTCTTCTTCTTAGAGGGTAAGTGGGCTTCTAGTTTATTATTAAAGGGCTTTAGGCCCAATAGTTTAGATTTAGATCACAAGAGGTGGTGACATTATATGTGTGAGTTTAAGGGTGCATGAAGAACTAAGTGTGTATGAGTGTGTGTGGAAACTTAGGATAGCACTTTAGATAAATCAAATAGGTAGTAATGAATAAGAGACAAAAGTTGGTAGGTAATGTGACACATAGACTATTAAGTATTGTATCATATGATGTAATTACATAGTATAACATGTAAAAATATTCACATAAGAAATAATCATGTAGCATGTGGTAGCATGACATAGTATGGGTGTCTTAAGGTTATAGTATAGGTCAAGAGTGTCTAATAACCTAATTCCCTATAACCAAGGCTCTGATACCAATCTGTCACACCCCAACCGACGGCGGAAACGTCGGGGCGGGACATGTAGACTGTTCATGAGCTCAAGGTTGACTAAATTGTAAAATATAAAATACAATTCAATTCAAACACAACATAACCCAATTCCATAGTACATAAATGAAATACAAATTTTTTCTTGAATTAAAATTAACTAAGTCCAAAGCCTATGTGTAGCAAGCCTTGATCAAAACATTAGCACCTGAAACATGAATAAAATAAGGTCAACTAAAAAGTTGGTGAGCATACACAGATTTGTACATAGATAGTATATATAGATGTGAATAAACAAATCCTTACATAACATGATAAAATAAGGCAATTATGGGGAGCAACTATTGTGTAACCAAAGTACAATCAAACCTTTGTAACTAGCATGCAAATTGTGTTGTCGGTAACAATCACCCCAATCTGGGTGGGTTTGCCAGACTCAATAGATCTATCATTGTTAACCGTCGGCTTGAATAATTAATGATTGCACATAAATTGCACATAAACAGTTAACACACATAGCACTCAAACATAAAGCTCAAATTTTGCATACATGAATGTAAAGAGGATTTGTGTTTGTGTAGTTTATGTAAATGTAAACAATTGTGTGTATAGAGTTCATGTTTCACCCCAAAAAGTGTAAAGTGTAAAAGGGGCTATGTAATACTCACCTGTAATAATTGTGTAGATAACACGAGCAATTATGTAGCACAAGTGGTTCTCAAATCACAAGTTAACCTAGAGTGAAATTGTATAAATTTGAATTAATAGCATGCACAATGTCAAAGTTAGAGTCTAAGGTTTCAACAGGGGTGAGTATAGGGACTCGTACAAAGGGTTCGTGTTATTCCGAGTAATAACAATGTAAGTATGATAAGCGTTTTAGAGTGTAAGTTTAAATAAACAAATTCCTTTTATTCGTTTTGAACAATGTGTCTTAAAAATAGAACACGGTATTATCTCTATTAAAATAAGTACATTTATTTATTTAATATAATGTGTCAACACATGTATATTTGTATAAATAAGAACACTAAATAAGTTTGTTATTGTAAAAGGTAACTAGAAGATATATATATATATATATATTTTTAAATAAATAAATTTTTTTTATTTATTTAAAATAAAGTGCTAAAAAAAAGAAAAGCCTATTTATATAACAACTCTAATTATTAAAAAAATTTAAATGGATAGAATGATTTATGGATTTTATAAAACATGATAAAGCATTTCATAAAATTCTAGAAATAATTTATAAAATAGTTACTTGGTTTTGTAATTTAAATGTTTTAATTTAAAATAACTCTTAAATTGTTTTTTTTTATAATGATAAACGGGTTTTGAAACCAATTAAATTGTAAAACTAAATGTTTTAGGTTTAAAATTGTATGTTATGTAGGAAAACATCCCAAATAATATTAGGTTTATAATATTATTTTTATAACACTCCTAAAACCCTTACAAATGTAAAAAATAAAATAAAATAAAATACACAGGCCACCCGGCTCGAACCCGGGTGGCTCCTGTGTGGAGAGTGCAAGAGACCACTGGACCAGGGGCTCTACCCGTGACACTGAACAAGTTCGAATTCTTTTAAAATGGAGATACAGTGAAGCCGGGGCTGGGTTAAGAGTTTGCGCAAAAAGGAACTAGTATGTAGGTTTGAACTTGCGACCTGGACCGAGGAGGGATTGGAGTTTAACCAAGTGATGTGGCATCAAGCCTTGATAAGGATCTGTATATTAACTTAGTTTTAAAAACTGTCCTAACCCGACATCTACCCCATTCGCGCAACCCGTAACCCTAGCCTCAAATTTACCCCGATTAAGATCTGTGCTTACAAAGTGATATGGGGCTATTGACAAGCATTCAATAACGAAACGAATGGTACAAAACTTACGTGGTTTGATGAGGGATTGAGGGGGAACGACTGGAATGCAAATCCGACTGTTCTTGAGGCTCGACGGCGTGCTGGAGGTGAAATACAGATTGATTGCGGGTTTAGAGAGTTTGTAAATGGTTATGCGGAGATATGTGGATGGATTAATTGGATTGATTTCGTTTTAAAAGTTTAATTTGATTCGGGCTGAAAGGGGGCGACCGACAGCTGTGATTACGCTTTAATTTGTTTAACTTGGAACGAATTGGGTCGTGAACTAGGTCTGTGTTCATGCTAGGATTGATTCTGCGTGATTTCCGGGTTTAAAATGCGTCTGATTATTTGATTGAGGATTGAATTGAGCGCAGTTTGACTTCGTGAGGTCAACCTGTTTTAAACCTGAAATTAGCCGCGTGCACTGTCAAATTGAAAGGTCTTGACGAGTTAGGAAGGATCGATAGATGTTTACTCATTCTGGGAAAGTTGAAAACGAACAAATGGTTCCATTTTGAAAGTTTGGATTACCCAAATTCGACCATGTTGACTTTAAAAAGTCAAGACACGTTAAGTTTGTGAGTGGGGGGTCAAAATTTAGGATTTGGGGGTTCAAGTTTAAATATGGGGTTCAAATTAGGGTCCAAAGACAATAGGAGGGTTCAATTGAAAAATTCACACTAGTTTATCCAAATTGTAAATATATGTGTGCATTTATCAGACTTTAAATTTTATAAAGTTTAAATCTTTCGTTGATACTTTATAAACAAAAAAAAACTAATTATAAATTTACAATGTTAAATATATACTTGTAAATCAAATATCCAAGTGAGGTTTAAATAGATATATTCCAATACATGAATATAATTTGTGTCCATGTAGTTATAAATAGATACGTAAATATGTGTTTTAGATATTTATATGTAACGCAAGGTTTAAATCAGAAATGTTAAAAAAATGATTTATAGGGCATAATGTGCTTGAACAATTATAGAATTTAAATGTGGTGTTTATTATTGAAATAACTAAGATAAAATAGGGTCGGAAAAATTATGGGTGTTACACTATAAGTTGACTATCCCCAACCTCGGCCCAACATATAGGAGAACGACATTTCCGTCCATATAATGCTTCAAATGGAGATGCCTAGATGCTAGTGTGATAACTGTTGTTGTATGAGAACTCCACCAACGGTAGGTGAGACTCCCAAGTGTTACCGAAATCAATCACACAAGCTCTTAGCATGTCCTCTAGAGTTTGAATAGTACGTTCTGTCTGGCCATCAGTTTGAGGATGGTATGCTGTGCTCATATCTAGACGCGTGCCAAAAGCTTTATGTAACGATTGCCAGATTTGAGAGGTGAATCGTGCATCGCGATCCGAAATGATAGAGATTGGCACCCCGTGCTGAGAGACTACTTCTTTCAAGTAAATACGAGTAAGCTTCTCCATTTTGTCGGTTTCCTTGATTGCTAAGAAGTGAGCGGACTTTGTTAAACGATTGACTATTACCCAAATGGTATCACATCCAGTAGGAGTTCGTGGCAATTTTGTGATAAATTCCATGGATATCTGCTCCCATTTCCACATGGAAATCTCTGGTTGTTGGAGAAGACCAGAAGGCTTTTGATATTCAACTTTGACCTTCGCGCAAGTCAGGCACTTGCTCACATAGGTGGCTATATCGGTCTTCATCTTTGGCCAACAATACAACACCTTTAATTCATGGTACATCTTGTCGGAACCTGGATGAATAGAGTAACGATATTTATGAGCTTCATCCATTACTAGTTCCCTTAAGTTTCTGAATACTGGAACCCATACTCGCTCGGCGAAGTAGCGAATACCGTCAGATTTGACCTCGAGTTGTGCATCCATACCGCGTGTGGCTTCCAGCGGTAGGTTTTCCTCTTTCAGGGCTTCGAGTTGAGCACTACGGCTTTTGTCAGGTAATCCAGGGTGAATTGTAAGCTGTAATGCTCGAAATCGTTTGGGCTTGGATTCTTATCTGCTTAGGGCATCAGCTACAACGTTAGCTTTACCCGGATGATACCGGATCGCATAATCGTAATCATTAAAGAGCTCTACCCAACGACGTTGTCTCATATTCAGCTCTTTCTGCTCGAAGATACACTGAAGCTCTTATGATCGGTGTAGATGGTGCACTTGGTACCGTACAAGTAGTGTCTCCCTATCTTAAGTGCGAAAACTAAAGCTCCCAACTCTAGGTCATGAATGGTGTGGTTTTTCTCGTGAATCTTTAGTTGACGCGAAGCATATGCGATCACCTTTTCTTGTTGCATTAACACACAACCCAGACCCCGAATGGATGCGTCACAATACACCACAAAATCATCCGTTACCTCCGGAAGAGTTAGAATAGGTGCACTACAAAGTTTTTGTTTAAGATGTTGGAACGCTGACTCTTGGTTATCGCCCCAGTTATAGACTTTACCATTCTGAGTTAAGGCAGTGATAGGTTGCGCAATTTTAGAAAATACTTCGATGAATCGCCGTTAATAACCAGCCAATCCCATAATGTAACACCCAGTATTTCAGGTCATTATCCATATTCATAATGGCACATTCGTATTTTATATTTGTTAGGAGTATTATCTTTGACATGATATTGTCAGAAGTCTAGCAAAGGAACACGTGCCATATTTTAGTAATTTTCAAGAGTTACTAGAATAGTAAACAGTTATAACCCGCAAGATACGGTCGTTGGTGATTAAAAAGGATTTTATTCCAGTAAAGTCTAGAGACACACCTTAAAATAAAGAAACAAATATTGGTGACTAACTTTTATAAAAAGTTGACACATAAATAAGTGTTACGTGTCTTTATGTTATTTTATGTGTTATATAGTTAAAGTGGTAACTATAACGGGTTAACTAGTAGTTTATGGAAACTAGTCAAAACCATCCAAAAACTTATAAGTAATGAACCGTTTAAAGGTTTTACACCAAGTATTAGATCACGGGAACATCTACCGGGTATATACTACCTAAAAATAGCTTGACTAATACATAGACTTAGTTAAATGATGGAACAAGACCCAAACTCACCCCCCTTGTGCACCCTTCAGCCGAGAACCACCCAAGGGGCCCCACCCATTTACCAAACCAACTATTCCATCATTATGAATGTCATAAGGCCATGCTTCATCAACTAAATGAGCAAGCAAAGGTCAAATCCATCATATCCAAGTCATGATTATAATTATTAGAGCAAGTTTAACACTCAAGCTCCATCCCCCTTTCACCCTATATATATCGACACATGCACACACACAACCACTTTACATCTTTCAAATCCAAGAGCAAAAACCAAAAGAATACCCAAAAATCCCGTCACTCAATTTCTGGCAGATTTTTGGCCAACTTTGCAAGACCATATCTCCTTCGTTACTTGGCCAAATCGGTCCATTCTTCTTCTAGAATGAAGCTCCATGTTAAGAAGGAAGAACCCAAGTGGAATCACTCGAATCCATGGAGTATTCGACCTCCAAACAGCCGGCGCGAGAAGGACGCTCTGTGCAGGTCTAATCTGAACACTTCTTTCCATTTTCCTGTTTTGAGGTGCCTACACAACTCCAAATGTAGTAATTCTTTTTCACATCTCCTCTGGTTTCAATAAAATTGATTTTAGAAGAAAACCCCAAGTCATTTGGTCTTCTAAAACCATCTAAAAGTCTATTCAAAGTACGCCTAAAAATCTGAGTTTTCAAGGACGAAATAAAACATAAAAGTCTTGATGAGTTTTGGCGTTATTTCTTCATAAGTCATGTTTGAGTACATATATTTAATACACGTACATGTTCATACATAAAATACCAAACTACAAGGACCATGTACAAGACAAGGACACATCAAATATAAACTACATATATATACTATCACATAAAATAAACACTTGGATGATGGTGTTCCTCACAAACCCTTCATTCCATTCATGTGTTATGTTGAAGGATACATGTTCGTGAAGTTATATGATCATGTGTGACTTACCTGGCAAGACCCAAGGTAGTGTCCTATGATTCAAGAAGACATACGAACGATTATCATCAACATATGAACGTGAAAGGTGTTACTAAAAGTATAGGTTTATGGATAAAATTATGATATATATGTGTTGATGTACGGTTTTGGTTAAATCATGGAAATGTTCTAAGAATTAAAGATTAGTATCCTAATATGAACATTGGATATATGTACATGGAACATATGAAGAGATTCGGTTAAAAATAAATAATCACGTGACATCGTGGAACATAAGTGAATATATTTTAAGTTACAAAAATAATATTTATTTTTGGTACACTTAATAAGTCACCAATAGGGAAACATATTATTTTCTCGGAAAATATGTAAGCGTCCAGACTGGAATAATAATCACCAACGAGTCGTAAATAAAAACACTATTTTTACTAAACAAAGGCGTACTTAACAGGATTTGTTAAGTCGGATATAAGACGGGTAGTTTTAACACATTAGTACCCTTGTGTGATTAGGGTACGGATAGACTAGAACTAGCACAAGTTTGTTTGCTAGGATTTCATCAAACACAAGGTGAGTTCACGGCCCCCTTTTAACTTTTTAATGTTTTGTAAACATCGGGGGGAGAAACATACTTACTTGTTATGTTTGAAAACATGAATTACATTTGCTTACAAGTTTGACATCATGAACATTTAGGTCTAACTCCTTGTGAGTTTCACTAATTCCCACTTTTCTAAGTTTTTGAAATGATTTGGGGTGGAAACATACTTGTAAAAGACTTTTGTGTGTAAATGAATTGAACTAATGATCTGACCGTAAGTGTGTATTGAGGGAAAAGTAAAGCGCTTAAAGTCCTCTGAATAAGTTAGTAACCATTAGCTATTTTAGCCCGGGATTATATGGATAGTACTATTGGGGGTGACGCCTCCGGTCATGGTTAGTCGCGCTAACCAGGGGTCAAAAGGGCCGAATGACCGCATATTGTCTTACTCGCAAAAAGGCGACGGGGAGGCACAAAAGGTCGGGGTTTGGTTACGGTCTCGTACATTACATACTATTTTGTATTCCTTGCAAGCTTACAAATGGGGTTAATAGATCGGATTAGTATTCAAATTCATTGGTAATACATGTAAAAGGGTTCTGATCAGGTTAAAGTGATCAGGTTTTAAGCAAAAGAGTTCTGATCAGGTTAAAGTGATCAGGTTTTAAACAAAAGAGTTCTGATCAGGTTAAAGTGATCAGGTTTTAAACAAAAGAGTTCTGATCAGGTTAAAGTGATCAGGTTTTATGCAAAAGGGTTCTGATCAGGTTAAAGTGATCAGGTTTTAAGCAAAAGAGTTCTGATCAGGTTAAAGTGATCAGGTTTTAAACAAAAGAGTTCTGATCAGGTTTTAAGCAAAAGAGTTCTGATCAGGTTAAAGTGGTCAGGTTTTAAACAAAAGAGTTCTGATCAGGTTAAAGTGATCAGGTTTAAAACAAAAGAGTTCTGATCAGGTTAAAGTGATCAGGTTTTAAGCAAAAGAGTTATGATCATGTTAAAGTGATCATGTTTTAAACAAAAGAGTTCTGATCAGGTTAAAGTGATCAGGTTTTAAACAAAAGAGTTTTTGATCAGAAAATGATCATGTTTAAACATTGGATTCATGACGGTAAAGTCATGGACACGTTTTCAAATGAAAACTACTCATTATTATGACGGTTAAGTCATGTATAGTTTTTTCGGGGAAAACTACTTAGTTTTATGACGGTAAAGTCATGTACATGTTTTCGTGAAGAACTATAAGCACTGATATAACTAACTCTGTGAACTCACCAACCTTTGTGTTGACACTTTCAAGTATGTTTCTCCGGTAACCTTTAGCTATGGCGCGGTTGGAATAGGCTAGCTATGTTGGATCAATTTCCTAGTAGCTAGAAGGACATAGAATATCAAGTCTCAAGTTTATCGTTGATCTAGAAGAACTTAGATCATAGTATTACTTAGTTTAGTAATCAAGTCTTATAAATCACAATTACCGCTTCCGCTATCGTGTAATGAACCAATCGTTGCAACCTGTATTTATTTATTAAGTAAATAAATTTGGGGGTGTGACAGATTGGTATCAGAGCAATGGTTTTAGCGAATTAGGTTTCCTTAGTGATACCTAGGCTCTAACCGGACTTATTTAGGGACCAAGATTTCTAAGACTTGCATCACACTAACCCAAGACTTGAGTATAGGAATTCCAACCGTTGCCGAACAATTTGTATAGACTATTAGTGTATGGAGTTACACTAGGGTATCATTAGCTACACTAATACAATTACATGGCACATGTAATGAACACTTAAACACATACAACAATGTGGAAATAATAAACACTTATAACATGTTACTGTTCGGATTACGAGTCATGAATAACGGGTACTCAGCATACTGCAACCTTAGAAGATCGAATTACGAGGTGAGCTTGGACGACGACGGCAGCGATCGTCAGTTACCGATCTTGGTATCACAACAGGCTGAACCCGTACCAGAATTTGTACCTATACCTGCACCACAACTACTCCAGCCATGGAGGCAACTATCTTTCTAACATATTTGCGGTATAAATACTCTCCTTCATAAGTTGCCGGATCGGATGCCTAGAATTTCGCCATGAGATATGGCAGACGGGATTACCCGGACAGAAGGGAACCCAAGAAGGATGAGCAGGACTAAACGGGAGAGAACCATACGGGTCAAGAGACCCAGACATTCATCAGGATCATGTGGATCCATAAGTACATACATACTTGGAGCATGAGCTGCTCGATAATCATTTGAGGATCTCTGCCCTACACATAGTGCCTGACTTTCATACACATTTTAATTCTGAGACACTAGTAGTGCCTCTCTACCATTAGCCTCATCCGACAACATCCATATTCGGCAAATTCATGAGTATTGGTACACATAATTAAGAGTAATCCGATAAAACAATACACACTCCTGTACAAATGTGCAAACGCAATCTAATGATCATTTCAAATCCCTTTTGATTAAAAGCTAGGGATAGGGGAAACACTATAGGGATCAGGCAAGGCAAATTATCATTATGGGTGCACACGTAATCATAATTTGCAGTGCATGGGAACTTTAGTGAGTCTTGCTGAGCTGATGATCAACCCATATTCTCAATCACTTGATTAAGGATTGGATCTTAACAAATCAGACTTCTCAATTAGGTGCTCACAAAGCATTCTCCTAGTTTTGGAGGAACGAGAGAAATTCTAATTGAATTCAACCAATCCTTAGTAAATCCTGAATGACGAAAGAATTCGCACATTCATTCTTTGAGATTCTACTTGTCAGGAATGCTTCAAATTGAGCGTTATCACAACTAACACTTACAATAATTGCACAATTATTGTGGGAGATTATAGCGTAATCTCAGAATCCATCATACAGTTCAATCTCACAATTGCTTTAAAGTTACGCCAAGAGTGTTATGCACTAACTTCAGTAATGGGGCAGGATATTATTCTGACCCGCATACACATGGCACCTATGGATATTGTGAAAGCTCGACATGAGACAAGTAGGTAATCGGACATTTCAAAATATCGGTCAAACAGGGTTGCTCTCGCAGCCATTGACATTCAATATACCTTTAAGTCTAACTATTCTCTCGGTAATGGATAAGCCGGGGTTGATGCTCAAGCGAATGCCAAAGAAACCTAAGTGTGGACTAACGACTATTGTCGCACTAGCAGGGAAACGACATGCAAAACTCTTAAAGGAGTCCCAAATGCGGAATTTCATGCTAATCTCATTAGTTCGTGATATGCATAAGGGACGTAAGCTCAAGCTATTCACAACAGGCCACTGTCCACAAAGAGTTGAGAAGAATAATTTATTACTCTTTTGTACTCGCACTTCCCCAAAGTTCATCTTGATGGATGGATCCCAGATTTTAGCCTAGAAGAGAGGTGTGATTGCATCTTTCACTCCTAGTTTTCTATAATTGGGAAGCTCTAGAGCATCTATTTTTAAGAAATGATCTCTTGGAGTAGACTCAGTTAGAATACAAAAGTCTCGACGTTCAACACTCATTACCTCAAGTTTATCTTTGTGCTAAGGATTTTGAGGCTATAACCTGAATGAGTGGAATACGTAATACCATTCAAACCCTAAGTAAATGCAGACACACTGAATGACTACAAGATGGAAATTGTAAAACTCCCAAAACATTCCAGTCAACTTAATGGGTTGACAAACCCATAGCCCATTTTGGGGAAAGCACTAATTCGATGAGACCATTCTCACAGTATCACTGTTCATTTCCTAACATAGACAGAATGTGAATATTCCAAACAAACATCGAACTTCGTATGGCTTACATACTTTGAAGGTATGGTAGTCGAGACATGAGTTTACATATCAGGACGCTACAACCCAAAGGCTAGTCTGCCTCGAAAGGTAGTGCAAGCAAAGGGGTAAAGTGGTGATTAGACTCAAAGTTCGCAAATAAGAAGTCCAAAGGAACATCAATTCTTAGCTCCATGAAGGCACATGGAGAGGAAAATCCTAGAAAACATGAAACCTGAAATAAGAGAAAAGTCTTAGTCCGGGAAAATGCTTTCGAAAAGCATAAGAGGGACAAACATAAAAGTTTCATTTTCGTACTGTGTCATTACTACCCAATATTCAACTAAAACTTGGACACTTCGTCGAGTAATTCTTTCCTAAGATCTATAGAGATCTGCTTTTGTGACAAAGTGCGTAGACGAATAGAGGGTATGTGTCAACATACGCTCAAGATTCGCAGGCACCATTCCTTTCATTACCATGAATGAGCATCACATAACCCTACCATATTGAGGGTAATCAAATAAACGGGTTCTGGCACGTATAATATTGTTAGTCGGAGAAGTATTCGCTTTGCTTTCGAATACCAACTACCAAGTAAATGGAATCAAGCAATTGAAGCCTAAGTTGGATGATACAGATATAATTTGGGTACCAGGTATCGGTAGCCTATGTGGGAGGTTATGGATGAAGTCCATAAGCCCAAGTACTCCGTTCATCCAGAATAAAATGAAACGTATAAGGACCCCGAGGAACTCCATTATGTGGCCAAACATGAGAGGAGAAATTGCTATTTGTGTTGGGAGATACCCGACCGTACAAGCAGAATGTTAGGAATCAACTGAGTAATCACAACAACCTCATATTCCTCAATGGAAATGGGAGGAGGATTCCATGGATTTCATTACAAAGCTACCCAAAACACATAGCGGCTATGATACAATACGGGTAATCGTCAGTCGTTTTACGAAATCCGCTCACTCCCTACCAATAAAGGAGACAGATAAAAGTAAGAAGCGTGCGAGGCGAAATATTAAGGAAATTAAGGCTAAGCATGGTATGCCAGTTTCCATTTTCTCTAAAAGGGACAGTCGATTCATGTCAAGAACCTGACAGTCTGTAAAAGAAGCCTTGGGCACACGCCTTTACACGAGCACTGCATATCATCCCTAGATGAACGGTCAAGGTAAAAGGACCATCCAAACTTTAAAAGATGTGCTCCGTGCGTGTGTAATTGATTTCAGAGGAAATAGGGATACTCATTGCCGTTGGCTGAGTTTTCATATAATAAAAACTACCATACCAGCATTAAAGCCGCTCCGTTGAGGCTTTGATGGTTGTAAGTGTCGCCCATCGCTATGTTGGGCGGAGGTTGGCGAAAATAATTTGACTGGTCCTGATAATGGCTAGCAAACCATGGACAAGATCGTCCAAATCAAAGATCGTCCGAAAGCCACTAGAGACAGTCGAAAGAGAGTTGTGCTAACGACAGACGAAAGAGAGTTGTGCTAGCAACAGACGAAAGCCATTAGAATTCCAAGTGGGAAACAAAGTCATGTTGAAGGTCTCACCTTGGGAAGGAGTTGCAAGATTTGGCAACCGTGGCAAGCTTAACCCTAGGTACGTTGAACCATTTGAAATTTTGGCTAGGGTTGGCCTTGTAGGATACAAGCTCAAGATGCCACAAGAACTAAGCAGTGCACATGATACGTTTCATGTATCAAATCTCAAGAAGTGTTTATCAGATGAGACCTTAATTATATCGCCTGATGAGATTCACATAGATAACAAGCTACACTTCATTGAGGAACCGATTGAAGTCACTGATTGGGAGGATCAGAAAACAAGGCGTAGCCGGGTTAAATTGGTTAAGGTACGTTGGAATTCAAAGCGCGGCCCCGAGTATACGTGGGAGCGGGAAGATAAAATGAAAGCCAAGTACACGTCCTTGTTCACGAACACTCCAAGTAAAGATGACAAGAACTGAATTTCGGGACGAAATTCTCTTTAACATGGGGAGAATGTAACACCCAGTATTTCAGGTCATTATCCATATTCATAATGGCACGTTCGTATTTTATATTTGTTAGGAGTATTATCTTTGACATGATATTGTCAGAAGTCTAGCAAAGGAACACGTGCCATATTTTAGTAATTTTCAAGAGTTACTAGAATAGTAAACAGTTATAACCCGCAAGATACGGTCGTTGGTGATTAAAAAGGATTTTATTCCAGTAAAGTCTAGAGACACACCTTAAAATAAAGAAACAAATATTGGTGACTAACTTTTATAAAAAGTTGACACATAAATAAGTGTTACGTGTCTTTATGTTATTTTATGTGTTATATAGTTAAAGTGGTAACTATAACGGGTTAACTAGTAGTTTATGGAAACTAGTCAAAACCATCCAAAAACTTATAAGTAATGAATCGTTTAAAGGTTTTACAGCAAGTATTAGATCACGGGAACATCTACCGGGTATATACTACCTAAAAATAGCCTGACTAATACATAGACTTAGTTAAATGATGGAACAAGACCCAAACTCACCCCCCTTGTGCACCCTTCGGCTGAGAACCACCCAAGGGGCCCCACCCATTTACCAAACCAACTACTCCATCATTATGAATGTCATAAGGCCATGCTTCATCAACTAAATGAGCAAGCAAAGGTCAAATCCATCATATCCAAGTCATGATTATAATTATTAGAGCAAGTTTAACACTCAAGCTCCATCCCCCTTTCACCCTATATATATCGACACATGCACACACACAACCACTTTACATCTTTCAAATCCAAGAGCAAAAACCAAAAGAATACCCAAAAATCCCGTCACTCAATTTCTGGCAGATTTTTGGCCAACTTTGCAAGACCATATCTCCTTCGTTACTTGGCCAAATCGGTCCATTCTTCTTCTAGAATGAAGCTCTATGTTAAGAAGGAAGAACCCAAGTGGAATCACTCGAATCCATGGAGTATTCGACCTCCAAACAGCCGGCGCGAGAAGGCCGCTCTGTGCAGGTCGAATCTGAACACTTCTTTCCATTTTCCTGTTTTGAGGTACCTACACAACTCCAAATGTAGTAATTCTTTTTCACATCTCCTCTGGTTTCAATAAACTTGATTTTAGAAGAAAACCCCAAGTCATTTGGTCTTCTAAAACCATCTAAAAGTCTATTCAAAGTACGCCTAAAAATCTGAGTTTTCAAGGACGAAATAAAACATAAAAGTCTTGATGAGTTTTGGCGTTATTTCTTCATAAGTCATGTTTGAGTACATATATTTAATACACGTACATGTTCATACATAAAATACCAAACTACAAGGACCATGGACAAGACAAGGACACATCAAATATAAACTACATATATATACTATCACATAAAATAAACACTTGGATGATGGTGTTCCTCACAAACCCTTCATTCCATTCATGTGTTATGTTGAAGGATACATGTTCGTGAAGTTATATGATCATGTGTGACTTACCTGGGAAGACCCAAGGTAGTGTCCTATGATTCAAGAAGACATACGAACGATTATCATCAACATATGAACGTGAAAGGTGTTACTAAAAGTATAGGTTTATGGATAAAATTATGATATATATGTGTTGATGTACGGTTTTGGTTAAATCATGGAAATGTTCTAAGAATTAAAGATTAGTATCCTAATATGAACATTGGATATATGTACATGGAACATATGAAGAGATTCGGTTAAAAATAAATAATCACGTGACATCGTGGAACATAAGTGAATATATTTTAAGTTACAAAAATAATATTTATTTTTGGTACACTTAATAAGTCACCAATAGGGAAACATATTATTTTCTCGGAAAATATGTAAGCGTCTAGACTGGAATAATAATCACCAACGAGTCGTAAATAAAAACACTATTTTTACTAAACAAAGGCGTACTTAACGGGATTTGTTAAGTCGGATATAAGACGGGTAGTTTTAACACATTAGTACCCTTGTGTGATTAGGGTACGGATAGACTAGAACTAGCACAAGTTTGTTTGCTAGGATTTCATCAAACACAAGGTGAGTTCACGGCCCCCTTTTAACTTTTTAATGTTTTGTAAACATCGGGGGGAGAAACATACTTACTTGTTATGTTTGAAAACATGAATTACATTTGCTTACAAGTTTGACATCATGAACATTTAGGTCTAACTCCTTGTGAGTTTCACTAATTCCCCCTTTTCTAAGTTTTTGAAATGATTTGGGGTGGAAACATACTTGTAAAAGACTTTTGTGTGTAAATGAATTGAACTAATGATCTGACCGTATGTGTGTATTGAGGGAAAAGTAAAGCGCTTAAAGTCCTCTGAATAAGTTAGTAACCATTAGCTATTTTAGCCCGGGATTATATGGATAGTACTATTGGGGGTGACGCCTCCGGTCATGGTTAGTCGCGCTAACCAGGGGTCAAAAGGGCCGAATGACCGCATATTGTCTTACTCGCAAAAAGGCGACGGGGAGGCACAAAAGGTCGGGGTTTGGTTACGGTCTCGTAAATTACATACTATTTTGTATTCCTTGCAAGCTTACAAATGGGGTTAATAGATCGGATAAGTATTCAAATTCATTGGTAATACATGCAAAAGGGTTCTGATCAGGTTTTAAGCAAAAGAGTTCTGATCAGGTTAAAGTGATCAGGTTTTAAACAAAAGAGTTCTGATCAGGTTAAAGTGATCAGGTTTTATGCAAAAGGGTTCTGATCAGGTTAAAGTGATCAGGTTTTAAGCAAAAGAGTTCTGATCAGGTTAAAGTGATCCGGTTTTAAACAAAAGAGTTCTGATCAGGTTAAAGTGATCAGGTTTTAAGCAAAAGAGTTCTGATCAGGTTAAAGTGATCAGGTTTTAAACAAAAGAGTTCTGATCAGGTTAAAGTGATCAGGTTTAAAACAAAAGAGTTCTGATCAGGTTAAAGTGATCAGGTTTTAAGCAAAAGAGTTCTGATCAGGTTAAAGTGATCAGGTTTTAAACAAAAGAGTTCTGATCAGGTTAAAGTGATCAGGTTTTAAACAAAAGAGTTTTTGATCAGAATGATCATGTTTAAACATTGGATTCATGACGGTAAAGTCATGGACACGTTTTCAAATGAAAACTACTCATTATTATGACGGTTAAGTCATGTATAGTTTTTTCGGGGAAAACTACTTAGTTTTATGACGGTAAAGTCATGTACATGTTTTCGTGAAGAACTATAAGCACTGATATAACTAACTCTGTGAACTCACCAACCTTTTTGTTGACACTTTCAAGTATGTTTCTCAGGTAACCTTTAGCTATGGCGCGGTTGGAATAGGCTAGCTATGTTGGATCAATTTCCTAGTAGCTGGAAGGACGTAGAATATCAAGTCTCAAGTTTATCGTTGATCTAGAAGAACTTAGATCATAGTATTACTTAGTTTAGTAATTGTATATGTAATCAAGTCTTATAAATCACAATTACCGCTTCCGCTATCGTGTAATGAACCAATCGTTGCAACCTGTATTTATTTATTAAGTAAATAAATTTGGGGGTGTGACACATAAATTGTCGCACCTCTGTCGGAGTCATCGGTGCTGCCCGATTTTTGATGGCTTCATTCTTTGATGGATCGACATGTATTCCCTTCTCATTAACCACATGTCCTAAGAATTGAACTTCCCGGATCCAAAATTCACACATGGAAAACTTTGCATATAGCTGCTCCTGCTTAAGTAATTCCAAAATTAAGCATATATGTTCATCATGTTCCTCCTTGTTCTTGGAATAAATGAGGATGTCGTCGATGAAAACGATGACGAATTTATCGAGGTATGGCTTACACACACGGTTCATGAGGTCCATGAATACCGCAGGTGCGTTGGTTAAATCGAAAGGCATGACCATAAACTCATAGTGGCCGTACCTTGTCCTGAAAGCAGTCTTAGAGATATCCTCTTCCCGGACTCTCAATTGATGGTAACCGGACCTAAGATCTATCTTGGAATAGAAACTTGATCCATGGAGTTGATCAAAGTGATCATCTATACGAGGCAGAGGATACCGATTCTTGATTGTGACTTTATTCAGTTCACGATAGTCGATACACATACGAAAAGTCCTGTCCTTCTTCTTAACAAACATATCTGGAGCTCCCCATGGCGATGAGCTAGGTCGGATGAAACCTTTATCCAACAATTCTTGTAACTGAGTAGACAACTGTTGAATTTCACTAGGTGCTAATCTGTAAGGTGCCCGAGCGATCGGCACCCCTCCGGGTGCTAAATCGATTTGGAATTCAACTTGACGGTGAGGTAGCAAACTAGGAAAATCCTCAGGAAATACTTCCCGATAGTTACAAATGATCGAAATATCATCAATCTTTTTCTCCTCAGATGGCTGCTCGACGACGAGAGCCAGAATAGTAGTATGCCCTTTTCGAAGACATTTCTGTGCTTTTATGAAGGATATGATGCCCATGACTGCACCGACCTTTTCACCCTGAACGGAAAGAGTTTCTCCACTCGGAAGAGGAATGCGAACGATTTTCTCACTACAGATGATTTCGGCTTGGTTCTTAGATAGCCAATACCGAAAAATACGTCAAAACTACCAAGTGTGACCAGCATAAGGTCAATATCAAGTTTATGACCAGCCAATTCAAGCTTACAACCCTTAAGGATGTGGGTTGCTTCAATTATTTGGCCATCAGCTACTTCTATGATGTACTTAGCTTCTAGCAGGGTTAGAGTTTCTTTTAGCAAATCACTAAGCTTCTTAGATATACAACTCCTATCAGCACCAGTGTCAAAAATGACAGAAGCAAAGTAATTGTTTAAAAGGAACTTACCGGTAACCACATTATGATCATATCTGGCTTCTCCGGATCCAAGCACGAAGGCTCGTCCCTTCTCACCGTTTCCGCCATTGTTGCCATTATTGTTACCGTGGTTGTTGTTGTTACCTTGGTTATGGTTATTGTTGCCATCACCCTCTTACTTCAGTTGAGGAAAATCCTTCCGAAAGTGTCCTTCCTTTCCACACTCAAGACAACCCTTTGTAGATCCCGATTGCTGGAAAGGATGTTTGGCTTGTAGTTCACCTCTACAGTCCTTGACAACATGACCCACCTTGCCACACCGCTGGCAACAATTTCTCTCACAAGCACCGAGATGGTGAAAATTACACTTGTTGCACTTAGGGTATCTCCTCATATAACCACTCTGGTTTTGTCCTGAAGAGGATGACCGGTTGAAACTCTTAGCAGACTTAAACCTACTATGTCGTTGATGGGGTTGGTTGGATTAAATCCTCGTCTCCTAATGTCACTGGATCATTTCATGAAGAAGGAAATTCGTTTACAGGATTGAATATGTTGGGGTATAATTCGAATTAGACCAAGGATTAGTCACCGGATAAGGCAATATGGTCAAATGAGATTTATTGTTGTAGCGTAAGGGATAACGTGTTAGCTTAGAAGGAATTCCACAATTTCCTGCTTACAAAGTTTGAGTCGGTGGGTTTACCATGAGGTTCTATTAAAGTTTCAATCGAGATTGTTTTCTGTGATCACGTTTAGATGAGTGTATTAATTCCAATAAGACTCTTACATGAGTGAGAATAACATTGATGGATTCCATTGATGATAATTCAATGTGTATGTATACATCTTCAACCTGATAGTCACGTCTATCAACTGTTGAACAGATTTAACGACACGGACTAGTCGTGGAGCGGGTTATGAGAATTTCTACAGATAGTGGAAACTTAAGTCTGTAAATCACATATTAGGATCATTTATCCACACACTAGGCTTCACAAGGATTTACATGCACCTCAAATTACTATTACGTGTGCACCCGTGATGATAATTTTCTTTGCATGCTCACCCTAGTTCTCCCTGTCCTGTGTCATAATGTCCTTTAGGTTGTATTTCCGAATACAGAGTATTGTCAGATGTGATAATTTATCGAAAAGATTAGTCATTAATCATAAGTTGATCAACTAAGACTCATATCAGGATGAGTAGTTAGGAATCATTTGATCCGAGTATTCACTCGAGTTGAAACACAATACAAAGTCCAATCCAACGGATTATAGATGAGAGCATGAAACAAACATGTACATAAAATGCGACTTTGAGAAATGAAACGAATTCATGAATACAAGTTACAGTGAGCAGCAAAGTAGTCGTCCTTTCAACTGAGTTAGGATAGGGTATGAATATGCGTTCTTAACTTTGTGGTCAATCTATTCTCAACAGAATAATGACCAAAGAAGCAAGCCATGGCTCGGAAAAGTGATAACATCTACGTGTTAATGGGTTCGGCAATAATGCGTGCAACGGTCTGCCTTCACTCGGCGTATTGTTGCTAGTGGGTACAGTAGGGACTCGCCTCCGACGATCCCAACTCCCAGAGAGATATGTGCTAGTGCTGAGTGTCGTCCATAAAATGGACCTGAGAAAGCCCACCATACCCAACGGGTGATGGTGATGTAAGTGAATCCTCTGAAGGCTCCGTCTCGTTGCCCTAGGACGGGAGTGGATGATATTCTGGTGATTCCCCAAGTGTCGCCACTGGGAATAATGATGTAATGCAAATGATGTGTCCCTTTCCAATTAAGGGTGATACGGATGGAGTTACATACCAATCTGTCACACCCCCAATTTCAACTAATGGAGTTTTACCGTTTGGGAAGTACAAACCAGGATCTCAGTCATTAGTTACATTGAACGACACTATATGGGACTCAAATTTAAATATTATAAAAGTTCAGAGTAAATACGGAAGCGTTCCCAGTTGGGGTCACATCTTTTTCGTGCACACTCTTAGTGTGTTCTGCATGCACACTCTCTTCTTCTTCTTCTTCTTCATGTCTTTGATTCAACGGAGGTCTACCTACTCGGCCAGTGTGACCGCCTCGGCGTCCCGTTCTTCCTCCACCAGCCATAGTTCCTAGTTTCCCTGATAGTTATAAACGGAATACATCAATGTCGTTCCTTCAGATCATAGTTTTAGAACAATACGAGCAAGGTCAATTATTAATTACAGTGACCGATTTGTGATTACTAATTTACATTGCTTTTCGGGTTCAAAACTTTTCAAATCGGTTGTGACATTGACATCTATTTGTTCTAAGTTAAGGTATCTATTCTTATCCAAGTGCATTAACTTTAGTACTTACTTACCATGCTGGCGTTGGCGTTGGTTACCCATACTGACATCCGTGCGTTGGTCCCATAATCATCTTGAGTCCAGACATTTAGGTAAGTCCGAATATCTCAAACTATTCCTCTGATACCAACTTGTAAGGCCCCTTTCTTGGGTAATCTCACTTGTTGGATTTACTTATAAACATAGTCATAAATACTGAACTTTAATTAAAAACATTCGAGAGTAGCGGAAGCAAACATCATTCGAATTCATAACATAACATAACATAACAGCGGAAGTCTTAACAATTAAAAACATAACATTGTCTTAACATATATAAAAGTGGGATGTCAGTCACTTGCCGGGTAACCATCACGCCATCGCACGACCCTTCCCTTCTTTACCTGAATTGTATACTAAAAGTCAGCTAACGCTGGTGAGTTCTAGTTTAAAAACAATCAGACATAGCATTTATCTTATCATTAAGTATTATATATTTATATATATGATATACGTGCATTTGCATATTCTTTGCTTTACTGTTCTCACATAACATTCAATCGAGTATATACATATGTACATACATACTTACTTTGCGGAGAACATTCATTGGTCATACACATATGGGTGATCAACCCGTCATAATTACTACGTGAGTCACAAAGACAAACGCCATGATAACTACCGTCGTAGTCCATTTCATAAACCGTTTGGCCCTAGAAACCGTACGTCATAACATAAATCCGTCCGGCAACCCTTGTCCGTCCGCCTAAAACCCGTCCTACCGTCGTAGTCCGTTCATTCGCCCGTCTGCCCGAAGGCATCCGTTTCCCACGCGGCTATCATGTATGCAACCGTTCTACATGTAATAAGGCATTTGCTTCGATCGTCCATTAGTGCCTTTTATACGTCCTAGCTGATGAAGGAACGTTTTTGTCCCGCTTGCAAAATAGCCACGTGGTCATCCGTCTACCGAAGTAGCCGTCATTCACAAAGCGTCCATAACATATACATATATTCATGTCAAGAAATATATATAATATAAAGCAAGATTTCCATTTATTTACGTTATGCCATTCTTTCATTCATTCTTTGTAAACATAAGTTTCGTTCTTGGTTCGTAATTACTTTAATATCTTTATGTATCTATCACGTATGGTCACATTGACATTCATAGTACTTTTTCATTTAGTGTATACACTTCAGCCCCAAAACATTTAAAATGATTTGCACATAACATAGAAGGGGCACATAGAACTCATCTGATGAGCTAGTCTCGTCCTGTCCTAACAGCGGTCCAATGAGTGCCACACACGATCTGGATTGGTTAATTACACATACATCAGACCTAATTTAAATTACACACTTTTACTTCAGCTGAACTAGGCGAACTAAAGGCTAAGTTCGCTACCTAAAGTCTAGGCGAACATAATCAGGCGAAAATAATCAGGCGAAGTTAATAAGCGAACATGCTAAGTTCGCATCTTTATGGCCATAAGCGAACTTCCTAGGCGAACTTGTCAAGCGAACTTGATAAGTTCGCCTCAACCTTGCCAGGCGAACTTGATAAGTTTGCCTGTCGAACAGTCTTCTTCCCCAACAAGTCCGAAATTCTTGCATGCTAACCTGATCATGCCAATCTTACAACTTTCTTTGTTCAAAACGTGCGGTTTTCATTTTAGATGCTAGTCCTAAGCTTATTTTCAAGTTTCATCCGTAAAAACGTCACCTATTTAGCTAAAACCCAAAAATCCCAAATTAAACAAAAACTCAGTTTAGGGTCGAATCGTTACCTGGATTGGGATTCTGATTCGAAAGTTTTGCTCACGAGCTCAGCAGTAACGTGCTCCTTCAATTTTGGGTCGATCCGTCAACTTTCTCTCTCTAGGCCAGAGCTCTCCTTTCCCTCTCTAACTTTGCAAATGGTGGAAGCTTGAGGCTATCTTGACCTTTATATACCTGGGTTTCCCTCGGCCCGTTGGAGTCGAGACCAAGCCCATTCATTTTCCTTTCATTTTTTTTGACGATTAAATATCGATCGCGTTGTTATTTATTTATTTACCATTTTTGGGATGTTACAGAATTATGCCACCGAGGCTTTTGTGAATATCTGATTATCGTAGCTGGAAAGTTCGGTTCGAACAGTTAGTATCTGAAACTGATGAAAGTTTTTGGACATCTATATTTAAAGGATATGTGCATCCTAGATATGACTATATGGGATATTATGATGTTCCTAAACCAGTGTCAGCTCTTACTAAAACAGGAAAAGCAGATGTTTGATAGAGAGATGAAGACGTAAAATACTTTAAAATTGTATTTACCAAAAGAAATCATTCATAGTCTCGGGAAGTGTCCAACTTTAAGAGATCTATGGGAAGAATTGAATAAAAAGGGTGAAGCAACTCCTTAAGCGTTTGTGGTCTTGATCAAAGAAGAATTAAAGAAGAAGAGTGACTCTGAAAGTAATTCGTCTGCTGATTTAAGTGATAGTGAGTGTACTAGATCGTGTGAAAGTACTTAGTCTACTGAGAGTGATATGATGACTGAAGTATGTTTCCAGACAGTTGAAGATGATCTGAGTGAATCAGAAATTGATACAGAGCCTGTCCTTGTTGATCAAAAGAGTGCAACTGATGATGACATTTTCATGCCTCCTGGTGCATCTTCTTTAGAAGTAAAAGCTGAGGTAGTTTCTAACTCTGACACTTTTTGTTCTAACTGTGTCTCAGTGAAGGATAAAATGTTGTGGGTTATGGATGACAACCTTAATATCATTTGTGATACACAGTAAATCAAAAATTAAAAGATAATGAGATTGTGTGTGTTGAAAGGTTAGAATTTTTGCTACAGATACAACTTTATGCACTAACAGACTCCCTCTTAGCTGTTGCAAACAATTCTATACAAAATACTGATAAATCATCAGTCACAAAAACGTGTCTCAGCATTATATACGAAGCCGATTTTGGAACATTGAAATGGTAATTTTCGTAAGTTTACTAATAATTTAGTCACCCAAAAGCCTATTCGTCGGAACAGGAATTATGAAAGAATCACATAACATGTATGGATTTAAGTAATTTTATTTTAGATGTAATAAAACTACAGGTTTGTGTGCTTGTTGAGGACGACTTGGTTTGATTTGCTTTAATTTGCTTGTGCTCTGTCAGCTAAGGTACGGATTCTGACCCCTCTCTTTTATAACATGTTTTGGTCGTTTCTCTTTTTCCTACACTTGATCATTCGAACTTATGTGTATCAGTTACTTGTTCGGTTGGTTGCATAACAATCGTATTGCGCTTTGAAAATTGTAGCATGCAGTATACCTTAAGTTTGTACTCATTATTGCATGTTCCATGGATTATATTCAGTTTAGACATATGCCTTTATGTTCAGTTATATGTTTGGTAGTCATACTACCCCTCAGACTTAGTACTCTGTTACTCGAGCATATCAGACACATCATTTGGGCATCAATGATGTGACACTTTTCGTGACAGTGTGTAATTAAAGGTTCACGGCGTCTCCATTTACACGTTTAGTACTTAGGGAGTACATTGGCCAATTATGGGGGAGGCGGATGGATCGATCCTAGTTCAGTTCAGTTTTGTTCAGTTCAGGGGGATGGAATAATGTGTGTTACGCCACGCACACCATCTCATTTGTTTCACAGCCTAGCTAGCTATGTACCCCTCAGTTTTAGTTTCTGCTCTGGGTACTCCTTTATGTTACACGACTTATTTTATTGACATCACTTGTTGTGTAAATCAGTTCAGTATTATATGTTTAGTATAATATTTCAGTATTTTATGTTCAGCATCAGATATCAGTATTATAAGTTCAGCATCGGATTTCAGTATTATATGTCCAGTATCATATTTCAGTATTGCACGTTTCGTTCAGTATCAATAATGCCTTTGAATCGCTTCTGTTTCATACCGTAGTTGCACTGCTATTGTTCTTTCCGTTACTAAGTAACTTTTGGCTCAGCCGTATTTCTTTTTGTTATGTTTTCTTGTTTCTACGATAGGTACTTAAGGAAATCTGGGAATTCAAGGGATATCATGAGGAGTGCAACTGGAGTCAAGACTATGTGTATTTTATTAATGAAATGATTAATCTCTAGGGTTCTTTCAAGTTATTTTTTGGTTGTTAAATTTCTAAACTCTGGACTTTGTTTCCTTAATATTATAAAATGGTTCGATTTGATATTTGTAATAGTGACATTTCAGCCCTTCCGGGTTGGGGTGTTACAATTATGGTATCAGAGCCAAGGCTCTTTCTTGTAGAAAATTTTAACCTTTTTAAACCTATGAGGTAATGGGTAGACGTTGGGTTAGGATTTCAACTTCCGGACAATCTTCATGCTCATCATTTTGTGATCTTCAGATCTGTGTGTTATAAGCCTTTCTATCGTTAATCATAAGCACTCATTTCGCTTGACGGATTTCTTGAATATATCGAGTTAAGTTAGTCTATCATCTTCATCGCTTCCGCTCTAGGATTCAAGAAGTGACCTTTATAGATAATGTTTTGACCCGGATCACGACTTCAATTAATCCCTCTATGCTCAATCCAGACTTTGCTGGCACATATGCCTTTGGACGAATTCCGCAAGAGCTTTGTATCTGAATAAATATGACGCTTGGTGTTAGTTAGTACCTTATCTATTTATTAGAATTTTGACATCTTTTAATAGTTCGTTTGTCATCACATCACTCTTTCCATGTAAACATAGCTCTATCTTTAAGATGCATGATGGGAGGACAATTAGGACACTATTGTAAGGTAAACTGACGATTACATTTGATCAACGTAATGGTGAATTTACAGGTACATATGTATGCTACTTAAATCCTATTATGTAGATTAATTTCCTTTTCAATGTGTTAAGAGTCTTATGATTCCATAGTAACACGTTTGACTAATCAATATTATCTTGTTCTTTTATGCATTGCAATACGTTATATTTTCTATGTTTCTAAAACTCCTTATTAGTATACGTTATGGACTCTTTAGATACATATCGATACGCATATTCATGTATCGCTAAGATGGTACCCCTCTATACACAACTACATTCAGGCAACTTGTTCTCCTCCATTGTAAGTAGGAGATTTTACAATCATTTCGCATTTATAGAGATTTTTCGATCCGAATTGAATTAAATCTATGGTCCCTAAAATGTATCTATTTCCTATGCAAGTGAGCAATTTTGATGTTATCCGGTTTGGATTAGTTATCTCGACATCATCGTACGATCGAATATCATACCTGTCGAATTATCATTTGAAATCTTCAATGTAACAGAAATTATGTATTAGGGACTTAGCCTCATGAACCTTTGACAGTCATCTCCGTACTAAAGGCTCAAGTATTTTTATCGAGCGATCTGCTGGACTTTTTTTAGCTTTTGTGAAAGTTTTCCATTCCGATGAGCCTAATGTATGTGATCATCCGGTTGTATTTGAGGTACTAGATGTTTTCCTAAGGAGTTACTAGAATTAGACTTTGTTAGATCAAACGTCTATCCTTAGGGGGCGCTGGTCTTATTCGTAAATAAGAAAGATAGTTGTATGAGACTCTATATTGACTATCAAGAGTTGAATGGAATCAATATCCAAAATTGTTATTCTTTACCTCGTAGTGACGATCTTTTCGATTGGCTTCAAGGCGCAAAATGTTTTTTTAAGATTAATCTGAGGTTTAGATATCATCAGTTAAAGATTAAAGTTTCTAGTATTTCTAAATTAAGTTTCCGTACTCGGTATGGTCACTACGAATTCTTGGTTATGCCGTTCGGTAAACTAATGCCCTGCCTGTTTTCATGGACCAAATAAGCCTAGTTTTCCGCAAGGTTATTGATAAGTTCGTCATTGTTTTTGTTGATGGTACTCTTGTATATTCTAAGAGCAAGGACGAACATGAGGACCATCTTAGTATCGTACTCGATACATTGCATTAATAGAAGCTTTATGTTAAGTTTTCAAAGTGCGAGTTTTGGCTAGGTCAAGTAGCCTCTTTAGGTCATGCTGTTTCTTCATATGGCATTATGATTGACCCAGCTAAGACCGAGGCCATCACTAAATGGCCTAGACCTACCTCAGCTACAGAGGTTCGAAGTTTCTTGGTCTTGTCGGGTATTTATCACAGATTTGTTAAAGGGTTCTCAGTTATCGCTTTACCCATCACAGAATTATTGAGGAAAGGGGTGAGGTTCACTTGGAATGATGATCATGAGAAAAGTTTTGAGGAGTTAAAGAAGAGATTAGTGTCTGTCTTAATTCTCACACTTCCATCTGGTACGGGTGGATACCACATTTACAGCGACACTTTTAAGAAAAGACTCGGATGTGTGTTGGTGCAGCATGGTAAGGTCATCGCATATGCCTCCCGACAGCTGAAACCTTACGAGGTTAATTATTTGACACGTGACTTGGAACTCGCTGCAGTTATTTTTATTTTTTTATTATTATTATTATTATTATTATTATTATTTTTTGCGTTAAATATTTGGCGGCACTACCTTTATGGAGAGACTTGTGACGTCTTTACCTATCACAAGAGTTTGAAGTATATCTTCATCCGGAAAGAGTTGAACATGAGATAAAGGCGATGGTTAGAACTTTTAAAAAACTAGAATTCCGAGTAGATGGACATGGAGTAGTTTGGTGTGGCAAACGTTTATGTGTACCTAATGATTCCACTCTTCTTGAATTGTTATTGGTCGAGGCACACATTTCACCGTTTTTCTATCCATCCGGGATCTATAAAGATGTATCGGGATCTTCGTCAGCATTTTGGTGGAACGGGATGTGGCAAAGTATGTTAGTAGATGTCTTACATGTCAACAAGTTAAGATTTAGCATCAGAGAACTAATGGGTTGCTTCAACCAATGGATATCTAGGTATATAGAAATGGGATGCTATCTCCATGGATTTATGGACATGATTACTGAGAATGTTAAAATAGAATGACGCTATATGGGTTGTGGTCGACAGAAAGTTAAAGAGAGCTCAGAGTAGATAGCAAAGCAATACAGACTGAGACCTCCGAGCTTTGGAATGTCACGCTGGTGTTCAGGTATTTCTGAGAGTTACACCCCGTAGAGGTGTATATCATTTTGGTATTAAAAAGGAGCTTAGCCCTAGATTCATCGGGCCGTTTGAAATTCCGAAATGAGTAGGAGAAGTTTCGTACCGTTCGGATTTACCACCTCAGTTGTCACATGTGCATAACGTCTTCCACTTATCTCTTTTAAGATGGTGCAACTATCATTCTATTCACGTTGTTAACTATCCGTTCCATTTGATTCGTGAAGATTTATCTTTTGACGTAGAACCCGAGACTATTTTGACCGTCAAGAATGAAATCTTGTAGAAGAATTTTTCTAGAACGTGAAGCTAAATGGGAGATGCAGGACACTATTCGTGCCCATTATCTAATCTGTTTGAGTTTTAGAATTTCGTATTTTTGTTCATTTTTAGTTATATGCTTTTCCATTATTAGACTAATTATCAGTTACATGTTCCGTTTATCACATAAGTTATCAATTTCCGTTTCAGTACCAGAAAAATTATTATTTATACTTTTTAGTTTTTAAGTTTTTATCACTCCGTATATTTTATGTTTAAAGTGATGTTACGTATTCGTTCTGTCATAAGTTCCGTTGGTTATCCGTTTCAGTTAATTTTAATCACCATGAAGTTGTGTTTTAAGTATATCTCTAATTTTGAAGATTGAAGCTCTGTTCATATCCATTTCATTAGGATGTTTTGTTACTTACCGGCACTTAGCAAATTTCGAGGTCGAAATTTATTTTAAGGGAGGTAGAGTTGTAACACTATGAAAAAAAAATATATATATATATATAATATTAAATATTTTTCTACAAAGCAATAAATAAAGCAATTCTAAAGAAAAAAATAATTATAATAAAATTGAAACGCAGGTGGTCAAATTGTTTTATACACATGCGACCCATGGCCAAGTTGGATCCGATTTCGACCCAGTGACTTTCCTTTTCTCCCTCAATTAACTCAACAAACTACCGAGATGTATGGGATTATGATACCTCTTTCCTCACATATCGCAACCTGCTGTTTTTTATTATATACCTTGAAATCCTTTAATTCCCCTCACAAAACCCAATCAACTCATTCTCTTGTGTTCGTCTCGAGCTGCTGTCGATAAAGTGGATATTACTGTGAACCACCATCCGTAACCATCCACTAGATCAGCCCCTACATCTGACGATCATCGCTGTTGTACTGATGTATGAAGTCTTCTAGAACACATACAAGTCGTTCAACTATCAGACGCTTTCCGTTAGTCTTGATCGGTTTTGATTCTGTTAAAACAGGTAACAAACGAGAAATCTGTTCTCTATTTACATAAATACTCATGTATATATCTTTTAAATCATTCGATTATAGCGTTCATAGCTTCTTTATTTTACTTCGGCAACCGACACAGCCTCCATCAACCATCCGCTGCCACCGCTATCTCACTCACGGATTTGGTTCTTCTAGGCTATTGAGGTAGTATTTCTGATCTTTGTTTGTATTTTCTTCGCTTGAAGATGGCCCTTGAACTCAGAATCATTTCCGCGATTGAAGACTGTAGGATAATTTTAAGGAAAATAACATAACATGAATTATATAAAAACTACTAAATTTCTGTATGGTCGTTTCTGTTTCCTTCGGTTGGAGTTCGTGACTAGTAGCACATCAACAAAAAGTTTGGGTTTTCAATCTGGTCTGGAACTATGAATATGTCATGTGTGGGTTGATGCGTGGATGCAGGTGTGTGTGTTTGTGATCGTGATCATATATATGTGTGTGTGCATGAGTTAGTGTGTGTCATCAGGTGTGTTTGTGAGTTTATATATGTGTGTGTGCATGCTCGATATGTGTGTGTATAGATGAATGCTAATTGCTCCATGGTTTCAATGTTCAAACAGAGGTATGTAGTATACACACATATGCCATGATGGTAATTAACTTAATAAGTCGAGGTTATGTTTTCAAATCATATAACTGACCAAATTTGTATGTATCACCTAATGTGGAACTTAGATTTTTTTATTTGAAATAATCGAATTAGATGGTATATAATAAGTTCACCCTTATGTGAAATTAGAATAAATGATATATATATCATAGAAATGACTGAATGACCTGTTATTATAAATTACAGTAACCTAAATATTAATTAGCCTTTGTGATTCCCTCTCGATCTGCTGATATTCAAGGATAATGTCTTCAATCACTTTCTGAATTGGCGGAAAGAATCTAGAAATCCAAGTCACACCGAAATGATCAAATCAAAGATAAACGAAAAGGATAGAATCAATCACACAAGATGCACACAATCATGATAATCATCTTCATTAATCCAGCAATGTAATCACAAAGTAACAATAAAAACACACAGAAATTCTCTCTGATAGATTTGAAATCAAACAATACAAAATGAGAATAGTTACATGAAATACAAAAGACATGACTATTTATACCCAAGAGTTTCGATCGAAATCTTCTGATCGAAAAGTGTTTTCAACCGAAAACACTTTCCGACTGAAAACTTAAAGTTTTCGACCGAAAACTCTAAAGTTATACAAATTTAAGCCTAATTGATTTCTATGGACTACTAGGTTCCAACAATCTCCCCCTAGTCCACTGAACATGTAACACCTAGGCGAATCCCACATCGGCCGTGCACAAGAGAGATTCTTGGTTCATAAGGAATGCCCTGCCTCTTAAATCAACAACGCGTTTTGGGGCTTAATGTAGTGGATGAGAGGAGAACTCCACAGTTAAGCGTGCTCAGGTGGGAGTAATCCAGAGATGGGTGACCCCCTGGGAAGTTTTCACCTGGGCAACCAAAAACAAATCCGTGAGCTCTTAGTGGGCAAAGCGGACAATATTGTTGGTACGAGGGGCCGGATGTTACAGAACATCAATTCTTCACATGTTGTCTTTTGCAGGCTTGGTTTTGGCTTTAACATTCGGCTTCTTAGCATCCAGAGCAGCAAGTCTCTTCTTGATCACTTCAACTTCATGTCGTCTTGACAAACATCGAGCCACGACTCTCATATACAACTTTAATCTTCGTGCTCATATCACACCTGATAGGATTCTTGTACAAAGTCTTCAGATCTTCATCAGAGAAACTAAACAAGTCAACTGGATCAAAGACTCTGAATTCTGGTGACTGAATTCTACACTATCACAGCTTCATGTGTTTTGCTGTCATACATCCACTTTTTAAAGCTTTTGATACACTTCTTTTTTCTTGCTGGAATGTATACAGTAGAAACTGTATCTGTTGGCTTCATTATATACATGAATCTTCTTTTATCATTCTTGTCTCTTCTCTTCAACTGTCAGCATTCAGGTACTTGTGGCTTGAAATTCTCAAACTTGTCTTTACTACATTCTTTCTTCAAATACTCTTCAAAATTAGCAGCAAATGTATTATTTGATGGATTGATCATCTTCAAGTGACTTAGCTCTCTAATTTCCCAGTATGGCAATGTATTTAACTTTGAGCTTCTATCAAAATACTGGATATTCCCGTCACCTCTTTTAATCACATACATCTTCTTAACATCATCATACATCCAAGCCAAAATTTCTCCAGTCAACGCTTGTTCTGGACTCTTGATTGTGTGTGTAAGCCTTTCAACAATGGATGGCTTTTCAATCAATGTCCACCAAGAGCTTTTGTCTATCTTTGTAGCTTTTGACTTTTCAACTTGTGGTTCAACATCTTTAGGAACTGTAAATGGTTCTCGTTCATCAACCAGTTTATCCATCTTCCCAATTACCGAGCCATCTTCTTCTACATAGGTTTGCTGTTGTTCATACTCATATTTCTTATATTCAATGTTGGTCTGATTATCTTGTTCAGTATCTTCAGTCGTTCTGTCATTTCCACCAACACCTCCAGCACCACCACTGTTGTTATCATCATCTGAAGAATTATCATCATCTCTCCTTTCACCAGTAATCACCACTTCTTCATTACCTTCTTCTTCTTCTTCTTCTTCTTCTTCCTTCTCTGTTTCTTCTTGATTTTAATCAGTTCTATCCAAACCTTCACCTTCGTCATTAAGAAGCATATCAACATCAAATAAAGTGTTGTCTTCATACATAGTTGCTTCAAAGACTGGAGTTTGAATTTGTTTACTTGTAGAAGGAATTGGTTTCGTGACTACCGGACTATGTACATCTTCAATATTTTCTTCTTGATTAGTAACAATTGGAGTACCAATTTGAGCTATCAAATCTTGAATAATCCTATGAAGTTGATCAATTTGCTGCTGTTTTTGTGCAATTAAACCCTTCTGTTTTGTAAGGCCCCAAACCCGGGAGGCCTCACTTGTTGGATTTACTCATTCACAAACAGTTCTTAAACTTGAATATCAAAATAACGCAGCGAAAAATTTCATTAAAACATAATCATAATATTGTTCAACATGCCGAAGCGTAACATAGTCTAATACATAAAATAACATAAGCTAATCATAACGGGATGCCAGTCTTCACATCATCCGGGTAACTCATCAAGCCGCCCAGCATCACCGTCCATCATCATAACCTGTTGGTGAGTTCTAGCTTTTCATAAAACCTTAACTTCAAATATTTGCCAAAAACATATCATTTAACTTCATTAATAAAAGTGTACTAAAACATGCAATAACATAACATAACATCATAAACATAAGTCAACGAACATATCGAATCTGCGCCTTCTCGTAACCGTCAAATCCAAATGTCACATACTGGCGGAATAACCTAAAGATCACCACCACTAGGCCCATCAACATCGTACTGTCCTTCGGGTGAAGAAATCCTAGGGCCCGATACTTCGGTCATTCAACACCAAACTTCAAGCACGGCATCACAAGGATGACATGTACCAAACTTTAAGCACGGCATCACAAGGATGACACGTACCAAACTTCAAGCACTGCACCCTGTAAGGCACAAGTACCAAACTCCAAGCACGACTACCCCGTAAGGTAAACCGTACCAACTTCAAGGATCACGATAATCCCCTTGGTGACCGTCATCACCCCAGTAGTACAACAGTTGGCTAGCCACAAAGGCCCCTAAAAGGTAAAGGCCCATAACATACTTCCCATACCCATAACCTTTATTCCCTAAGGAATAATGGCAGATTTGTTCGTTTGTGAATTTCGTAAACATTCACTTCTTTTACTTCAAAACTTCAGTTAAATCATTCATACGTTTTATTAAAAATCATTCATTCATTCGTAAACTTCTTTTGGCAAAATATTTCATAAACACTTCTTTCATAACCATTCCTTCCAAAACATCATTCATAAACATCATTTTATAAAACGTCACATACATCATTCATAAACATCGTTTTATAAAACAGTCACATCGTCACGTATGCACACTAGCCTAAAAATATTATTTAAAATATTTAAAAGAGGGCTTCTAGAACTCACTTGATAAGCTAATCTAGGTTGTCCTAAACAAAGGTCCAACAACGTCACTTCCGATCTGAATTGATTAGTTAAATACACATCAGACCAATCCCGACTCTAACGGTTTAACCATTCTGAATTAGGCGAACATACTGACTTTACTAACCAGCATGATGCCTACGCACTTAGCAAGTGCGCATGGCCTTGTTCTTGCGTTCTTAATAAGTGCGCAGACTTCGCTTCATGCGTACTTGATAAGTACGCAGGCTTTGTTTCGTGCGTACTTGATAAGTATGCAGGACCTGCTTCTTGCATACTTGATAAGTACGCAGGACCTTCTTCTTGCGTACTTGATAAGTACGCAGGAAGTACGCAGGACATTTTTCTTGCGTACTTGATAAGTACGCAGTGCCTTCTTCCCCGCATAAAAACCCTAACTTTTTGCATGCAGATCTGATCACGTCAAGATCCTGACTTTTTGTTCAAAACGTTCGTTTTTCCTTCTAGATGCTAGATCTATGTTCATTTTCAAGTTTTATGCGTAAAAGCGTTACCTTTTCATCCTAAACCCGAAAACCCCAAAAACGAACAAAAACTCAGATCTAGGCAAGATCGTTACCTGTATCGATCTTCTGATTCGGAGGTTCTTCTCACGAGCTATGGAGCAACACTTTGCTGGAATCTCGGGCTGATCCGTCTATTTTCTCTTTCTTCGGTTTCTCTCTCTAGAACTTGTAAAATGAGAGAAGAGAGAAGGGATAGGGTATTTATAGGGGTAGACTACCCTTGAGCCCATATGCGTGCAAGCCCATAGCCGGCCCATTCCACTCTCGTTTATTCCGTTCGTCTCGTGTTTAACCCGTTTCCATTTATTGTCGTCTGTTATTTTCGGGATGTTACAAGTCTACCCCCATTACAATAGGTTTCGTCCCCGAAACCTATCTTAAGTCAAATAGTTGAGGGTACGACTCCCTCATTTCCGTCTCCGTTTCACAAGTAGATTCCGATCCCTTTCGGTGCTTCCATTGGACTTTAACCAATTGAATAATCTTATTACGCAAACGCTTCTCCTTTCTGTCTAAGATGGCCACGGGTTCTTCGATGTAGTTAAGGCTGTTGTCGACCTCGATGTCAGTAAGTGGTACGTGAGCCGATTCATCCGCCAAACACTTTCGCAAGTGTGATACATGGAAGGTAGGATGAATCCGACTTAACTCATCAGGCAACTCTAACCGATAAGCGACTTCACCAACCCGTGCCATTATCATGAATGGCCCGACAAACCTCGGACTTAACTGTCCTCTCTTTCTGAATCATATGATTCCCTTCCTGGGTGACACTTTCAACATTACTTTGTCCCACCATCAAACTCAATAGGCTTTCGTCGTTTATCCGCATAGGATTTCTGATGATTTTGTGTGGCCTTCATTCGTGCTTTGATTTGATCAAACCTTTTCGACGTTTCTCTTATGACTTCAAGACTTCCTAATTCCTTCTGTCCAATCTCACCCCAACAAACCGGGGTCCTGCATCTTCTCCCATAAAACATTTCGAAAGGCGGCATGCCTGATGTCGTGTGATGACTATTGTTGTAGGAGAATTCGGTTAACGGCAGATGACTGTCCCAACTGCCACCGAAGTCGATAATACAAGCACGAAGCATATCCTCCAACATTTGAATGGTCCTTTCGGACTGACCATCCGTTTGCGGGTGGTATGCCGTGCTGATATTAAGCCTCGTGCCCATCGCCTCGTGAAATCTTTTCCAGAACCTCGATGTGAATCGTGTGTCCCGGTCAGATACGATCGTCAAAGGCATCCCATGCAGTGAGCACTTTTCGTTAAACGGTCCACAATTACCCAAATGGTGTCATGACCTTTAGCTGTGTGAGGTAGCTTGGTTATGAAGTCCATGGTAATGTGTTCCCACTTCCATTCCGGTATATCAAGTGGTTGAATCTTTCCATACGGTTTCTGGTGTTCAGCCATTACTTGTGAGCAAGTCAAGCACTTGCTTACATACTTTGTCACCTCATGTTTCATTCCAGGCCACCAGTATTACTTTCTCAGATTTTGGTACATTTTGTTGGTACCGGGATGGATAGAGTAACGAGACATATGAGCCTCATCCAAGATTTTGGTCCTAAGCTTTCCACCCATAGGTATCCATACCCGTCCAAAACGTGTCATAACACCAAGGGTGTTATATTCTAACTTGTCCTATTGGCCAACCATTCTTTCCTTCTTCATGTTTTCTTCCTTAAGTGCTTCATCTTGAGCTCTTTCAATTTCCCTCATCACATCTGATGTTACCACCAACTGGCAAGCTTTCACTCTAATAGGAGCATGCACATCTTTAGGCTTAGAGCGTCAGCCACCATGTTTGCCTTTCCAGGATGGTATATGATTTCACAGTCATAATCTTTCAGGAGTTCCAACCAACGTCTCTGCCTCATATTAAGCTCTCTTTGTTCAAAGAAGTACTTCAAACTTTTGTGGTCGGAGTAAATAGTAAACTTTACCCCGTAGAGGTAGTGCCTCCAGATTTTCAATGCAAATACGACAGCAGCAAGTTCCAAATCATGAGTCGGATAGTTGACTTCGTGAACTTTCAACTGCCGCGACGCATATGCAATCACTCTCCCGCGTTGCATCAACACATGTAACATCCCAAAAATAGTAAATAAATAAATAATAACGCGATCGAGATTTAATCGTAATATATGAAAGGAAAATGGATGGGCTTGGGCTCGGCTCCAACGGGCCGAGGGAAGCCCAGGTATATAAGGGCCAAGACGGCCTTAAACTTGCAAACTTTCACCATTTGCAAAGTTAGAGAGAGAAAGGAGAGCTCAGGCCTAGAGAGAGAAAGTTGACGTATCGACCCAGAATTGAAAGAGCACGTTACTACTGAGCTTGTGAGCAAAACCTCTGAATCCGAATCCCAATCCAGGTAACGATTCGACCCTAAACTGAGTTTTTGTTTAATTTGAGATTTTCGGGTTTTAGCTAAATAGGTGACATTTTTACGGATGAAACTTGAAAATAAGCTTAGGACTAACATCTAGAATGAAAACCGCACTTTTTGAACAAAGAAAGTTGTAAGATTGACACGATCAGATCCGCATGCGAAAGTTAGGATTTTTGCGGGGAAGCAGGTCCTGCATACTTATCAAGTACGCAAGAAGCAGATCCTACGTACTTATCAAGTACGCAAGAAGAATGTTCTGCGTATTTATCAAGTACGCAAGAACAAGGCCCTACGCACTTGCTAAGTGCGCAAGCAACAGGCCGGTTAGTAAAGTCAGTATAGTCGCCTAATTCAAATCGGTTTAACCGTTAAAGTCGGGATTAGGTCTGATGTATGTGTAATTAATCAATCCAGATCGTGTGTGGCACTCATTGGACCGCTGTAAGGACTAGACGAGACTAGCTCATCAGGTGAGTTCTATGTGCCCCCTCTATGTTATGTGCAAACCTTATTAAATATTTTGGGGCTGAAGTGTATACGCTAAATGAATAAATGTTATAAATGCCAATGTGATCAAACGTGATATATACATATACGTATCAAATAAAATGATGAACAAAGAATGAAACGTATGATTATAAAGAATGAATGAAAGAATGACATAATGTGAATGAAAGAAATCTTGCTTTATATTTTATATATTGCATGTTATGAATGTATGTAAACGTTATGGACGCTTCGATGACAACGGCTACTTCGGTAGACGGACGACCACGTGACTATTTTGTAACCGGGACAAAAACGTTCCTTCATAAGCTAGGACGTATAAAAGGCACTCATGGAGGGTCGAAGCAAATGCCTTATTACATGTAGAACGGTTTCATACATAATTGCCGCATGGGAAACGGATGCCTTTGGGCAGACGGGCGAATGAACGGACTACGACGGTAGGATGGGTTTAGGCGGACGGACAAAGGTTGCCGGATGGATTTATGTTATGACGGACGGTTTCTAGGGCCGGACGGTTTATGAAAAGGACTACGACGGTAGTTCTCACGGCGTTTGTCTTTGTGACTCACGCGACAATTATGACGGGTTGATCACCCATATGTGTATGACCAATGAATGTTCTCCCCAAAGTAAGTGTGTATGTACATATGTATATACTCAGTATGAATGTTATGTGTGAACAGTAAAACAAAGAATATGCAAAAGCATGTATATTATATATATATATATATATATATAATATTTAACGATAAGATAAATGTTATGCCTGATTGTTTTTAAACTAGAACTCACCAGCGTTAGCTGACTTTTAGTATACATTTCAGGTAAAGAAAGGAAGGGTCGTGCGAAGGCATGATGGTTACCCGGCACGAGACTGACATCCCACTTTTATATATGCTAAGACAATGTTATGTTTTTAATTGTTAAGACTTCAGCTGTTATGTTATGTTATGTTATGTTATGTATTCGAATGATGTTTGCTTTTGCTACTCTTGAATGCTTGTAAATTAAATTCAGCATTATGACTATGTTTATGAGTAAATCCAACAAGTGAGGTTACCCAGGAAAGGGGCTTTACAAGTTGGTATCAGAGCAATAGTTTGAGAGATTCAGACATCCCTAAATGTCTGGACTCAAGCTGATTATGGGACCAATGCACGGATGTCAGTATGGGTAACCAACGCCAACACGGTAAGTAAGTACTAAAGTTAATTCACTTGGATAAGAATAGATACCTTAACTTAGAACAAATAGATGTCAATGTCACAACCGATTTGAAGAGTTTTGAACCCGAAAAGCAATGTAAATTAGTAATCACAAACCGGTTACTGTAATTAAAAATTTACCTTGCTCGTACTGTTCTAAAACTATGATCTGAAGGAATGGCATTGATGTGTTCCCTTTATAACAATCAGGAAACTAGGAACTATGGCTGGTGGAGGAAGAACAGGACGCCGAGGCGGTCGCACTGGCCGAGTCGGTAGACCTTCATTGAATCAAAGACATGAAGAGGAAGAGAGTGTGCACGCAGAACACACTGAAAGTGTGCACGAAATATATGTGACCCCAACTGGGAACAACAATCAAAGGAACCCGAGGTCAGGGATGCTATTGCCCGTGAAGTTGTACTCACTCTGAAGAAAGTATTGCCTGATCTACTATCCGAGGCACTAAAGAAAAGTAGAGAGGAGGATGAAGGAGACCATGAAGAGAAAGTGTATGACAGTGATGGGGATGAAGTAAAGGTGGGATCAAGCAATCGTGGGTGTACTTACAAAGGTTTCAATGACGGAGACCCACCCAAGTTCGATGGGAACAAGAATTCAGTGGCTACGTTTGAATGGATTGAGAGGATGAATGCTGTAACCAACATCAACGAGTGTCGACCGAACCAGGCTGTTAATTATATTGCTCATTCTTTCACCAATGAGGCACTAAGTTGGTGGAGGAACATTCAGAGGACAAAGTCGCCAAACGCTCTTGCCAGAATGACATGGGAAGACCTGAAGAAGCTGATAATCCAAAAGTTCTATCCCCAGAACGAAATTGATAGAGTGGAAAATGAATTCCTAAACTTTAAGGCTGGCAGCAAGACGCACCGCCAGTATACTTCTAGGTTCAATGAGCTAGCTCAACTGGTACCCCACCTGGTGGAGACAGAAGAACGAATGATTAAGTACTATGTGAATGGCCTACCTCAAAGGGTCCGTGTTCATGTAAAAGCTAATCTACCATCGACCTTCGAATCGGTAGTCAACCTGTCTGGAATCGTCTATGACGATTATGCTTACGAGGACACAGCTCTTGAAGCTCCGAAACGGAAATGGGAGAACTCTTTCAAAGGAAAGGGAAACTACACCGCTGAGGTGAAGAAGCCTAGGGCTTGTAATACTCAGGAAATTCCGACTTCTATTTTAACAATTTCGGCGTTTGTACCCCTCTATTTTAAATGCCTTACATTAATAATATTATCTTAATTATCCTCATACATACATACATTGGGTGTACCTATTCAAATTCAATACCAAGTTATTTGGAATCGTAAATGTTTTATCCTATTAAATGCATATATATACACTAAGTTATTTTCTAAACTTATATTCATATATATATATATATATATATATATATGTATGTATATAATGATGTGAATACAAATGTTATAAACCCTATAGGTAGGTTTGAGGATTTATAAAAGTTAAGATATATGAATTACAAAATAAATAAGTTTTATATAAATAAAACCATCCTTATTTTACAAAGGCTATAATTTTGTAGTTATAACATTTAGTTATCCTAGATTTGTAACAACTTGGTGACTTTTTATGTTTTAATAAAGTCTAGGGCTTAAATGGAAAATCCTGAAACTTAATTTCCAACGAAAAAAAAAACAAAGTAATTGCATGAAATAATAAAGGACCGAAACAGCAGGGGCCAAAGTGCAAATTCACACCATTCTTCCCCAATTCGCCAATTTTGACTTTGCGGAGTCAAACCAAACGAAATTGAAATTTCAATCGATCGGGTTAACTCGTTTTAACTACAATTGATGTTACTACATCAATGTGCGACCGTTCCCTTATAGTTTAACGATACAATTAGTTCGAATCAATGATGTATTTACGAGTTCGATCCCATAACCGTCCCTAATCAAGTCCGTCATCAATTCGCACATTAAACCCAAAATTGGACTATAAAATCGAACCCACATCTTCACTACAAACTCCACGAACTTCCTACGCTTCTGTTAGCATCGCATTTCCCCTATAGAGCTCCGGCGAACTCGAGGATTTCCGAAGTCGACTCCCTAGTCGTTCTCCCTCGTTTCGTAACCATTCGAGGTAAAATTTATGCCATTAGATTCGTTTCAAGTTTCCGATCAAAAGCCCTATGGTTTACTGACCAATCGCTTCGAAATCGGGACGAATGGGGTGGCTAGGGTTCGGGTTTCGAAATTTGGGGAAGAAGACGCATGCGGGTTAGGAGATATATACGGACCGCGTCTGGTTTAAACCAAGGCATACGCCTAGGTCTACTGGTCCGGAGTTGGTGTGTCTGGTTGGCTCCCAGCAGACCCAGGTACGAGTCCCGTGGTCTGCAATTTTTTTTTAGTGATTTTAAACCGAATTTCAACCTCATTTTTCTTATAAAAATTGTTTTATAAAACTCCCGAGACTCGAAATATTTTTTATGAACCAAATTATTAATCTTAAATAATTATTTAATAGTTTTAGAGAATTAAAAACTAATTAAGAAACTATATAATCGTTTTAATTAAAAACATTTATTAACTACTTTTAATACACAATTATTTAGTATAATCTATGCTCTTTTATTGTCCATTTAACTAATTAATTAATTTAAAACGTATAAACTTTTAATCTAAATACGTATATATTCAAGTAAATATTATTTAAATACTTATTCATTATTTTGTAATCAAAATAAATATTCATATATATATATATATATATATATATATATATATAAACTTGTATTCAACCCTTTATTAATGATCATATTATTTTCGTTATTAAACAAACATATTATTTCCTTATTAATAAACACATTATTCACAACAAATAGATACATACTCATTCAACCTAGTTCAACCTTTACTACCTAAATCTTTGAAGCACATCATTGATACATATATAAATGCAAACATAGGTTAACCTTGTGGTTAGCTAAACAACTTGTGCAACTTCACATACTTGTGATTTCAAGCTACCGAACCAATGTGAGTTTACATAGCCCTTTTTTACTATTTTTACTTTTGGGGTGAAACATGATTACAAATACATTTACATACACAATTCAATACCCTGTGTTCATATGCTATGGTCTTTATGCTTATGTCTTAAACTACTTGGTGGCCATTACATGTGTTCATGTCAGTACAATCATTAACTTGTGTGGCAAGCCTAAGGTAGTACCTTTTATGATCATTTATACGGGAATCTGATACATTACTTAACACGAACCTTGGCGGGTTAGTGTTACATTTAGAACTTCACGCAATCCGGGGGATTGTGCATACATATAACATGGCTTGATTGTACGTTTGGAACCCTGTGTGTTTTCACATATGTGCTTTAGACATGCTTTGAACATATTGAATTGTAATCTATACTAACTCTTTTGGTGTCAAAACCTATGTTTCTCACCAACTACTTGTAGTTGACAGTTACTTACATGTTTCAGGTGCACCTGTTTGAGGCTACTTGCTCACCTAGGATTTGGACCTAGTTTAATTTAAATTATGTTTTGAACGTTTCATTTTCCTCTGTAACGGATGCTTTTAATTTGAATAATAAATATTATCATATTTAATAGATGATCATGTGCTTATGAACAACCGCGTCAGCCCCGGCGTATAATCCGTCGCCGGCCGGGGTGTGACAGATTGGTATCAGAGCCATGGTTATAGGGAATTAGGTTATAAGACACATGACCTAGACTATAACCTAGGAGTCCCAAACATGAGTTTAACTCGTGTCTCTTATTAGGAACTCCACTCTATCTTAACTATGCATGCTTACCTACATCTATCTATTTTTGATTATCTGATTTATGAACTACAACATTCAAGAGTCTACATGAAACTATTTGGAACTACTTGAACTACATGAAACTTACACCGGGACTTAAGAGTCTAATCCGAATGAAACTCTCGTCAAAGGTATGTAAGTTCTAACTAATGAATGAGAACTTGTGCAATCCGGAAGGGTGGATGCCTGTATTCTAGGAGTTCTGTCTAGGAAAGCATTTCGTATAAATCCAAATCAACCGATGGACCAGTTATGCTTTCCTGGGAATTCTTGGGATGAGTGTCCACTTATAGGCTAACGCATGACTTCTCAAACATTAGAAAGACTTAAAGTACCTTGATAAGTCAATGTGCCCATTAGGGTACCACCTATGTTTCACCTAACATCTCATGATTAAATTGCAAACTCTTATACATGATTCACATCTTATGAACTTTCTATTCACCCATTTGTAGAATGCCTCCCCGTCATGAGCGTAGGAACAACCTCACCGATAGGATCATCCAGCAATTGGCTACGATCCTACCAACTATGGTCAACCAACTGAACCAGAATGCTGCACCAAGGAATCCCACGTGTACATTCAAACACTACAACTCCTGCAACCCCACCAAGTTCTACGGGAATGAAGGAGCCACTGGACTCCTCCAATGGTTTGAAAGCATTGAGGGAACCTTCATCAATGCTGACTGTCCTGAGGATCTGAAAGTTCGTTATGCTACTAGTGTCTTCCAGAAGAGGGCACTAACATGGTGGAATGGAGAAAAACGTAACCGCGGGATAGAGGTTGCACTAGCCTTGCCTTGGGCCGATGTAAAAGCACTCATGACAGATGAGTTTTGCCCCCGTAATGAGGTCAAGAAACTGGAAGCTGAATTCTGGGATCTCAAACAAGACAGTGGTGAAAGCCTTACCTACACCACCCGCTTTCATGAGCTTAGCCTCTTGGTGCCCCACATGGTCACTCCTCTCTCCCGAGCCATCGAGAAATACATCAACGGTCTGCCCATGCAGATTCAGGATACCGTGTTGGGTAGTAACCTAGCCACTCTTGAAGAGGCTATCCGTTTAGCTGCCACACTATCAGATAACCACGTTAAGGCAGGGACTTTGTTAAAGAAGGGTGCTAAGAAAGTCATTGAAAAACCCACCACTGAACCCACCAAGGAAACCAAAGTTGAGTCCTCCTTCAATGGAAAAAAGAGGAAAGGCAGGAACTTCGCCATCATCACTCCTGATGCTCCTCTAGCCCAAGTGGCACCTACTGCCTTCAACCCCAACAAGAAGCCGTATGTGGAAACCCTACCAATGTGCAACACTTGCAAATTTCATCACACTGCGAACGTCCCATGTCATTTATGTACCACTTATGGGCATTATGGACACTGGGCTAACACCTGCCGTGCCCCATCGGCTAACCAAATCTACCAACCTGCTATCCCTGTTCCTGCTGCTATCGCCCAGGGTCGTGCTTGTTACTAGTGTGGTGACCCAAATCATTTCAGGAACCGTTGCCCTAGGTTGGTCATTGTGAACCAAGCCAACATGAATCAAAGCAACATGATTCAAGGGAACGGGAACCAAGGTAACATGATCCAAGGAAACAGGAACCAGGGGAATATGAACCGGGGAAATGTGAATCAGGGGAATGCAAACCCCGTAGCTCGAGGACGTGCCTTCAACATCAATGCCAATGAGGCTCAAGCCAACAATGATGTGGTGAACGGTACGTAGCCAATAAATCACCAATATGCTTCTATCCTGTTTGATACTGGTTCCGATAGGAGTTTTGTGTCCTTTGAATTTGAACCACAACTTACTATGAGTCGAGCTAAGCTAGACAAACCCTTTGACATTTTAGTAGCGGATGGTTATTCTGTCTCATGTGACACCATTTTTAGAGATTGTACCTTAACCTTGAGCGATCATGAATTTCAATCAATCTTATTCCTATGGCTCTCGGAGGTTTCGACATCATAGTAGGCATGGACTGGCTGACCAAGCACCATACTGAAGTTGTCTGTTTTGACAAGTATATCCGTATCCATCTTGACTCGGGTGAAATTTTGAACGTCTATGGTGAGAAACCGTCAAAGGGACTCAAGCTTATGTCTTGCACTACCGCACAGAAGTACCTACGGAAGAAATGTGTGGCATTCTTGGCCCATATTGTGGAACAAAAAGGCAAAGATAAGAGTCTCCAAGACAATCATGTAATCAAAGACTTTCATGAAGGTTTTCCCGAAGATTTACCTGGTCTTCCTCCTATACGTCAAGTCGAATTCCGTATTGACTTAGTGCTAGGAGCAAACCCCGTGGCCAAGTCACCTTATCGTCTTGCACCATCAGAGATGCAGGAACTTTCAAGCCAACTCCGAGAACTTTCTGACAAAGGATTTATTCGTCCTAGCGTTTCCCCTTGGGGAGCACCTGTTCTATTCGTCAAGAAGAAGGATGGTTCTTTCAGAATGTGCATTGACTATCGGGAACTTAACAAGCTTACCGTGAAGAACCGTTATCCACTTCCGAGGATTGACGATTTATTTGATCAACTTCAAGGCTCGACTTATTTCTCTAAGATTGATCTTCATTCTGGTTATCACCAGTTACGAGTCCTCGAATCCGATATCCCCAAAACAGCCTTTCGTACTAGATATGGCCATTACGAGTTCATGGTTATGCCCTTCGGACTAACCAATGCACCCGCGGTATTCATGGATCTTATGAACCGCGTGTGTAAGCCGTACTTGGACAAGTTCGTGATCGTCTTCATTGACGATATCCTCATATATTCAAAATCCAAAGCGGAACACGAAGAACACTTGCGTCTGGTTTTGGATCTCTTGAAAAAGGAGCAATTATACGCTAAGTTCTCCAAATGTGAATTTTTACTAAAGGAAGTCCAATTCGTGGGTCATATAGTCAACGAGAAGGGTATTCACGTGGATCCCGCTAAGATTGAGGCAATGAAGAACTGGCAAGCTCCAAAGACCCCTACCGAAGTCCGCTCGTCGTTTCATAGCAAACTTTTCAAAGATCACGGTACCTCTCACAGCCTTAACTCACAAAGGCAAACCCTATGAGTGGGGACCAAAACAAGATGAAGCCTTTCAAATTCTAAAGCAGAAACTGTGTGAGGCTCCTATCCTGACTCTTCCTGATGGAACCGAAGATTTTGTCATTTACTGTGATGCTTCCCACTTAGGCCTTGGTTGTGTACTAATGCAGCGAGGCAAAGTGATTGCTTATGCGTCCCGACAACTCAAAATCCATAAGAAGAATTATACGACGCACGATCTTGAGTTGGGTGCGGTTGTATTTTCTCTTAAAATTTGGAGACATTACCTATATGGTACCAAATGTGAGGTTTACACCGATCACAAGAGTCTCCAACACATTTTCAACCAAAAGGAACTCAACATGAGGCAAAGGCGTTGGGTTGAACTCCTAAATGACTACGACTGTAATATTCGTTATCATCCTGGTAAGGCGAATGTAGTGGCTGATGCTCTTAGCTGTAAGGAACCTATCAAGATCCACAGCATTCGAATCCAAAATGATATTCAAACTCGCATCCTAGAAGCACAACATCTTTCTGTCACTGAAGGAAACATGTACAATGAAATGTCATGTGGTGCTGAACTCCAACTTGAAACCAAACCCAATGGATTACTTTACTTTCTAAATCGTATCTGGATTCCGGACCATGACAACCTTCGTACCTTTATCATGAACGAGGCTCACAAGACTCGTTATTCTGTACATCCTGGTGCAGACAAAATGTACATGGATCTCCGTACCCAATACTGGTGGCCTGGTATGAAAAAAGACATTGCCCTATACGTGTCAAAATGCCTTACTTGTTTAAAGGTTAAAGCCGAGCACCAGCGTCCATCCGGTTTACTTGAACAACCCGAGATACCCGTGTGGAAATGGGAGTGTATTGCCATGGACTTTATAACCAAACTCCCACACACATCTCGTGGTCATCATAGCATTTGGGTAATCATCGACCGCTTAACAAAGTCTGCTCATTTCATACCCACACGTGAGGACTATCGAGATGAAAAACTAGCTCGAATCTATATTGATGAGATCGTTAGTCGTCACGGTGTGCCTCTCAACATTATTTCTGATCGTGATGGACGATTCACCTCCCGTTTCTGGCAATCCCTACAATCAGCTCTAGGTACTCAACTAAATCTTAGTACTGCTTATCATCCGCAAACTGATGGTCAATCTGAGCAAACGATTCAAACTCTCGAAGACATGCTTAGAGCCTGTGTCATTGACTTCAAGGGAAATTGGGATTTACATCTACCCCTAGTCGAGTTCTCGTACAACAACAGTTATCACACGAGCATTAGCATGGCTCCTTTTGAAGCACTTTATGGTCGGAAGTGCCGCTCCCCTATCTGTTGGACTGAAATTGGTGAATCACAAATCATTGGTCCTGAACTTATTCAAGAGACTTCCGACAAGATAATGTTAATCCGAGACAACCTTCTGGTAGCAAGAAGTCGGCAAAAGAGCTATGCCGATAAACGTCGAAAACCCTTAGAATTTCAAGTTGGCGATCTGGTTCTTCTCAAAGTATCCCCTTGGAAAGGCGTAGTTCGTTTTGGAAAGAAAGGGAAACTTGCCCCAAGATTTGTAGGTCCTTTTAAAATCCTTGAGCGGATTGGGAAGGTAGCCTACAAGTTGGAACTACCTGAAGGACTCAGCAATGTTCATCCGACATTTCATGTCTCAAACCTAAAGAAATGCTTAGCTGAAAAGAATCTTCACATGCCACTTGACGAGGTTCACATTGACGAAACAATGCACTTCGTGGAGAAACTCGTGGAGATCATTGACCGAGAAGTTAAGCAACTCAAGCGAAGTCGCATTCCAATTGTTAAAGTTCGATGGGAATCCAAACGTGGCCCTGAGTTCACTTGGGAGTGTGAGGATCAAATAAAAGCCAAATACCCACATATGTTTCCAGGACCTTCTTGTCACACCCCGACCGATGGCGGAATCATCGAGGCGGACAATGGAATAATTGTTCAAAAGCACATGATAACTAAAATATTGCATAATTCATTAATTTAATTAAAGACAACAAACATTCAAGTACGATACAAATTCAAATAACCTAGTTTATTTCAAAACATTGATTTAATTAACTAAGTCCATAAGTTCCTAAGTGGTAGAATCTTCAGCAAGCAATCACATATCCAAACCTGAAACATTATTTAAATCAAGTGTCAACTATAAAGTTGGTGAGTACATAGGTTTAGTGGAACCGATAAATAGTAGATAAAAACGTTTTGCAACTCATTGTTTATCTTGTTAAACATAGCATACATGGTTGTATCATTTATCTAAGCATAATTCAAACCTTGATTGACGCGCTTGAACATAGCACAACAGCTAGGTCCGGTATGTTTGAATATAGTTACCCACTATATCCGATATGTTTGAATATAACACGCGGCTATATCCGAGTATGCAGTAATAAACACCCTACATGGGTGGGATGGTCAGGCACAATAGATCTATTAATATTATTGTTGGTTTTCTTGTGTTTAAAGTAAAAGATTGTACACCCAAGATAATAAGCATATAATCCACATGAATAACACGTATAAACAATTTGATTGAGTAGCATGAAATAATGTTTCACCCCAAAGTATGTAAAAATGTAAAATAGGGGCTATGTAACTCACCTGGCTTGCGGATGTTTTAATCCACGTGTGTAGGTGATAAGGATGTTGAAATCTAAGCACGATGAAATCCTATGTAGATAAATATGTATTATTGTATGTTTGTATATGTGTATTCGTATTTAAATGTGTATAGGTTTATAATAACATTCCTTAAAATTATTTGTATAAAATATTGTAGTAAAATAATAATGATTTTTAGTAAAATTTAACATCTAAAAATATATATTTAATCTTGTTAAATATTTATATTTTTAAACAAGTAGATATTATATTTAAAAAATTTCTATTTTGTTTATTTATATTATTATTATTATATATATATTTTCTTTTGTGAATTAAAACTTATTTAAACGAGTTTATAAAATATAGGGTTTATTATTTATTATTTTAAAACTTTGACGGGTTAAATATGTGTAACGAGAAATTGTTTAATTGTTTCCAAAATAAATGAACGAGTCAACCAACTCGTAATAGTTTTCATTGCATAGGGAAAATATTAAAATAAGATAAAATGAATAAATAAAATAAAAACAGAAAAAAAAATGGGTTGGGCCGGAGGCCATCAGGTTCGAACCCGCGACCTACGACACAAACACACACACGCATAACCAGCCGGGCTACTGCCCATCGCTGGTTATGTGTGTATCGTTTAATTGATAACCACGAGTTCGAAACTGGTCGCTGGTTCTCGGTAACCGGCAAACCAGTGTCCGAGACATTTGGTTTGCCCGGTAACTCAATGTTTGAGGTCGCGATTTCGTTTGGGAAAGCTTGCCAGACGATAACAGAAAGTAAAGGAACACATTCGAGGCTCGTACCTGGTCGCGAAGGGTCTGGATGACAGGGCCAAAGGTCCGAAATTTCCAAGATCGGGACAACACGACTCGGGACGAATTGGACTCTGAGATTCTGGTCACAGCTTCTCACAGAGACGACGAACACAATGCCGGCTTCAATTTTGAGTGAGAGTGGGTGGAGAGGGATGGCGAGCTCGTGTAGGTCCGATAATGGCTATTTATAGCCGAGCTCGATCCCGATAATGAGACATGCAATTGAGTATGTCCAGACACTCGTCTGGACAAGACGAAACTATCGAGCCATCTTGTAGGCGTGGGCTTTCAGCCACAAACACAATCAGACGTTTCGAATGTTGGGGAGACAAATTGGTCGAGGGCTTTTGTCCGCGTGGGGACGACGAGGTCAGGGAGACCAATTTCGGCTGTCGAGGTGCAGGGGACAGGCGTATCGAGTGGGTCGCCGAAAATTAGCTTGGACCGCCGGTCAATGGGGGAGACGACCGGAAACGCGAATTGGGATTTGTCAACTTTGGTCCCTGGAGTTTGATTTTGATTTAAAATAGTCCCGGAGATTTTTTGCAATTTGGTCCCTGTGGTTTGATTTGTCCAGGATTAGCCCCTTAACTGATTTTTTGTCTTAAAACCTTTTAGTTTCATAATTTTCAAAACAGCCCCTTAACTTTTATAAAAATAATTAATTAGATTTCTTTTTAATTTCAATTATTAGTTTTTTATAAACTTATATTATTGTTATTATTATAAATATTTTTATAAAAGTTAATTATTTTATTTAAATGGGTTATCTTATTTATATATGAACCTTTTAATTTCGATTTTTATATAAAATTTTATATAAGTTTAAAACTTATAAAATTTTAATTATTTTAAATCCATAAAATAAAATAAAAAATATATATATTTTGTTCAAAATTAAATAAAAACACTCGCATTTCATTTAATAGAAAATGATTACATGATACATAATATAAAGCGTGAATAAAAACCCGAAATGTCACACTTCTTCCTAATCAATTTCGGGACGAAATTTCCTAAAGTATGAGAGACTGTAATACTCAGGAAATTCCGGCTTCTATTTTAACAATTTCGGCGTTTGTACCCCTCTATTTTAAATGCCTTACATTAATAATATTATATTAATTATCCTCATCCATACATACATTGGGTGTACCTATTCAAATTCAATACCTAGTTATTTGGAATCATAAATGTTTTATCCTATTAAATGCATACATATATATTAAGTTATTTTCTAAACTTATATTCATATATATATATATATATATATATATATATATATATGTGTGTGTGTGTATGTATATAATGATGTGAATACAAATGTTATAAACCCTATAGGTAGGTTTGAGGATTTATAAAAGTTAAGTTATATGAATTACAAAATAAATAAGTTTTATATAAATAAAATCATCCTTATTTTACAAAAGCTATAATTTTATAGTTATAACATTTAGTTATCCTAGATTTGTAACAACTTGGTGACTTTTTATGTTTTAATAAAGTCTAGGGCTTAAATGGAAAATCCTGAAACTTAATTTCCAACAAAAAAAAAAACAAAGTAATTGCATGAAATAATAAAGGACCGAAACAGCAGGGGCCAAAGTGCAAATTCACACCATTCTTCCCCAATTCGCCAATTTTGACTTTGCGGAGTCAAACCAAACGAAATTGAAATTTCAATCGATCGAGTTAACTTGTTTTAACTACAATTGATTTTACTACATCAATGTGCGACCGTTCCCTTATAGTTTAACGATACAATTAGTTGGAATCAATGATGTATTTACGAGTTCGATCCCATAACCGTCCCTAATCAAGTCCGTCATTAATTCGAACATTAAACCCAAAATTGGACTATAAAATCGAACCCACATCTTCACTACAAACTCCACGAACTTTCTACGCTTCTGTTAGCATCGCATTTCCCCTATAGAGCTCCGGCGAACTCGAGGATTTCCGAAGTCGACTCCCTAGTCGTTCTCCCTCGTTTCGTAACCATTCGAGGTAAAATTTATGCCATTAGATTCGTTTCAAGTTTCCGATCAAAAGCCCTATGGTTTACTGACCAATCGCTTCGAAATCGGGACGAATGGGGTGGCTAGGGTTCGGGTTTCGAAATTTGGGGAAGAAGACGCATGCGGGTTAGGAGATATATACGGACCGCGTCTGGTTTAAACCAAGGCATACGCCTAGGTCTACTGGTCCGGAGTTGGTGTGTCTGGTTGGCTCCCAGTAGACCCGTGTTCGAGTCCCGTGGTCTGCAATGTTTTTTTTAGTGATTTTAAACCGAATTTCAACCTCATTTTTCTTATAAAAATTGTTTTATAAAACTCCCGAGACTCGGAATATTTTTTATGAACCAAATTATTAATCTTAAATAATTATTTAATAGTTTTAGAGAATTAAAAACTAATTAAGAAACTATATAATCGTTTTAATTAAAAACATTTATTAACTACTTTTAATACACAATTATTTAGTATAATCTATGCTCTTTTATTGTCCATTTAACTAATTAATTAATTTAAAACGTATAAACTTTTAATCTAAATACGTATATATTCAAGTAAATATTATTTAAATACTTATTCATTATTTTGTAATCAAAATAATTACTCATATATATATATATATATATATATAAACTTGTATTCAACCCTTTATTAACGATCATATTATTTTCGTTATTAAACAAACATATTATTTCCTTATTAACAAACACATTATTCACAACAAATAGATACATACTCATTCAACCTAGTTCAACCTTTACTACCTAAATCTTTGGAGCATATCATTGATACATATATAAATGCAAACATAGGTTAACCTTGTAGTTAGCTAAACAACTTGTGCAACTTCACATACTTGTGATTTCAAGCTACCGAACCAATGTGAGTTTACATAGCCCTTTTTTACTATTTTTACTTTTGGGGTGAAACATGATTACAAATACATTTACATACACAATTCAATACCCTGTGTTCTTATGCTATGGTCTTTATGCTTATGTCTTAAACTACTTGGTGGCCATTACATGTGTTCATGTCAGTACAATCATTAACTTGTGTGGCAAGCCTAAGGTAGTACCTTTTATGATCATTTATACGGGAATCTGATACATTACTTAACACGAACCTTGGCGGGTTAGTGTTACATTTAGAACTTCACGCAATCCGGGGGATTGTGCATACATATAACATGGCTTGATTGTACGTTTGGAACCCTGTGTGTTTTCACATATGTGCTTTAGACATGCTTTGAACATATTGAATTGTAATCTATACTAACTCTTTTGGTGTCAAAACCTATGTTTCTCACCAACTACTTGTAGTTGACAGTTAATTACATGTTTCAGGTGCACCTGTTTGAGGACTACTTGCTCACCTAGGATTTGGACCTAGTTTAATTTAAATTATGTTTTGAACGTTTCATTTTCCTCTGTAACGGATGCTTCTAATTTGAATAATAAATATTATCATATTTAATAGATGATCATGTGCTTATGAACAACCGCGTCAGCCCCGGCGTATAATCCGCCGCCGGCGGTGGCCGGGGTGTGACAGGGCTGAAGGGTATGACGTTTGTAAGAAATGCTCAAAGAAACACACGACGAATGTCTTGTTGGCTCAACCATGTGTTATAAGTGCGGGAGGCCGGGGCATTACTCCTGAGATTGCTTAAAGGATGTCAAGTGCCAAAGTTGTGGAAGATATGGACACCTGACTAGGGATTGCAGGAAAACCAGACAATCCGGTTCGAGAAAGGAAAAGGAAGCTGAAAAGGAACAGCCGAAGGCTAGGACTCGTGCCTACGCCCTGACTGAGAAGGAAGCAAGGGGAAACCCTGATGTTGTGTCAGGTACGTTCCTAGTTAATGATGAACATGCTGGTATTTTATTTGACTCTGGTGCTAGTAAAAGCTTTATATCCAATGCATTTAGTCGTAAACTAGATTGCACTATCAACACCATAGTAAAGGCCTTTAGCGTACAAACTGCCGTTGGTAAAAATTCAGTTGTATTCCAAGTAACAGAGGATTGCGTCATAGAAATAGAGGGCCATAAGTTTCCTTCTAGATTATTCCTTCTCACCTTGGGAGGATTCGATATAGTATTGGGTATGGATTGGCTAGCTGCCAACGAAGCTCAAATCATATGTAAACGTAAGAGGATACACCTCAAAGCCCCTAGTGGCAGTCTAATTACGGTTTATGGGGATTGGAATTGCACGATGCCGAACATCATCTCGATGATCAAGGCCGAAAGTTACATGAGGCGCGGTTGCGAAGCTTATCTGGCGTATGTTATTGACGATAGAATGAAAACGAAAGAACTCAAGAATATACCCGTGGTGTGCAACTTTCCGTAAGTATTCCCTGAGGATCTACCTAGGTTGCCACCCGATCGGGAAATAGAATTTCAGATTGACTTATTGCCAGGAGCTGAGCCCGTTGCCAAAGCCCCCTATCGATTGGCTCCGTCAGAAATGAAAGAATTGACGTCTCAACTAGAGGAATTAACAGAAAAAGGATTTATCAGACCGAGCATTTCACCATGGGGAGCTCCGGTACTATTTTTAAAGAAGAAGGACGGCAGCATGCGCATGTGCATCGACTACCGTGAACTGAACAAGAGGACAGTAAAGAACAAATACCCACTTCCTAGAATAGACGACCTTTTTGATCATCTGCAAGGTGCGAGTTAGTTCTCAAAGATCGATCTTAGGTTGGGTTACCATTAGTTGAAAGTAAGAGAAAAAGACGTACCAAAAACCGCGTTTCGCACACGTTATGGGCATTATGAGTTTCTTGTGTTGTCCTTCGGATTGACCAACGCACCAGCAGCGTTCATGGACTTGATGAATAGAGTATGTCGACCAATGTTGGATCGATCAGTGATAGTTTTTATAGACGACATACTGATATATTCGAAAAACGAGGGTGATCACCACTATCACCTAAGAGAGGTTTTGGAGGTGCTAAAGCAGGAAGAGTTGTACGCAAAATTCTCCAAATGCGCGTTCTGGCTTAGGGAAGTCCAATTCCTAGGTCATGTGATAAACCCAAACGGCATCATGGTAGATCCTGCAAAGATTGAGGCAGTAAAGGAATGGAACGTCCCGAAGACACCAACAGAGATACGAAGTTTTCTGGGATTGGCACTAATCCTTGACCCAAAGCGTCAGAGTATACCACCAAGTCTTCATTTCCCTAAATTCATCTCCTCGTTAAGCTTGCATGTTCTGTCATCTAGACCGTTACTATCGATCATCTCTCAACTGTTTGGGTCATTGTGTATACCTCATAAACTATCCATAGTGCATTCGCCCTCGAAGGACCATAACATGTCTTTCTCGAATGAATCATACCATCCCGTTCCCGAATGAATCCTACTATCAAGTTTCCGAAGGTACCATACCGTCCCGTTCCCGAAGGAACCACATCGTCTCATTCCCGAAGGAACCGTATCGCTTCGTTCCCGTAGGAACCGTATCTCTTCATCCCCGTAGGAACCGTATCGCTTCGTCCTCGTAGGAAAGGTACCGCTTCGTCCCCGTAGTAACCGTATGAGGTATCTCCCAACCATATGAGGTATCCCCCATCACCCTCAACTTGTCGGGAAGGTATTCATTCAGATGGAACACTAGTCACTCGAACTTTACATTCATATTTTCATACACAATCTCCTTCTAGTCTTTTTTTCAAGCATACTTGTCAGGGTTTTACGTTTCACATCGTTGGTTCATTGAACACCATTGTTCCTTCATATCACTGGATGGTCTTAGGGATTGGCATCCCATCTGACAGACAATATATATATATATTCTCTAGCTTCTCGTTTCCGTTAGACTTTTCTACATGCATTTCTTCTAAAGTCACCTTCGTTGGTCTTACTACGGATAAATGACACATGCGGTGACACTTGTACTTTCATTTCCTTTTTAGTTTCAGTGGGTCCCTTAACGGCTTTCTAATTCTAACAACCATTGCGGCTATTGATTAGACTTAGCCATTGTAGAGCGTTCTCTGAGTCGCCTTGAAATTCTTCTTAGTTCCCATGCCTTACTTCACATTGTTGGTCAAAATTTGTCCTTCACATTCAATCTAGACAAACAATCCTTGGGTCGGATCTCGTTTGATTTGGTTTAGCATGCACACCCTAATTAACAGCGCGGTTCCCGTCTCTTGTTGTTGTTGGTATATCTATTTTCTCGTTTCAGGAAATACTTTTATTAGTTTTCTGGGACTGTCTTCTACATGGAAATATGCCATTTGTGCATTCGTGCACTCATATATTCTTTGGACATACACTTGTGTGGTTATTTCCTTCATGCTCATGCATACTTGGATAGTAGACTGATTCTTATTCATCATAACGCGTTTGTGCTAAGTGTAGTCCACACTAGCTCCTTGGCATCCTTCATACGTATGCTCGTCTGACTTAGGTAAACCAAAGTTTCATTCCTCCTCATCTTGCCCATGGCTCGTACTTGCTGACATCATTAACCGTTGTAAGTTACACCATCTTTGACATCGTTACCATTACTAATGATGTTCATCAATCTCCTTAATCGTTACTCGGGTGACTAACATCTCGTAGTCGTTGTTGAATAATTGGATCAACTCTGATACGTAAGCATTAATCAATACCATAAGATTCGCCATCATGCACGTGCACCTGTAAATTCACAATTTCACGGATCCAAACAAAATTGCCAATTTACCTTACTCGAGCATTCTAGTTCCTCTTATAACACTTCATAATACTCACGTCTCTTCAAAGTTGAGATTTTGTCCCGGTATTCTCCTCGACACTTCTTACCACTTTCGCGCTAAGTGAACACAACAGAGGACATCTCGCATCACACTCGTACAGTCTCATACACACTACCTTCCGGTTCCGCAAGACCACTTGCCTCTTTACTATAAACTTGGTGGGCGGGAATCCTACGTATCATCCAGTACGACCCCCACCACGCCTTCCTCCTATTCTACCCTCCATTTCGTTCTAAAAGACAAGGAATCCAATGTTATCACGCTAGTTAACAAATAGAATCCAATAAGTACTGTAAGATGTTAATATACACTAGCCATCTGCAATTAACCATTACACTACATTTCGATTTCTATTTGACCACCTTTGTGATTCCATCAGAACACAAGTCCTTACCTAACCCTTTCTAAGGAATACTATATATGTAAATATATTACCTTCATACCTGATGTTGTGGCTCGAGTTACACGTACTGGCATCCGCTTTCGGTCCCATTCACAGTTTAAGTTCAGACACTGGGAGTGTCCGAATCTCTCAAACTATTGTTCTGATACCATCTTGTAAGGCCCCAAACCCGGGAGGCCTCACTTGTTGGATTTACTCATTCACAAACAGTTCTTAAACTTGAATATCAAAATAACGCAGTGGAAAATTTCATTAAAACATAATCATAACATTGTTCAACAAGCGGAAGCATAACATGGTCTAATACATAAACATAACATAAGCTAATCATAACGGGATGCTAGTCTTCACATCATACGGGTAACTCATCAAGCCGCCCAGCATCACCATCCATCATCATAAGCTGCATTAACCTGAATGTGCATACTAAAAAGTCAGCTATGCTGGTGAGTTCTAGCTTTTCATAAAACCTTAACTTCAAATATTTGCCAAAAACATATTATTTAACTTCATTAATAAAAGCGTACTAAAAAATGCAATAACATAATATAACATCATAAACATAAGTCAACGAACATATCGAATCTGCGCCTTCTCGTAACCGTCAAATGCAAATGTCACATACTGGCGGAATAACCTAAAGATCACCACCACTAGGCCCATCAACACCGTACTGTCCTTCGGGTGAAGACTACCCTTGAGCCCATACGCGTGCAAGCCCATAGCCGGCCCATTCCAGGTTCGTTTATTCCGTTCGTCTCACGTTTAACCCATTTCCATTTATTGTCGTTTATTATTTTTGGGATGTTACATTTTTATTGCTTTCAGTTTTCAATTCTCTGGTCTCTCTAGTATTAGCAGCTTCTCTGCTTTGTAGATTGGAGATTTGAGTTTTCAGCTGACTCACTACATATGCAGTTTCTCTTGTAGCATAATTCAAAAACTCTTCGTCAACCAAACTATAATTCTTTGATTTCTTAGACTTTTGCTTTTCTGGAAATTCTTTTGCCTTGCCTTTGCCTTTATCAAGTGCAGTTGTTGTTGTTTTCTTCTTCTTGCTTTGTTCTGGATCTATAAACATGATACCCTTAGACGGAGGAGGTCTAGAAGGTACAGTTTTTGACTTTTCAGGCTCTTTCATCTTCTTTGATGGGTTGTTGCCGTTGCAGTTAACTGTTCATCGTGAACTTCCAACACTTCAGTATTCACACTTAAAACATCTTCAGTTTCAGCTATAAATTCTTCTGTGTGACTCAACAACGGTTCTGTAACCTCTTCATTCACCTCAGGAATTCTATTATCTTCAAAAATCAGGTCATGTGCTTTATATGTATCAACCCTCGGTTCTTCAACTTGAACTTGAACTTCTTGCTGAATTTCTGGTAAAACATTATTTTGACCACCATCATGACCTTGATCGTCATCATTTCCTTGATCATTATCATTACCTTGATCATTTGCATCACTATCACTGTCAACTCCATCTTCTATATTGTCACACCCCCAAATTTATTTCAAAATAAATAAATACAGGTTGCAACGATTGGTTCATTACAAGATAGCGGAAGCGGTAATTGTGATTTCTAAGACTTGATTACATATACAATTACTAAACTAAGTAATACTATGATCTAAGTTCTTCTAGATCAACGATAAACTTGAGACTTGATATTCTACGTCCTTCCAGCTACTAGGAAATTGATCCAACATAGCTAGCCTATTCCAACCGCGCCATAGCTAAAGGTTACCTGAGAAACATACTTGAAAGTGTCAACACAAAGGTTGGTGAGTTCACAGACTTAGTTATATCAGTGCTTATAGTTCTTCCCGAAAACATGTACATGACTTTACCGTCATAAAACTAAGTAGTTTTCCCCGAAAAAAAAACTATACATGACTTAACCGTCATAATAATGAGTAGTTTTCATTTGAAAACGTGTCCATGACTTTACCGTCATAAATCCAATGTTTAAACATGATCATTTTCTGATCAAAAACTCTTTTGTTTAAAACCTGATCACTTTAACCTGATCAGAACTCTTTTGTTTAAAACCTGATCAGAACTCTTTTGTTTAAAACCTGATCACTTTAACCTGATCAGAACTCTTTTGCTTAAAACCTGATCACTTTAACCTGATCAGAACTCTTTTGTTTTAAACCTGATCAGAACTCTTTTGTTTAAAACCTGATCACTTTAACATGATCAGAACTCTTTTTCTTAAAACCTGATCACTTTAACCTGATCAGAACTCTTTTGTTTAAAACCTGATCACTTTAACCTGATCAGAACTCTTTTGCTTAAAACCTGATCACTTTAACCTGATCAGAACCCTTTTGTTTTAAACCTGATCACTTTAACCTGATCAGAACTCTTTTGTTTAAAACCTGATCACTTTAACCTGATCAGAACTCTTTTGCTTAAAACCTGATCAGAACCCTTTTGCATGTATTACCAATGAATTTGAATACTAATCCGATCTATTAACCCCATTTGTAAGCTTGCAAGGAATACAAAATAGTATGTAATGTACGAGACCGTAACCAAACCCCGACCTTTTGTGCCTCCCCCTCGCCTTTTTGCGAGTAAGACAATATGCGGTCATTCGGCCCTTTTGACCCCTGGTTAGCGTGACTAACCATGACCGGAGGCGTCACCCCCAATAGTACTATCCATATAATCTCGGGCTAAAATAGCTAATGGTTACTAACTTAATCAGAGGACTTTAAGCGCTTTACTTTTCCCTCAATACACACATACGGTCAGATCATTAGTTCAATTCATTTACACACAAAAGTCTTTTACAAGTATGTTTCCACCCCAAATCATTTGAAAAACTTAGAAAAAGGGGTTAGTGAAACTCACAAGGAGTTAGACCTAAATGTTCATGATGTCAAACATGTAAGCAAATGTAATTCATGTTTTCAAACATAACAAGTAAGTATGTTTCTCCCCCCGATGTTTACAAAACATTAAAAAGTTAAAAGGGGGCCGTGAACTCACCTTGTGTTCGATGAAATCCTAGCAAACAAACTTGTGCTAGTTCTTGTCTATCCGTACCCTAATCACACAAGGGTACTAATGTGTTAAAACTACCCGTCTTATATCCGACTTAACAAATCCCGTTAAGTACGCCTTTGTTTAGTAAAAATAGTGTTTTTATTTACGACTCGTTGGTGACTATTATTCCAGTCTAGACGCTTACATATTTTCCGAGAAAATAATATGTTTCCCTATTGGTGACTTATTAAGTGTACCAAAAATAAATATTATTTTTGTAACTTAAAATATATTCACTTATGTTCCACGATGTCACGTGATTATTTATTTTTAACCGAATCTCTTCATATGTTCCATGTACATATATCCAATGTTCATATTAGGATACTAATCTTTAACTCCTAGAACATTTCCATGATTTAACCAAAACCGTACATCAATACATATATATCATAATTTTATCCATAAACATATACTTTTAGTAACACCTTTCACGTTCATATGTTGATGATAATCGTTCGTATGTCTTTTTGAATCATAGGACACTACCTCGGGTCTTGCCAGGTAAGTCACACATGATCATATAACTTCACGAACATGTATCCTTTAACATAACACATGAATGGAATGAAGGGTTTGTGAGCAACACCATCATCCAAGTGTTTATTTTATGTGATAGTATATATATGTAGTTTATATTTGATGTGTCCTTGTCTTGTCCATGGTCCTTTTAGTTTGGTATTTTATGTATGAACATGTACGTGTATTAAATATATGTACTCAAACATGACTTATGAAGAAATAACGCCAAAACTCATCAAGACTTTTTTGTTTTATTTTGTCCTTGAAAACTCAGATTTTTAGGCGTACTTCGAATAGACTTTTAGATGGTTTTAGAAGACCAAATGACTTGGGGTTTTCTTCTAAAATCAAGTTTATTGAAACCAGAGGAGATGTGAAAAAGAATTACTACGTTTGGAGTTGTGTAGGTACCTCAAAACAGAAAAATGGAAAGAGATATCCAGATTCGACCTGCACGGAGCGGCCTTCTTGCGCCGGCTGTTTGGAGGTCGAATACTCAATGGATTCGAGTGATTCCACTTGGGTTCTTCCTTCTTAACATGGAGCTTCATTCTAGAAGAAGAATGGACCGATTTGGCCAAGTAACGAAGGAGATATGGTCTTGCAAAGTTGGCCCGAAAATCTGGCAGAACTGAGTTACGGGATTTTGAGTATTTTTTCGGTCTTGGAGAGGGGGATTTCTTCTTGAAGTACTAGGGCTTGGCACTTGAAGTTGTGGGTATGTGTGTGTGTTATTTGAGCCGAAATGAGGAGAGAACAAGAGAAGGAGCAAGGTAAAGTTCTTGCTTTGTTTCCATTCATTCCTTTATATACTAGATTGAGGTGGAGTAAGATCTTGGTAGTAATGATTGTCATCATGACAATGTATGGAGTATTGAGTGGTGTGTTGGATCTTCCATAATTATTACAAGGATGGTGGACAAGATGGATGTGACTTTTGGATAGATCTTTACCCATAAGTGTGTGTGTGTCGTACATATGCATGTAGATATCAACAAGTTGGAGTGTTGGTTCCATCATAATCATTGCAAGGTATGGATGATGAGATTGATTTGGCCTTTGTTTAAACTCTTGGGTGATGGGGTATGGACCTTATGACACAAGGATGGGGTTGGTAAGTGAAGAAGTCATGGTGGGTGGCCCCACCTTATGTTTTGGCCGAAATAGGGTATGGGGTGGGGGGTTGGGTCTTGTCAAGTCATTTAGTTGAAGTCTAATAGCTAGTTAGGTCGATTCTTAAGTGGTGTAAACCCGGTGTATGACTTTTTAATGGTTTAAACTTTATATATCTATATACCTAGATATTATATATATATATATCCATACATATATATGCACGTATATATATAATTATTTGATGAAAAGGGGGTTGAGTGTAGAACTCAACAAGTCATCATCATTAAGACTTGACGTTGGAGTGGAGTATAAGCAAAGATATAATGATGGTGATGTGATCTTTGAGGTTGCTTGCACTCTTGGTCATAATCATGATGATTATGACGCTTGAGTGTTGTGTAAGCAAAGCAATCATGATGATGATGTGATTGATTTAGACGCGGTATACTACCCAAAATTAATACCCGTTTTAATATATTTAATTATTAAAACGTCCTACATTTTGTGTAGATTGACTAGCTTTAATAATCTGCTAGTGAATTCCCGACGTAGTTATTACTTGAACTATATTATACATGTCTACACATAAAATAACTTAGAGTTATGTAACTTATTTATGTGTCAACTTTTTATAAAAGTTAGTCACCAATATTTATGTTTTTAAAGCGTCTCCCTAGACTTTTCTGGAATAACATTCTTTTTAATCACCAACGACCGTATCTTGCGGGTTATAACTGTTTACTATTCTAGTAACTCCTGAAAATTACTAAAATATAGCACGTGTTCCTTTGCTAGACTTCTGACAATATCATGTCAAAGATAATACTCCTAACAAATATAAAATACGAACGTGCCATTATGAATATGGATAATGACCTGAAATACTGGGTGTTACATATATCTTCAGCCATTAAGTCATCTTCAAGATTGAAAACTGGATCAAGATTCTCTTCAAGCATATTAAGAAATAGTGGTGTCACAGTACCACTAAATCTGCTTGTCTTTCTCACATTATTCATGCTACTGAAAATCACTTCTTGCATTGACTCTAAAGGTAGTTCAACACCATCATTTTCCAGATTTGGCAGCAGTGTGTTGACGACCATTTGTACAAATCTTGGGTACATAAGAAACTTGTAATTCTGCCTTGGTCCAACAAAATTGCAAATCATTGCCTCAAATATCATTCTTGAAAAGTTAAATCTTCTATGAGTTGCCAAACAAACCAACGCCCTGCTAAATTCTTCACCAATTTGATCGAAAGCAGACGTTCTAAGACTCATGCAATGTATTAGAACATGGACAAGGTACCTCCATTGTTTCCCAAACATTGTTTTAGTGTCTTGTCTTCTTAAAAATGTTCCTTCATATCCCATGGTCATTATAATCCCTGAAACTGCAATATGATTGATCTTGTAAGGAAAATCAGCTGCATCTCTGAAGTTTAATACTTCTCTAATCACTTGTTCAGTAACTTTGATCTTGTTTCCTCCAATTGTGCTCTCTATCCAGATTTCTTTATTTACATGTTTATATTCTACATTGTCCCAAAACTCCCTCATGTGTTTTTCAAACACACGAACTTAAGTAGATATAGCTGTATTAATTCTTGATTTTGTCAGGAACTGTACAATTTCCTCATAACCACGTGCCTTCTTTGTGTTTGTAGTTAAACAAGCACAAATGTTATGCTTAGGTTCAAACTTTAACATGTTTATATCTGTAAAGAAAACACAACAAGTTAAATTTCTGTAAAAATTCTTAACTTTTGACATTTCGATTGAAAACTCCCTTAGATATATATATAGCTTTTTCGATCGAAAACTTTTAAAAAACCTTTGTATCAGAAGATGAAATCCCACATCTTTGAACTTTTCGATCGAAAACTCTATCAACACTTCAACATTTCGATCGAAAACTCTTAAACACATGATCAGAGATTTAAACCAATTTTTTATTTTTTTTAACTTTTCGACCGAAAATTCTTTATCAGCATAACAACTTTTCGATCGAAAACTCTGAGTTAACTTTTTTGATCAAAAACTTAGAATTTTATCAACTTTCAACTTTTTGATTGAAAAATTTTATTATTACTACCAATAACCAATCATGACTTTTCGATCGAAAACTCTAATTTTTAATAAAAATTTCAAGCATTAACTTTTCGATCGAAAAACATTTTTCGGTCGAAAAACATTTTGGACAAATCATAATTGACTCTTCATTTCCACCCGAAACACTTTTTGGACCATTCATTAGACTTTTCGATCCATTCAACCTAGTTTTCGGGCAATTAAAAAACTCAAACATTCAAACTAAAACTAAGGCTCTGGATCTAACCTATCAACCTCTATGAATCACGAGAACATACCTGTATGATCGAAATCAACTAAGGAACACGATGACGTCACAATCGAACTCTTTTTCGCCCAAAACCTCAACACTTGTAAAAACTCGATGAATTCTTTAATGGCAGTCGAGAGTAAACAATAGTGGGAAAAAGCTTTCCAATCGAAAATTTTGAATATATAGACTTTTTAAATTTTGACCGAAAACTTCAGTCATGAATTTTCGATCGAAAACTTTTTTTTTCGGATGATACTTTTTCGGTCAAGAGATTTCGACTGAAAACTCCAAACTTATTGAATTTTGAAAAATTTCAAACCATTTCAAACCAACTTTATTTTATTTTTAATAATTTCTTTTATTATTTTTATTTAAGTCCATTTTGTCATCATTAAGACCTGTTTTAACTTTTTAATAATTTTCACAATCACAATCATAACCAGGTAAGAATACACACTTCCACACTAATTTTTTTTATCACAAATGACTTATTATTCTTTTTCAAACACAGAAAATAGTTAAACACTTAACAAAACACATAGTTATTCATTTATTTCTACTATTTTCTTTTTGGCTTTTTTTTAACATATTTCAACACTTTATTTTATTTTTCATTTTCTTTTGGTGAACAGAACTGACATAAGATCATAAATGTATACTGTCTTAACTACACTGCATATCAAATCAGGATCTAAACAGTTCAACCTTGATTGCCAGTATATTTTTCAGCTTAAACTCAAACATGTAGAAGCATGTTTTGTAACTATAGATTAAATTCTATGTATCGGTGTACGTGGCTAGTACGTAGGAGGGTGTTCCTGAGTACTTAGCCCGCACACCAGTTTGGTCCTTCGTACTTAGTAAGTACGCAAGGCTTTTGCCTTGCGTACTTGTCAAGTACGCATGACCAAACCATGCGTACTTAGTAAGTACGCAAGGCTTTTGCCTTGCGTACTTGTCAAGTACGCAGGAAGTGTTCTTGCCCCTATAAATAGAAGACTTGTCTTCATTTGTAGGTGGAACTCTGGAACAAGTTGAGAGATGTCCGGGTCGGGAAGAGCTCTCCCGACCCCTAGACCGTGAGCTTAGATGAGAGATGTGTGTTCCTTCGGTATGTAGTCTGTAATACGGGATGACTTCTTTGTTATGGATTGCGTTTCGTTTCGTTATCTTTTGTCTTTGTTCGTGTTTTATCTACTTCGTTCTCTTTGTTCCCACACAAATCACAGAACAGATCGTGTTATTTCCGCTGCGTGACGAGGCTCCCAGGACCTACAAGTGGTATCAGAGCCTCGGTGTTCGTTGATTTGTGTTCCAGTTTCGGGTTTTAGGGTTTTCCAGCAGATCTGAAAAATAAAAGTTCGCTACTTTTTCTTGCAAAAATCCTCAAATCCGAGTTTGTTATCACTTCATTTGGTGTTTGGAAGGCTAAGGGTTTGTTAGATGATGTTTTCGAAGCTTTTGGAAGCATTAATTTCTCAGATCCATCACTTTTCGAGCATTTTCCTCAAAATCCGTCAAGAACGCAGTTACTTTTTGATAAGTACGTAAATTCAGCTTTTCTGCGTACTTACTAAGTACGCATGGGTTTTGCCCTGCGTACTTACTAAGTACGCAAGAGAAGTTGTCCTGCGTACTTGTTAAGTACGCATGAGTATTTCCTCTGCGTACTTAGCATGTACGCACGGGCATTTTGTGAACTTATCAAATACGCATGAGCACTTGGCTTTGCGTATTTACTAAATACGCATGAGCACCCTTTATGTGCGTATTTACTAAGTACGCATGAACTAGCCTCTGGGATTCAAAAAAAAAAAGTTTTTTGGCGGGAAAACCTTTCTTGGCCAAAATTTTTAGTGATCATTTGTACGCGTGTTTCGGGCCATTTTTGAGAAGATAGTAATTTTGGTTTTTCCGGACCAGAATTTGTATACGATGTGCCTTGGCGAAACATGGACGAGATTTTTGTTGGATGATACCACTTGTCATACATTGTTTAAGGGTCCATACCTGAAAATGTAGGCTACGAGTATCCGGGATACTTATTTAATAGGGTATGAATGCTGAACTAATGGGAGCAATTGGGTCATCATCGGCTAAAGGTCTCGTCTATTTGTGAAGATGTGGCTGCTTTGGGTCTTTCGGAAAAAGAATCATCTTGTTTAGGTATTCAAACCTGAATATGTAGGCTACGAGTATCCGGGATACTTCTTTAATAGGGGATGAATACTGGAACAACTTGAACCCAAAGATTTGCTGCTTCGGTTCTTTGCAAAGAAATAAAGAATAAAATCCTGGAGTTGGCTAGTTGTGCTTTTTGAGGATTTGAGTGAAGTGGTGATGAAGCTGGTCATAGTTTACAGAGAAATGAGGGGGATAAAATCTCGTATTCATGAGACATTAAAGAGGTGGTGGAAAAGCCGTTGGTACTTCCTATATATATACCTCTTTGACGTAACATGGATCTCAACCGTGATTTCTCGTGTAAACTATATTTATCGTGTTGGATTCTATCATGTGTCTTCAAGATGAAGCTGGATATTCGTTGGATTATTAGTTGAAGATGGAACCTTTTATCATTGGTCGATGGGATAGGAAACATACCCTTGTTTCTGGTCTAGTCAGATGGAGCTTAAACTGAAAGGGGATATTGGAAATGAACATCCTCAGGAATTTGGTTAACTCATGAAGATACAGGATAGAGTTGGACACATCTGGTTGAAGACTTAAGTTTATCTTACTGGAATTCCTATGGGAGCTGATTAGTTTGATGTAGGTTATTGGAAACTCAAACTCTCTATCATATGCCAGCTGATTTGGAGTTGTCTTAGTCTACTATTGTTACCTGGTTAGGAAGACATTGTCAGACTCAGAGTCCTAAGTCAGGGTGGAGGTTGCTACTGCTGAGAGGATGAACTACAATGAGTTGTGTTGGGTTAGTTGGTTCTTATTGAAGCACTTGGTTTGGTCTACAATGAAAGCTACAGTTATGAGGGAGTCGGGTTTGTCATCACTCGGCAACTGAAGACTGAAGTTTGAAGATCTCAAGTGGAATGCCAGAAGATCAAGTCTCGCCAGAAGACACGTGATGTCATTAGTTTAGAGGGAGTCTGTTAGGACATTCTTTGTAAACTGATGTATATCAGTGTTAGAGATAGATAGAATTTGATGCGATAGTTAAGAGGGAGTTTGTAGAAGCATGTTTTGTAACTATAGATTAAATTCTATGTATCGGTGTACGTGGCTAGTACGTAGGAGGGTGTTCCTAAGTACTTAGCCTGCACACCAGTTTGGTCCTGCGTACTTAGTAAGTACGCAAGGCTTTTACCTTGCGTACTTGTCAAGTACGCAGGAAGTGTTACTGCCCCTATAAATAGAAGACTTGTCTTCATTTGTAGTTGGAACTCTGGAACAAGTTGACAGATGTCCGGGTCGGGAAGAGCTCTCCCGACCCCTGGACCGTGAGCTTAGATGAGAGATGTGTGTTCCTTCGATATGTAGTCTGTAATACGGGATGACTTCTTTGTTATGGATTGCGTTTCGTTTCATTATCTTTTGTCTTTGTTCGTGTTTTATCTGCTTCGTTCTCTTTGTTCCCACACAAATCACAGAACAGATCGTGTTATTTCAGCTGTGCGACGAGGCTCCCGGGACCTACAAAACATCATATTTCAGCAGATACTGTGTGACATTTAAGGTAAGATTTATCAATACAAAGTGTATCCAAACATCGAGATGGATTAAACTAATATGCAACACAAAGTTTCACCAAAGCATAATCAAATTACCAGCATGAGGGTAGTGTTTTTAGCACAGAAAAATAATCCAAATGGATTTGATGAGAATCTTTTTGATTCTTATAACTTGGTTTCTGATGGAATGAACATTGAATCAATTTGATTCGTATGAGATATAACATGTAGTGATGAACTTTTGGAATCAGATTTGATTCGGTTATGCGGATATCCATAGAGTATTGGATATGTCAATTGAAATCACGAATGATTCAAAGGGTGAAACAGACTGACTTTCTGGTTTCCATCCGAGATTTTTACCAAAACCATCAGTTGTATAAAGATGTTTAATTCTAAATCGTATATTTGACGGGTATAGTCAATAGAGTAAACGAATTGTGCTAAAAACCCATCAAGATCCTGGTCTCATGGTATGAATGGATTCACTTAGCATTCGAATAATGAAAGTACCGATATTCGATGAGGATAACACTAAGATTGCAATTTAGTTAATCACACAAATATCGCCTAATTTACATATGCAGAGCCTACCAGCATATCAAACATTGTAACCAATGTCACCATCATATCCAATTTGTTGATGCACTTTCCTGTGACAACACTCTGGATAGAGTCTTAGTTTGTATATCTAATGTCTGTAAATTGTCTTTGTATGTAAGAGTCGTTATGTAATAGTTTATCGAGTTGTATGTACTTTTATATAATGTATGTTGCATTTCTTCTAAGTGTTTTGCGCACTTACATGTGCGTAGGAGAAAGCTCCTGCGTACTTAGCAAGTACGCAGGAAGACCCATGCGTACTTGCTAAGTACACAAGAGCATTTGGTCCTGCGCACTTGCTAAGTGCGCAGGCATCAGGTCTGTATAAATAGGTTTGGTTCACAGAGGATAAGTACGCAGAACTCATATCTTAGACGAACTCAGTTTGTTAAGTACGCAATTTGTATTATCTCTGTAACCATCGAGTGTTTATAATAGAAAAAGCTTTTATTGTGACTCTCGTTCTTGGTTTACTTTGTTTTAGTTAGACTCTCCGCCTAGTCACGGGTATTCCGCACCCGGTCCGACTAGTAGACCACTTGCATGCAACGATCCGACACACACGAAGGGACCTACAAGTGGTATCAGAGCATTGCTCTTGAATTCGAGTGTTGTAAGTGAGTTTGGAGACGTTTTTACTGAGTTTTACAAGCAAAAAGAGGTATTTTTGTTGATTTTTGTGATAAAAAGGGGGTAGCTCTTGAGCACTTTTTTAGAAGCAAAAATCTCTCAAAAACCAATTTTTGTTGTGTATTTGAGTTATTTGAGCATCAAAGGTTGGTTAGAAACAAGTTTATGACCCTTTGGCTCATTTGCATTAATCATCAGACAAATTTTTACCATCTCCGAAGAGTTTCAGGCGACCGGAAAAGTTTGGTGAAAGTTGCTGAAAAGGTGTCCTGTGTACTTACCATTTCTGGCAAAAAGTACAGGTTTCTGCGTACTTACTAAATACGCAAGAGTTATCTCCTGCGTACTTACAAGTGCGCAAGACTGAACTTGTGCGAACTTAAGTTATAACCTGCGTACTTACATCTACTTCTGCGTACTTACAAGTACGCAAGAGCAAATATAAATACGTAAGACCATTTCTCAAGTGCGCAAGGCCAAAGTCAAGTGCGCAGCTGTGTCTGACTTTTCTGAAATTTGACTAAGTGTTCACTATGTCGAATCTTCAGAATTTGGGAAACATGTTAAATTATGATAATGAGATCGGTACACCACAGAAACCACCAAAGTTGCTGAACGTGAACGATTATTCTAATTGGAAAGCACGTTTCGAGCACTACATTTCATATACTGACTCATCATTATGGATACCAATCCTTGAGGGATATAAGCATCCCACACACATCTATCTTGATGATGAATTACCAAAGCCTATTTCTAAACTCGATGAGGAAGAAAAGAAAGTATATGATCGAGAGAAGAAGGCACTTGGTTCGATCACTATGGAATTAACTCGGGAATTGTGCCACAGTTTTCGAGGGTATGACAATTCTAAGGATCTCTGGAAAGCTTTATAGAAGAGATTCGAAGGAAATAGTGACATCAAGAAGAGTAAGCGGGATCTTCTCAGGAAGCAGTATGAGTGCTTCAGATTTCTTGAGAACGAATCTTTAGATGACCTCATCTCTAGGTTCTATCATTTACAGACTGAGTTGAAGGCTTTTGAACTCAAGTATCCGGATGAAGAGTGTAGAACCAAAGACTGATTGCTACCAAATTATTCTAAGTACAAATGCTGCTAATAGGCTTATCAGCAGCATTCACCACATGTTGCTGCTGATAGGCTTATCAGCAGCATTCAACACTTGTTGCTGCTGATAGGCTTATCAGCAGCATTCAACACTTGTTGCTGCTGATAGGTTTATCAGCAGCGTTCAACACAAGTTGCTGCTGATAGGCTTATCAGCAGCATTATTCTCATCTCTGCTGCTGATAGCTTTATTCTCTGAAGATCAAACGTTGCAGCTGACTATCCATGCAAAGCGCCTCTGACACCTTTCTGCAAAAGCAACTGCCACACTCCAAGCAGAAGGAACCTCAATGGTGCAACCAATAAAGGACAATAACGCGCTTCTCCAAGCATGCAAACAATGATGCCTAAGAAGACGTTTCAGTTAAGTTAACTAGATTAGCCTTTGCGTGTAATTTAGTTTAATAAACAAGATCAACGGCTTGTGTTAGATCTGATCCTTAGAATCAAGGGTCTGTCTTGATTCTAAGTTACTATATATATCTTGTAAACACTTCAAACAAAGTGTGCCTTGATAGTGCTTCTTGATAGTGTTTTACTTGTAAACTTGTAATCTCAAAAGTCTAATACAACAGTGCATTTATCAGTATTCTTGCTGTTTACTTGTTTACTTTGTTGGTTGCTATTGTTTCCGCCAATATCAACTAGAACAGAATCACCTTGTAATCTTACGATCCTACAAGTGGTATCAGAGATTTGGCTCAAGATTAAACAAACTAACATTTGTTTAATCACTTTCTGATTCTATTCAAAACTCTATTCTTGATCAAGTCTCACAAAACAAAATGGCACAAAGTCATGGATCTGAAGACATCGGCAGTATCAACCGACCACCGAGGTTGGTGTCTGGGGAGGACTATGATATGTGGAAGAACCGTATGGAAAGCTTCTTCTGCTACCATGAATACGGAATGTGGAAATCCATAAGGGATGGACCTTATGTTCCCATGGTGGCCTCTGCTGACTCCGGAGGATCACTAGTTCCAAAGGAACCCTCCAAGTATTCTGAAGAAGACATCAAGAAAATGGAGGTGGACTTCAAGGCATTAGGAGCTATCCAGATGTGCCTTCCAAATGAAGTTTTTCACAACTTCAAGGCTCACAAAACTGAAAAGGAGTTATGGGGAGCCTTGGAAAAGATGTTTGCTGGATCTGAGGAGGTCAAGGAGAACAGACGTGACATTCTCAAGCAACAGTATGAAAACTTCGTCTGGAAGGAAGGTGAGTCACTAACAGTTTTATATAACAGGTACGCGTATCTGGTTGGAGAACTGCAGTGCTCCAAGGTAAAGCTGGAGAATGAAGACATTCTCAAGAAGTTCATAAGATCTCTTCCTAGTTGTTGGACATTATATACAGTGTCCATCAGAAGAACAGAGAATCTAAAGACTCTTCAGATGACTGAGCTCTTTGGCATGCTCCAAACCTATGAATTAGAAATGATTCAAGCTAAAGAAAGGAGCTCCAGTTATCAATCAGCTACCACTTCCTCCACCACCACCTCAGCGCTTCACTCTGATCATTCTGGTCCTAGTGCAAGCAACTACTATCCTCCCATTGTTACTCATCCTCAAACACCAACCGCTTCACAATCCAACTCATCACCATTTCTTCTTTGAGGCACCTCCTCAAAAGCCAACCTCTACTGCTTTTGTCTCTGACAACTCAAGCAGCATGCACTTCATAAAGGAGGATCTGGAATGCTTTCATCCAGATGATCTTGAAGAAATGGATATTCAGCACTCATATGCCATGCTCTCCCTCAGAGCAAAAAGGTTTTATTCTAGAACCGGGAGATCAGTTCCAAGCAACAACTCAAACACCAGAGTTGGGCTTGATAAAAGCAAGATCCGGTGTTACAACTGTAACCAAATGGGTCACTTTGCTAGGGAGTGCAAGGCACCTAAAGCCAATCAGCGTGCCAGCCATCAAAGACAAGCTTACCAAGGTCAGCCCAGGCAGCAGCAGCAGCAAGGAACTCCTCCAGCACAAACGGCAGCCTGTGCAAATGTTGGCACTACAGAATTTGACTGGAGTTTTCAATATGAAGATGTTCCTGCCCCCAACCAAGCATTTATGGCAGACAATGCAGAGATACCACCTCAGGTATTTGAACATCTTTGCTCTCAAGCTTGCATTGACAAAGTTTTAGGTTATAGAAAGCATAACCAAAATCTAATAGATCAAAATGAAGAGTTTCACCAAATGAAATCTGAATTCAAAAAGGTCGAAGACAGTTACAAAGAAAAGATTAACTGCCTTAAGAGAGAGATTTCTTCTTTAAAACATGAACAAACCAATCTTGAAACTCAGATTGATGATCTATTAGTAAAACTTAAAGCAACCAGAGCTGAACTGGCTGAACAGAAAGTTCATGTTGAAAAATATGAATTTTCATCTAAAAAGTTACAAAGATTGTTAGATATTCAAGTCCATGATATCATAATGACGAGTACAAGACAATTCCTCCTCCTGCTGACTATGTTGCCATTCACGATCCAAGCTTCAATACTGCAAATCTTGACACGGCAAACAGAAACCTTGATCCTTCAATGGATGCATGTTTTGTGGAAGACTGCTCCACCTCTTCAGAACCTGAGTCAACCTGCTCAGACCACTGTGAAACTAGTGCAGTCCCATCTGCTCCTATCTCTGAAGCTGTTCTGAACAAAACTGAATGTCCTGTTGTTACTCCAACTATTCCAGCTCCCATCCCATTCAAACAAATCAAGATTAGTTATCCTCAAAATGGAAGAAAGCTAAACATTGAAAAGGGAGAGACATCAGGTTTCACCAACCCCAAGTCTCAGTCAAAGCCAAAGGTGTTTGATAGTTTTCATACACCTGGAGAAAAAGGTCCATATGTTCAAAAGACGCTAGAAGAAGCCACTTTTGAGCATAACAAAGCTCATCCCTGGAACTTCAAAGATTTGTTTCAAAGTAAGAACTATGTGGACTTTCACCGGGACAAGATAGCACTATCCTGCTTTGTGTGTGGCAAATACAATCACACTGCCAGTACCTGCTTTCACTACCGCGAACACCAAAGAAACTCAAAGCAGCATGCCTTTGAGAAAACAAACAGAAACAAACAGGAGAGAAGCTATGATGCAAAGGCAACAAAGTTCAGAGAATCTCTATCCCCTCAAAGAGTGAAGATGCAGAAACCTCAACAAACTTGCATCATATATGGGGAATCAAACCACTTTGCTGCAACATGCAAGTTCAACCCTTTTAACCAGATTGCAAATTGTTCATCTGTGCTCAACCCATCAGCAGTAAACAAAATCGCTGCTGATAGAGTAAAGTCCAGGAAACAAAAGGCAAAGCCTTCAGCAGCAAAAGTCTCTGCTGCTGACAAAGTAAAATAAAAAACAACGGCATCAGCAGCAAAAGCATCTGCTGCTGACAAAGCAAAAGTGTCCGCTGCAGATAAGGCAAGATCCCAGGCAAAGCCTTCAACAGCAACAAAAACTCCAGCAAAGCCTTTAGCAGCAAAATCGGCTGCGGATAAGCCAGAATTGTCAGCAACAACATCTTCTGCCGACAATGTAAAGAAAGCTAGAAAACCACCAACACAGCAATGGAAGGCCAAACAATCTCCAAGCATAACTAATGGCTCCATTGACTGCAAGCATGCTGACAATGGCAAATTAGCAACAACTTTCTACAATGCTGCATGCTACAATGTTCCTCCCACTAATTAGATATCTTCCATGTGTAGGGACAGCTAGGCAATAAACACAATACTTGGGTAGTAGATAGCGGTTGTTCCAGGCACATGACAGGCAACAGGTCAATCCTCTCTAACTTCAGACATTTCAATGGAGGATATGTTGCCTTTGGGAGTGACTCAAAGGGTGGATCTATCACTGGACAAGGAACTGTGTCCAATGAAAGGATGAGTATTGAAAGAGTCAACTATGTTAAAGAACTTGACTTCAATCTCATGAGTGTTTCCCAAGTATGTGATCAAAAGCATTGGATGCTCTTCACTGACAAAGAATGTTTCGTGTTAGCTCCTGGCCTATCTAAACCCCCTCCAGAGAAGATTCTCCTAACTGCTCATAGAAAGGACAACTTATATGTGCTTAACATGAATGAAGCCACTCCATCTGGTAGTGTTTCATGTTTTCTGTCAAAGGCATCAGTTGATGAATCCGCTCTCTGGCACAGGAGGTTAAGCCATGTTAACATCAAAACAATCAATAAATTAGTGAAGGACAATCTTGTCAGAGGGCTTCCTGACAAAGAATTCCAGCTAGACGATCACTTCATTGCCTGCTTGAACGGAAAACAACACAAGAGTTCCCACAAGCCCAAGACATTGAACACAAATGACACCCCTCTCCAGCTACTGCATATGGATCTCTTTGGTCCTACGAATGTCATGTCAATGGGCAAAAAGTCCTACTGTCTGGTGATAACTGATGATTTCTCCAGATTCTCATGGGTATTCTTCCTAAGAACAAAAGATGAAACTGCTGAGATTCTCAAATCCTATATTCTTAGGGTAGAGAATCAAAGCAATCTGAAGGTAAAGATCATAAGGTGTGATCAGGGAACAGAGTTCAAAAATCACACTTTGAACCGTTTCTGTGAGAGCAAGGGCATTGAAAGGCAATACAGTGCTCCAAGAACCCCTCAACAAAATGGGGTTGCTGAAAGAAGAAATAGGACTCTGATTGAATCAGCAAGATCTATGCTGGCTGACTCAAAGCTGCCCCTTACTTTCTGGGCGGAAGCAGTAAGCACAGCTTGTTATGTGCAGAATAGAGTCCTTATTGTTAAGCCTCTCCAGAAAACACCCTATGAACTATGGCTCAAAAAAGTTCCCTACATTGGCTTCCTGAAGCCCTTTGGATGTCCATGTACCATCCTCATCACACATGGAGTTCTTCCTAAATTCGGTGCAAAGTCTGATGAAGGTTACTTTGTGGGTTACTCCTCTCAATCAAAGGCCTACCGAATGTTCAATTCTAGGACTCGGATTGTGGAAGAATCTGCTAATGTGGAATGCAGGGAACACGTTGTCTGTGAACAAGGCAAAGGTCCTAACTGGCTCTTTGATATAGACTCCTTCACCCAGATATTTGAGCCTCTCATATTCTCAAATATGGAGTCTTCCTCTTCAAAATCAACATCTTCTGCCTCAACCTCCTCTTCTGACTACAGACTGAATTTTCCCAGTCCCTACATCAAGATGAAAAGGCCATCCATTGATCCTGCATCAGTGGCAGAAGCTATTGAAGACAGTACAGGTGAAGCCGGTACTTCCAACACCACAAGCAGCAATCTCTCTGACCAAGAAATCTTTAATGAAGCCTCCTCAATCCATGCTGAAGAGGCCTCTGATGCTAATACTGCTGACAATGTGGAACACAATGATCAGAATCTCCAGGCTCCTCTCCTCACAACTAAAGACAATCCTGATTTAAACCAAAGTAATCTTGAAGAGGGAATACGGCTGGATGTGATACCAGCACAGAGAATAAACAAAGAGCATCCTTTGGAAAACATCATTGGTCCAGTCCACACAGGTATCCAGACAAGAAGTAAGTCTCATGAAGCCAACATTTGTTTGTTCTCTTGCTTTCTATCTCAGGTGGAACCCAAGAAGATTGATGAAGCTCTCAAGCACAACAGCTGGATTGAAGCAATGCAGGAAGAATTGCTACAATTCAAAAGACAAGATGTTTGGAAGCTTGTTGATCTTCCACCTGGTCAAACAGCAATTGGAACAAGATGGGTCTTCAGAAATAAGCAAGATGAAAGGGGCATCGTGGTCAAGAACAAAGCCAGACTGGTAGCTCAAGGTTACACTCAAGAAGAAGGCATTGACTATGATGAAGTCTTTGCTTCTGTTGCCCGTCTGGAAGCCATCAGAATCTTTCTGGCATATGCAGCATCCAAAAACTTTATGATCTATCAAATGGATGTGAAGAGTGCCTTTTTGTATGGCAAGATTGGTGAAGAGGTCTATGTCAAATAGCCTCCAGGCTTTGTGGATCCTGCACATCCAAATAAGGTTTTAAAACTGGACAAAGCTCTCTATGGCTTACACCAAGCCCCAAGAGCCTGGTATGAAACTTTATCTGGATATCTACTTAGCAACAACTTTAGAAGGGGGGCCATTGATCAGACACTTTTCATCAAAGATGAAGGGGGAGAAATTTTGTTGGTCCAGATTTATGTTGATGACATTATCTTTGGATCTACAAGAAAGAAGCTCTGCAAAGACTTTGAAGTTCTGATGCATTCCAAATTTGAAATGAGTTCAATGGGTGAGCTATATTTCTTTTTAGGACTTCAAGTCAAACAGGTACCAAATGGAATCTTCATAAGTCAATCCAAGTATGTCAAAAGCATCTTGGAGAGGTTCAAAATGGCTGACTGCTCTGCTGCAAGAACTCCTATGCAAGTGCACCATCAATTATCTCCGGATAAAGAAGGACAAGACACTGATCAACATCAGTATCGAGCAATGATAGGGTCTCTCGTGTATCTCACTGCCTCAAGACCAGATATCATGTTTGCAGTTTGTCTCTGCGCAAGATTTCAAGCAGCTCCTAAAGTGTCTCATCTTCAAGCTGTCAAAAGAATCCTTAGATACCTAAAGGGAGCTCCAAAACTTGGGCTATGGTATCCAAAGAATGGAAATGTCAATCTCTATGCCTACACTGACAGTGACTATGGGGGTTGTAACTTGGACAAAAAGTCCACATCTGGGGGATGTCAATTTCTTGGAGGAAGGCTCATCTCATGGCAATGCAAAAAGCAAACATGTGTCTCTACTTCAATAGCTGAAGCAGAATACATTGCAGCTTCAAGCTGCTGTGCACAGGTCATCTGGATCCAAAATCAAATGCTTGACTATGGAATGACCTTCATGCAGACTCCCATTCATATTGACAACATGAGTGCTATCTCTATCACGAATAATCCAGAGCAGCATTCCAAGACTAAGCACATCGACATCAGATATCACTTTATCAGGGATCAAGCTGAGAAAAAGAGAATTGTCCTATCCAAGGTTCACACAAATGAGCAATATGCTGATTTGTTCACTAAACCTTTTGATGAAGCAAGATTTCAATATCTAGTTGAATCAATTGGCATGAAGAACTTTGAATAAGACATGTCTCTAATTTTTATCTTTCCTTGTAAATATGTCTATGTTTTTGTTCTTAATAAAAGGTTACAGTCAGCAGCACCTTTTTCACTGCTGACAGATTTACTCTTCAGCAGCAAAGCCTTTGCCACTGATCGCTTTAAGTTATCAGCAGGAACAAGTTTCCTGCGGACAGCTTTAAGGCGGTCAGCAGCAACCTTTTTGCTGCGGAAAGAATACAACAGTCAACAGCATCCAAGTCTGCTGCTGAAAGACTTCACTATCCGCAGCAACCAAGATTGCAGCGGATAGCTCACCATCGGCAGCAACCAAGTTTGCTGCTGATGGGTAAAACAAGTCTACATTAACTTTTACCCGAGGTAAAAACTACTCTCAGTCTTTACCATGACTGCTCGAGTGCTTTACAGCTGTAACAATGAAAAGTGAAACAGGTTGTATTGTATAAGTAAAGTTGCTTTTTCTTCGTCTGCCGTTATATCACAATCTCAAACGTTCCCACAACCTCTTCATATTCAATTTCAAACCTATCTCCCATCACTTTCTCTCCCGTCCCCACAGCATTCAAAGCCCTAAATAATTAACCACCATTCAAACACCCTTATTCAAACACCCTTCTCTCTTCCCTCCAAATCCATAACAATGGCAGGCGCAGACATAAACAACCCCAACGACAAATTTTCCCCATATCGCAACCTCACTGCATGCCTAATAAAGGGCAAGAAATACGAAGGTTTCGATGATATGATCGACTTCCTTTGTCGGTCCAAAATCCACCATGCCTTAACAATCAACCCAACCATCTATACTTCCCACATGGAAGAGTTTTGGAGCTCAGCCGTGTATTCTACTAACCAGGGCACTCCCCAAATCAGTAGCACAGTAGACGGCAAGGAGATGATTATCACTGAAGCAAAGCTCCGCCAACACCTCAAGCTTCAAGATGAAGGGGACGCCATCTCTTACCCCAGAGACGTATACATGAGGACCTTTGTATCCATAGGGTACACTGGGAATCAAACAGAGTATACGATAGAGAAGGCACTCATGGGTCCCAAATGGAAGTATCTCTGCCACACTCTTCTCCAATGCATATCCCAGAAGAGGAGTGGCTGGAACCAACTTAGCTCCGGTCTTGCGTCGGCAATTCACGGTATGATAACTGGGGCGGGTTTCAATTTTTCCCACCTCATTATTGAAGGTTTGAGATACAACCTTCAAGAAGGGGTGAAATCACAATTCTTCATGTACCCAAGATTCTTGCAGGAAGTGTTCAATATTGAGCACCAAGATCTTTCAAAAACTGCAAGAATCTACGTAATGCTGGGACATAAGAACAACATTTTTCAAAGCATGAGAACAGTTTCATCAAAGTTCTCAGGGGCCGATGTTCCATTGTTATCTACAATGCTGAACACGTAAAGTGCCCAGGGTGACAGTTCAGCAAACCCAGCTGATACTGATCCCACACCCTCCACCTCACTACCACAAACTCAAACTGCTGCTTCCCTTGATCGAACCCCTGTGCATTCTACTGAGAATGTACAGGCACATACTTTACTCACCCACAGTTTGATTGCTCAACCGGAACACAGGGCCCCGGTTGCAGCCAAGTATACAAGGAAGAGGGGAAAGAGAACTCCTTCTTCTCTTGCCTCCAAGGCCCAAACCTAAGCCAACATCCCTCACTCAGAATCACAACATTCTAGTGAGAATATCATAAGGGAAAGCCACACTGTTAGGGAGACTCCTTCGGAAGTCTCTCTATTAGGATTAGGATCACTTCCCGGATCCATAGAACAACCCTTTGAGCCATTCCTATCTTCTTTGGACTTAAGTGTTGAGGAACCTGACCAAAGTGATGTACCTTCTCCAACTACCACTATCAAGGAGGTACTGATTGGTCTTGCTTCTGAAACACCCGACCCAAGTTCTTCACCCTTGAAGGTCCACTCTAGGAGTAATGAAAGAGTGGATGTGGAAGAGGCTGTCACTACTGCTGGTCCATCAAATGACCAGGAGGACAATGAAAACATCTTTAAGACCTCAACCACGGCAACTCATGGTGAGGGTGTTTCCTTGGAAACTCCCCTCACTGAGAGGAATCCCAGGCGCCAAGAAACCACGAGTGATGGGGATGCTGAGGCTCGGCCTACGGCCCCATCTGGGTCCAAGGATTCCACAATTGTGGATGAGGACAGACTGAAACTTCATAACTTGGAATTGACGGCCAGGGTGGCTATGCTAGAGGCTGAAGTGTCCAAACTAAAACACCAAGTCTCTATGCATGAAGCCCATCAATGTCCAACTTTAGCCACTCCCTCCCTTGTATCAGTAGGCACCCAAACTGATGCTTACCTGTCTACTGATGCAACCAAAAAGGGGGAGATGGTCTCTATGGAAGAAGATACAGACAGTCTTGATGACTGGATTCAAGAGCAGGTTGTACTTCAAAGCTCACTATTCAAGCCTGCTTTTGTACAAATTCATGACTTGCCAGCCTCAGATAACGAAGAAAAAGAGACATCTGAAGACTGGAAGTTGGTCGTCAGGGCTGTCGATGAAATGCTGAATGGTACTGAAGACACAGAACAAACAAATACACCATTCAGCATCATCCCTGAAGCAGCAGCCATCATTGGTCAATCCTCAACCCCCCAACTATTCAGATCATCAAAGAAGCTAGAATTTGACTCCATTCTAGCTTGGGGGTATGATGGATCAGCTGAGAGGTTTTGGATTGGATGGGAGTTCAGCGGAGTAGAAGAGCTGAACTGGAACTCTCTCAATGCCCTCCAAGTCCTACAGCTATACTTATCAAACTGCATCAACAATTCAGCAGAACTTGCCATTGACAGGTTCCATGACTTGATGGAGGATAATCTACCCCACTTCGAAAGACTAATTCAAAAAGCAAATCGGGTAGCTTATCCTGAATGGTACTGAAGACACAGAACAAACAAATACACCATTCAGCATCATCCCTGAAGCAACAACCATCATTGGTCAATCCTCAACCCCCCAACTATTCAGATCATCAAAGAAGCTATAATTTGACTCCATTCTAGCTTGGGGGTATGATGGATCAGCTGAGAGGTTTTGGATTGGATGGGAGTTCAGCGGAGTAGAAGAGCTGAACTAGAACTCTCTCAATGCCCTCCAAGTCCTACAGCTATACTTATCAAACTGCATCAACAACTCAGCAGATCTCTCAGCAGAACTTACCATTGGCAGGTTCCATGACTTGATGGAGGATAATCTACCCCACTTCGAAAGACTAATTCAAAAAGCAAATCGGGTAGCTTATCCTGAATCCTCGGCGGCCGCAGAAAGGAGACTGACTCCTAGCAATCTTGAAATAACAAGGAACAGTCTTCTCACTGAAGAAGAAGTTCTGGGCCTTCGAAGATTCCTGTATGTCTTCCTGGCCAAGGACTTGGACGTGCTAGGTTGGGTGAGCACTAAGTCCCTTGACCACACTCTTCTGCTCAGCAACGGCTCCTCTCTCATCATCAACACCAGGAACATCCTTCAGTTGCCCTCAGACTTCCTATTCAAGATTTTTCAGCTCAGAACCAACATCTGCAATATTAACTCATTGGAGAGCCAGGCAATGATGGTCACCATCAAAGCCCATCTTGAAGAAAAAGGACTGATTCCTCAGGAAGAGTCTGTGTCAACTTCTGATGCTGACTCCAACTCAGATACTCCACAAGTTGAAGCCACATCTGTAGCATCTGGCACAAGATCTTCACTTAGGGATCAACTGAGGGAAATAGAAGGTCCTGAGTATCAACTTGATGAAGATAGTGACCGTACCTTGTCAATTCCTCAACTTGCCAATGAAGCCGAGGCAGAGATCCCAACAGCACAACAATCAGCTGTTACTGTGATCAGTGAAGCCAGAGCAGAGGCATCCAATGTTAATAAAGGGAAGGGCATTATGACAGAAGAGGACGAAGAGAGGTTGCGAAAAGAAAAGAAGGAGAAAGAAGAGAAAAGAAGAAGAAGAGAAGAAGAGGAGATGGCTGACATGAAAAAGGCTCAAGAAAGAAAAACAGCCATTCTCTTAAGAGAACAAACCATCCAGTTGTATGCTAAACAGCTGGATGAACTGAAAAGAAAGATTCCTGCAGTTGACCGGATTGAAGAAGATGCAGCTCTTGCTCTTCAACTGCAGGAACAATTCAATAAAGAAGAAGAAGACTTGGAGAAGAAGAAGAAAGAAGAAGCTAAGTTCAGAATAACCGATTCTGAACTAGCAAAAGAATTAAGGGAGGAGTGGACTGAAACTCTGATCTCTCAAGGTGAGGATGCAGACTACCTTGAGAAACTTTCAAACAAAGAGATTTACAGAGCCTTCATGGGTCAGCAGGGTCAATTGGCTAGCAAGAAAAAGGCTGAAGAAGAAGAAAAAGCCAAGCTACAGTCCAAGAAGACCATTGCACTGAATAAAAGAACCCATGAAGAAAGGAAGGTCATGATTGACTTCCTTAAGGCTAGGGGAGATAGTGGAAAGAGGCTAGGTCCCATGAATTTCATGAACCTGCAAGCCCTCTACTTCAAAGTTAAAAAGGATGAGGAAGAAAGACTAGGGAAGAAGGGCTCCAAGAAAAGGGTACTTATCAAAGAAGAAGAAAAACCAAAGACAAAGAAACCCAAGCCTTCTCCCTCACCTACCTCTTCCTCAATCCAACAACCTTCCACTCTCCTCCCCAAAACTTCCACTCCTCCACCCAAAAAGTCCAAATCATCCCACCCAGCTCCCACTCATCAACAGCCTCCCTTGAAGAAATCCAAACCCACACCTAAACCAGAAGACTCAAGAGACATAGTTGATTGGGTCTATAATCCACAGGATCAAAGGTTTGAGATCTTCAGGGGGAGAACTGAAAGAAGAAGATCTAACTACAGATCTGTTGATGAGGTTCTGCAACTACCAGATTCAGACCTAAGAAGAATTTTGGAGCTGGGTGAAGCTCATGAGCCTGCAAATGAGAGTGGGAAACATCTTATGCTAGCAATCAGACATTACTTCAACCCTAGCAAAGACGTGGTCATGGATATCAAACCACTCAAGTCCCACTCTCCATTTGTATCTTGGTACAACAATGCTGATTTGGATGAGTTCACTCTGATTGATGTAAAGAAGCAGCAGATGAGATGTTCAAGAAAAGCAATCTACAAAATGCCACACAAAGACATCAAGACTCTGTCTAAACTTCCACTGAACAATCCCAGCAAGGATCCAAGAGGCTATGAGGTTGAAAGGATAGTCAGCCACATGCAAAAGCTTCAGCAGCAAAGTGATTAGAAGAATTTTGGTTGCATCAGTCTAGGGGAAGTTTGTAGAACCAAAGACTGATTGCTACCAAATTATTCTAAGTACAAATGCTGCTGATAGGCTTATCAGCAGCATTCAACACATGTTGCTGCTGATAGGCTTATCAGCAGCATTCAACACTTGTTGCTGCTGATAGGCTTATCAGTAGCCTTCAACACTTGTTGCTGCTGATAGGTTTATCAGCAGCGTTCAACACAAGTTGCTGCTGATAGGCTTATCAGCAGCATTATTCTCATCTCTGCTGCTGATAGCTTTATTCTCTAAAGATCAAACGTTGCAGCTGACTATCCATGCAAAGCGCCTCTGACACCTTTTTGCAAAAGCAACTGCCACACTCCAAGCAGAAGGAACCTCAATGGTGCAACCAATAAAGGACAATAACGCGCTTCTCCAAGCATGCAAACAATGATGCCTAAGAAGACGTTTCAGTAAAGTTAACTAGATTAGCCTTTGCGTGTAATTTAGTTTAATAAACAAGATCAACGGCTTGTGTTAGATCTGATCCTTAGAATCAAGGGTCTATCTTGATTGTAAGTTACTATATATATCTTGTAAACACTTCAAACAAAGTGTGCCTTGATAGTGCTTCTTGATAGTGTTTTACTTGTAAACTTGTAATCTCAGAAGTCTAATACAACAGTGCATTTATCAGTATTCTTGCTGTTTACTTGTTTACTTTGTTGGTTGCTATTGTTTCCGCCAATATCAACTAGAACAGAATCACCTTGTAATCTTACGATCCTACAAAGAGATGGTGGAAAAGTTTTTGGATGCTTTACCACCCAAATTTGAGATGTACACAACCCTGATGAGGGAAAATCCTAAGTTCTATGAGCTGAAAGTTTAAGAGGCAATAGGAAAGGTTCAAGCTCATGACATGAATCTAAGAAGAAAGGAGAGCTCTGGAAGACCCCAGATACAAGACCCTTCTATGTATCACGGGACGACTTCCACATCCAAGTCATCTGGCTCTGGAATTGCCCTCTTCACTGGAAATCCTACTGAAGAAGACCACTCAACTGGGTGTGGTGGTCATGCTTGCTATGCTTCAGGATCTGGGTTGGGGTCTCATCATCAAAATACCTCAAGAAATCCTCCTGCTACGTCTTCAGCTAACAACTCAGCTATAGCCAGAATAGCTGAAGATCATGTAGCATTATTCTCATCTTATATGCTTGCATATGAAAATTTCATAGGTGGCAAGCTTACTGATCCAGAGACGATTGAAGAAGATTTTAATCAAGTGGATCCTGATGACATGGAGGACATGGATATTCAATGGAATATGGCCATGTTATTGAGGAGAGCCAAACGTTTCCTGAACAGAACAGGAAGAAAGTTTATTGGCGGGCATCCTAATGCCAAGGTCGGGTTTGACAAATCCAAGACCAAATGCTACAAGTGTCTGAACTATGGACACTTTGCTCGTGAGTGTCAGAAAAACAGAGCACCTGCCTTTGGTTTTACCCGACCCAGCCAAGGAAACAGCCATGGCCAAAACAATCCAAACCACCACAATCAAAGTCAAGGTGGAACGTCCAATGCACTGGTAGCCCAACAGGACGAAAGCTTTGACTGGGGTGTTCATCTTGAGGATGCCATCATCGCACAAACACAGGTTGGTCTCATGGCTGAGATCATGGAGATGATGGAAGCAGAGAGAAGGGAAACTGCTGCTACAGAGAAGGTAAAGGAAGCTGAAGAAAAGGAAGATTCTGTAGCTGATGAAGAAGAATCAACCACAGCTGTTGCTCTCATGGCCATTGGAGAAGCAACAAGTTCATCGTCTGAGGTAGATTCTAATCCCTTTTCTGTTGTTTCATGTTCTAAGTGTCTAGGGCTAAAACTTGAAAACTCTAAGCTCCAAGACAAAATCGAACCCCTAAGTATGGCATCTCTAAACTATAAAGAAAATGAAAAACGTTTTAAAGAGTCTATTGAAAAAGGAAAACGTGAGTATTCTTTAAAAATGAGCGATCAACAGCTTCACTTAGATATTGCTTATAAGGGGTTGGAAAAACGGAACAATGAAATCAACAAATTGCAAAACGAGATCTTGCAGTTAAAATGCACAAATGAGAAGTTGAAAAACTCTCGCTTTGTGGTGGAACACTACGAATCTGTAGTGAGGAAAATGAATGGTCTAGGTCTTGGCACCAATGCCATTCCTCCACCAGTGAGTGGGATGTTTGTCAATAGTTTAATAGACATTGATCTCACTTGTCTAGATGAGTCCTCTGATAAGGATGATTCCTCTAAAAAGGATGAATCCTCAAGTAAGGCTAACTCCACATCTAGTGAGGAGTTTATTACTGCTTCTGAAGATGGGTCGGTTAACTCTTGCCATGAAGGAGTAGTATCTGAGGAGTTGTTGACTGAATAGAAAGTCAAGAAAAACATTATCACTAATGGTGATAACTGCATTTTAACTGAACCTGATGTCATTGAATCAAATGATAAACTTAAGGTAATGCTTTATGGGGGGTATAAAAACCTTAACCAAGTAAAGAAAGAGGCTTTTTCAGCTCACTTTGGGCTTGGTTACAAAGAAAATTTGGAAAAAATACTATACTCCCAAAAATCAAAATGTTAAGGTTCAGACAGCTGTTCAGAAACCAACTCCTCCTGCTCATAATGGAGAGTTATCTAAGGCCAGATCTAATGATCCTTACAAGAGAACTTATGTAGACAAGAGGAACTGTTTTCACTGTGGCTTGGTTGGTCGCATTTTTGTGAACTGTCTCTAAGAACCAAGGGAAACGGCCTGTTGTTTCACAACCAGCTGTTATCCCCAAGTCACCACCAGTGAAACCATCTCCCAAACATCCAAAGTAGAATGTGGTGAAACCACCAGTCCAACCGATAGCAAAGCCAAAGATCAAATCTGAGGCCAAACCATCTGTTGCAAGAAAGGTAAAGCAACCTGCTGTACCTCGTGTGTCTACATCTGGTAGTACACGTACTGGTGAGAAATCTGTGGCTAGACTCTCTAAGCCACAGGGAAGAAGAAGGAATAAGAGGTTGAGAAAGCTGGAACAGCTGACTAAAGCTCAATCAGGTGAAGCTTCCACAAGTTCACCGGCTGTGGTTGAGCCAAAGTCTCCTGTTCTAGTTAAGAATCAAAAGAGATCCTAGAACAAGAAAGTAAAAGGTTCTCAATCTCCTGTTCCCAATTCCTCCAAAGATTCACCAATTTTGAACAGTCATCATGACTGTGAGTTAAAGGAAGTAGTTTATTTTGAAAAGGATGGACGACCCAAGACCACAATGGCTTGGGTCTCCAAAACTAACTAATTCTTTTGTGACTCGTGCAGGGACGTCCGAATGGTACTATCTCTAACCGCTGGTATGTAGATAGTGGATGTTCCAGGCACATGACAGGAAACATGGCCCTGCTTCAAGATGTTAAACCATTTAGAGGCGGCTATGTGGCCTTTGCAGGAGAAAAAGGCGGCAGCATCACGTGTCAAGGCGTGGTTTCGAACGGTTGTGTCAGCTTTGACAATGTCAACTTCTGCGAGCAGCTGAAGCATAACCTGTTGAGTGTCTCCCAAATGTGTGATAAGGAGTACTCGGTGATGTTTGATAAGTCAGAATGCCTGATTCTCAAACCCGGTTTTGAGGTTCCCGAAGACTGGATCCTGATGAGAGCACCAAGAACAAACCACACCTATCAGATCGATATGAGCGTGGCAACAACCACCTCATCAGTTGCTACTTGTTTGCTTACAAAAGCGACAAAGCTTGACTCTATCTTGTGGCATAGGAAACTCGGACATATTTCTTATCGTAAAATGAATCATCTTGCCTGAAACGGTTTGGTAACCGGGGTTCCTAAGCTGAGATTTACCGTTGCAGATGACTGTATGCCTTGTAAAAAGGGCAAACAGCAACGGAAGTCTCACAAGCCCAAGCTCCAAAACTCTATTGATACCCCTTTGGAGCTATTACACATGGATCTGTTTGGCCCCATAAGTATCAGGAGTATTGGAGGTAAGTTGTTCTGTCTAGTTGTAACTGATGATTTCTCACATTTTTCTTGGGTGCATTTTTTAGGTACTAAAGACGAGACTGTTGATATTCTTCAATACTTGATCCTGAGCTTGGAATCTCTTTTCAAGCTGAAAGTTAGAAGGATAAGGAGCGACAACAGAACTGAGTTCATGAATAATTTGATGGAGCTTTTATGTCTCAAGAAAGGGATCCGTCACGAATTCAGCGCGCCGTACACGCCTCAGCAGAATGGAGTTGCTGAACGGAAGAACAGAACACTGATTGAGACTGTAAGGACTATGCTGTCGGATGCAAAGCTTCCTGTCACTTTCTGGGCAGAAGCAGTTAATACAGCGTGTCACATCTTAAACAGAGTCCTGGTTGTGAAGAGGCACAACAAGACTTGTTACGAGTTGATCAACAATCGACTTCCCAATCTTGATTACCTAGTTCCTTTTGGTAGTCCTTGTTCCTTGTCGCTACAGTACAAAGACCGCCAGTCTAAGTTTCGTGCAAAAGCAGTGGAAGGCATCTTCTTAGGATACGTTGCCAACTCGCCTTGCAAGAGAGTGTACAACATAGGAACTCGTACTGTCGAGGATTGGTTTGAAGTGGATTGTAGTAAACACAGCATTCCACCCGAACCAACAGGTCCAGCTTGGGGTTTTGATTATGATGCGCTATTCAAGTCATTCAATCTTCCTGATATATCTGCAGATAACGCCGCAAATGTTTATGAATTATTGGGTGGCGGCGATGACTCCAGCTTCTCTACTCGTGCCACTGTACCGATTGTAACTCCTGATTCCAATGCTGCATCTGCATCTGGAACTCATGACAGTGATAACAGTGAAGATGTTCTTGTTGTTGGAGATGACGCTCAAGCCAATCCTAACACAACTGTAGGAAATGAAGCTCCAGCTGATCCAATTAACATTGAATCTTCTTCCTCTGGAACACAGGAAATGGGGGAGTTAAGCACGAATCTTGATCCAGAAGTTCAGGAACCGATTGTACCGGAGACGAGAGTGCATATGAATCATCCAATCGACAACATTATTGGTGATCCTTATGCCGGCGTTCAGACTCGTCATCGAACCATCACTGAGAACACCAGTCTTTACACAGAGATACTTGGCACTGGTGTCATGGAAACATGTCTGCATGCTGCATTCGTGTCCCAGTTAGAGCCAAAGAATGTGAAAGAGGCTCTCACTGACAATTGCTGGATTGAGGCGATGCAAGATGAATTGTTTCAATTCCAAAAGTTGCACGTGTGGGATTTGGTTGACTTGCCAAAAGGCTTTCAGCCAATTGGAACCAGATGGGTGTTCAAATGCAAGACGGATGATCGTCATGTTGTTGTGAAGAACAAAGCAAGATTGGTTGTTCAGGGTTTTTATCAGCAAGAGGGCTTGCATTACACGGAAGTATATGCCCCAGTTGCTAGAATTGAAGCCATTCGACTGTTCTTGGCTTATGCCACATATGTCGGCTTCAAGGTCTATCAACTTGATGTGAAGAGTGCTTTCCTATATGGTAAAGTTCATGAAGAAGTCTATGTCACTCAGCCTCCCGGTTTTGAAGATCCGCATAATATCAATAAAGTGTATAAGCTTGACAAAGCACTTTATGGTCTTCATCAAGCACCGCGGGCATGGTATGAGACATTATCTAAGCATTTACTGTCTAATGGTTTCGACCGTGGACAGATTGAATCGACTCTCTTCATTAGGAAAGAAGGAGGTGACATTCTTCTTCTACAAGTATATGTCGACGACATCATTTTTGAGTCTACCAGTGAAGGGATGTGTAGGGAATTCGAGCAGGTGATGAAGTCCAAATTTGAAATGAGTAATATGGGTGAATTGTCGTTCTTTCTGGGTCTGCAAGTCAGTCAAAGAGAGGATGGCATTTATCTACATCAAACTAAGTATGTGCAGGACATCTTATCAAAATACAAGATGAATGACAGCAGTACTTATGGTACACCTATCCCAGTCAATCATGGTTTGCATCCTGACAAAGATGGAAAGGATGTAGACAGCAGATTGTACCGTGGGATGATCGGATCACTTATGTATCTCACAGCTTCAAGACCTGATATAATGTTTGCTGTGTGCTTGTGCTCAAGGTTTCAGTCTCAACCAAAGGAGTCACATATGATAGCCGTGAAGAGAATTTTCAGATACCTGAAAGGGAAACCCCGATTAGGTCTTTGGTACTTTAAGCAGCAGTCATTCGACTTCAAAGCCTACACTGATTCAGATTATGGCGGTTGTAACCTTGACAGAAAGTCAACTTCTGGTGGATGTCAATTCTTAGGAGACAGACTGGTCTCCTGGCAGTGTAAGAAGCAGTCAACGGTTTCTGTCTCAACTTGTGAAGCAGAATACATTGCTGCAGCGAGCGGCTGTTCTCAGATACTGTGGATTCAGCAGCAGTTGAGAGACTACGGCTTAAACTTCACTGGAACTCCTCTATTCATTGACAACAATGCCACGATGTCCATCACAAATAACCTGGTGAAACATTCCAAAACTAAACATATAGAGATTCGCCATCACTTCATCCGTGATTGTGCTGAAAAGCATTTAATTGAACTTGTAAAAGTTCACACGGATGACAATCTTGTTGACCTTTTCACAATGGCATTTGATCGATCCCGTTTTGAGCATCTTGTCAACTTGATAGGAATGTTCAATCCTGAGTGAAAATTAATTTTTTCTAAATCAATTCAATTCATGGAAGTTAAACTTTATTTCTTTTTAAATTTTTTGTATAGTTCTTTTAAGTTCAAAATATTTTACAAAAAAAAAAAGGAAAATGGAGAAAATTTCAAAGTTAACTTGAGAAAATAGGAAATGATAGTACATCAGAAATGATCTAAACGTCACAGACTGCTCATATGGGAAAGATTGCGTCATGCTTACTTAACTGTTTAGGTTATTATGTTTTTAATCTGCTTATTTACGAGTAATTTAAATTGTCAGTAGGCTGTATGCGTCTTTGAATCACTAGTAGTATGGAAACTAAATCTAAATTACAACTGTGAATTAAACCCATGTTTGCAAGTGTGTGTGTGTAAACGAATAGAAAAGATAATTATTAGATAAAGGATGTTAGATTTTGGCAATAATTTTCTTTTGAGATCAGTTTCGGGTTATGTTGTTAGCACAATTAATGCGGTTCATCTCACTGCCCATACTCACAAGTAAGCAAGGAGAGATTGAATCAAGACATGTCTCTGCATTAACCGTTAAGCATGTTTTCACCCTTGAATCACTCCTGATTCATTGAAATCAAATCCAGATAAAAGTTGGATCCCCTTACCTGATAATCAAACACCATATCTATTATCCTGAATCATCATCCCGATATTCAAAGAAGAAAATCACATGAAACCAAGACAAATGAATCCTTCGATTCTGAATCTTATGATTCCCGATAATCCTTATGGATTCTGCTTGATTTTTTCCTGTGCTAATAGACGTAGCTTCATTCTGAAAATTTAGAAAATCATTGGGAAAATCTTAGAAGCCTTGAGATAGTGCAAGTAAGAATAGCATATCAGTGGGGTACACGTTGTATATCTTATAATTAATACCTTAATACACAAAAACGTGATACAAAGATGTGTATAGTTTCAAATCTTATAATATTGCCAACTTGAATTACTTGTTTATGTGCTTATTACGTATGAATAAAGAGTAATCCATGACTTGATCCCATATTCTTTGATGTTTATTTTGTATCGTTTTTGCTAAAAGATAGCCTGATATGATCCTCTGCTCGTGTCCTTGATCAAAAATAGTTTGTGTGAATACTTGTATATATCTATCTAGAAAAGAACAAAAAGATTTTAAGTTTATGCATTGTTCAAATTTAATCAGAAAAAGCCAAAAATATTTTATGTTTAACCTTCATGAATTGTATTTGAATCCTCGTGCTTGAATATTCTTATCTTGTTCGTTCGTTGTTTTGAAAAAAAATCTTCATAATTATGAGTTGGAAATTTGCACACTTAGGGCTGTGCGTACTTGATAAGTTCGCACGAAGTAAGCCTTGCGTACTTAACAAGTATGCAAGAGTAAATCTTGCGCACTTGTAAATGCGCAAGAGTTAAGTCCTGCGTACTTGTAAGTACACAAGAGTTAACAAGTACGCATGACCGATAAGTGAGGGGTATAAAAGTGACACTTAGAAAAACTTTTCAGTTTCAAGCGTTCAAATCGATTTTTTTTCCCTCTCCAAATTTAACTCAAAATCAAGTGTGTCTAAACCATCTTTTTATCCCGTCTGTAGTTTCATCATCTCATTTCATCTCATTGGTGAGAATCTAGGCGATTTCCATCCATAAAATCGTGACATTGGACCGATTCGTGACTTAGAAATTTTTAGGTTAAGTCTGAAATATTTTGGGTAAAATTGGGGTTGTTTGGGTAACTTATTGACATTTCTATGCTAATAGGATTCTTAATCGACTCCATATTCATCCATTTAGTCCTCGATTCTAGCCGTCGGTGGAATCTTAATCGACAGTGGGATTGGGCGACGTTTTTAAGTCGAAATTGGTCTTGGTTTGGTAGTTACTGGTGTTAATAATAGTCCCATAAGTTCGAATCCTCGATTCTGACCTAGTGGCGACCTACTTGACCCGGTCTTTGAGCAATCTGTCATCTTGTTAAAATTCTGAAATTTTTGCCAAGTGTTGTTCTTGCACACTTATCAAGTACGCAAGAAGCAATTCTTGCGTACTTGTTAAGTACGCAAGAGGAAAAGCCTGCGCACTTGCTAAGTGCACAGGACCAACACTTAGAAAAATTTTCAAGTCTGAAATTTTTGTTCATAGTGTACCTACTATACCGTGTCATGTTTGTTCATCTTCAACAATATACGTTGTTCTGATTATGTTTTCTGTGTGTTTCTGCAGACTATGGCTCGGGCATTCACTGATGAATTCAACTTGTTAGCGAACACTCAACCTGAGTGGAAAGGGGCAGCTTTGTAGTATCGGCAGATCATTGATTTTTTTAATCGATCAAGAATAAGTTATGCAATCTCAGCTGACCCAACAGTCTCAAGACCTTACTTGGAGCAATTCTGGGAGACGGCAGAGCACGACTGCACGGTATCCCCTAATGTCATAAGGGCTACCGTTGATGGTCGGGCTATTGCTTTCTCTGAGGATACAATAAGAAGGGTCCTGCAGTTCGGAGACCTAGCTACCGACCTGACATCCTATCCAGATTACTATGTGGATGGATGTTAGAGGCATAGAATGGGATATGTTGGAGCGAGGGACTATGCTTCTTACAAGAAGATGTGGGTTTTGGATCAATGGCGGTATTTTTCCCACATCATGGTCGTGTGCATCTCGTCAAGAAAAGCGGGGAAAGATGCCATGGGTCATGACCTTGCAGCAGCCATGGTGGGCTTGTCTCTTAATAGGGGCTACAACTTCTCTCGCTACATTTTCAAAGCAATCAATGATCAGATCGATACAGCAGAGATGTTTAGGTTCCTATTGTACCCGAGGTTTGTGCAACTCTTGATTGATGATGCATTGCCAAACCTACGTGCTATCGGGGAGAGACTGCAAGTAAAACGGGTGGACAAGAGAGTATTTGCTCAGTTTCTAAAGCCAGGCAGTGTAGATCCTACCCCTGTGCATACTGAAATCTTTGGCCACCTGCTTAATGAAGCATATGTCGCGCCAGAAGATTGGAATTGGTATAGTCCCAATTCGGCACCAGAGATGAGTGATGATTCTGATGAACAACAAAAAGAAGAGAATGAAAGTGATGAAGGTGATGACGAAGGTGGTGATGGTGGTGCTGAGGAATCCGATTCAGAAGCAACAGAATCCGATTCTTCTGATTCCGATGACGCACCATCCCAGGCACACCCGAGGAAATCGGCACCGGTAACCCTGCCTACGTCGTCTTCTAAAAGAAAGCGACAAAGCTCGAGCGGCGAATATGAGCCAACATTTGACTCTGACGCTGCTCTACAAAGACAAAGGCGAGAGAAAGCCAATAAGAAGAGGGGCGATGGGCAAGAGGTTGCTATCCCCAGGGTTGTAGAGATCCCGATTGTGCAGCAAGTACAAGCTGCGGCTGCCAGTCCAGAGTCAGAATCTACCCCACCAGCACAACAACAGTACATAAGGAGGAGTAGGCCATCATTTCCTATTTATACGTCAATCCGACACACTTATTATTTTTCTTTTTCTTTTATTCCCCCCCCTAAAATTGTGATGTAACTTTATTTACTTATTAGACCACTTAAGAGAACAAACATATTTGACACAAACATGTAGTAAACGAACACCCATATAAAAACATACACAACACAATTTTAACACTTATAAGAAAATCTTTTTGAGGAACAGATTTTTGAGGTCTTTCAGTTAAAAAATGGACATTCTTTTTATATTTTATTTTATTTTAAAAAGAAATCATCCCTAACATCTCAACCAAAGAGTTAAACCGATCAGTTGAAAAGGCTTTTGTAAAAATATTGGCTTTTTGATCAAGGGTATCGACATGGACCACTTTAATCAGCCCATTTTCAAAACAGTCACGAATGAAATGTAACCTGATCACAATATGCTTTGTTTTGGAATGCTGAATGGGATTTTTGACTATTCCAAGCACTGCCTCGTTGTCACAATAAATCTGAGTTTCCATGAAATTCACTCCAAAATCTTGCATTTGATGTTGAATCCATATAACTTGTGAACAACAGCTCGAGGCAGCAGTATACTCAGCTTCAGCAGTTGATGTGGATACATTCGTTTGTTCTTACACTCCCAAGACACCAGTCTCTGCCCCAAAAATTGACATCCATCTGAAGTTGACTTTCTGTCCAAGTTACAACCTCCATAATCGCTGTCAGTATAAGCAAAGAAATTAAATTCAGATTCAGAAGGATATCATAAACCTAAATTTACTCGACCCTTAAGATATCAAAATATTCGTTTAACAGCCGATTCATGAGATTCTTTTGGAGTTGCCTTATATCTGGCAAAGGACCAAACAGCAAACATGATATCAGGTCGGCTTGCAGTCAGATATATCAACGAGCCAATCATTGAGCGATACATTTTTTTGATTAACTTCAACTCCAGACACGTCCACAGTGAGAGGTTCATGGGGAGCAATTGGTGTTGAAGCTAATTTTCAATCATTCATCTTGAATTTTGTTAGAATATCTTTTACATATTTAGCCTGATGGATAAGAATTCCAGAGTCAGACTGTTCAACTTGTAACCCCAGAAAGAACTGCATTTTTCCCATCAAGCTCACTTCGAATTTTAATTTCATGACTTGTTCAAATTCTTTGTAAAGAGCTTCATTTGTTGACCCATAGATAATATCATCGGCATAAACTTGTACAATTAACAAATCAGCATCATATTTCTTTAGGAATAAGGTCTTGTCAATTGTTCCACGAACGAAGCCATTCAATGTAAGATGTGTTGACAAGGTTTCATACCACGCACGAGGCGCTTGATGTAACCCGTACAGTGCTTTATCAAGCTTATACACTTGAAATGGATGAGCTGGATCTTCAAAACCCGATGGTTGATTCACGTAAACCTCTTCCTTTACCACCCCATACAGAAAAGCTGTTTTTACATCCATTTGATATACAGTAAACTTCTTGTACGATGCATAAGCCAAAAATATACCTATGGCTTCAATCCGTGCAACAGGAGCAAAGATATCATCATAATCCAGTCCTTCCTCCTGATAAAAACCTTGTACAACCAGACGTGCTTTGTTACGAACTACAATCCCATGATCATCCTTTTTGTTTTTGAAGACCCACTTCATTCCAATTGGATATTTTCCCTCAGGTAAGTCCACAAGATGCCACACGTTTAAATTCTTAAACTAAAGGAGTTCTTCCTGCATAGCTTCAATCCAACTTGGATCTTGTAAAGCAACAGTAACATTCTTTGGTTCCTCTTGAGATAAGAAGCAGGAGTACAAACAGACATTAATATTTCCAGCTTGACTTCTTGTCTTAACTCCATCCTCAAGAGATCCAATAATACTCTCAACTGGATGAGCGGAATGAATTCGATGATTTGGAATAGGTTCCACTTCCACAGACTCTGGCATAATTGAATCATTCAACTCTTGTAATTTATCATTTGAATCTTCAACACTTGAAGAGCTTGTTTGAATTACACCCCGAGTCTGATCATTTACAGGATCCAACTGAACTCCATTAGCTGGTTCATCATAAGTAGTTGGAACTTCTTGTACTTCAGAATCAACATTAGTGATAGAATTATCAACAAGATTTTCTTGTGTTTGAGTTGATATACTAACATTCTCAGACATCACATTTTGAATCATCACATTATGTGGTCCAACCAAAAACTTTCTGACAGATCGATCACTGCTTGTAGAAAGCTCAGTTACAGTACCCGAAGTACGTGCTTCATTAGAATCCATTTGAAGTTGTTGATCAAAGGTCTTGAAGATTACTTCAGCATCAAAGAACCAGTCTGGTCCATTTTGATCTGGAGGAGTATTTAGTTCTTGCCACTCTACATATTACGATTCTTGATCAATTTTGGTTCTCTTGTTGTACACTCTATAAGCTTTCTGATATGAAGAATAACCCAAGAACTAGCATTCATCACCAACAACTGTGAATTTTGGCAATGAGTCTTGTGTATTTAACAGTGTACAAGAACAACCAAATGCTCTGAAAAACTTGATGTACGGCTTTCGTTTATAGAATAGTTCATAAGAAGTCTTTGTAAGTTGCTTCACCATAAGAACCCTATTCAAAACATAGCATGTTGTGTTTACTGCTTCAGCCCAGAAAATAATAGGCAACTTTGAATCAACAAGCATTGTTCGAGCAGCTTCTATTAAAGTTCTATTCTTCCTTTCAGCCACTCCATTATGTTGTGGTGTTCTTGCAGCACCATACTGCTTTGTTATTCCTTTTTATGCACAAAATGAATTTATCAGTTTATTTTTAAATTTTGTTCCATTGTCACTACGAATGATAGAAACTTTGCTATCACAGATGTTTTCTATTCTTTTGACAAAATCAATGATTGTTTCAGGTGTCTCATCCTTTGTTGCAAGGAAAAACACCCATGAAAATCTTGAAAAGTCATCTGTGATAACAAGACAATATGATTTTTTCGCAATGCTTTTAACTCGAACTGGACCGAACAAATCCATATGTATGAGAAATAAAGGTCTAGTAAAAGTTGTTATTGTTTTTCTTGGATGGGACTTCTTATGTTGTTTTCCCTTTGCACATGACATGCAATTTTCTTCAATTATGAAATCTTTCTTTGGCAATCCTTGCACCAAATCTTTATGCACCAAGTTAACCATGTTCTTCAAATTTACATGGCCCATTCTTCGATGCCACAAATAAGATTCTGAACCAGTCGCTTTTGATAACAAGCATGAGACATTTACTGGTGTAATATGATCATTCATGTCAACCACATATGTGTTGAACTTCCTTGGAGCACACATCACAATCATTTCTTCTGAAATAACCTGTCCAGGCTTTAAGAACAAGCACTCCTTTACAGTAAAATGGACTGGTATGTATTTATCACAAACTTGAGAAACACTTAGTAAGTTGAATTCCAATTGAGACACAAAATTTACTTTCTCTAATATTATGAGATCATTTGACACTATTCCTTGACCAATAATTTTTTCTCCCTTTTATCTCCAGCAAACGCAACAAAACCACCATCAAAAGCTCAAAAGTTTTCCAGAATTTCTCTTTGTCCAGTCATATGCCTTGAGCAACCGCTATCAACATGCCAAGCATTATTAATAGTCCTCCCAGTTAAACTCTGCACATTCAAGATTAACTTAATGAGAAACAGGTACCCAGATCAACTTTGACCCGGGCTGACTTTGACCTATTAAAATCTTAGTCACAACAACTTGTTCTTTGAAGTTTATATTTTTCTTTGTTCCAACCATATGTGAAGACTGTTCTTTTTAACTTTACAAACATAACCAACATTTTTCTCATATTTCTTAGTCATTTTTTCTTTAGCAAAATAGATTGGTTGGTTAAGTTTCTTCACGTATTGTGAACCTTTTGGGACACGAGTATCCTCAAAATTTGGTAACACATATTCACGACAAACATTTGAATATAAAGCATGACAATTTCTAGAAAGCAAGTAATCACGACTGTATCGTTGTGTCACTCCGGACTCTGACACACTGTCGTTCTCAGACGCTCTCTTGAAATGCTGAGTAACTTTGCTCTTACCTTTCTCTTTGTTCTTTGTGAACCTTGACTCACTAGAGTTGTGTTTGCAATTTCTCGTAAAGTGACCAACTTGACCACACAAAAAGTAATTGTAGCTCTTAAGCTTTGAATTTGACTTTGAACACTCGCCTACTTCACTCTTTTGGCCACAACCTTTTTTTCTTAATTGTCCCTTGCTTTGAACAGGCTTATCTTTGACATCAATGAACTGGTCTTTGACATCAATTGATTTGCCTTTGACACACCGAGACTTTCTTTGGACAGTTGTTGGTACACTTACTTTAACTTTGACAACTTTATTGCCCTCTGTATCACTTGTAAGAATATGATTCTCTGGTGATATGACATCATTTTTCTTTGGTCTCTCACTTGACAAATCATACTCTTGAATCAAAGGATTTCCAAACTCATCTAAGACCACATCACCAACTAGACTAGAGACTTTATGAAGTGGGACATAATCTCTAGCTGTATGCACCACTTTATCAAAGAAAGTGGATGTTGATGACACTTCAGACACACAATCAAAATCATCACAAACATTAGTAGAACATGCCGAAACATAAGAAGCATTAGAATCAGAATCAGAAACTTGAACATTGTTTACATCAACATTAACACTAGAAACTGAAACAAATTTATTAAGATTACAGTCAACATCTAGGTACTGTTTGCAGTCCCTAATAAACTCCTTAGTGCACTGTTTATTGAAAGCTGAAATTTTTTTCACTCCATCAAGTTCATTATCATCATCCACACACCCTGAGTTTATATCTGCACTTATATACATATCATGAAAGTTAGAGTTACCCACATTCATCAACTCATTTGATTCATGCGGTTCAGGAAATGGTACAAAGTTATCAGGATGTGGAACTTTGTTGTAACCCAACCCGTCTTTGATGTAAACAATTCTTTGTTTACTTACACATTCATCAAAGACATTTTGTTGCATCTTCCACTTTGCAACAATCACCCTTTCTTTTATTAACTCAGTTTCAGATTTAACAAGTTTTTCTGAAAGATCTTTGATTAAAACGTCCTTTTTATCCAAATATTCTTTAAATGTTACATTATCTTTCAACAATGCTTTAATTTTCCTTGTAAAATTTATTTCTTTTTGTTTCAATTCTTTGTTTACTCTTTTTAGTTTATCATTTTCAGCAAGTAGAAACGTGTTTGCTGCATGATAATTCTGCATTCGTTCTACACACAATAAGGAACATGTGTTAAATTCATTATCAGAATTTACCTCACTCTTAGATGAAGTTTCATCAGAATCAACAGCTTTGCCCTTTCCTTTAGAATCTGTTTTGAGTGCACAATCACTAGCAATTTCAGCTGGCTTATTTGAATCTTCAATTTCAGCCATCAAGGCTTCATCTAGTTCATCCTCAGCATCCTCGATCTCATCTTCCCATTCACAATTGCTAAGCTGTTTGGACATGAGTGCAGTTGGAGACTTCTTTGATTTTTCAGTCTCATCAATCATCTCTACTAGCTTAACTCCGCTTCCCTCAACCTTCTTTTTCTTGTCCTTGGTACACTCATGAGCGAAGTGACCAAGTTGTTGACAGTTGTAGCACCGGAGTTTTGCTTTGTCAAAACCAACATTTTTCCCAAACTGAAGCTTGTCCTTCCCAACCTTCTGCAGATACTTTTTAGCCATTACAGCTATCATGGCCATCTGCCTTTGCAAGTCCATATATTCCAAGTCATCAGGATTGATCTGAACAAGATCCTCTACATCATGCACGACAGGTTGTAACTTTCCTGTCACCAATGCATCATAGCTGCTCATGAAAGCTCCGAACAGAGCAATCTTATCTTCAGGGATTTATCCAGATGACTTGACTTTCTTACCAGAGGAGTGTTCACAACAACCTTTGCTTTTCTCAGATTTTGTTCCACTACTTCCAGAGAATAGTGCTGCATTTGTTGAACCTGAATTGTTTTATTTATCCTGGTTGTTCAGTTCTCTCTTCTTTGCATCCAATTCATAAGACTCGAGCAGACAGATAATATCATCAAGGGTTTTACTCTTCAGATATGGAGTTGTGTTCTTAATTAGCATACAAGGTATGCTCCAGCAATCTGACAATGAGTCTAACAACTTCTTCCCTAGATCATACTCTTCAAATTTCACTCCCATTTTTCTCAATCTGTTGATCATGGTTGTAAACCTGGTCACCTGCTCACTGAGAGTCTCATTCTTCTTATAACTAAACATGTTATATTGCTTCAGTAGAAGATCAGTTCTGCTTTCCTGAAGATCTGCATTTCCTTCAAATCTTAAGCACAAAGCATTCCACAAACCCTGAGTTGTTTCATGTTGCTCAAAATTCAAATACAACTCAGTCGGATGTGCTAGAATAATATAACCCAAAGCTATGTTATCCCTCTTGATTAATTTCTTATCTTCCTCTGAATAAAGATCAGGATCTGCAATCGGGACTAACCCATCAGCATTTGCAGTCTTGGGAATAAAAGGACCCTTCACAATTGATTCCCAAAGTATGTGTTCAGTAAACTTGAAGTACGCCTTCATCATTATTTTCCAATTTGAAAATTCTGATATTGATTTCAGCATCTGTGGTGATTTCCCAATAACTCTCTCAGTAGTATACCTTTCCAGCCATTATGTACTTATAATTTGAAACTTGATCGAAATAAAAAAAATTTCCAACTTAGAACTTTTCGGTCGAAAACTTAGGACAGTACTTTTCGATCAAAAAGTCTGAATATTTCAAACACAGATGAAATTTCGAACAATACTTTTCAGTCAAAAAGTCTGAATATTTCAAACAAGTGAAATTTCGGACAATACTTTTCGCTCGAAAACTGAATTCGGCTTCTTCAAACAGACTTTTCGGGCAATTCAACAGAAGAACACTTGAATTGACCAAAAACTTTCTGTGACGATCCGAGTAAAAAATCAAGTCTCCAAACTTGATGCAAACTTCATCTCCATCAATATTAGCTTCAAATCAACAACAATGGCACCTAAATTACTTTAATTCGATCAATTTTGACTAAAATTCTTCTTGAATACCAAGAGCTCTAAACCAACAGCTTTGATACCACTTGTGATTCCCTGTCGATCAGCTGACATTCAAGGATAATGTCTTCATTCACTCTCTGAATTAGCGGAAACAATCCAGAAATCCAAGTCACACAGAAATGATCAAATCAAAGATAAACGAAAAGGATAGAATCAATCACACAAGATGCACACAATCATGATAATCATCTTCAATAATCCAGCAATGTAATCACAAAGTAACAACAAAAACACACAGAAATTCTCTTTGATACATTTGAAATCAAACAATACAAAATGAGAATAGTTACATGAAATACAAAAGACAAGACTATTTATACCCAAGAGTTTCGATCGAAATCTTCTGATCGAAAAGTGTTTTCGACCGAAAACTCTAAAGTTATACAAATCTAAGCCTAATTGATTTCTATGGACTACTAGGTTCCAACAGCCTTTGACATCTAAGTCCTTACATTTATAAATGAACACGATCAACGAGCTAATAATGGGTTTTATTATTATATACGAAGCTGATTTTGGAACATTGAAATGGTAATTTTCGTAAGTTTACTAATAATTAGTCATCCAAAAGCCTATTCGCCGCAACAGGAATTATGAAAGAATCACATAACATGTATGGATTTAAGTAATTTTATTATAGATGTAATAAAACTAAAGGTTTGTGTGCTTGTTGAGGACGACTTGGTTTCAATTGCTTTAATTTGCTTGTGCTCTGTCAGCTAAGGTACGGATTCTGACCCCTCTCTTTTGTAGCATGTTTTGGTCATTTCTCTTTTTCCTACACTTGGTCATTCGGACTTATGTGTATCAGTTACTCATTTGGTTGGTTGCATAACAGCCGTATTGCGCTTTGAAAATTGTAGCATGCAATATACCTTAAGTTTGTACTCATTATTCCATGTTCCATAGATTATATTCAGTTTAGACATATGTCTTTATGTTCAGTTATATGTTTGGTAGTTATACTACCCCTCAGACTTAGTACTCTGTTACCTGAGCATATCAGACACATCATTTGGGTGTCAATGATGTGACACTTTTTGTGACAGTGTGTAATAAAAGGTTCACGGCGTCTCCATTTTCCACGTTTAGTACTCAGGGAGTACATTGGCCAATTATGGGGGAGGCGGATGGATCGATCCTAGTTCATTTTAGTTTTGTTCAGTTCAGGGGGATGGAATAATGTGTGTTACGCCACGCACACCATCTCATTTGGTGCATAGCCTATCTAGCTATGTACCCCTCAGTTTTAGTTTCTGCTCTAGGTACTCCTTTATGTTGCATGACTTATTTTATTGACATCACTTGTCGTGTAGATCAGTTCAGTATTATATGTTTAGTATCAGATTTCAGTATTATATATTCATCATCAGATATCAGTATTATAAGTTCAACATCAGATATCAGTATTATATGTCCAGTATCATATTTCAGTATTACACGTTTCGTTCAGTATCAATTATGCCTTTGAATCGCTTCCGTTTCATACCATAGTTACACTGCTATTGTTCTTTCCGTTACTGAGCAACTTTTGGCTTAGTCGTATTTCTTTTTGTTATGCTTTCTTGTTTCTACAATAGGTACTCAAGGAAATCTGGGAATTCAAGGGATATCATGAAGAGTGCAATTGGAGTCAAGACTATGTGTATTTTATTAATGAAATGATTAATATCTAGGGTTCTTTCAAGTTATTTTTGGGCTGTTAAATTTCTAAACTTTGGACTTTGTTTCCTTAATATTATAAAATGGTTCGATTTGATATTTGTAATAGTGACATAATAGCCCTTCCGGGTTGGGGTGTTACACTATTGCATAATGACACAATTGGGTCCAAGTTTGATGCAAAGGCCGATGAATGCTACTTTGTTGGATACTCATCTAGCAAGACCGCCTACAGGGTTTACAACAAAAGAACAAAGCAGATTGTGGGATCCTAATACATCAACTGGCAGGAGCTTAACAAAACTGATGCGGATTCTGGTCCAAATTGGTTATTTGATTATGATTCTTTCTTTAAGTTGTTTAATGTTTACTCTGATATTTCTGATGTGTCAGATGATGGATTCTACAAATACAGCACAGTTGATTACAGAATTGATGAAGACCCTGATCAGGCATCATCTTCAAGTTCCAGAACTCCTGAATCATCTTCTCAAGAACATAGTCAACAAGCTACTGATCCCATCAACAATGAGACTGCTGCATCTGGCAGTGGTCATGCTTCACAGGAGACTGCTGCGTCTGGCAGTGATCATGCAGTTGAGGATACGATTCCTGACTCTAATGTTATTGAGGAGCCGGTTCCCATAACTGAAGAAGCAGATCAACATATCACCAACTTACTTGACACATTATAGGGAGAAGAAGTTCCAACCTTGTGGATTAATAAAAATCATCCCGTAGAGGACACCATCAGTCCTCTTTCTGACGGGGTGAAGACCAGGAGTCAATCTGGAGTAATCAATATATGCTTGTACTCTGCATTCATATCTCAAGTAGAGCCAAAGAACATTATAATGGCTTTGAGTGACGCAAGCTGGGTGGAAGCTATAGCTGGTGCAGTTTGAAAAACTGAAGGTTTGGGAACTAGTGCCTCTACCATAAGGCAAGTTACCCATCGGAACTCGTTGGGTTTGCAGAAACAAGAAAGATGACAGTGGAGTTATTGTTCGGAACAAAGCAATATTGGTTGTGCAAAGATTTTATCAGCAAGAAGGAATAGACTATGAAGAAGTATTTGCACCAGTTGCAAGACTTGAGGCCATTATAATCTCTTTGGCCTATGTGTCACACCCCCAATTTCGACTAACGGAGTTTTACCATTTTGGGAAGTGACAAACCAGGATCTCAGTCATTAGTTACATTGAACGACTCTACATGGGACTCAAATGAAAATATCATATTAATCAGAGTTTAATGCGGAAGCGTAAAGAAAAGTAAATCACGCCCAAAAAGTCCAAAAGTTCAAACCAAACATAATTCAAAACAAAGTCCAAACAATTTAATGAAACATCAATCAATAGGAGAATCCCATGCATGTCCTATATGTGCACTTGTGCCTTATCTTAGCGACCTGAGAAAACATGTAAGAAAAGATGTCAACACGAGGTTGGTGAGTTCACAGGTTTTAGTATATAAATAAACGTTTACCAGATTATTGATCATTCAATATGTATCTATAGGTAGCTAACCTATGTTCATGTTTAACTTAAGCGCTCGCAACCGAAGCTAACTGTTTGTTTATTTGCCTCCTGCCAGGTCTATCAACTCCGGCGATGTGAGTAGGCTAACATTTTACCCGTTCGACCTCTAGTCGAGTTAGCGCGACTAACGCAGGTGAGATTTGTCAAACCCAATAGTACTACTAAACATTACCTCGCTAAGATCCATATTAACGGTCCGATGTGTGTTGAGGACTTTCAGTGATAACGTGTTACGCTTAGCTTTAACATCGATAATATATGAATTACGAAAATCTCAAAATAGTTGAATCATGTTTTCTCCCCCAAGTTAAAACAGTTGAAAACTCACATGCGTTGCGTAGGTAGTATTCACACAAGAATAAGATTGGAACCACGAGTGTTAGCCTGCAACGGCTTACGTATGCCCTAGAATTATACACATAACAATTAGGGATACAATGGAATATGTGACGACAATACGGAAGGTTGAACGTCCTAAAGAAACGCTCTAATGATTAAGAGTAGACGAACGTGTCCACGGGAATGAGAATTCTTAATTATGATAAATACGTTTCACGATGAATGACAAATAATATATAATAATTATATTCGAGCGTTTTGTCATTAATTAGAAGTTTAGGAAAATAATATAATTTATTATATTATTTTTAAGTTTAGCGAAAACGCATAAATAATTAAATTGCGTGACAACAATAATAAGTTTATTATTTTTATTCGAGAATATAAACGAGAGTAATTAACATAAATAATTATGTTATTTATTAGCTTTGAAACGTTTCACAAAATCTAGAAACGTGGCGAAAAATAATATATCTAAATAAATTATTTTAACAAAAGTCACGGTTTTGAAAATAATATATAAACAAATTAATTTGAGTTCCGGGTAGAAAATAATATATATATATATATATATATATATTATTTTAACAAATGAGTTTTAATAAATATGGGTTACAACCCAAACCCGATCCCACGGGTGGTTTTCCGGACTAAAACATTTTATATATACGAGTAGTAATATAGGATATTGATTTAATATTAATATAGAGATAGAAATTTGTTTTAAAAATAAAAACGTGTGGAGAGACTCGAACTCGGGTCTCTCCCACACCAGCACACACTCTTAACCAGTCCCACCCGCTAGGGTAATCGCGACTGGGGTGTTTCCGAAATGGTTTTAATGTTTCCAAACCCCAACCCCTTTTTCCCTTAATCGCGATCCGAACCCAAATCCAATCCCAAATCCATAGATTCCGACCACGATCGAACCAGAGAGTATAGGGGTTTTGCTAATCGAGTATAGGCGATTCTGAGGTTAAGTTTAATTGAAAAACTAACAAGTTTAAGATCGACTAGTTGCAAATTCAAGAGTCGAAACCCTAGGATAAATACGTTTCAATTGAATTCGATGTTAAAAATGGTTGGATTCATTGGGTTTTTACTAAACAGAAGGGTTCGAAACTAATGAAATAGATTAATTGCATTGAGATTAAGCCTAAGATCAAAACCCCCAATTCCGAATATGAACAAACCCTAGAATTCAGATCAAGATCAATTCGATGTTAATAGGTTAAATTGTTATGGGGCTTTCATTACAAAGATGATTTCGAGACTGATCATATGAATTAATTTGGTTTAGATTAGGTCTAGAATAGTGCTCGACTAAACCCACCATAGCGTGAACCCTAGAATTAGGATTTGATCGAATTGATGTTATAATCCCAAATTGACATAGGGCTTTTAAACTAATCATAAAAACGAAACTAAGAATGAGTTTGATTACCAGAAACATATGCGAATTGATCGAGATCGTCTAGAACGCAGGTCCGGTTGCACGAGCTTGTTCTCCGACGACCACGTCCACTTCTCTGATGGAACTGACGAGTGCAGTAGCTTCAAAGGGACTCGTACAAGATGCGCTGGTGATCAATTTGCAAGAATAACATACGAATGATGCGAATTTGGTAGTAATTGATGGGGGTGTCGACGGTTATGAGGTTAATAGCCATTATTGGAATTAATTCATGTTAATGCCGATGTTTAAAACCTCAATGATGGTCGTTGATGGCAGGGATATGCATATCGGTTACAAAATCAAATAGAAAACGATCATGGGAATTCGAATTTGGATCAAGGCCGCGAGTTTGACTTTCTGAAGTCAACAGGAACAAAATTCAACCGATTTTGACTTTGAGAAGTCAATAGAACAAATTTTAGGTATTTACATAACTAGTCCCTGTGGTTTTAATTCAACTATTGACAGAATTAGTCCCCGGGGTTAGAGATTTGAGTTAACGGGGTTAGGTTCTAAAAGAAATTTAAAGGGAATTCTAACTGAGTTAGCTTAAAAAGTCAGAGTGTCACATCATCCCCTAGTTGAAAGAATTTTCGTCCCGAAAATTAAAATAGTACCTTAAGAGTTTGACGTGGAGTGCTTGAACAGATTAGGATATTTGAGCATCATCTGATCCTTACGCTCCCACATGAATTCCGGTCCACGATTTGAGTTCCAACGAACTCTAACAATAGGGATTTTACTGCATTTTAGCGTTTTGACTTCCATATCCATGATTTCTACGAGTTCTTCGATGAAACACAACTGTTCATCGATGTGTAGTTCCTCAAGAGGAACCGCGAGTGACTCGTCTGCTAGACATTTCTTCAAGTTTGAGATGTGAAAGACGTTGTGTACACCACTAAGTCCTTCGGGTAGGTCCAGTTGATACGCTACTGGGCCAATTCTCTTAACTATCTTGAATGACCCAACATAACGAGGATTCAGTTTGCCCCGTTTCCCAAAACGAATGACACCCTTCCACGGTGAGACTTTTAACAAGACCATATCCCCTACTTGAAATTCTAACGGCTTACGACGCTTATTGGCATAGCTCTTTTGATGGTCACGAGCTGCTGCCATACGATTTCGAATTTGAACTATTTTCTCAGAAGTTTCAAGTATGAGTTCATGACCTGTAAGTTGACTATCCCCAACCTCGGCCCAACAAATAGGAGAACGACATTTCCGTCAATATAATGCTTCAAATGGAGCTGCCTTGATACAAGTGTGATAACTGTTGTTGTGGGAGAACTCCACTAATGGTAGGTGAGACTCCTAGGTGTTACTGAAGTCAATCACACAAGCTCGTAGCATATCCTCCAGAGTTTGAATAGTACGCTATGTCTGGCCATCAGTTTGAGGATGGTATGTTGTGCTCATATCTAAACGCGTGCCTAAAGCTTTATGTAACGATTGGTAGAAACGAGAGGTGAATCATTCATCACGATTCGAAATGATAGAAATTGGCACCCCGTGCCGAGAGACTACTTCTTTCAATTAAATACGAGTAAGTTTTTCTATCTTGTCTGTTTCCTTGATTGCTTAGAACTGAGCGGACTTTGTTAAACGGTCAACGATTACCCAAATGGTATCACATCCTGTAGGAGTTCGTGGCAATTTTGTGATAAAGTCCATGGATATCTGTTCTCATTTCCACATGGGAATCTCTGGTTGTTGGAGAAGACCGGAAGGCTTTTGATATTCAACTTTGACCTTCACGCAAGTCAAGCACTTGCTCACATAGGTGGCTATATCGGCCTTCATCTTTGGCCACCAATACAGCACCTTTAGGTCATGATACATCTTGTCAGAACCTGGATGAATAGAGTTGCGAGATTTATGAGCTTCGTCCATGACTAGTTCTCTTATGTTCCCGAATACTGGAACCCATATTCGCTCAGCGAAGTAGCGAATACCGCCAGATTTGACCTCGAGTTGTGCTTCCATACCACGTGTACCTTCCAGCGGTAGGTTTTCCTCTTTCAGGGCTTCAAGTTGAGCACTACGGATTTTGTCATGTAATCCGGGGTGAATAGTAAGCTGTAATGCTCGAACTCGTTTGGGATTGGTTTCCTTTTGACTTAGGGCATCAGCTACAACGTTAGCTTTACCCGGATGATACTGGATCGCACAGTCATAATCATTCAAGAGCTCGACCCAACGACGTTGTCTCATGTTCAGCTCTTTCTGCTTGAAGATATGATGAAGACTCTTATGATCAGTGTAGATGGTGCACTTGGTACCATACAAGTAGTGTCTCCATATCTTAACTGCGAAAACTACAGCTCCCAACTCTAGATCATGAGTGGTGTAGTTTTTCTCATGAATCTTTAGCTGACGCGATGCATATGCGATAACTTTTTTTCATTGCGTTAGAACACAACCCAGACCCTGAATGGATGCGTCACAATACACCACAAAATCATTCCTTCCTTCCGGAAGAGCTAGAATTGGTGCACTGCAAAATTTCTGTTTAAGGAGCTGAAATGCTGACTCCTGGTCATCGCCCCACTTATAGGCTTTACCCTTTTGAGTTAAGGCAGTGAGAGGTTGTGCAATCTTAGAGAATCCCTCGATGAATCGATGGTAATATCCAGCCAATCCTAGAAATTGTCGCACCTCAGTCGGAGTTGTCGGTGCTGCCCAATTTATGATGGCTTCTATCTTTGATGGATCGACGTGTATTCCCTTCTCATTAACCACATGTCCTAAGAATTGAACTTCCCGGATCCAGAATTCACAGTTGGAAAACTTAGCATATAGCTGCTCCTGCTTAAGTAATTCCAGAATTAGGCGTAGATGTTCCTCATGTTCCTCCTTGTTCTTGGAATAAATGAGAAAGTCTTCGATGAAAACGATGACAAATTGATCAAGGTATGACTTACACACATGGTTCATGAGGTCCATGAATACTGCAGGTGCGTTGGTTAATCCGAAAGGCATGACCATAAATTCATAGTTGTCGTACCTTATCCTGAAAGCAGTCTTAGAGATATCCTCATCTCGGACTCTCAATTGATGGAAACCGGACCTAAAATCTATCTTGGAATAGAAACTTGATCCTTGGAGTTGATCAAAGAGATCATCTATACGAGGCAAAGGATAACGATTCTTGATTGCGACTTTATTCATTTCACGGTAGTCGATACACACACGGAAAGTCCCATCCTTCTTCTTGACAAACAGGATCGGAGCTCCCCATGGCAATGAGCTAGGTCGGATGAAACCTTTATCCAAAAATTCCTGTAACTGAGTGGACAACTCTTGCAATTCACTAGGTGCTAATCTGTAAGGTGCCCGAGCGATCGGTGCCGCTCCGGGTGCTAGATCAATTTGGAATTCAACTTGACGGTGTGGTGGCAGACCAGGAAAATCCTTGGGAAATACTTCAAGAAATTCATGAACGATGGGAATATCATCAATCTTCTTCTCTTCTGATGGCTACTCAGCAACGAAAGCCAAAATAGCAGTTTGCCCTTTTCGAAGGCATTTCTGTGTTTTCATAAAGGATATGATGCCCATGACTACACCAACCTTTTCGCCCTGAACGGAAAGGGTTTCTCCACTCGGGAGAGGAATGCGAAAAATTTTATCACGACAGATGATTTCAGCTTGGTTTTTAGATAACCAATCCATGCCGACAATTACATCAAAAATACCAAGTGTGTCCGGCATAAGGTCGATATCAAGTATATGACTAGCTAGTTCAAGCTTACATCCCTTAAGAATGTGGGTTGCTTCAATTATTTAGCCATCAGCTATCTCTATTATATACTTAGCTTCTAACAGAGTTGGAGTTTCCTTTATCATATCACTAAGTTTCTTAGATATCAGCACCAGTGTCAAAAAGGACAGAAGCATAGTAATTATTTAAGAGAAACTTACCGGTGACCACATTATGATCATAACGAGCTTCTCCTGATCCTAGCACGAAGGCTCGTCCATTCGCACCATTTCCTCCACTATTGCCGTTGTTGCCACCATTGTTGTTATTCTGATTAGGGTTGTGGTTTCCATTACCTCCCTTCTTTAACTGGGGAAAATTCTTCCGAAAATGTCTCTCCTTCCCACACTCGAAACAACCCTTTGTAGACCCACAACTCACCCCTACAATCTTTGGCAGCATGACTTATTTTGCCACACCGCTAATAAGGTTGCAAACCCTGAAGTGATGGAAGTTGCACTTGTTACACTTTGGAGATTTTCCCGCATAACCACCCTGATTTTGACTTGAAGAGGTCATCTAGTTAAAGTTCTTAGTAGGCTCAAACTTTCGCTGCTGCTGCTGCTGGGGTTGGTTGGGCTGGGGTCCTTTGGAGCTGGAGTGAGAGTTGGAGTGGTGATCAAACTTGTGTTTATGATTGTCGGTGGATTTAGAGACCGAACCCTCGGGGGTAAAGTCCCTTGAGTCATCGCCTGATCGGTTAGCTTGTGGGCTAGTCTGATCGTCTACTGGATGGTGGCAGGGTTGGATGAGGTGACCATACTCTGAATCTGAGGCACTAAGTCTCCAATGTATAGTTCTATCCTCTTGTAGTCCGGAGTCACCATGTGTGGGCACATGGTAGCAAGCTCATGGGAGCGAGTGGTATATAGCTTGATTTCAGAACCTTCCATTTTCAGTTTCCAAAATTCTCCTTCCAACTTCTGAATTTCATCCCGAGGACAGTACTCCTCCTTCATCATCGTCTTAAACTCCTCCCACGGCAGTGCATTGGCCATAGCTAAACCCAACATTTGGACCTGTGCATTCCACCAAGTGAGATTCGGGCCCTCCAAAGTTCCAGAAGCGAACTTGACCTGATTGGCCAATGGGCAGTTGCACATGGCAAATACCTATTCTACTTTTTCGAACCAACGGAGTAGTCCGACAGATCCTTCAGCTCCACTACAGGTGTGGGGCTTACAGTCCATAAATGTTTTGAATGTGCATGCTGGCTGCTGATTCTGTTGACCTGGATTTTGAAACATAATATAGGATCAGGGTTATAAAGCTTGGGAAAGGCGCTTTGAGAGATGAATTGACTTCACTAGTCAAATAGTTATAGCATTTACCTGCAACGTTTTGTGCTGCTAGAGCAGCAGCCACACTATCGTTGATTAGTGCCGCCAGCTTAGCTGCTGTCATGTTGATGGTACCTCGGCCACCAGCACGACCTCCACGTCCTCTTCCCGACATGATTCTTCACATTCACAAATACAAAACAATGAGAAATATATCGCATATTAAACATTATTTATGTACAAGTAAGGAAATACAACATCTAACATTTTGAAAATTAAATAAATTGTAAGGCTACAAAATAAATAACTCAAACATTAAACTTCTCATGCTTTTATTGAATGGGAACAACCTTACCCATCTAGGTTTGAAAAGAGAAATAACATAAACGAAGCATGAATGAAAAGGAAAGATAGGATAGAAGGATCATCAAGCATCCTCGTCATCGGAGGAAACGTATGATTGTGCATCGTCGATCTCCACTGGTTCCTCCTCGGGTGGCTCCTCCTCTAATGGCTCATCCTCGAAGGGCTCCTCCTCATCGTCCGAAAGTGGAATGTCTTCTGGAAATAGGGCTGCTTGTAGTTGGGCTTCTAAGTGGGTCACTCTCTCCCAAAGTCCTTCAGCAGCATGGTCTGCTACTTGTAGTTGGGCTTCCAGATGAGTCACTCTCTCCAGGGTCCCTCCTACATCATGGTCCGAGGTGTCCACCCTCGTCTCCAAATGTGTAACCCGATCCAACAAAAGGTTATGGACCTGATCCATTGCTGCTAGTTCAGCGGTCAGATGCTCTATTTGCTCCTTGTTTTCTTCCCGGGTATCTCATCAGTGGACCCCTTCATCTCCTTTAACTTCTTAGTTATGATGAACACAAAAGCAGCAAAAGCTTGCTCCATGGTGTATGGCAAGCTTGGCAAAGTAGAGGATGAGGAAGTGGAACCAAAGTAGGGTGATGGAACATTTCCCATCTCGATCCACCTTTGGATCATCTTCGGATATGCACTCCAATTAAGTGTTGTGTTCCTTGCTTGTGCATTACTTGGTTCACCCTGTTCCACTGAGTTGTCACCGGAACTAGTCCGGCGCCTTTTGGGCTCTTGGGATGATAGGATAGGTGCCTTAGGTGATGGCGGTAGAGTTGACGACATGATCCTGTAATATAACATATAAGTGCCAAACATCCAAGGTTTATGACATGTAACTAATGTGTGAGGTTATAGTCTAGTATGCAATCCTAGTTCTCTATAACCAATGGCTCTGATACCAATCTGTCACACCCCCAATTTCGACTAACGGAGTTTTACCGTTTTGGTAAGTGACAAACCAGGATCTTAGTCATTAGTTACATTGAACGACTCTACATGGGACTCAAATGAAAATATCATATTAATCATAGTTTAATGCGGAAGCGTAAAGAAAAGTAAATGCGCAAAACACACGCGCCCAAAAAGTCCAAAAGTCCAAACCAAACGTAATTCAAAACAAAGTCCAAACAATTTAATGAAACATCAATCAATAGGATAATCCCATGCATGTCCTATATGTGCACCTGTGCCTTATCTTAGCGACCTGAGAAAACATGTAAGAAAAGATGTCAACACGAGGTTGGTGAGTTCACATGTTTCGGTATATAAATAAACGTTTACCAGATTATTGATCATCAATATGTATCTATAGGTAGCTAACCTATGTTCATGTTTAACATAAGCGCTCACAACCGAAGCTGAATGTTTGTTTATTTGCCTCCTGCCAGGTCTATCAACTCCGGCGATGTGAGTAGGATAACATTTCACCCGTTCGACCTCTAGTCGAGTTAGCGCGACTAACGCGGGTGGGATTTGTCAAACCCATTAGTACTACTAAACATTACCTCGCTAAGATCCATATTAACGGTCCGATGTGTGTTGAGGACTTTCAGTGATAGCGTGTTACGCTTAGCTTTAACATCGATAACATATAAATTATGAAAATCTCAAAATAGTTGAATCATGTTTTCTCCCCCAAGTTAAAATAGTAAAAGGGGCCGTGAAAACCCACATGCGTTGCATAGGTAGTATTCACACAAGAATAAGATTTGAACCACGAGTGTTAGCCTGCAACGGCTTACGTATGCCCTAGAATTATATACATAACAATTAGGGATACAATGGAATATATGATGACAATACGGAAGGTTGAACGTCCTAAAGAAACGCTCTAATGATTAAGAGTAGACGAACGTGTCCACGGGAATGTTCTTAATTAGGATAAATACGTTTCACGATGAATGACAAATAATATATAATAATTACATTCGAGCGTTTTGTCATTAATTAGAAGTCTAGGAAAATAATATAATTGATTATATTTTTTTTAAGTTTAGCGGAAAAACATAAATAATTAAATTGTGTGACAAAAATAATAAGTTTATTATTTTTATTCAAGAATATAAACGTGAGTAATTAAGATATATAATTATGTTATTTATTAGCTTTGAAACGTTTCACAAAATCTAGAAACGTGGCGAAAAATAATATATCTAAATATATTATTTTAACAAAAGTCACGGTTTTGAAAATAATATATAAACAAATTATTTTGAGTTTCGGGTTGAAAATAATATATATATATATATATATATATATGTATATATTATTTTAACAAATGAGTTTTAATAAATATGGGTTACAACCCAAACCCGATCCCACGGGTGGTTTTTCGTACTAAAACATTTTATATATACGAGTAGTAATATAGGATATTGATTTAATATTAATATAGTGATAGAAATATGTTTTAAAAATAAAAACGTGTGGAGAGACTCGAACCCGGGTCTCTCGAACACCAGCACACACTCTTAACCAGTCCCACCCGCTAGGGTAAATCACGTCTGGGATGTTTCCGAAATGGTTTTAATGTTTCCAAACCCCAACCCCTTTTTCCCTTAATCGCGATCCGAACCCAAATCCAATCCCAAATCCATAGATTCCGACCACGATCGAACCAGAGAGTATAGGGGTTTTGCTAATCGAGTATAGGCGATTCTGAGGTTAAGTTTAATTGAAAAACTATCAAGTTTAAAATCAACTAGTTGCAAATTCAAGAGTCGAAACCCTAGGTACGAACCCAAAATAAATTCAATTGAATTCGATGTTAAAAATGGTTGGATTCATAGGGTTTTTACTAAACAGAAGGGTTCAAAACTAATGAAATAGATTAATTGCATTGAGATTAAGCCTAAGTTCAAAAACCCCAATTTTGAATATGAACAAACCCTAGATGTCGGATCAAGATCAATTCGATGTTAATAGGTTAAATTGTTATGGGGCTTTCATTACAAAGATGATTTCGAGACTGATCATATGAATTAATTTGATTTAGATTAGGTCTAGAATAGTGCTCGACTAAACCTGCTATAGCATGAACCCTAGAATTGGGATTTGATCGAATTGATGTTATAATCCTAAATTGGCATAGGGCTTTTAAACTAATGATAAAAATGAAAATAAGAATGAGTTTGATTACCAAAAACAGATGCGAATTGATCGAGATCGGCTAGAACGCAGGTCCGGTTGCGCGAGCTTGTTCCCCGACGACCACGACCACTTCTCTGATGGAATTGACGAGTGCAGTAGCTTCAAAGGGACTCGTACAAGATGCGTCGGTGATCAATTTGAGAGAATAACATACGAATGATGCGAATTTGGAAGTAGTTGATGAGGGTGTCGACGGTTATGAGGTTAATAGCCATTATTGGAATTAATTCGTGTTAATGCCGATGTTTAAAACCTCAATGATGGTCGTTGATGGCAGGGACATGCATATCGGTTACAAAATCAAATAGAAAATGATCATGGGAATTCGAATTTGGATCAAGGCCGTGAGTTTGATTTTATGAAGTCAACAGGAACAAAATTCATTCGATTTTGACTTTGAGAAGTCAATAGAAAAGATTTTGGGTATTTACATAACTAGTCCCTATGGTTTTAATTCAAATGATAGAATTAGTCCCTGGGGTTAGAGATTTGAGTTAACGGGGTTAGGTTCTAATAGAAATTTAACGGGAATTCTAACTGAGTTAGATTGAAAAGTCAGAGTGTCACACTATGCGTCGTACATGAACTTCAAGGTAGTTCAAATTGATGTGAAGACAACTTTTCTGTATGGAAAAGTTCTAGAAGAGATCTATGTGTGTCAACCACCGGGGTTTGAAGACACCAATTACGCACATCATGTCTATAAACTAGACAAAGCTCTGATGGCTTACATCAAGCACCACGTGCATGATATGCCACTCTGACAGAGCATCTGCTTGCTAATGGATACACTCGGGGAGCCATAGATCCGAAATTGTTTGTTAAGAAGTTGGGAGACGATCTTATTCTTGTTCAAATCTACGTTAATGATATCATCTTTGGATCCACAAATGCTACACTATGCAAAGAATTTGAAGAAGTAATGAAGAAAAAGTTTGAGATGAGTTCCATGGGAGAAATGGCCTTCTTTCTGGAGTTGCAGGTGAAGCAAAGTGATGATGGGATTCTAATTCATCAAGCCAAATATGTCAATGACATTCTGATTAAATTCAACTTTGCGGATGCCAAACCGGCCTCGACTCCTATGGCAACTAGTCATGTTCTTACTCCAGATCTAGGTGAACTGGGAATTGAACAACATCTCTACAGGTCAATGATTGGCTCGTTAATATACCTGATTGCTAGCCGTCCAGACATCATGTTTGCGGTTTGTCAGTGTGCTCGATATCAGGATAATCCGAAACTTTCTCACCTTAATGTTGTCAAAAGAATTTTTAAATACTTGAAGGGCAAGCCTCGGCTAGGCCTTGGTATCCAAAGAATTCATAATCTGGACAGAAAACCAACAACTGGAGGATGTCAGTTTCCGAGGGAGAGACTTGTATCATGGCAGTGCAAGAAACAGACCAACGTTTCGACTTCTACTACTAAAGTTGAATATGTTGCCGCATCCGCATGCTGCTCCCAGATTATATGGATGCAACACCAATTGCTGGATTACGGTTTGAATTTTTATGACTTTCCTATTTTCTATGATAATGAAGCTGCCTTACAAATTGTTAAGAACCCAGTCCAACACTCTAAAACTAAGCATATAGACATAAGAGTGCATCACATTCGTGGTTGTTTTAAAAGAAAACTCATGCATCTTGAACAGGTATCTACTGATAAGAATGGTGCTGACATTTTTACTAAAGCTTATGATTTGGCAAGATTCAACTTTCTAGTTGGATGTCTGAAAATGATCTACTTTGATTAGAAGGTCGCAGGTTTGGTCACCAAAAATATTTTTCTTAGTTTTTAGCTTGTTTAAATTTTGATTTATTACATAAATGCAAAAGTTTAGGGAGAGAAATTTCCTAAAAACACCAAAAAGATTTTCGGTTTAAGCTTTAGTTTCGTCTTTAAATCAAAATCATTAAATACAAAAAGAATGTGTTTCTTAGGAAAGTCGTACCATTGAAAAAATCTAAGAACTCTATCTATTTGGAAATGAAAGTACATCATTCTAGAGCTCGGATCATCTTATGTAAGGCCTGTAGTTGAAAAGATCAGGATCTTAGGGTGATATGTTGATAGGCTCCGCTAAAACTAAAAGGACAGTATGATAGTGTTTCACTTAAACATAAAGGTCATTGTAATAGTGGGGAACATCTCATAGATTGGTAGAATAATTATTTCCTGTTAATAATTGAACACTTAAACATAAAGGTTGATGAACTGTGGAAGAACATACTATCTCTAGATTGCACAAACTGAGACCTTTCACAAAGGGGTTGCGAGCTGACTTGATAAAAGTCCGTATATATATGTATATAGATAAAAGACATGCAATGACATTCAATAGGTGAAAAGACACTCAATGATAGTGCAAAACTACTCTACAACGCATAAATTTGAGTAAAAAGACATGTAATGTTAATGTCGTGCTATAGGAAAATTCAAAAGATATGCAAAAGTCATACATCAAAAAGATATGTTTAAGGACGTACATATAAGTATACTTGTTAATATTTTTCTCTTTCGGAACGTGTGACTGGGAAGGAATCTCTTATCAAGGCATGTAAGTCCGTCGTGCTATGTTCTTAATCAAATTTTTCAGGGATCTCCTGAACGGTCCATACACCCATGCTAATTATGCTCATTTAGTTATTTTTTAGGTGCTCAAAAGATCATGAGGAAGGGAAGGTTTATCCGATAAGTTGTGGGGTCTATTCAGTTGATCAAAAACACATCTAATTCATAATAAAATAAATACAGGTTTCTGAGATATGAGAGTGGGACCCACTAAATCATGAACAAATATTACCCAAAACATGATAACATCATTCACTGCTTGCTTGTCAATTAAGGTATAAAGGCTTGAGTCTAGAAGGATAATCTATATTGGCAATCACCAAGACCTATCTAAGAAAATGAGCGGCCGATAAGTATAGTTTAGTCTACCCTAGGATGATATGATCGCATAACAGAGTTTCTCTAAAAAATAATGTATCTTAAAGTGTTTCAAAACCGTCTGATATGATGAAAAGATCAAAAAGGTTTTGTGTTTTTAGCCTAGTTGAAGTTATTTTTATTTTTATCTTTATTTGTATTTCATAAGTATCAAAATGACCGTTCCTGCTTGACCTAATAATTCAAATGAAAATAATTCTAAAATGATGAAGGTTTATCAGAAGTATGCGGTTGCATAATTGATGCTTGGCCGCATACTTGAAGTTTCTCTATAAATAGCAATTGAAGTTTACGGTTTTTAGATTACATCAACCGGATACTTCAAGTCTCTATCGGCCGCATACTCCGTTTTCATTAGCTAGAACCGATTACTTGACCCCTGTGTGAAATTGTTCCTATATTCGTGTTCAAGAAGTGTAGCCGACCATCAAGGTAAAAGGATTGGACTTGGATTCCTGATTTTGAAGCATTTGAATTTACTTGACCATAACAAAACCTGAACAGGGATGTTTTTGACCAAATTGACCATCAAAACCTTTGTAAAACCTGAAATTGGTCCAATAATCTAGGTCGAAATGACTAGACGACCCTGATACACCGAAAATCCAAGCGAAAATCTTGTTAAAATCCATGAATTCTGAGTTCTTTCAAAAGTTTGCGGTGTTAATTAAGATTTGAGGTGTTAATAAAGTTTGCGGTAAAAACAAGTATGCGGTGTTCGATTAAACCAAAAATGGTACCCTAGAATTAGAACATGATGAATTCGATATTGTAAGCCCAGATTATCATAGGGCTTATGATCTAGAGACTGAAACGAAACTATAGGGACAAACTATTACCAGAAAGATATACGAATTGAAGGTGCTCGAGTAGAACCAGTTGCGGCTCCGATGGGATGATCCTCCAGCGTCTTCGACTACTTTTCCGGCCAAATTGAAATGCGCAACATCTTCACAGAGGATCATACAAGATGTGTGTGCGGATTATTTGCGTAATGATGCTCCCAATTGATCGAATTTGTGAGATATGAGAGATAAGTCAACGGTTTCAAATTAAGGACAATGATGGAGTTGAATTCGGCCATTACGAGTGTTAAAGCACCGAATAATGGCTCAATAACGATCCGCCGTTAGAGATTATACGTTACAACTTGATATTCAAACGGATTTACGATTAAAGACTGCGTTTACGTTTCAACTGGCAAGAGGCGCGACCGTGCCAAAGCATGGCGCGACCGTGCCTATTAGGGTTTCTGGTTATTTATAAAACCAGCCTTTGCAACTTCAGCTTTGACAGAATTGATCCCTTGGTTTTAGAATTGAGTTAACTGGGTTAGGATTTAACTGAATTTGACTAACGAAGTTAACCTGTAAAGTTCGGATTGTCACATATCCTTTCTAATTCTTCGTTTGAATAAGGTCATATCAATTTACCCCCGTTCAAAGTCATTCTGTAAAAGATAAGAAGATAGAGTATTGTACCAAGCTCTAGGAGCTTGATGAAGTCCGTACATAGCTCCGAAAAATAGAATAAAAAAAATTTTCGGATGTCACATCATCCCCTAGTTGAAAGAATTTCCGTCCCGAAAATTAGAAAAGTACCTTAAGAGTTTGACATGGAGTGCTTGAATAGATGAGGATACTTGCGCATTATCTGATCCTTCCCACGTGAATTCCGGTCCGCGTTTCGAGTTCCAACGAACTCTAACAATAGGGATTTTACTTCATTTAAGCGTTTTGACTTCTCTATCCATGATTTCTACAGATTCTTTGATGACTCGTCTGCTAGACATTTCTTCAAGTTCGAGACATGAAAGATATTGTGTACACCACTAAGTCCTTCAGGTAGGTCCAGTTGATACGATGCTGGTCTAATTCTCTTCACTATCTTGAATGGTCCAACATAACGAGGATTCAGTTTGCCTCATTTGTTAGGACATAGTTTGTAATAACAAAAGCTTGTAATAGTTAGATCTTATTTCTTTATGTTTTTGTTATGTAAAAAGTCACTAAGTGTTTATTCAAGTTTACCTAGAGGCGAACTTGTTAAGTTCGCCTGGTCTATCAGAGGCGAACTTAACTTAATAAGTTCGCTTAAGTCTATCTGAGGCGAACTTGTTAAGTTCGCTTAGTCTGTTAGAGGCGAACTTAATAAGTTCGCTTATATCAGGTCAGACGGCTATATATATGTGTGTTTACAGAGTCAGTTAAGAACACATAGAACAGAGAATTACCGATCAGTCTGATTGAGTCTGTAAACACCATTGTGATTTGGAATACAATTGAGAATGTTATTTACGTGATTGTCTACATTGTCTTTTATGCATATAAACGTTGATTCGTTGGATTCCGCACTCCGAGTTAACGTCACGTTTTATCACGAGATCGATCCGTAGAAGCGCCATGAGGACCTACAAGTGGTATCAGAGCTAATGCTCGTGATTCTTGTTGATTCTAGACGGTTTTGTATGCAAATTGACATGAAATTCGTCATTTTGAAATTTTCATTTCCATGGAGTTTCAAGACTGATTCAGATCTGATTTTGTGTTTTTGAAGAGGATTTTGACAAAATTGATCCGATAGAAAGCTTCTAATTGACAAATTACACATTCCTACGGTCCAATTTTGATTAATTCCTTCAAATCAATGATTAATGATGATTTCAGTCTATCTCTGGTTCGCGAAATTGGTCTGAAGTGTTCTTGATCTTGATTATGTTACTGCAAGCGAACTTACTGATTTCTTGTGCAGGCGAACTTGTCAAGTTCGCTTCTCACAGGATTAAGCGAACTTATTTTAAGTGAACTTAAGCAGATTTCAAGTTTCTGTTTTAAGCGAACTTATTAAGTTCACTTCTCATTAAGTTCGCTTGGGTGTCTTAGCAGGCGAACTTATTATCTTCGCCTAAGGGTAAAGAAGTTCAACACTTGAAAAAATTTTCAGGAAAAATGGCAAATATGGTTCAAGTCACGAATATGTTCAATTATGACAATGAGATCGGTACATCTCAAAAACCTCCGAAGTTGTTGATTATTCAAGTTGGAAAGATTGGTTCGACCAATTTGTATCTTTTACCGATACCAGTTTGTGGATTCCGATTTTGGAAGGTTATACGCATCTGACTTATTCTTGAATGGGACAGGATAATGTTCCAAAGCCGGTGTCAGCGTTAACTACTGAAGAGAAGCTACTATTTGACATGGAAAAGAAAGCGATGGCTAGTATTTCGATGTCTCTTCCGAAGGAAATATATCACAGTTTTAAACAGTTCAAGTCTTCTCAACAACTGTGGGAAGAATTACAGAAAAGGTGTGAAGGAAGTTTGGATGTGAAGAAGAGTAGAAAGGAGCTATTAAAGAAGCAGTTCTTGGTCTTTAAGCATTTTCAAAATGAATCCTTAGATGATCTTGCTACAAGATTCTATCATCTTCTTAGTGAACTGGCAAGTGCTTCTGTGGTATATGAGACTGAGGAAATCAATGATAATTTCTTAGAGGCTTTACCATCAAAATTTGATGTGTACACGGTTTTAATCAAAGAGAACATTAAGTATAAAACCATGTCTCTTGAAGAAGTTCTAGGGAAGATTCAGTCGCATGACATGAATATGAAGAAGAAAGAGACTAACTTGGAGCATATCCAGGATCCCTCAATGTATTTTGCCAAATCTACCGGTAAATATGGTAATGGAGTGGCATTCTTTTCTGGTGATGCTCAAGATTCTTCAAGTGACAGTGTTCTGGAATTCCAATTCATTCTGGTCATTCAAGCCATTCTGGTTTTTCTGCGACTACAGCTTCTACTTCATCTGGATCTCATTTGAATCAAAAGGTTGCTGATGACTATCTTGCTATGTTTTCCCCATTCATGGCATCATATGAAAATTTTATTGGAGGTAAAATACATGATCCTGAGGTTATAGAAGAAGATTTCAGACAGATTGACCCTGTTGATCTGGAAGAAATGAATATCCAATGAAATATGGCCATGTTAATGCGTCAAGCTAAAGATTTCTTGAAGAAAACTGGCAGAAAATATATTGGCTCAAATAGTCGATCTCGCATGGGTTTTGATAAAAGCAAAGTTCGGTTCTACAACTGTCAAGAATATGGTCACTTTGCTAAGGAATGTGTGAAGCCAAAGGTCGAGTTTGATTCTCAAAAGAAGCAGCCTAATTTTCAACATAATAGGAATCAGTCACATGGTTCATCTGGTAATACAAATCATGCATCTGCTTCATCGGCATTGGTTGCTTAGAACGACGAAAACTATGACTGGGGCATTCATCTGGAAGAGTGCTGTGAGTCAGGCTTTTGTAGCAGAAATTCATTCTGAAAAACCAGAGGAGTCGACTGATGATGAAAGTTCTAGTGATGATTCTTGTGATGGTGACAGTGTTCCAATCGTTGATGAAGAAGTAGAACAAATGCAGAATATTGATTCTGATGCTGCATCAGGTGTTGCTGAGGAGGATATTGTTCTTACTCAAAATGCTTCTGATGGTGCTGATTCAGAAAATATTCCCATTGCCAAAGTATTCATGGCAGACATGTCTGATCCGTCTAAGGTAAAAGACTCTGTTTGTCATATTTACTATTCTAACTACATTTCTGTTAATGATAAATTGCAAAAGGTCATGGATGATAACACAAACTTGATTTGTGATATGAAATCGATGCATACTGTTAATCAGAAACTAAAAGATAATGATAAATTGTGCATCGATAGAATTGAGTCTTTGAAAAGAGACTTAAATTCTCTAGGGTTGAAATATAAAGAGCAAGGTTATCATCTAGATATGGCTTATGCTGAGATAGAAAAACGTAATGAAGTTGGTGCTCAAAAGAATAAAGAAATATCTGACAAAGAGTCTGAAGTGATCAAACTTCATAGAAAGATGGAAAAATTTGAAAATTCTTCGGCTGTTTTGGATTATTTTAACTCAACTGCTGATCCTACTAAGCGTGTTGCTGGAATTGGATTTATTCCTCCACCGTTTAATGCAAATTATGTGGTGGAACCTGAAATCATACATGAAGAGGAGATAGATCCAAAGACTGTGTTAAAGGTGAATCCGGTAACTGGGGAGGATATGGTGTATGAGTCTGATTCTGAAGATGAGGTGTTTGATGAGAAGAAGGTTGAGGGCATTCCAAAAGAAGTCAAAATTGATGACCCAACAGTTGTTAAATCTGTTACCCGAGATAGATGCATTCTGACTGAACCTGAAGAGGTGAAAGTTGGTCCATCTAAGCTTTCTCCAATTTTACAGTCGAGTGGTTTTGTAGCAGCCGGTTATCAAAAAGTACATTCTTCAAAGGTGCCAACACAGGCTTATGTTCCAAAGAAGCTGATAAACTGTTCTGGACATTCCTCTAAAGCTTATTCCTCTGATGGATCCTCAAATTCAAAGAAAACTCCTTATTTCAGAACTTATCAAGAAAGAAGAGTGTGTTTTCATTGCAACGAGGCTGGTCACATTCTGATCAATTGTCCTTACAAGAACCAGGGTAAAATGAAGACTGTTCCCTCACAACCAAAATTGGTGAAGATTCTGAAAAGAAAAGATGAGGGAAAGTCGTCTTCTAGTTTGGAGAAAAAATTGCCTGGTCGATCTTTTGTTAAATCCTCTAGATTTAAACAACAGGATAAATTGAATTCTAAATCTTTTGTATGAAAAGAGAAACTTGTGATTCCTAATGTTGGAATTTCAAAAGATTCTCAGCGGGATGTTAAATTGTCTAGACCTCAAAGGAGAAGAAGAAACAGAAAATTGAAGAAAATTTTGGAAACATCCGAATCTGACAATAATATATCAAATAATGTTTTTCAAAATTATAAAAATGGATCTTCTTTGAAAAAGTCTGATTGTCAAACTTCTGTTCCAAAAGTGAATGATAAGATTGATTGTAAATTACAAGAAGTTGTTTATTTTGATCAAACTGGACGACCCAAGACCACGATGGCTTGGGTTCCTATTTCTAACTGATTCTCGTTGTTTATGTAGGGACAACCAAGGAGGACTATCAACAATACATGGTATGTGGATAGTGGTTGCTCTCGACATATGACAGGGAATGTTAGATTGCTTGAGGATGTAAAACAAATTGATGGAAGTTATGTCTCTTTTGCGGGTAATAAAGGCGTGTACATAACTGGACAGGGTACGTTAAAGAATGACAAAGTAAAATTTGAGAAGGTGAATTATGTTGAAAAGCTGGAACACAATCTTTTAAGTGTATCACAAGTTTGTGACAAGAAGTTTTCGTTCCATTTCAACGAGGCTGAATGCTATATTTTGAAACCGGGCTTCGTGATTCCTGATGAATGGATTCTCATGAAGGCTCCGAGGAGAAATGACACGTATGTCCTTGACATGAGTGTCGCCACTACAACAGATTCAATTCCAACATGTTTACTCTCCAAGGCGTCAGAATCTGATTCAATATTGTGGCACAGGAAGCTAGCTCACATTAACTATAGGAAGATGAACTACATTGTTAGGAATGATTTGGTTCTTGGTATTCCGAAGATGAAATTCTCAGTTCCTGATGATTGTATTCCTTGCAAGAAGGGGAAGCAAAGAAAGAAATCTCATAAATCTAAATCGACAAATTCTATCGTAACTCCTTTGGACTTGCTGCATATGGATTTGTTCGGTCCTATCAGTATCAGGAGCATTGGTGGAAAATCATACTGTTTGGTAGTAACTGATGATTACTCCAGATTTTCATGGGTTAAGTTTCTTTCCTCTAAAACTGAAACCACTGAGTTGGTACAATACTTAATCCTGGGTTTGGAGAATTTATTCAATCTGAAAGTCAGAAGAATCAGGAGTGATAATGGCAGCGAATTTAAGAATAGCAAAATGGGCTTATTCTGTCTACAAAAAGGAATTCATCATGAATTCAATGCGCCATATGTTCCTCAACAAAACGGTGTCACTGAACGAAAGAACAGGACTTTGGTTTAAACAGCTCGCATGATGCTTGCGGATTCTAAGCTTCCAGTCACCTTTTGGGCTGAAGCTGTGAATACTGCGTGTCATGTTTTGAATAGGGTCTTGACCGTCAAGCGACATAACAAGACTTGCTATGAATTACTGAATAATCAAAAGCCGAATCTGGATTATTTACTACCTTTTGGTAATCCTTGCACCCTATTGAAAGTTTGAGATGTCCGGACAAAATTCAGTGCGAAGGCTATTGAAGGGATTTTTCTGGGGTATGTGGCTAATTCGACAACCAAGAGGATTTACTACCTTTTAACAAGTTTTAATTGATAGTGTTGTGAATGCTCTAATCTTGATAATTTGTTTTCAAATTTGTGTATGAGTTTTGAAACTTAAATTATCAATAGACTAAAAGCGTTTTGAAATTAATAGTAGTGTGAAAATTAAATATAATATGATTACATCTGTGATTTGAATCCATTATATGTCTGGGTGTGTGTGTGTAAAAGATCATTATCAGATAAAGAATATATGGTTATAAAGAATTTCATGAGACTAATATCGAATTATATCTTTAGCACAAATTTATTTCAGTTCACTTCACTGCCCATGCCCCGAAAAACATGCAAGGTGTTGTTGAACTAAGATATGCTTTCAAAATCTGTTGAAACATATATCCGCCCTTGGATCAGTTAGATACATCATCTAGTCTGACTCCATTGAATTTTATCCAGATAATAGTTGGATCCTCATACCTGAATCAGTTGATTCTCATTATACAGCCAATTCATTAGAATCTTCTGATTCTGAATCATCATGATTCTTATATCATTTGGGATCTGCTTCTATACTTGTGCTAAATGAGATAATTTCATCTTGAAAATTGATCTAATCTTAAAACAAACTGTACATGTCTTGAAGATAGTGCAAATTATATTTCTGTTTGGCATATATGTAGGGTACACGATGTTTTTCATCTAAATGGTACTAAATCACATGAATTTGGAGAATAAACGCTTATAGTTTCAAATTTTATAATATTGACAAATTTAAGAATTCATGCTTTATATTTTAAATTCGGTATAAATAAATGAGCATTTATAACCTGATCTTATTTACTATGAAATTTATCGTGTATCATTTCAAATATTATTCAAATTGAATGAGTTTCAAAATGAAAAAGATGCAAAGTGCACAAGACTGAGTTGGATGGTTTCATACTATAGGTTACCCTTTGTTATTACTAAAATTTGTGATGAATTAATTGGATACTGATATGATCTTCTTGCTCATGATGTTTATTCAAAAATATGTGATTTCGGTTTATTCAGATAAAAATCCAAAAATATGTGTTTCTGTTTGTACAGATAAAATCCAAAAAATATGTGATTCAGTTTATATAGATAAAACTCAAAAAGATTTTGATTTTTATTTTCCATGAAAATTCTAAACTTTTATTAAAATTGTTCGGGATTGGTTCGGATACATGATGCTGACGAAAGTTCAAGACTTGAAAGGTTGAAGTTGGTAAAATTTTGTTCAAGGCAAAAGTGAATATATATTAAGTTCGCCTGTGTACAGTGAAGCGAACTTAATAAGTTCGCTTAAGAACAGTGAAGCGAACTTAATCTGTTTATCTGTGGATGGTGAAGCGAACTTAGCATGTTCGCCGATGGCTTGTTAAGCGAACTTAAAAGTTCGCCTAAATAAGCGAACTTAATGTGTTTAAGGTTCTTGGCCAAGCGAACTTGACAGTCATCGTCTTCATTTTTCAAGCGAACTTATCTGGATATTTTCTTCAAAATTTTTAATCTGTGTTGTTAGGGTTGTTTGTTCATTTCCAAGGTAATTTTGTTGAATTTCATCCGTTTAATTGTGAGTATTTGGTGATTTTCTTCTCGGTTCACTTCGTAAGTTTGAAAGAACGGTTTTTGACTGGAAATATAAAATTGATCATTCAAATTGGTTGCTAAGTGATATTCGACTGATGTTCATTGCTTATTTCATGAGTTTAACTCGATTTGCTGATTTTTGTGATTATCGGGTTTGAATTTGAATCGTCACAGGTTCAGGCGAACTTGTTCTAGGCGAACTTGTTCCAAGCGAACTTGTTTAAAGCGAACTTGTCCAGGCGAACTTAATAAGTTCGCCTCTTGCCACACTAAGCGAACTTATTAAGTTCGCCTAGGGGTAAAGAGGGTATTTGGACTTATGATTTTTGAGTGTTAGAAATTTAAAAAAAAAAAATTGTGTTTAAATTTTTTGTTTGATTGTTTGTGTTTGATATATTTTTTTTTACTAATGTGTTTTGTTGTCCGAATGTTTTCAGATGGCTCGACGTGTAGAATATAAGCATAATCAGGTGGCATTGTTAGATCCTAACATGTCCGAGGCAATCAATTTTCAAGGAATAATCGGATTTCTGAACCATTCGCGTCTTCATACTGCGTTATCTGCTGATCATTACATCAGTCTGATATACATACAACAATTTTGGGATACAGTTCATCAGGATACTGACGTAGGACCTCATGTTCTTCGTGCCACTGTCAATAATACTGAAATTGCCATATCTGAAGAAACAATTCGTGCTGCTCTTGATTTGGGTGGTAATGCTGAAGACCCATTGTCATATCCTGGCACTCTTATTATGGGTTGTTTTCAAAGAATGGGCTATCGTGGGAGACAAAATGATACACAAGAACGTAAAGGTGGCTTAGTCGGTGAATGGAGATACTTCATGCATGTGATTATTCAATGCATCTCTCCTCGTAAAACTGGAACCGATGGTTTAAAGATGGCTCTTCAAACTGCAATGGTGGCTTTAACGTTGAATAAGCGATTCAATTTTGCCCTTTACTTCTATCGAGAGATGGTCATGCAGATTAATCCTACTGAAGGTCAAGGATTTTTAATGTATCCTTGATTTATTCAAATGATTTTAAATCATCTTATTCCGGATCTTCCACAACATCCTATAAGATTAACTTTGACTCCAATGTCAAAGCGTATCTTTACTGATTGCACGAAGGTGAAACAGCAGAATGATGCATTGATACCAGCTAATACTCCTTTGTTTGGTCACTTAATCAATCCTGATTATGTTGCACCGCCTAATGACAACTGGTTTCATCCTGATGAAATTGCTCAAGCTCAAGGCTTAAATGTTCCACAACAACAACAAATTCCACAGCAACCGATACAACAACAAGTTCCAGTTCCACAAGTTCAGGTTCCCGTACAACCATAAATTCCTATTCCTGAACAAGTTCCTATTCCACAAGCTGAGGTTGAAATACCTATTCATGAACCTGTTCAAGAAGAGGTCGTTCATGCACATGAACATGATTTAGGAATGAACATGGATGATTTCGTTGATGACGCTGTGAACTTGCCCATTCATGAAGCTAAAGGGAATGTGGTGACTGATGATGAATCTAGTTCAAGCTCAAGTGATACGATATTACCTGTTAATGAAAGCACTGACTCTGATGAATCTAGGGATTTTTGCTCAGATCATTATGAGAGATTAGCTGCTATTCCACTGGCTAATGCTGGAAAACGCATTAAATCTCAAGCCAGACGACCAAGAAGAAAGTCTGTTCGGGATACTCCTTCCGGTTCAGTACTTGGAAAAAGATCCTTGGTTGATGAGAGTACTGAGTCTGATAGTGACTTTAATCCAGATCCAAAGACTCAAAAGTTAATGTCTGCTTCCTTGATTATTACTCCTCCAAGATCTAAAGATACATCTCCGGTTATAACTCCTGTTCCTCCAATCATTACTCCTACTGCAAGTCCTTCGATTCCACAATCGTCAGCTGGTCCGTCAAAGCCTTCTGATTCTGAAAGGATTACTATCCTTGAATATCAAGTGCTTACACTTCAAGCTCAGGTGGATACTCTTGTGTCTGCTGATTCACAATGGCAGCTGGTGACTCAGAATCAAGCTCAACAAATAACTGACATGCAAGCATTGATGTCTAAACTCGTTCAGCGTCTTGACGCTCAGGGGGAGTTGAGGATACATGATACATGTCATACAGAGTCTATTCAAAGACGTGATGATGAAGACAATGATCATGCTGGAAATGTTGAGGGTGATCGTCAATACACTGACGCTAATCCTATATCAAAGGTTCATGGGGAGTCGACATCACAATCACTTGAAGGAAACAAAGATACTTCTGGTGCTAATGAAGAAGAAATTCTATTATTGGAATTCTTTGCAGATTCTGAAGAAGAAGAAAAAGAAGAAGCTGAAAAGATTGCATGTCTTGATGACATTGATGATTTATTCAATGACATGGATGATGAAGTGTCTGAAAATGAAATAGAAGAAGGAGAGATAGTAGAGATAGAGATAGAGAAAGATAAAGATAATGTTACTTATGAAGGCTGTGATGGTCTTAAAGTGCCGTATAACTTCATCCAGGATGATGTTATTCCTGAATTCACTTATGAAGGAGTAACAGATTCTATGGACACTGTTGAAGACGTCACACTGCCTGAAGACACTGCTGACTCAAAGATGGATACTGATGATGAGAATATTCAATCCAATATAGATGCTGAAACTAAAACTACTCACACTGAGTCTCCGAAGGTTAATGAAGAACCTGTGATGTATATAAATACATGGATGACAAGAGAACAGTGGAGAGAAGTTGTAAATAGTTGGATGAAGGTGCTACCCAAGTCTCCAACACAACCTGCTCAGAAAGAGAAATATGTGAATAACGAGCGGTGTGTAGGAAGGATCATAAGTTGGTTCTATGATGGTGATACAAAATTATTTGCAATTAAAAGATCTGATGGTGTTCAATACTTAAAGCCGAGGATCAAGTATTTCAATACCTTACCAAGGTGTGAAATGAATGGTCTAGCTTCAAAGCCTCTCGTTAATAGATCGAAGAATGGTTTGGCTGATGTGATAGCAAACTTAATCAAGAGAGAAGGTAGTTCAGGAAAATATGAACGACTGAAACCACAAAAAGGAAAGAGAGTGAAGAACACAGATCAGAAGACTGGGAAGGTGACCTGGAGTTACAAGTATAAACCAGTACGTGATGTACACAAGATACCATTGAAGAAGATTCCTCAAGACTTTCTTGGGAATATGAAATGGTGGTATGTCGATGTCAATACTGGTGAAGCAAGGATTGAAGATAAAGACAATAAGGTCATTGTATGTTTCTATGATGCAATGAATCTTATAAATTTTTCAAAGAAAGATCAGAGGACGTTGCGAAATAATAAAATAATGTTCACTGATGAATGGAAAGAACAAGGATTACAGTACAAGAGAGTTTTGGATATATGCAGAAGATATGGAGTGCATGCTGGCAGCAGACTACCGGATAACTGGAAGAGTTCGTCATGAAGACTGAAGACTGTAGATCAAGCTATTATCAAGGGGGAGTCTGTTAGGAAATAGTTTGTAATTACAAAAGCTTGTAATAGTTAGATCTTATTTCTTTATGTTTTTGTTATGTAAAAAGTCACTAAGTGTTTATTCAAGTTTACCTAGAGGCGAACTTGTTAAGTTCGCCTGGTCTATCAGAGGCGAACTTAATAAGTTCGCTTAAGTCTATCTGAGGCGAACTTGTTAAGTTCGATTAGTCTGTTAGAGGCGAACTTAATAAGTTCGCTTATATCAGGTCAGACGGCTATATATATGTGTGTTTACAGAGTCAGTTAAGAACGCAGAGAACAGAGAATTATCGATCAGTCTGATTGAGTCTGTAAACACCATTGTGATTTGGAATACAATTGAGAATGTTATTTACGTGATTGTCTACATTGTCTTTTATGCATATAAACGTTGATTCGTTGGATTCCGCACTCCGAGTTAACGTCACGTCTTATCACGAGATCGATCCGTAGAAGCGCCATGAGGACCTACATCATTTCCCAAAACTAATGACACCTTTCCAGGGTGAGACTTTTAACAAGACCATATCACCTACTTGAAATTCTAACGGTTTACGACGCTTATCGGCATATCTCTTTTGAGGATCACGAGCTGCTGCCATACGATTTCTAATTTGAACAATTTTCTAAGAAGTTTCAAGTACAAGTTCAGGACCCATAAGTTGACTATCCCCAACCTCGGCCCAACAAATAGGAGAACGACATTTCCATCCATATAGTGCGTCGAATGGAGCTGTCTTGATGCTAGTGTGATAACTATTGTTGTAGGAGAACTCCACCAACGGTAGGTGAGACTCTCAAGTGTTACCGAAATCAATCACACAAGCTCATAGCATGTCCTTTAGGTTTTCAATTGTATGCTCCTTCTGGCCATCAATTTGAGGGTGGTATGTTGTGCTCATATCTAGACGCGTGCCTAAAGCTTTTTGTAACGATTGCCAGAAATGGGAGGTGAATCGTGCATCATGATCTGAAATAATAGAGATTGGCACTCCGTGCCTAGAGACTACTTCTTTCAAGTAAATACGAGTAAGCTTATCCATTTTGTCTGTTTCCTTGATTGCTAAGAAGTGAGAGGACTTTGTTAAACGATCAACGATTACCCAAATGGCATCACATCCGGTAGTAGTTCATGGCAATTTTGTGATAAAGTCCATGGATATCTGCTCCCATTTCCACATGGGAATCTCTGGTTGCTGGAGTAGACCGGAAGGCTTTTGATATTCAACCTTGACCTTTGTGCAAGTCAGGTACTTGCTCACATAGGTGGCTATATCGGCCTTCATCTTTGGCCACCAGTACAACACCTTTAGGTCATGGTACATCTTGTCGGAACATGGATGAACGGAGTAACGAGATTTATGAGCTTCATCCATGACTAATTCCCTTAAGTTTCCGAATACTAGAACCCATATTCGCTCGGCGAAGTAGCGAATGCCGTTAGATTTGACCTCGAGTTGTTCTTCTATACCGCGTGTAGCTTCCAGCGGTAGGTTTTCCCCCTTCAGGGCTTCGAGTTGAGCACTACGGATTCTGTTAGGTAATCCGGTGTGAATAGTAAGCTGTAATGCTCGAACTCATTTGGGCTTGGTTTCCTTTCGACTTAGGGCATCAACTACAACATTAGCCTTACTCGGCTGATACCTGATCGCACAGTCATAATCATTCAAGTGCTCGACCCAATGACGTTGTCTCATGTTTAGCTCTTTCTGCTTGAAGATATGCTGAAGACTCTTGTGATCGGTGTAGAGAGTGCACTTGGTACCGTACAAGTAATGTCTCCATATCTTAAGCATGAAAACTACGACTCCCAACTCTATGTCATGAGTGGTGTAGTTTTTCTCATGAATCTTTAGTTGACACGAAGCATATGCGATCACCTTTTCTCATTGCATTAACACACAACCCAGACCGTGAATGGATGTGTCGCAATACACCACAAAATCATCCGTTCCCTCCGAAAGAGCTAGAATAGGTGCACTGCAAAAGTTTCTGCTTAAGGAGTTGGAATGCTGACTCCTGGTTGTCGCCCCAGTTATAGGCTTTACCCTTCTGAGTTAAGGTAGTGAGAGGTTGTGCAATCTTAGAAAATCCTTCGATGAATAGATGATAATAACCAGCTAATCCCAGAAATTGTCGCACCTCTGTCGGAATCGTCGGTGCTGCCCAATTCTTGATGGCTTCAATCTTAGATGGATCGACATGTATTCCCTTCTCATTAACCACATGTCCTAAAAATTGAACTTCCCGAATCCAGAATTCACACTTGGAAAACTTAGCATATAGCTGCTCCTACTTTAGTAATTCCAGAATCAAACGTAGATGTTCCTCCTTGTTCTTGGAATAAATGAGGATGTCGTCGATGAAAACGATGACAAATTGATCAAGGTATGGCTTACACACGGTTCATGAGGTCCATGAACACCGCGGGTGCGTTGGTTAATCCGAAAGGCATGGCCATGAACTCATAGTGGCCGTACCTTGTCATGAAAGCAGTCTTGGAGATGTCCTCATCTCGGACTCTCAATTGGTGGTAACCAGACCTAAGATCTATCTTGGAATAGAAGCTTGATCCTTGGAGTTGATCAAAGAGATCATCTATGCGAGGCAGAGGATAACGATTCTTGATTGTGACTTTATTCAGTTCATGGTAGTCGATACACATACGGAAGGTCCCGTCCGTCTTCTTAACAAACAGGACTGGAGCTCCCCATGGTGATGAGCTAGGTCGGATGAAACCTTTATCTAACAATTATTGCAGCTGAGTGGACAACTCTTGCAATTCACTAGGTGCTAGTCTGTAAGGTGCCCGAGCGATCGGCGCCGCTCCGGGTGCTAGATCGATTTGGAATTCAACTTGACGGTGAGGTGGCAGACCAGGAAAATCCTCAGGAAATACTTTCCGATAGTTGCAAACGATCGGAATATCATCAATCTTTTTCTCCTCAGATGGCTGCTCGGCGACGAGATCCAGAATAGCAGTATGCCCTTTTCGAAGACATTTCTGTGCTTTCATGAAGGATATGACTGCACCAACCTTTTCGCCCTGAACGGAAAGAGTTTCTCCACTCGGAAGAGGAATGCGAACGATTTTCTCACTACAGATGATTTTGGCTTGGTTTTTAGATAACCAATCCATGCCGATAATTATGTCGAAACTACCAAGTGTGACCGGTATAAGGTCGGTATCAAGTTTATGATCAGTCAACTCAAGCTTACAACCCTTAAGAATGTGGGTTGTTTCAATTATTTGGCCATCGGCTATTTCTATTATGTACTTAGCTTCTAGCAGAGTTGGAGTTTCTTTATCATATTACTAAGCTTCTTAGATATAAAACTCCTATCAGCACCAGTGTCAAAAAGGACAGAAGCAAAGTAATTGTTTAAGAGGAACTTACCAGTGACCACATTATGATCATATCGAGCTTCTCCAGATCCTAGCACGAAGGCTAGTCCTCTCACACCATTCCCTCCATTGTTACCATTGTTATTGCCATTGTTGTTGTTCTGGTTAGGGTTGTGGTTGCTATTACCTCCCTTCTTCAACTACAGACAATTCTTCCGAAAGTGTCCCTCCTTCCCACACTCAAAGCAACCCTTTGTAGACCCAGGCTGTTGAAAAGGCTGCTTGACTTGCAACTCACTCCTACAATCCTTGGCAGCATGGCCTATCTTACCACACCGCTGACAACGGTTACAAGCCCCATAATGATGTAATTTACATTTGTTGCACTTGGGGGATTTCCCCGCATAACCACCTTGATTTTGACATGAAGAGGTCATCTGATTGAAGTTCTTAGCAGGCTCAAACTTTCGCTGCTGCTGCTGAGGTTAACTCCCTTGGAGTTGGAGTGAGAATTGGAGTTGTGATCAAACTTGCGCTTATGGTTGTCGGTGGATTTAGAAACCGAACCCCTCGGGGGTAGAGTCCCTTGAGTCACTGCCTGGTCGGTTAACTTATGGGCAAGTCTGATGGTCTGCTGGATGGTAGTAGGGTTGGATGAGGTAACCATACTCTGAATCTGAGGCACTAAACCTCCAATGTACAGCTCAATCCTCTTGTAATCTGGGGTCACCATGTGTGGGCACATGGTAGCAAGTTCATGGGAGCGTGTGGTATATAGTTCAATTTCAGAACCTTCCATTTTTAGGTTCCAGAATTACTCTTCCAGCTTCTGAATCTCATCCCGAGGACAGTACTCCTCCTTCATCATCGTCTTGAATTCCTTCCACTGGAGTGCATTGGCCATAGCTAAAGCCAACATTTGGACCTGAGCGTTCCACCATGTGAGAGTCGGGCCCTCCAAAGTACCAGAAGCAAACTTGACCTGATTGGCCAGGGGATAGTTGCTCATGGCAAATACCTACTCCACTTTCTCAAACCATCGGAGTAGTCTGACAGATGCTTCAGCTCCACTAAAGGTGTGGGGCTTACAGTCCATGAATGTCTTGAATGTGCATGTTGGTTCCTGATTCTGTTGACCTGGATTTAGAAACATAATATAGGATCGGGATTATAAAGCTTAGGAAAGACGTCGTGAGAGATGAATTGACTTCACTAGTCAATGGTTATAGTGTTTACCTGCAGCATTCTGTGCTGCTAGAGCCTCAGCCACTTTATCATTAATTAGTGTTGCCAGCTCAGCTGCTGTCATGTTAATGGTCCTCGGCCACCAGCACGACCTCCACGTCCTCTTCCCAACATAATTCTTCACATTCACATATACAAAATAATGAGAAATATGTCGCATTTCAAACATTATATGTACAAGTAAGGAAATGATAACTAAACACAACATCTAATATTTTGAAATTAAATAAGTTGTAAAGCTACAAGATAAATAATTCAAAACATCAAACTTCTCATGCTTTTATTGAATGGGAACAACCTTGCCCATCTAGGTTTGAAATCGAAAGAACATAATCAAAGCATAAATGAAAGGAAATATAAGATAGAATAATCACCAAACATCATCATCATCGGAGGAAATGCATGATATAGCATCATCAATCTCGACCGGCTCCTCCTCGAGTGGCTCCCCCTCTAAGGGCTCATCCTCAATCGGTTCCTCCTCGTCGTCAGAAAGTGGGATATTCTCCGGCCATAGTGATGCCTGCATTTGGGCCTCCAGATGAGTCACTCTCTCCAGAATCCCTTCGTCAGCATGGTCCGAGGTGTCCACCCTTGTTTCTAATGTTGAACCCTATCCACTAGATGGTCATGGACTTGGTCCGTCGCTGCTAGCTCAGCGGTCAAATGCTCATTCTGTTCCTTATTCTCTTCTACTTGTAAATCCCATTGCAGAATACCGAGTATCTCATCAGTAGTATCTTTCACAATTCCTAATTCCCTAGTCATGAAAAATACAAAAGCCGCAAAAGCTTGTTCCATCGTACATGGCAAGCTTGGTAAGGTAGATGAAGAGGAAGTGGAACAAAAATAGGGTGATGGGACATTTCCCATCTCGGTCCATCTTTAGATCATTTTGGGGTACGAATCCCAATTGTGGATGTATTCCTTGCTCGTTCGCTACTCGGCTCACCCTGCTCAACCGAATTGTCACTAGAACTGGTACGACGCCTTTTGGGCTCCGGAGATGGTAGGATAGGTGCATCATGTCCTGGTACCTTAGGTGATGGTGGTGGGGTTGACGACATGGTCATGTAACATAATACATAAGTGCCAAAATCCATACGTCTATGACATGTAACTAATGTGTGAGGTTATAGTCTAGTATGCAATCCTAGTTCTCTATAACCTAGATCTGATACCAATCTGTCACACCCCCAATTTCAACTAACGGAGTTTTACCGTTTGGGAAGTGACAAACCAGGATCTCAGTCATTAGTTACATTGGATGACTCTATATGGGACTCAAATGAAAATATAATATCAATCATAGTAAATGCGAAAGAGTATAAAGAAAGTAAATGTGCAAAACAAACGCGCCCAAAAAGTCCAGTCCAAACGTAAATGTAAGTAGTTCAAAAGCAATATCAAAACATAATTCAAGAATATGACTCCATGCATGTCCTACATGTGCACCTGTGCCTTATCTTAGCGACCTGAGAAAACATGTAAGAAAAGATGTCAACACGAGGTTGGTGAGTTCACAGGTTTCAATATATAAATAAGCATTTACCAGATTATTGTACATTCAATATGCATCTATAGGTAGCTAACCTACGTTTCATGTTTAACTTAAGCGCTCACAACCGAAGCTGACCGTTTATTTATTTACCTCCAGATAGGTCTATCAACTCTGGCGATGTGAGTAGGCTAACATATCACCCGTTCGACCTCAAATCAAGTTAGCGCGACTAACGCGGGTGGGATTTGTCAAACCCAGTAGTACTACTAAACATTACCTCGCTAAGATCCATATTAACGGTCCGATGTGTATTGAGGACTTTCAGTGATAGTGTGTTACGCTTAGCTTTAACATTGATAACATATGAATTATAGTAATCTCAAAAATAGTTGTGACATGCTTTCTCCCCCAAGTTAAAACAGTAAAAAAGGGTCGTGAAAACTCACCTGATTGCATAGGAAGTAATCACACAAGTATGAGATTGAAATCTCAAACGTTAGCCCGACACGGCTCACAAATGCCCTAGAATTACAACATAATTATTGGGGATAAAATGGGAATTGTGACGACGACACGGAATGAGAAACGTTCTAAAGATCAAACAGTAGACGAACGTGTCCACAAGAATAAAAAGATTTCTTAACAAAAATTTAGGATAAATATGTCACACGACAATTTGACAAAAGTAAAATAAAGTATATTCGAGCGTTGCACCATTAAACTAATGGTCATAGAAAATAATATAATATATATAATTTTTAGATTTAATAAAATATCACAATAAGCAATTGCGCGACAAAATAATAAATCTATTATTTTATTCGAGGATAACAACGAGTGCAAATAATATAGATAATTATATTATTTATTAGTTTAAAATCTTACACGAAGTTTATAAACATAAGAATAATAACATAAAAATATATATCGTTTTTAATTGAGATCAAGGATTGGAAATAATATATTATTTTATAAACGAGATTTAAATAACGAATACGAGTTACAAGACTAAACCCGGACCAACGGGTGGTTTTCCGATTTAAAACATATTAGTATAATATAATAATTATTGTTTTGAAAACATAATATATTAATCAAACATTCTGACAAAAGGTTTATTCACACACGACCGCGCCTAAGGCAAGGCATGACCATGTTAGGGTCACGACCGTGATGGTCAGGGGCGCAACCATGTTGATTAAACAGAAGACACAACAAAACCTGATCACTAGGCACGACCGTACCTGAGTCTGGCACGACCATGTCTAGGGTTCTGAGGCACGACCAGGTCTAGCCAAAAGGCACGACCGGGTCAGAGTATGAGGCACGACCGTGCCAGAACTTGGATATACAGACACAGTGCTTAACAGAATAAACCAATAAGTCCAAATCCGTTTGGTTTCGATTACGATTGACCAAAAGGACATGGGGGTTCTGTTTAACAGTAATATGCGAATCCTAGGGTGGTTTTAATTGTGAAAACACCGAGATTTAGATCGATTAATTTCCCGATTTGAAACCAAAACTCTATCTATGAACACGAGATCAATTTGAATAATCTGGATAAGTTTACTTGCCGAAATCATAGGGCTTTTAATAAACAGAGGATTGCGAACCTAGTCATGTAATTTAATTAGATGGAGACTGGTTTTAAGTTATAGATCGATTAAACCAAAAATGGTATGAACCCTAGAATTAGAACATGATAAATTCGATAATGTAATCCCAGATTATCATAGGGCTTATGATCTAGAGACTGAAACGAAACTATAGGGACCAACAATTACCAGAAAGATATACGAATTGAAGGTGCTCAAGTAGAACCTAGTCGCGGCTCCGATGGGATGATCCTCCGGTGTCTCCGACTGCTTTTCCGGCCAAATTGAAATGCGCAACAGCTTCACAGAGGATCGTACAAGATGTGTGTGCAGATTATTTGCGTAATGATGCTCCCAATTGATCGAATTTGTGAGATATGAGAGATGAGTCGACGGTTTCAAATTAAGAACAATGATGGAGTTGAATTCGGCCATTACGAGTGTTAAATCGCCAAAAAATGGCTCAATAATGATCCGCCGTTAGAGATTATACGTTACAACTTGATATTCGAACGGATTTGCGTTTAAAGACTGCGTTTATGTTTCAACTAGCAAGAGGCGTTACCGTACCTATTAGGGTTTCTGGTTATTTACAAAACCAGCCCTTGCAACTTCAGCTTTGACAGAATTGATCCCTTGGTTTTAGAATTGAGTTAACTGAGTTAGGATTTAACTGAATTTGCTTAACGAAGTTAAGCTGAAAAGTTTGGATTGTCACGTATCCTTTCTAATTCTTTGTTTGAATAAGGTCATATCAATTTACCCCCGTTCAAAGTCATTCTGTAAAAGATAAGAAGATAGAGTATCGTACCAAGCTCTAGGAGCTTGATGAAGTCCGTACAGAGCTTTGTCTAATTTATAGACTCGACTCGAATAATCTGGATCTTCGAACCCCGGATGTTGACACACATAAACTTCCTCCTTAACCTTCCCATATAAAAATGCACTTTTTACGTCCATTTGATAGACGTTAAAGTTCTTGTAGCATGCATAAGCCAGGAAAATTCTTATTGCTTCAAAACGAGCTATGGGAGTAAAGACATCTTTATTGTCAATTCCTTCTTCTTGAGCAAACCCTTGTACAACCAATCGAGCTTTATTCTTGATGACCACATTTCATTCATTAGTCGTGTTTCGGAAGACCCAATGAGTACCAATGGGTTATATATTCTTTGGTAGATCGACCAAATCCCAGACTTTTAACTTCCTGAATTGAGCCAGTTCTTCCTACATTGCATCAATCCAGCTTGAGTCCTTTTTTGCCTATGAAGATATTTTTTGAAATGTCTTGTGATAGAAAGCACACACACAGTGTTGTATTGTACGGAGTGGAGTAGCTTCTTGTTCGGACACCTTTAGTGATTGGACCAATCACATTCTCCAACGGATGATTAGTTAATGTTTTGAAAGATGGCCCATCAATGACATCAACTTGAGCAGGAATATTGGTTATATTTTCATTTTGCTCATCATTATTATCAGAATCACTGTCAGAATGGACAAGGGATCATTTGCCAAGTTTTGGTTAACGTTTGAATTTACAGTTACAGTTATACCAGAACTGACATCACCAAAAGTATCTACAACATTATTAGCAGAATCCCCAGAATGAGAAGAAGTTATTGTACTGTTGATGGAAGCATTCAAAGGATCGGCAACAATGGGTGTGATTCTTGTTGAGAATGGCATATATTCATCTTCTGCTTGGATTTATGGAATGAATTGTCACACCCCAACCGACGGCGGAAAACGTCGGGGCGTGAAGCTGTGCAGACTGTTCATAGCTCATGGTTGCTAAAGTTTGAATAATTTAAACATTCATTTTCATTACACGTAGCAAGTTCATACCATACAAGAACCAAATGTAGCGATTACAAAATATAAATAGTTTAGATTAATTGCTAGGTCCAAATCCTATATGTAGCAGCTTGTAATACTTCAAACATTGTCACCTGAAACATGGTTAAAAACAAAGTCAACTAAAAAGTTGGTGAGAATACATAGGTTTTCGTGTCATGTAATAGAATATAGTGTTGTGTGTATACAATTCATACAAACATGGCAATTAAGGCATATATGGAGAGATACCATCGTGTGACCTGGTAGTACAATCAAACCTTTGTAACTAGCATGCAAAACAAACGCGTGTTGGCAGTAACAGTCACCCTACCTGGGTGGGTTTGTCAGACTCAATAGATCTATCACTGTTTACTGTATGCTATAAAATAGTTAATGATTGCACGTGAATAGCAAACTGCGTGTTGGTCTACACACCTAGTACTCAAGCACAAAGCTCAAAATTGTAACACATGATTGTAGGGTGGAATTGTATATTGTGTAGTTTGTAAACATAGTAAATAGAACGCATGTTCCACCCCAAAAGTTTGTAAATAGAGTAAAAGAGGGGCTATGTAACTCACTTTGTTGGAGCGTGTAGTTTGCACAGATCAACAAAAATACCAAGCGTATTGTAGGTCGCTACGTTTGACCTATTGAATGAGGGTATAACGCGTGTCACTGTTTGTGTTATTTTGTGTCCAAAGTGGGTTCGTTGGTGGTTTGTGTGTTTAGAGTTGGTTTTGGAATAATAAATTAGTAGCGATATATATATATATATTTATTTAAATAAAATTTAATTAAACGATATTTGTTTAAATCAATATATATATATATTTGTATAAATAAAAATGATTATATAAATTCACGATTTCATCGGTTTTGAAACTATCGGGAATTAATCGTTTTAAATTTCTAAATCAGCGATTTGGTATATAAATGATTCCCGGGTTTTGGGATTTTATAACTTAAATTTTTATAAACAAGTTTTGAAATGTTTAAATAAAAACATATTAGATTAAGTTTGAAAATAATAAAATTAAAGTTTCTGGTCAAGGAGCACGACCGTGCTCAAGTAGGGCACGACCGCGCTCGTTGCCGGGAGTGACCGTGGTGGTCTGAGCGCGCCCGTGGTAGAGTCAGAAGTCACTACAGAGGGTCTGGACATAGAGCACGACCGTGCTCGTATCTGGCACGACCGCGTCTAGTGTTTGTTTTTGGTCAAGACTTGATTGCTCGGTAAGCACGACCGGGCCACACCTGGGGCACGACTGTGCTTGGTCAGGCACGACCGCGCTCAGGGATGAGCGCGACCGTGTCGGGCCTTTTTCAGACACAATTCGATCGATTCTTATATTAATAGCTTCTAGATTCTTAGGGCTTTCACTTAGTGGATGATTACGAATGTTTCTACATAGTTTAATTGTATTTATATCATGCCTAGAGTGTAGTTCGAGTAAAATTTATGTTTCGGCTTTTTGGTTCAAAATCGGATCGATTTGAGTGTTTCTACAACGAATTGACATAGGGCTTTCGTAGTAGAGGTAGATACAAAGCTGAAGACGTGTTACTTACTTGTTGAAAGTGGGCAACTGAATGCGGTCGGCTACGGGTCGAGCGGCTTCGTTTCTTGGCGATCAATCTGACGACAGAGGTGTTGTGAGCGTCGAGTGAGAGTTCTGAGAGATTGAGTGGGTGTATATGAGGGTGTAGGAAGCGTGCAACTGACTCTATATCGACGAATTTGAGAGGCTCGGTTGTGGTGTGAATGGGATTAATTAATTGTGCAAATTGGACGACAATTGATGCGTGTTTTAGACGAATTTCAGTCGAGTATGGTCTGACGCGCGAAGACCGGCTTTTCTTTATTTTAATTTTCACGAATTCAGAAGGTATGGTATGGTTTGACTTTCTGCAGTCAAGTGGGTTCATCAGCGCGACCGTGTCTACTTTAGGCGCGACCGTGCTTAGGTCGACAGGCGCGACCGTGCCTAGTCCTAGGCGCGACCGTGCTTGCCTAGTTTTGTAGTTTTTTTTTAGTTTTGTCAGTTTTGGTCCTCGGGGCTTGTGAGATAATGGTGTTTTTGTTTAATTTGTTATTGTAATAGAATAGTTTGTATATGTAACTGCATCGTAGTTTGTTTGTACACGAATCGAAACTGAAATGTGTTTGTTTATTGAAATCAAACGATTACATGATGAAAATCAGAAATGTTACAGTCTCCCCTTGTTGAGGGGATTTCGTCCCGAAATTCAACTAGTTGAGGCTACAGAATTGGTGAATAGGTGAGGATACTTGAGTTTCATTTGGTCTTCACATTCCCAAGTAAACTCAGGACCACGTTTAGAATCCCAACGGACTTTGACTATAGGAATGCGGCTGCGTTTGAGTTGCTTGATCTCACGGTCCATGATTTCCACCGGTTTCTCGACAAAGTGCATCGTTTCATCAATGCGCACATCGTCAAGAGGTATGTGGAGGTTCTCATCAGCAAGACATTTCTTCAGGTTGGACACGTGGAAGGTTGGATGAACATTGTTGAGTGCTGGAGGTAGCTCAAGTTTGTAAGCCACTTTCCCGATTCTTTCAAGGATCTTGAACGGGCCTACGTAACGAGGTGCTAGCTTGCCTTTCTTTCCAAAGCAGATCACACCCTTCCAAGGGGATACTTTGAGAAGCACAAGGTCACCCACTTGGAATTCCAAGGGTTTTCGTCGCTTGTCGGCATAGCTCTTTTGTCGACTTCTCGCTACTCGGATGTTGTCACGGATTTGAAGGATTTTGTCGGATGTTTCCTGAATTAACTCGGGACCAGTGATTTGTGCTTCACCAATCTCGTTCCAACAGATAGGAGAACGGCATTTGGGACCATAAAGAGCTTCGAATGGAGCCATGTTGATGCTGGTGTGGTAGCTGTTATTGTATGAGAATTCAATAAGTGCTAGATGTGAATCCCAATTGCCACCAAAGTCTATGACACAGGCTCTCAGCATGTCTTCGAGGGTTTGGATTGTTCGTTCAGTCTGGCCATCAGTTTGGGGATGGTAGGCTGTGCTTAAATCCAATCGTGTGCCAAGTGCCTTTTGCAGAGATTGCCAAAATCTGGAAGTGAAACGAGCATCTCTGTCGGAGATTATGTTCAAAGGTATGCCGTGTCGACTCACAATTTCGTTAATATAGATTCGGGCCAATTTCTCAACCCGATAGTCTTCACGGATGGGCAGGAAGTGTGCGGACTTTGTGAGACGGTCAATGATTACCCAAATGCTATCATAGCCGTTTGAAGTACGGGGGAGTTTAGTAATGAAGTCCATGGCTAGATTTTCCCATTTCCACACGGGGATTTCCGGTTGTTCAAGTAAACCGGAAGGACGTTGATGTTCAGCTTTGACTTTAGAGCAGGTGTCACACCCCCAAATTTATTTACTTATTAAATAAATACAGGTTGTAACGATTGGTTCATTACACGATAGCGGAAGCTGTAATAATGATTTCTAAGACTTGATTACATATACAATTACTAAAACTAAGTAATACTGTGATCTAAGTTCTTCTAGATCAATGACAGACTTGAGACTTGATATTCTACGTCCTTCCAGTCTTTAGGAATTGATTCAACATAGCTAGCCTATTCCAACCGCGCCATGGCTAGAGGTCACCTGAGAAACATACTTAAAAATGTCAACACAAAGGTTGGTGAGTTCACAGGTTTGAATGTTGCAATGTAAAGTGATTTTCCTTGAAAACATTGATATTGTGTACATGGCCGTGATACGAAACTGTTTTCCTCGAAAACATTGAAAATATGTACACGGGTTTAATGTAAGGTTGTTTTCCTCGAAAACATGTGACGACTTCATAGTCATAAAACGAGTAGTTTTCTCAATGAAAACATGTGATGACTTCATAGTCATAAAACGAGTAGTTTTCTCAATGAAAACATGTGATGACTTCATAGTCATAAAACGAGTAGTTTTCTCAATGAAAACATGTGATGAAAACATTTCCACGTAAACGAATGGCAAAACCATTTGTGTATAAGTGATTGGCAGATCCATCTGCACGAAAACGTTTCAATGAATATGATAAACAAAACAAGTAATGTTGACCCATTTGTAGACTAGCTAGGAATACAAATAATATGTACATACATGAGGCATAACCAAACCAAGACCAGGTGTTTTGCCCCTCACTCGTACCTCACGAGCAATATTAGAACACTATGCGGTCATTTGGCCAGAGGGACCCATGGTTAGCGCGACTAACCATGACCGGGGGTGTCAGACCCAATAGTACTATCCATAGAATCTCAGGCTAATCTATAGCTAATGGTTATAAATATGATGATCAGGGGACATTACGAGCTCCAAATGTGTCAACTCATGCATACATAAAGGTCGGGTCTTGTTTTCTTGTTATCATATAAAAATAGTTATAAGTATGTTCTTCCCCCAAATAGTACAAAACAGTAAAAAGGGGCCGTGAAACTCACCTTGAGTTTGTGTATGTTAGCAACGATAATTGTTCCAGTCAAACTTGACTATTCGTACCCTAATTACAAAAAGGGTAATTCTTGTTAAGACCGTACGTCTTATATGTAAATTGTTCATCGACTTAGTAAATCTGATTGCTTTTGTTTAAAATATCTTCTTAGTTTTTCAACACTTGATTTGTAGTAAAAACAGTTCTAAGTTACTGCTAAATGGGACTGATGACCAGGTATCGAAACTACCTAGTTTCGATTGAATCAGGACAGAACAGAACAGATGTCGAAACTACCTTGTTTCGATTAAGCAAACTGGGTATCGAAACTATCTAGTTTCGATTGAGTACTAGGTATCGAAACTCCTAGTTTCGATTGAATAATAGCTATCGAAACTACCTAGTTTCGATTGAGTAAACAGGTATCGAAACTCCTAGTTTCGATCAAATAGGTATCGAAACTCCTAGTTTCGATCAAACTGGTATCGAAACTCCTAGTTTCGATTGAGAAACAGGTATCGAAACTCCTAGTTTCGATTGAACAGGTATCGAAACTCCTAGTTTCGATTACTGCACTTTGATTGACAGAATTCGTCCTGTATATTTTTATGTTCAAATCTTGAATTTGACACACTTTTCTTGTTATCTTACTTGCGATTGAACCTTTGTATGCTTAGATACGGTTTTAAAGAAAATAAAGTGGATAATATCGAGTTTTTACCTCTGGACAGAGATGACGATTTTTGAGAGAAAAAGAGAATGATCTTGACTTCTCCTGCTAAAACCCTTTGAGAAAACACTTGGAACTCTTCTTATAGCACCGAAATACGGTGGATTTTTACCTTAAACTGGACTTCGACTTGAAGGAGAATTGGGAATTTGCCGTATGAAAATGAGAAGTATGGAAGGGATTGTGGGATTTCGACTGAGGAGGTATGGTTTTTATCTGAATTTGAGTGTATTAGCAAGTGGGGGAATGGCTTCTCTGAATTTCGGCCGAAAAGTCAAGCAAGTGGGTTGGGGTTAAATAAATCAAACCATTTGATTTAAGTGTAAATTTAACCACTAGTGTTCGTATTTAGTCGGGTTATCCTGGTACGTGAACCGGTAACTCCTAGAATTACCAGAATATGAAAAGAGACCCTGTACGATTTTTGTTAGACCTTAATGTCCTTGTTTGTGAAATTAAGTAAATCACAAAACAATTATAATTTAAACTTGTTTATAACATGTACGGATATTGACCTGAATTGTCGGGTGTCACATTCTCCCCATGTTAGAAGAATTTCGTCCCGAAATTCAATTTGTGTCCTCTTGAACTGTTGTATCCTTAAACAAGGATGGGTATTTTTTGTTTTCATTTGATCCTCTCGTTCAAATGGTTCAACGTACCTAGGATTAAGCTTGCCACGGTTGCCAAATTTTGCAACCCCTTTCCAATGAGAGACCTTTAACATGACTTTGTCTCCCACTTAGAATTCTAGTGGTTTTCGTCTGTTGCTATCTCAACTCTCTTTCGTCTGTCTTGAGTGACTTTCAGACGATCTTTTATTTCGAAGATTTTGTCAACGGTTCCCTAGTCAATATCAGGACCAGTCAAATGTTTTTCGCTAGCCTCCGCCCAATATAGCGATGAGTGACACTTATAACCATACAAAGACTCAACGGAGCGGCTTTAATGCTGGTATGGTAGTTGATATTATATGAAAACTCATCCAACGGCGGTGAGTATCCCTATTTCTTCTGAAATCGATTACGCACACACGGAGCACATCTTTTAAAGTTTGGATAGTCCTTTTACTTTGACCGTTCATCTGGGGATGATATGCAGTGGTCATGTAAAGGCGTGTGCTCAAGGCTTCTTGTACAGACTGCCAGGTTCTTGACATGAATCGACTGTCCCTTTTAGAGAAAATGGAAACTGGCATACCATGCCTAGCCTTAATTCCCTTAATATTTAGCCTTGCACGCTTCTTACTTTTATCTGTCTCCTTTATTGGTAAGGAATGCGCGGATTTCATCAAACGACTGACGATTATCATATAGTATCATAGTTGCTAGGTGTTCTGGGTAACTTTGTAATGAAATCCATTAAAATTTGTTCCCATTTCCATGGAGGTATCTCGGGTTGTTATAACAATCCCGACGGTTTCTGATGTTCTGCCTTTACCTTTGAACATGTCAGGCATTTACCGATGTAAATAGCAATTTCTCTTTTCATGTTCGGCCACCAGTAGAGTTCTTTCAGATCCTTATACATTTTATCCGAACCTGGGTGAATGGGGTACCTGGACTTGTGGGCTTCGTCCATAACCAACTCCTGTAAGTTACCAAAACATGGCACCCAAATTCTATTTGTAAAGTATAAAGTATCATCTGATTTTGGCTCTAATTGTCTGATCATTCCTCGTATAGCTTCACTCTGAATGTTTTCTTCTTTGATTGCCTCCTGTTGTGCCATCCGGATTTGAATCGTGAGACTCGCATGAATTGTCAATCCTAGGGCACGAACACGGAGAGTTTTAACCCGTTCTTTACGACTCAAGGCATCTGCTACGACATTTGCCTTACCAGGGTGATACTTGATATCACAGTCGTAATCATTCAGTAGTTCTACCCAACGAAGTTGACTCATGTTGAGTTCTTTCTGATTAAAGATGTACTGGAGACTCTTGTGGTTTGTAAATATAGTACATTTTGTACCATATAAGAAATGTCTCCAAATCTTGAGTGCAAACATGACAGCACCCAATTTCAGATCGTGAGTCGTATAATTTTTTTTTTTTTTTTTTTTTTCATGTACTCTTAGCTGTCTGGATGCATACGCTATGACTTTTTCTCTTTGCATCAATACACATCCCAGACCTTGGTGTGATGCGTCGCAGTACACGATGGAATTGTCAGTTCCTTCGGGAAGGGATATGATTGGTGCACTACAAAGTTTTTGCTTCAACACTTGAAACGCTGATTCTTGTTTATCAGTCCAATCAAACTTTTTGTCCTTCTGAGTTAACGTGGTCAAAGGCAAGGCTATCTTTGAAAAATTCTCGATAAATCGCCTGTAATATCCTGCCGAACCCAGAAATTGACGCACCTCAGTCGGAGTTCTTGGTGCTTCCCAGTTTTTGATAGCTTCAATCTTGGTTGGGATTACGTGAATACCCTTCTTATTGATGACGTGTCCGAGAAAGTGAACCTCTCGAATCCGAAACTCACACTTAGAGAATTTGGCATAACGCTTATCATTCCGGAGTAGTTCAAAGATTGATTTCAAATGATGTTCATGTTCCTCCTTGGTTTGTGAATATATTAATATGTCATCGATAAATACAATCACGAATTTATCCAAATATAGCCTGCACACGCGGTTCATTAGATCCATGAGAACGGCCGGTGCAATAGTCAAGCCAAATGGCATAACTAGGAACTCGTAGTGACCGTAACGAGTCCTAAAAGTCATTTTCGGTATATCTTCTTCCTGAATTTTCAGTTGAGGATACCCTGATCGTAGATCAATTTTTAGAATAGAAACTGGGCCCTGAAGTTGATCAAACAAATCGTCTACTCGAGGAAGAGGATACCGGTTTTTGATTGTCAGCTTGTTCAACTCCCGATAATTGATGCACCTTCTAAAGGTTCCATCCTTTTTCTTTACAAACAGGACTGGAACTCCCCATGGTGAGAAACTCGATCTTATGAAAGAATTACTCGACGAGGTATCCAAGTTTTTGTTGTTTATTGGGTAGAAATGAAAAACTATGAAAATGAAACTTTATGTTTGTCCCTCTAATGCTTTTCGAAAGCATTTTCCCGGACTAAGACTTTTCTCTTATTTCAGGTTTCATCTTTTCTATGATTTTCCCCTCCATGTGCCTTCATGGAGCTAGGAATTGATGTTCCTTGGGAGCTCTTATTTGCGAACTTCGAGTCTAATCACCACTTTACCCCTTTGCTCGCCCTACCTTTCGAGGCAGACTAGCCTTTGGGTTGTAGCGTCTTGATATGTAAACTCATGTCTCGACTACCCTACATTCAAAGTATGTAAGCCATACAAAGTTCGATGTTTGTTTGGGATATTCACATTCCGTCTAGCTGAGGGAATGAATAATAATACTGTGAGAATGGTCTCATCGAATTAGTGTTTTCCCCAAAATGGGCTATGGGTTTGTCAACTCATTAAGTTGGCAGAAAGAGTTGCTAGTCAACTATTAGTCATACGGTGTGTATGCACTTCCTTAGTGTTTGAATGGTACTTTGGTGACTTACCATTACGTATTCCACTCATTCAGGTTATAGCCTCAAAATCCTTAGCACAAAGATAAACTTGAGGTAATGAGTGTTGAACGTCGAGACTTTTGTATTCCAACTGAGTCTACTCCAAGAGATCATTTCTTAACAATAGATGCTCTAGAGCTTCCCAATTATAGAAAACTAGGAGTGAAAGATGCAATCACACCTCTTTTCTAGGCTAAATCTGGGATCCATCCTTCAAGATGAACCTTTGGGAAGTGCAAGTACAAAAGAGTAATGAATTATTCTTCTCAGCTCTTTGTGAACAGTGGCCTGTTGTGAATAGCTCGAGCTTACGCCCCTTATGCATATCATGAGCTAATGAGATTAGCATGAAATTCCGCATTTTGGGACTCCTTTAAGAGTTTTGCATGTCGTTTTTCGGTTAGTGCGACAATAGTCGTTAGTCCACACTTAGGTTTCTTTGGCATTCACTTGAGCATCAACCCCGTCTTATCCATTGCAGAGAGAATAGTCAGACTTAAAGGTATATTGAATGTCAATGGCTGCGAGAGCAATCCTGTTTGACCGACATTCTGAAATGTCCGATTTCCTACTTGTCTCATGTCGAGCTTTCACAATATCCATAGGTGCCATGTGTATGAGGGTCAGAATAATATCCTGCCCTATTACTGAAGTTAGTGCATAACACACTTGGCGTAACTTTCAAGCAATTGTGAGATTGAACTGTATGATGGATCCTGAGATTACGCTATAATCTCCCACAATAGTTGTGCAATTACTGTAAGTGTTAGTTGTGGTAACGCTCAATTTGAAGCATTCCTGACAAGTAGAATCTCAAAGAATGAATGCGCGAATTCCTTCGTCGTTCAGGATTTACTAAGGATTGGTTGAATTCAATTTGAATTTCTCTCGTTTCTCCAAAACTAGAAGAATGCTTTGTGAGCACCTAATTGAGAAGTCTGATTTGATAGGATTCAATCCTTAATCAAGTGATTGAGAACATGGGTTGATCATCAGCTTAGGCAGTAAGACTCACTAAAGTTCCCATGCACTGCAAATTATGATTACGTGTGCACCCGTAATGATGATTTGCCTTGCCTGATCCCTATAGTGTTTCTTCTATCCCTAGCTTTTAATCAAAAGTGATTTGAAACGATCATTAGATTGCGTTTGCACATTTGTACAGGAGTGTGTATTGTTTTATCGGATTACTGTTAATTATGTGTACCAATACTCATGAATTTGCCGAATATGGCAGTTGTCGGATGAGGCTAAGGGTAGAGAGGCACCACCAGTGTCTCTTAAAAAATGTGCATGGTGAAATTCAGGCACTATGTGTTGGGCAGAGATCCTCAAACGAGTGTCGAGCAACTCATGCTCCAAGTCTGTATATATGCATGGATCCACATGATCCTGATGTATGTCTGGGTCTCCTGACCCTTGGAGTTCTCTCCCATTTAGTCCTGCTTATTCACCTTGAATTCCCTTCTGTCTGGGCAATCATGCCAGCCATATATCATGGCGAGAGTCTAGGCATCCGTTCTGACAACTTATGAAGGAGAGTATTTATACCGCAAATACGTTAGAAAGATAGTTGCCTCCATGGCTGGAGTAGTTGTGGTGCAGGTATAGGTACAGATCCTGGTACGAGTTCAACCTGTTGTGATACCAAGATCGGTAACTGACGATCGTTGTCGTCGTCATCGTTCAAGCTCAGCTCATAACTCGATCTTCTAAGGTTGCAGTATGCTGAGTACCCGTTATTCTTGACTCGTAATCCGAATAGTAACATTTATATGTGTTTATTATTTTCACATTGTTGTATGTGTTTAAGTGTTCATTACATGTGTTATGTAATTGTATTAGTGTAGCTAATGGTACCCTAGTGTAACTCCATACACTAATAGTCTACACAAATTGTTCGGCAACGGTTGGAATTCCTATGCTCAAGTCTTGGGTGTTTTTAGTGTGATGTAAGTCTTAGAAATCTTGGTCCCTAAATGAGTCCGGTTAGAGCCTAGGAATCACTAAGGAAACCTAATTCGCTAAAACCATGGCTCTGATACCAATCTGTCACACCCCCAAATTTATTTACTTATTAAATAAATACAGGTTGTAACGATTGGTTCATTACACGATAGCGGAAGCTGTAATAATGATTTCTAAGACTTGATTACATATACAATTACTAAAACTAAGTAATACTGTGATCTAAGTTCTTCTAGATCAATGACAGACTTGAGACTTGATATTCTACGTCCTTCCAGTCTTTAGGAATTGATTCAACATAGCTAGCCTATTCCAACCGCGCCATGGCTAAAGGTCACCTGAGAAACATACTTAAAAATGTCAACACAAAGGTTGGTGAGTTCACAGGTTTGAATGTTGCAATGTAAAGTGATTTTCCTTGAAAACATTGATATTGTGTACATGGCCGTGATACGAAACTGTTTTCCTCGAAAACATTGAAAATATGTACACGGGTTTAATGTAAGGTTGTTTTCCTCGAAAACATGTGACGACTTCATAGTCATAAAACGAGTAGTTTTCTCAATGAAAACATGTGATGACTTCATAGTCATAAAACGAGTAGTTTTCTCAATGAAAACATGTGATGACTTCATAGTCATAAAACGAGTAGTTTTCTCAATGAAAACATGTGATGAAAACATTTCCACGTAAACGAATGGCAAAACCATTTGTGTATAAGTGATTGGCAGATCCATCTGCACGAAAACGTTTCAATGAATATGATAAACAAAACAAGTAATGTTGACCCATTTGTAGACTAGCTAGGAATACAAATAATATGTACATACATGAGGCATAACCAAACCAAGACCAGGTGTTTTGCCCCTCACTCGTACCTCACGAGCAATATTAGAACACTATGCGGTCATTTGGCCAGAGGGACCCATGGTTAGCGCGACTAACCATGACCGGGGGTGTCAGACCCAATAGTACTATCCATAGAATCTCAGGCTAATCTATAGCTAATGGTTATAAATATGATGATCAGGGGACATTACGAGCTCCAAATGTGTCAACTCATGCATACATAAAGGTCGGGTCTTGTTTTCTTGTTATCATATAAAAATAGTTATAAGTATGTTCTTCCCCCAAATAGTACAAAACAGTAAAAAGGGGCCGTGAAACTCACCTTGAGTTTGTGTATGTTAGCAACGATAATTGTTCCAGTCAAACTTGACTATTCGTACCCTAATTACAAAAAGGGTAATTCTTGTTAAGACCGTACGTCTTATATGTAAATTGTTCATCGACTTAGTAAATCTGATTGCTTTTGTTTAAAATATCTTCTTAGTTTTTCAACACTTGATTTGTAGTAAAAACAGTTCTAAGTTACTGCTAAATGGGACTGATGACCAGGTATCGAAACTACCTAGTTTCGATTGAATCAGGACAGAACAGAACAGATGTCGAAACTACCTTGTTTCGATTAAGCAAACTGGGTATCGAAACTATCTAGTTTCGATTGAGTACTAGGTATCGAAACTCCTAGTTTCGATTGAATAATAGCTATCGAAACTACCTAGTTTCGATTGAGTAAACAGGTATCGAAACTCCTAGTTTCGATCAAATAGGTATCGAAACTCCTAGTTTCGATCAAACTGGTATCGAAACTCCTAGTTTCGATTGAGAAACAGGTATCGAAACTCCTAGTTTCGATTACTGCACTTTGATTGACAGAATTCGTCCTGTATATTTTTATGTTCAAATCTTGAATTTGACACACTTTTCTTGTTATCTTACTTGCGATTGAACCTTTGTATGCTTAGATACGGTTTTAAAGAAAATAAAGTGGATAATATCGAGTTTTTACCTCTGGACAGAGATGACGATTTTTGAGAGAAAAAGAGAATGATCTTGACTTCTCCTGCTAAAACCCTTTGAGAAAACACTTGGAACTCTTCTTATAGCACCGAAATACGGTGGATTTTTACCTTAAACTGGACTTCGACTTGAAGGAGAATTGGGAATTTGCCGTATGAAAATGAGAAGTATGGAAGGGATTGTGGGATTTCGACTGAGGAGGTATGGTTTTTATCTGAATTTGAGTGTATTAGCAAGTGGGGGAATGGCTTCTCTGAATTTCGGCCGAAAAGTCAAGCAAGTGGGTTGGGGTTAAATAAATCAAACCATTTGATTTAAGTGTAAATTTAACCACTAGTGTTCGTATTTAGTCGGGTTATCCTGGTACGTGAACCAGTAACTCCTAGAATTACCAGAATATGAAAAGAGACCCTGTACGATTTTTGTTAGACCTTAATGTCCTTGTTTGTGAAATTAAGTAAATCACAAAACAATTATAATTTAAACTTGTTTATAACATGTACGGATATTGACCTGAATTGTCGGGTGTCACATTCTCCCCATGTTAGAAGAATTTCGTCCCGAAATTCAATTTGTGTCCTCTTGAACTGTTGTATCCTTAAACAAGGATGGGTATTTTTTGTTTTCATTTGATCCTCTCGTTCAAATGGTTCAACGTACCTAGGATTAAGCTTGCCACGGTTGCCAAATTTTGCAACCCCTTTCCAATGAGAGACCTTTAACATGACTTTGTCTCCCACTTAGAATTCTAGTGGTTTTCGTCTGTTGCTATCTCAACTCTCTTTCGTCTGTCTTGAGTGACTTTCAGACGATCTTTTATTTCGAAGATTTTGTCAACGGTTCCCTAGTCAATATCAGGACCAGTCAAATGTTTTTCGCTAGCCTCCGCCCAATATAGCGATGAGTGACACTTATAACCATACAAAGACTCAACGGAGCGGCTTTAATGCTGGTATGGTAGCTGATATTATATGAAAACTCATCCAACGGCGGTGAGTATCCCTATTTCTTCTGAAATCGATTACGCACACACGGAGCACATCTTTTAAAGTTTGGATAGTCCTTTTACTTTGACCGTTCATCTAGGGATGATATGCAGTGGTCATGTAAAGGCGTGTGCTCAAGGCTTCTTGTACAGACTGCCAGGTTCTTGACATGAATCGACTGTCCCTTTTAGAGAAAATGGAAACTGGCATACCATGCCTAGCCTTAATTCCCTTAATATTTAGCCTTGCACGCTTCTTACTTTTATCTGTCTCCTTTATTGGTAAGGAATGCGCGGATTTCGTCAAACGACTGACGATTATCATATAGTATCATAGTTGCTAGGTGTTCTGGGTAACTTTGTAATGAAATCCATTAAAATTTGTTCCCATTTCCATGGAGGTATCTCGGGTTGTTATAACAATCCCGACGGTTTCTGATGTTCTGCCTTTACCTTTGAACATGTCAGGCATTTACCGATGTAAATAGCAATTTCTCTTTTCATGTTCGGCCACCAGTAGAGTTCTTTCAGATCCTTATACATTTTATCCGAACCTGGGTGAATGGGGTACCTGGACTTGTGGGCTTCGTCCATAACCAACTCCTGTAAGTTACCAAAACATGGCACCCAAATTCTATTTGTAAAGTATAAAGTATCATCTGATTTTGGCTCTAATTGTCTGATCATTCCTCGTATAGCTTCACTCTGAATGTTTTCTTCTTTGATTGCCTCCTGTTGTGCCATCCGGATTTGAATCGTGAGACTCGCATGAATTGTCAATCCTAGGGCACGAACACGGAGAGTTTTAACCCGTTCTTTACGACTCAAGGCATCTGCTACGACATTTGCCTTACCAGGGTGATACTTGATATCACAGTCGTAATCATTCAGTAGTTCTACCCAACGAAGTTGACTCATGTTGAGTTCTTTCTGATTAAAGATGTACTGGAGACTCTTGTGGTTTGTAAATATAGTACATTTTGTACCATATAAGAAATGTCTCCAAATCTTGAGTGCAAACATGACAGCACCCAATTTCAGATCGTGAGTCGTATAATTTTTTTTTTTTTTTTTTTTTCATGTACTCTTAGCTGTCTGGATGCATACGCTATGACTTTTTCTCTTTGCATCAATACACATCCCAGACCTTGGTGTGATGCGTCGCAGTACACGATGGAATTGTCAGTTCCTTCGGGAAGGGATATGATTGGTGCACTACAAAGTTTTTGCTTCAACACTTGAAACGCTGATTCTTGTTTATCAGTCCAATCAAACTTTTTGTCCTTCTGAGTTAACGTGGTCAAAGGCAAGGCTATCTTTGAAAAATTCTCGATAAATCGCCTGTAATATCCTGCCGAACCCAGAAATTGACGCACCTCAGTCGGAGTTCTTGGTGCTTCCCAGTTTTTGATAGCTTCAATCTTGGTTGGGATTACGTGAATACCCTTCTTATTGATGACGTGTCCGAGAAAGTGAACCTCTCGAATCCGAAACTCACACTTAGAGAATTTGGCATAACGCTTATCATTCCGGAGTAGTTCAAAGATTGATTTCAAATGATGTTCATGTTCCTCCTTGGTTTGTGAATATATTAATATGTCATCGATAAATACAATCACGAATTTATCCAAATATAGCCTGCACACGCGGTTCATTAGATCCATGAGAACGGCCGGTGCAATAGTCAAGCCAAATGGCATAACTAGGAACTCGTAGTGACCGTAACGAGTCCTAAAAGTCATTTTCGGTATATCTTCTTCCTGAATTTTCAGTTGAGGATACCCTGATCGTAGATCAATTTTTAGAATAGAAACTGGGCCCTGAAGTTGATCAAACAAATCGTCTACTCGAGGAAGAGGATACCGGTTTTTGATTGTCAGCTTGTTCAACTCCCGATAATTGATGCACCTTCTAAAGGTTCCATCCTTTTTCTTTACAAACAGGACTGGAACTCCCCATGGTGAGAAACTCGATCTTATGAAAGAATTACTCGACGAGGTATCCAAGTTTTTGTTGTATATTGGGTAGAAATGAAAAACTATGAAAATGAAACTTTATGTTTGTCCCTCTTATGCTTTTCGAAAGCATTTTCCCGGACTAAGACTTTTCTCTTATTTCAGGTTTCATCTTTTCTATGATTTTCCCCTCCATGTGCCTTCATGGAGCTAGGAATTGATGTTCCTTGGGAGCTCTTATTTGCGAACTTCGAGTCTAATCACCACTTTACCCCTTTGCTCGCCCTACCTTTCGAGGCAGACTAGCCTTTGGGTTGTAGCGTCTTGATATGTAAACTCATGTCTCGACTACCCTACATTCAAAGTATGTAAGCCATACAAAGTTCGATGTTTGTTTGGGATATTCACATTCCGTCTAGCTGAGGGAATGAATAATAATACTGTGAGAATGGTCTCATCGAATTAGTGTTTTCCCCAAAATGGGCTATGGGTTTGTCAACTCATTAAGTTGGCAGAAAGAGTTGATAGTCAACTATTAGTCATACGGTGTGTATGCACTTCCTTAGTGTTTGAATGGTACTTTGGTGACTTACCATTACGTATTCCTCATACATATTGCCCTCGGTAATCGAGACGTGTTGAGCTGCTAGAATACGGGTTTGAATGTCGGAATGAATCTTGACACTTTGGAGTATGACGCGTTCTTTACGGCTCAGCGCATCGGCTACAACATTAGCCTTACCGGGATGATAACGAATCTCGCAATCGTAGTCATTGAGTAGTTCAACCCAACGTCGTTGCCTCATGTTGAGTTCTTTTTGATTGAAGATGTGTTGGAGGCTTTTGTGGTCGGTAAATACCACACATTTCGTGCCATATAGATAATGTCTCCAAATCTTCAAGGCAAATATGACTGCACCTAGCTCCAGATCGTGCGTCGTATAGTTCTTTTCATGGATCTTGAGTTGCCTCGATGCATAAGCGATTACCTTGCCTCGTTGCATGAGAACACAACCAAGGCCTAGGTTAGAGGCATCACAGTAGACGACTAGGTCATCGTTTCCTTCGGGAAGAGTCAGAATAGGAGCATCACATAACTTCTGTTTAAGAGTTTGGAAAGCTTCTTCTTGTTTCGGCCCCCATTCATAAGGTTTACCTTTATGTGTCAAGGCGGTGAGGGGAACAACAATCTTGGAGAAATTAGAAATGAACCTTCGGTAATAACCCGCTAAACCAAGAAACGAACGAACCTCGGTAGGGGTTTGAGGAGCACTCCAATTCTTGACAGCTTCGATCTTGGCAGGGTCGACATGTATTCCCCTATTGTTGATAACGTGACCCAAAAATTGAACCTCCTTTAACCAAAATTCACATTTGGAGAACTTGGCGTATAATTGTTCGGTTCTCAGGAGATCCAGAATCAGTCTAAGGTGTTGTTCATGTTCTTCCTCAGTCTTGGAATAGATCAAGATGTCGTCGATGAAAACGATCACGAATTTGTCAAGGTATGGTTTGCACATGCGGTTCATAAGGTCCATAAAGACAGCAGGTGCTATGGTCAACCCAAAAGGCATAACCGTGAACTCGTAATGACCATATCTTGTTCGGAAGGCGGTCTTTGGAATATCTTCTTCTCGGACACGCAGTTGGTGATAACCAGATCGAAGATCAATCTTTGAGAAACAAGTAGAACCTTGGAGTTGATCGAAGAGGTCGTCAATCCTAGGTAACGGGTAGCGGTTTTTGATTGTAAGCTTGTTGAGCTCTCGATAGTCAATACACATGCGGAATGAACCATCCTTCTTTTTAACAAACAAGACTGGTGCACCCCACGGTGAATGACTTGGCCGTATGAAACCTTTGTCAGCGAGTTCTTGAAGTTGACTTGCAAGTTCTTGCAATTCAGAAGGTGCAAGCCGGTATGGAGCTTTAGCCACAGGGTTTGCTCCAGGTATAAGATCGATTCGAAACTTTACTTCCCGAACAGGTGGAAGACCGGGTAAGTCGTCGGGAAAGACTTCGGGAAACTCCCGAATGATGGGAATATCTTCTATTCTTCTCTCCTTGTCTTCTTTTTGAATCACATGAGCTAGGAAAACCATGCACTTCTTTCGAATGTATTTCTGGGCAGTTATGCATGACATCAGTTTGAGTCCTTTGCAAGGTTTCTCGCCAAAGACTTTCAATATGTCTCCCGATGGAAGAGGTACTCGGATGTACTTTTCAAAGCACATGACCTCGGCATGGTTTTTAGATAACCAATCCATGCCGATGATGACGTCAAAGCTTCCCAATGGCATTGGTATAAGGTTGACTGGAAACGTGTGACCATTGAGTTCTAGTGAGCAGTCATGAATGATGGAGTCAATAGTGATGGAGTTTCCATCCGCTACTTCAACGGTGAAGGTTTTCTCGAGTTTGGATCGTGTTTTTGCAAGTAAAGGTTCAAAGTTAAGTGACACAAAACTCTTATCGGCTCCGGTATCAAATAGTATAGATGCAAATTGTTTATTTACAAGAAACGTACCGTTGACCACATGATCGTTGGCTTGAGCTTCATTGGCGTTGATGTTGAAAGCACGCCCACGAGCTCCGCCCTGATTATTGTTCACAAGCTTTGGACATTGGTTCCGGAAGTGGTTCGGGTTGCCACATTCATAGCATGCCCGTCCATTTGCATTGATTGGAACCACTTGATTAGCTCTGGGTTGATTAACCGGGTTGGCTTGAGTAGTAAGTGCCTTTTGTCGGCAGATATTGGCCGTATGGCCAAGTTTCCCACAATGATTGCAAAGGCGACATGGGACAGTTTGTGGGTGATGATAGTTGCAGTTGTTGCAGAGTGGGTAGGTACCTCCATAAGCTTTCTTGGCTGGATTTTGAGCCAAGGGTGCAACTTGATTAATTGGGGCGGCTGGAGTGACTATTGCAAAATTCTTCGCCTTTCTCTTCCTGGTGTTTCGATACTGTTCGTTTTGAACTTCTTTGACATGAGTAGGAGGAGTTGTGGTGTCAGAAACTTTCTTGGCCCCCTTTTTGGTAAGAGTACCTGCTTTAACGTGATTATCAGTCAGTGTGGCAGCTAGACGAATAGCATCTTCTAGGTTTGCAGGATTTCTTCCCAGACAGTGTCCTGGATTTGTCTCGGTAGACCACCGATATATTTTTCAATACACCTAGACAAAGGTGTAACCATGTGCGGTACCAGCATGCTGAGTTCGTGGAAACGGTTAGTGTACGCCAAGCTTTCACCGCTATCTTGGGTAAGATCCCAAAATTCCGCTTCCAGTTTCTTCATCTCATTTCGAGGACAGAATTCCTAGGTCATGATCCTTTTCAGCTCATCCCATGGCAGAGCCATTGCTACTTCTACTCCCCTTGTTCTCTTTTCCCCATTCCACCAGGTTAGTGCCCGTTTTTGGAAGACACTAGTGGCATGGCGGACACGCAGATTGTCCGGACAGTCACTATTGAGGAAGGTGCCCTCAATACTTTCGAACCATTGAAGGAGTCCCGTGGCTCCTTCGGTACCATAAAACTTCAGGGGATTGCAAGAGTTGAAATGCTTGAAGGTACATTGTGGCGGGTTGGCACCACCGCCACCACCAGTATTAGCACTACCACTGGCGTTCCCATTGTTGTTGTTATTGGCTTGAGTTAGTTGAGTTACCAGCTGAGTGAGGAGAGCAGCAAGGTCGGTATTATTGTTGTTGTTGGCATTGCTGGTATTGGTGTTGGTGCTATCGTTGGCGTTGTCGGTGTTGTTGCGGTTGATGTTACGACGAGGAGGCATTCTATAAAAAGAGAATGATACAAAAGTGTTGTGAGAATTTATAAAAATCCGTTGAAATTTAGGATAGGAGGAAAAATAACACATTTAATTCATAGTTCGGATTGTTTTCAAGTAATCACATTTCTACTTGAACACAATGACATATTAAGGTTAATTAGACTTATATAATTTTCAAGGAGACGTGCTTTAGCCTATAGGTAAACACTCATCCCGGGAATTCCCAGGAAAGCATACGGATCCCTCGGTTGATTGGGATTTATATGAAATGCTTTCCTAGACAGAAAACCCAGAATACAGGTGTCACCCTTCCAGATTGCACGTGTCCTCTAATAATTAACAGAGTCTAAAACCTTAACGGGTATGAAAAATATTTTTGATAGGCATAGATCCACGAGTATGAGTTTTTCCACAAGTTATGGCGATGATGACATAGAAGCAGTTAAGGAGGATATGCGGCTTAGGATACGGGTATGGATACGATTTATTTTATTATTTACGTATGCTTATTAAGTCTTGTAGTCTAAACAATTTAAGTATCAAATAACTAACACATAAGGCATGTGACATATAGCAAATAGCACGTATCACATAAAACATGTAGCATGGCATTGTTGGGTGTCCTAAAGTTATAGTCTAGGTCAATGGTGTCTAATAACCTAATTCCCTATAACCAAGGCTCTGATACCAATATGTCACACCCCAACCGACGGCGGAAAACGTCGGGGCGTGAAGCTGTGCAGACTGTTCATAGCTCATGGTTGCTAAAGTTTGAATAATTTAAACATTCATTTTCATTACACGTAGCAAGTTCATACCATACAAGAACCAAATGTAGCGATTACAAAATATAAATAGTTTAGATTAATTGCTAGGTCCAAATCCTATATGTAGCAGCTTGTAATACTTCAAACATTGTCACCTGAAACATGGTTAAAAACAAAGTCAACTAAAAAGTTGGTGAGAATACATAGGTTTTCGTGTCATATAATAGAATATAGTGTTGTGTGTATACAATTCATACAAACATGGCAATTAAGGCATATATGGAGAGATACCATCGTGTGACCTGGTAGTACAATCAAACCTTTGTAACTAGCATGCAAAACAAACGCGTGTTGGCAGTAACAGTCACCCTACCTGGGTGGGTTTGTCAGACTCAATAGATCTATCACTGTTTACTGTAGGCTATAAAATAGTTAATGATTGCACGTGAATAGCAAACTGCGTGTTGGTCTACACACCTAGTACTCAAGCACAAAGCTCAAAATTGTAACACATGATTGTAGGGTGGAATTGTATATTGTGTAGTTTGTAAACATAGTAAATAGAACGCATGTTCCACCCCAAAAGTTTGTAAATAGAGTAAAAGAGGGGCTATGTAACTCACTTTGTTGGAGCGTGTAGTTTGCACAGATCAACAAAAATACCAAGCGTGTTATAGGTCGCTACGTTTGACCTATTGAATGAGGGTATAACGCGTGTCACTGTTTGTGTTATTTTTTGTCCAAAGTGGGTTCGTTGGTGGTTTGTGTGTTTAGGGTTGGTTTTGGAATAATAAATTAGTAGCGATATATATATATATATTTATTTAAATAAAATTTAATTAAACGATATTTGTTTAAATCAATATATATATATATATTTGTATAAATAAAAATGATTATATAAATTCACGATTTCATCGGTTTTGAAACTATCGGGAATTAATCGTTTTAAATTTCTAAATCAGCGATTTGGTATATAAATGATTCCCGGGTTTTGGGATTTTATAACTTAAATTTTTATAAACAAGTTTTGAAATGTTTAAATAAAAACATATTAGATTAAGTTTGAAAATAATAAAATTAAAGTTTCTGGTCAAGGAGCACGACCGTGCTCAAGTAGGGCACGACCGCGCTCGTTGCCGGGCGTGACCGTGGTGGTCTGAGCGCGCCCGTGGTCGAGTCAGAAGTCACTACAGAGGGTCTGGACATAGAGCACGACCGTGCTCGTATCTGGCACGACCGCGTCTAGTGTTTGTTTTTGGTCAAGACTTGATTGCTCGGTAAGCACGACCGGGCCACACCTGGGGCACGACTGTGCTTGGTCAGGCACGACCGCGCTCAGGGATGAGCGCGACCGTGTCGGGCCTTTTTCAGACACAATTCGATCGATTCTTATATTAATAGCTTCTAGATTCTTAGGGCTTTCACTTAGTGGATGATTACGAATGTTTCTACATAGTTTAACTGTATTTATATCATGTCTAGAGTGTAGTTCGAGTAAAATTTATGTTTCGGCTTTTTGGTTCAAAATCGGATCGATTTGAGTGTTTCTACAACGAATTGACATAGGGCTTTCGTAGTAGAGGTAGATACAAAGCTGAAGACGTGTTACTTACTTGTTGAAAGTGGGCAATTGAATGCGGTCGGCTACGGGTCGAGCGGCTTCGTTTCTTGGCGATCAATCTGACGACAGAGGTGTTGTGAGCGTCGAGTGAGAGTTTTGAGAGATTGAGTGGGTGTATATGAGGGTGTAGGAAGCGTGCAACTGACTCTATATCGACGAATTTGAGAGGCTCGGTTGTGGTGTGAATGGGATTAATTAATTGTGCAAATTGGACGACAATTGATGCGTGTTTTAGACGAATTTCAGTCGAGTATGGTCTGACGCGCGAAGACCGGCTTTTCTTTATTTTAATTTTCACGAATTCAGAAGGTATGGTATGGTTTGACTTTCTGCAGTCAAGTGGGTTCATCAGCGCGACCGTGTCTACTTTAGGCGCGACCTTGCTTAGGTCGACAGGCGCGACCGTGCCTAGTCCTAGGCGCGACCGTGCTTGCCTAGTTTTGTAGTTTTTTTTTAGTTTTGTCAGTTTTGGTCCTCGGGGCTTGTGAGATAATGGTGTTTTTGTTTAATTTGTTATTGTAATAGAATAGTTTGTATATGTAACTGCATCGTAGTTTGTTTGTACACGAATCGAAACTGAAATGTGTTTATTTATTGAAATCAAACGATTACATGATGAAAATCAGAAATGTTACATGAATGGCGCTATATTGGAAGTAGATGGTTCGAGAATGAGTGGTGCAGGAGGAATAAAATTATTGAAAAAAATATCAGGATCATAGAACCAGTTGGGAACAGTTCCTGTATTTGTGGTATTAGTTTCTTGCCAATCAACGTAATAAGATTCCTGCACAATCTTTGTTCTTTTATTGTAAACACGGTAGGAATTTTTGGGATGACGACTACACTAGAAAATAGCATTCGTCTGTAACATCCTAAAATGGCGAGAAATAAAGTTAACGAGTTCAAGCGGGCCGAAGTCGGGCCGGGTCAGTCGTGAACCCGGCTTGGGGAGGTCTCCCCTATAAATAGCCCAAGGCCCTCATTCTTCTCCTCTCAGCAATTCTAGAGAGAGAAAACCATAGAGAGAGAAACTGTCAAAATCGCACAAGATTTCACATGCTCGTGTCTCTTGCACTCGTGAAGGAAACCTCCAAATCAGAATCGTCATCCAGGTAACCATTCGAGCCAAAACTGAGATTTTTGCTTAGGTTGGGTTTCCGGGTGAAAATAGGACGTTTTTACGGATGAAACTTGAGAATAAGCTTGGGTTTAGTATCTGGAATGAAAACCAGTTGTTTTGAGCAAAGAAAGTTGAAGTTTTGACATAATCGAACCCAAATCCGAGAATTTCGGACTGTTTGGGGAAGATGACTGCTGGTGCAGGCGAACTTAGCAAGTTCGCCTGTTAAGTTCGCTTGGCCAAGGGTAAGCGAACTTATTATGTTCGCTTGACAAGTTCGCCTAGCAAGTTCGCTTAAAGCTTAAGTTCGCCTAACTAATTAAGTTCGCCTGGCCAAAAGAAGCGAACTTAGGACAAGTTCGCCTATAAGTTCGCCTAGGCCAGAGGAAGCGAACTTAGGCATTAAGTTCGCCTATGTTAGCTGTGTTAGGAATATAACTTGGTTTAGATCTGATACGGGTATAGTTAATTAATCCAGATCGTGTGCGGCGCTCATCAGACCGCAGATAGGACAGAACAGGACTAGCTGATCAAGTGAGTTCTATGTGCCCCCCCCCCCCCCTCTATGTTATGTGCAAATGATTTATAAATATTTTTGGGGCTGAAGTGTATACACTAAATGAATAAATGTTATGAATGCCAATGTGAACATACGTGATATATAAATATATGAAAATGAATTATGAACAAAGATTGAAACGTATGTTTATAAAGTATGAATGAAATCTTGCCTTATATTATATATATACTGCATGATATGAATATACGTGAATGTTATGGACGCTTCGATGCTAACGGCTACTACGGTAGACGGACGACCACGTGACTATCTTGCAACCGGGACAAAAACGTTCCTTCATCAGCAAGGAAATAAAAAGGGGCATAAATGGGCGGTCGAAGCAAATGCCAAATCATATGTAGAACGGTTACAAACATGGTAGCACGTGGGAAACGGATACCTTCGGGTAGACGGGCGAAAAGGACGGCCTACGACGGTAGGACGGTATGACGGACGGCCGAAGGTTGGCCTGACGGTTTTTTATGGCAGACGGTTTCTAGGACCGGACGAGTCAAAGGGCTACGACGGTAGCTTCATGGCGTATGTCTTTGTGACATACGTAGTAAAAAACGGGTTGATCACCCATATGTGTACGACCAAATGAATGTTAAGAAAAAAGTTAAGAATACGTATTTATGATCTTTATGTATAAACTTAAGAATACTTTTAAGGAAATAATGCTTATATCTAATCATTTTAAACTAGAACTCACCAGCGTTAGCTGACTTTTAGTATACATTTCAGGTAACAAAGAAAAGGGTCGTGCGAAGGCGTGAAGGTTACCCGGCTAAAGACTGACATCCCGATTTATGTTTTTGTTAAACATTGATGTATGTGTTAAATGTTAAGACTTCCGCTGTAATGTACTCAAATGTGAATGATTTTGGCTGTTAATTAAATATGTTAAATTTAAAGTTCAGTATTGATGACTTTGTTTACGAATAAATCCAATAAGTGAGGTCACCCGAAAAATGGGGACTTACAAGTTGGTATCAGAGCAATAGTTTGAGAGATTCAGGCATCCCTAAATGTCTGGACTCAAGCTGATTATGGGACCAACGCACGGGTGTCAGTCTGGGTAGCCAACGCCGACGCCATCACTGTAAGTAAGTACTAAAGTTCATGTTTATAGATAGGAATAGATGCCTTAACTTAGAACCAATAGATGTCAATGTCTTGACCAATTTGAAGAGTTTGGAACCTGAAAAGCAATGTAAATTTCTAATCACAAACCGGTCACTGTAATTAAAAATTTACCTGGTTCGTATTGTTCTAAAACTATGATCTGAAGAAATGGCATTGATGTATTCCCTTTATAACTATCAGGAAACTAGGAATTATGGCTGGTGGAGGAAGGACAGGACGCCGAGGCGGTCGTACTGACCGAGTAGGTAGACCTCCACTGAATCCAAGACATCAAGAAGAAGAGGATGTGCACACAGAAAACACTGAGAGCGTGCACCAAACTAATGTCACCCCAACTGGGGGCGACCATCAAGGGTCTCTACAGTTGGAACCCGAGGTCAGAGATGCTATTGCCCGTGAGGTCGTGCTCACTTTGAAGAATGTATTGCCTGACCTACTATCGGAGGCATTAAAGAAAATCAAGGAAGATGATGAAGGGAACAATGAGGAAAAGGTATATGACAGCGATGGGGATGAAATAAAGGTGGGATCAAGTAAACGGGGGTGCACTTATAAAGGTTTCAAGGACGGAGACCCACCCAAGTATGATGGGAACAAGGACTCGGTGGCCACCCTCGAGTGGATCGAGAGGATGAACGTTGTCATCAACATCAGCGAGTGTCGATCCGACCAAGCTGTTAAGTACGTTGCCCATTCTTTAACTAACGAAGCACTAAGTTGGTGGAGGAATGTTCAAAGAACTAAGTCACCCAATGCTATCAACAGAATGACGTGGGAAGACTTGAAAAAGCTTATAATCCAAAAGTTCTGCCCACAGAATGAGATCGATCGTGTGGAGAACGAGTTCTTGAACTTCAAAGCTGACAACGAGACTTATCGCCAGTATACTTCAAGATTCAATGAACTAGCTCAACTGGTACCCCACCTGGTAGAGACGAAAGAAAGACTGATTAAGTACTATGTGAAGGGCCTACCTCAAAGGGTCCGTGTTCATGTGAAAGCCAACCTACCCTCGACCTTCGAGTCGGCAGTGAATCTGAGCGAAATCGTCTACGACGACTACGCCAATGAAGACCCGACACCTGAGACACAAAAGAGAAAGTGGGAGAACCCGTCTAGGGGCACCGGAAAAGGGAATGTGGCAGCTGAAATTAAGAAACCAAGGTCAGAGGAATATGAAACTTGCAAAAAGTGTGGAAAACGCCATTTTGGCGAGTGCCGAATCGGCACCACCATGTGTTATAAGTGCGGGAAGCTGGGGCATTTCTCCCGAGAGTGTTTAAAGGATGTCAAGTGCCAAAGTTGTGGAAAATATTGACACCAGACTAAGGATTGCTGAAAAATCGGCCAGTCCAGTTCGGGAAAGGGAAAGGAAGTTGCAAAGGAACAACCGAAGGCTAGGACTCGAGCCTACGCCCTGACTGAGGAGGAAGCAAGGGGAAACCCTGATGTCGTATCAGGTACGTTTCCAGTAAATGATGAACCTGCTGCTATCTTATTCGACTCTGGTGCTAGTAAAAGCTTTATATCCAATGCATTTAGTCGTAAACTAGATTGCACTATCAACACCATAGTAAAGGCCTTTAGCGTACAAACTGTTGTTGGTAAAAATTCAGCAGTATTCCAAGTAACCGATGATTGTATCATAGAAATAGAGGGCCATAAGTTCCCCTCTAGATTATTCCTTCTCACCTTAGGAGGATTCGATGTAGTACTGGGTATGGATTGGTTAGCTGCCAACGAAGCTCAGATCATATGTAAACGCAAGAGGATACACCTCAAGGCTCCAAGCGGCACTCCAATTACGGTTTATGGGGATTGGAATTGCACGATGCCTAACATCATCTCGATGATCAAGGCCAAAAGTTATATGAGGCGCGGTTGCGAAGCTTATCTGGCGTACGTTATTGACGAAAGGATGAAAACAAAGGAACTCAAGGATGTACCCGTGGTGTGCAACTTTCTGGAAGTATTCCCTGAGGATCTACCTGGATTACCACCCGATCGGGAAATAGAATTTCAGATTGACTTACTGCCAGGAGCTGAGCCCGTTGCCAAAGCCCCCTACCGATTGGCTCCGTCATAAATGAAAGAATTGATGTCTCAACTACAGGAATTAACAGAAAAAGGATTTATTAGACCAAGCATTTCGCCATGGGGCGCTCCGGTACTGTTTGTAAAGAAGAAGGACGGCAGCATGCGCATGTGCATTGACTACCGAGAACTGAACAAGAAGACAGTAAAGAACAAATACCCACTTCCTAGAATAGACGACCTCTTTGATCAACTGCAAGGTGCGAGTTGGTTCTCAAAGATCGATCTTAGGTCGGGTTATCATCAGTTAAAGGTGAGAGAAGAAGATGTACCGAAGATCGTGTTTCGTACGCGTTACGGGCATTACGAGTTTCTGGTAATGTCATTCGGATTGACCAACGCACCAGCAGCGTTTATGGACTTGATGAATAGAATATGCTGACCGATGTTGGATCGATCAGTGATAGTCTTCATTGACGACATACTAGTTTATTCGAAAAACGAGGGTGATCACCACTGTCACCTAAGAGAAGTATTGGAAGTGTTAAAGCAGGAAAAGTTGTACGCAAAATTCTCCAAATGCGCTTTCTGGCTTAGGGAAGTCCAATTCCTAAGTCATGTGATAAACACGAAAGGCATCATGGTAGATCCTGCGAAGATTGAGACAGTAAAGGAATGGAACATCCCGAAGACACCAACAGAGATACGAAGTTTTCTGGGATTAGCAGGCTACTATCGTAGGTTCATTCAAGATTTCTCAAGAATTGCCTCGCCACTAACCAAACTGACACGGAAGGAAGTAAAGTACGAATGGGGTCCAACCCAAAACAACGCGTTTGAGGAACTTAAGACACGATTAACTCAAGCACCAGTCTTGACACTACCTGAAGGAAATGAAGACTTGGTAGTCTACTCTGACGCGTCAAGCCAACGTCTGGGATGCATACTTATGCAACGAGGAAATGTAGTTGCTTATGCCTCACGACAACTAAGGATTCACGAGGTTAACTACCTAACCCACGATCTAGAGTTAGTAGCAGTAGTCTTCGCCCTGAAAATATGGAGACACTACCTATATGGAGTTAAGTGCACCATTTACTCTGACCATAAAAGCTTGAAGTACTTTTTCGAGCAAAAGGAATTAAACATGAGGCAAAGGAGGTGGCTAGAACTACTAAAGGACTACGATTGTGAGATACTGTACCATCCAGGCAAGGCAAACGTTGTAGCTGACGCCTTAAGCAGAAAGGAACAATCTGATCCTATCCGGATCAAGGCGTGTCAGCTGATATTAACGCCAGATTTGATGAGTGAAATATCAAAAGCACAAGATGAAGCACTATTAGAAAGAAATATAAAACGGGAAAGAATGGTAGGACAACCAGGGAATTTGGATGCAAATGCATACGGTGTACGAACTAGGTTTGACCGGATGTGGATACCTAAGATTGGCGAGCTTAGAGCTAAAATACTCGATGAGGCCCATAAGTCTCGCTATTCTATCCACCCCGGGACAAACAAAATGTATCAAGACTTGAAGAAAGAGTACTGGTGGCCTGGCATGAAGAATGATGTAACTGAGTACGTGAACAAGTGCCTATCGTGCTCACTAGTTAAGGCCGAGCACCAGAAACCATGCGGTAAAATGCAACCTCTACCAATACCGGAATGGAAGTGGGAGGAGGTTACGATGGACTTCATTACCAAGCTACCGCGAACAGCTAAAGGCAATGATACCATTTGGGTGATCGTTGACCGCTTAACGAAGAGTGCTCACTTCTTGCCAATACGTGAGACTGCTTCGTCCGAAAAACTAGCAGAAGTTTTTATCAAAGAAATTGTGAGCAGGCATGGTATGCCGGTGTCGATTGTGTCCGACCGGGATACTAGATTCACGTCAAGGTTTTGGAAGAAATTTAACGAAGCAATGGGCACTAGATTGAACATCAGCACAACTTACCACCCTCAAACCGATGGTCAATCTGAAAGGACAATCCAGACCCTAGAAGACATGCTCCGGGCTTGCATCATCGACTTCGGTGGGAGCTGGGACAGCCATCTACCATTGGCAGAATTTTCATACAACAATAGTTATCACTCGAAGATTGGCATGCCGCCATTTGAAATGTTGTATGGAAGGAGATATAGAACCCCAATCTGTTGGGGGGAAATTGGGCAGAAGGATTTTGCAAGTCTCGAAGTGGTCAAAGCTACTTCCGAGAAATTTGATCAAATCAAGGCTCGAATGAAAGCCGCAAAAGACAGACAAAAATCATACGCGGATAAGAGAATAAGGGATTTAGAGTTTCACGTGGGGGACATGGTACTGTTAAAGGTATCACCATGGAAAGGAATCATTCGATTCAGAAAACGTGGCAAACTAAGTCCAAGGTTGTCGGACCTTTCAAGATTTTAGCGAGAGTGGGTCAAGTTGCTTACAGACTCGACCTACCCGTTGAGCTTAGTGGAATACACCCTACGTTCCACGTGTCGCACTTACACAAGTGCCTAGCTGATGACACAGCGCACATACCTTACGATGAAATCGAGGTGGATAACAGTCTGAATTATGTCGAGGAACCAATAGCCATCCTTGACCGATCTGAGAAGCGACTACGCAACAAGTCAATCCCATTGGTCAAAGTTCAATGGAAGCACAGAAAGGGATCAGAAGCTACCTGGGATAAAGAAGACGAGATGCGGGAACTATACCCTCGGTTGTTTAACGCATAACTGGTTTCGAGGACGAAACCTTTTTAAGGGGGGTAGACTTGTAACATCCTAAAATGGCGAGAAATAAAGTTAACGAGTTCAAGAGGGCCGAAGTCGGGCCGGGTCAGTCGTGAACCGGGCTTGGGGAGGTCTCCCCTATAAATAGCCCAAGGCCCTCATTCTTCTCCTCTCAGCAATTCTAGAGAGAGAAAACCGTAGAGAGAGAAACTGTCAGAATAGCACAAGATTTCACCTGCTCGTGTCTCTTGCACTCGTGAAGGAAACCTCCAAATCAGAATCGTCATCCAGGTAACCATTCGAGCCAAAACTGAGATTTTTGCTTAGGTTGGGTTTCCGGGTTTTCGGGTGAAAATAGGACGTTTTTATGGATGAAACTTGAGAATAAGCTTGGGTTTAGTATCTGGAATGAAAACCAGTTGTTTTGAGCAAAGAAAGTTGAAGTTTTGACATAATCGAACCCAAATTCGAGAATTTCGGACTGTTTGGGGAAGATGACTGCTGGTGCAGGCGAACTTAGCAAGTTCGCCTGTTAAGTTCGCTTGGTGGAGGCGAACTTATCAAGTTCGCCCGATTAAGTTCGCTTGGCCAAGGGTAAGCGAACTTATTATGTTCGCTTGACAAGTTCGCCTAGCAAGTTCGCTTAAAACTTAAGTTCGCCTAACTAATTAAGTTCGCCTGGCCAAGAGAAGCGAACTTAGGACAAGTTCGCCTATAAGTTCGCCTAGGCCAGAGGAAGAGAACTTAGGCATTAAGTTCGCCTATGTTAGCTGTGTTAGGAATATAACTTGGTTTAGATCTGATACGGGTATAGTTAATTAATCCAGATCGTGTGCGGCGCTCATCAGACCGCAGATAGGACAGAACAGGACTAGCTGATCAGGTGAGTTCTATGTGCCCCCCCCCCCTCTATGTTATGTGCAAATGATTTATAAATATTTTTGGGGCTGAAGTGTATACACTAAATGAATAAATGTTGTGAATGCCAATGTGAACATACGTGATATATAAATATATGAAAATGAATTATGAACAAAGATTGAAACGTATGTTTACAAAGCATGAATGAAATCTTGCCTTATATTATATATATACTGCATGATATGAATATACGTGAATGTTATGGACGCTTCGATGCTAACGGCTACTATGGTAGACGGACGACCACGTGACTATCTTGCAACCGGTACAAAAACGTTCCTTCATCAGCAAGGAAATAAAAAGGGGCATAAATGGGCGGTCGAAGCAAATGCCAAATCATATGTAGAACGGTTGCAAACATGGTAGCACGTGGGAAACGGATACCTTCGGGTAGACGGGCGAAAAGGACGGCCTACGACGGTACGACGGTATGACGGACGGCCGATGGTTGGCCGGACGGTTTTTTATGGCGGACGGTTTCTAGGACCGGACGAGTCAAAGGGCTACGACGGTAGCTTCATGGCGTATGTCTTTGTGACATACGTAGTAAAAGACGAGTTGATCACCCATATGTGTACGACCAAATGAATGTTAAGAAAAAAGTTAAGAATACGTATTTATGATCTTTATGTATAAACTTAAGAATACTTTTAAGGAAATAATGCTTATATCTAATCATTTTAAACTAGAACTCACCAGCGTTAGCTGACTTTTAGTATACATTTCAGGTAACAAAGAAAAGGGTCGTGCGAAGGCGTGAAGGTTACCCGGCTAAAGACTGACATCCTGATTTATGTTTTTGTTAAACACTGATGTATGTGTTAAATGTTAAGACTTCCGTTGTAATGTACTCAAATGTGAATGATTTTGGCTGTTAATTGAATATGTTAAATTTAAAGTTCAGTATTGACGACTTTGTTTACGAGTAAATCCAATAAGTGAGGTCACCCGGAAAATGGGGCCTTACATCGTCACCAATTGCTCCCAACTTTGTAAGATTCTCATATGTGTTGAGTAGAGTGCATGAACATCCAAAGGCCCGGAAGAATTCAATCAAGGGCTTTCGTCCATGAAACAACTCATAAGCGGTTTTGTTGTGAGCTTTCACCACAAGAGCACGATTCAGGACATAATTTGCAGTGTTAACTGCTTCAGCCCAAAATATGTTAGACTCTATCAGCATTGTTCTGGCAGCTTCGACCAACGTTCGGTTCTTTCTTTCTGCAGCATCGTTTTGTTGTGGAGTTGTGGCAGCACTAAATTGTCGAGAAATACCTTTTCATCTTTAGTTGCAAGGAAATTAACCCAAGACTACCTGGAGAAATCATCTGTCACAACAACACAATAAGAATTTTTAGAGATGCTTTTAACACTGACTGGACGAAAAAGATCCATGTGAAGTAATTGAAGAGGAGCTGATATGGAATTCACTGCTTTGGAGTTATGCGTCTTTTTATGTTGTCTGCCTTTAGCACATGCTATGCATTTTTCATTAAAAAAATAAAGTCCTTGGAGGGTAAACCTCTCACAAGGTCTTCTTTTACTAAACGGTTTATGTTTTTAAAATTCACATGGCCAAGACGATGATGCCAAAGCAGTGATTCAGAGTCAGAAGCTTTTGATAGTAAACAAGCCATCGGGGATTTAGTATCTTGATCGTTCATGTCAACGATGTAAGTGTTGTTTCTTCTTGGAGTCCTAAGCAGGACTAGATTTTCTAGAACAATGAATCCTGGTTTGAGAAACAGGCATTCAGATTTGTTGAACAACATAGATAGCTGTTTATCACACACTTGTGATACACTCATGAGATTGTAGCAGAGTTCTGGAACGAGATTGACTTTATCCAAGGTGAGAGTTCCATTGTAGACTGTTCCTTGTCCTAATATCTTTCCTCCTTTTTCATCACCCGTAAATGAAACGTATCCCCCATCGATAATTCTGAAGTCAGTTAGCAGATCTTTTAGCCCGGTCATGTGACAAGAGCACCCACTATCAACATGTCATGCATTATCAATAGTCCTCCTGGGAAGCCCCGTCACATACAAGATAATTTATTGAGAAACCGGAACCCAAGTCTTTCTCAACTTGGGTGGGACATCAGTTTTAGGGTTTTTGTTTGTTCTGACTTTCCACGAACATGTTCCTTTTAGAAAGTGATTAACATTTTGACTATTTTTTGTTGATTTTATAATAAAATGGTTCGTTATTTTGTTGATGTGTTTCATACTTTCCCACATTATGCATCTTAGGTCTCTCAAATTTACTCAATTTTTATGATAATATGCATTACTGCATTGCCTAGCAGTATGACCTCCCTTCCCATAACTAAAACAATTAACATGTTTATAAGATTTTCTTCTATGTGGTGGTTAATAAGATGATGAGGATGATTGTTGCTGAACTGGTACTTTGATTTGCTTTCTGCTTTTGCCTTTAAGAGGTTGATTTTGCTTTTGATCACTAGTCATGATTGAAGATCCTTGATTTGATTCAATTCTGTCACTTAGTGGAGTAATACCGTCAGATTCGTTTTATGATTCAATTGATGTAATTGATCTATCTGAATCATATACACTTTCATCATCATTTCTTGTTGACAAATACTCTGAATCACTTTGACACTCACTTTAACTTGTTGAGGAAGGTGTGAAAACTGGAATATCTTCTGTCATAAATCTTTCAAACTGATTTCTTGACACAGTATCAATAGAATCATTAAAACAAGCATCATTCATAGAAGATAAATCATTACAACTATTGTGTTCATAATAGTCATTACTAGAGTTAATTACCCTAGAACAAGTTTCACTACTACTATCAACACAGCCCGAATTACATAGCTCTGGATTCTGTGAATTTAGAAAAGAAAACAAAACAGATTCTTGGTTGCAGTTCTTGTGACCTAATCCAACACCACAATCATCCATTACATCCTTATCATGTACTTTTAAACCTGCAGTATATACATTAGTAGCAGGAACAAATAATTTTGCAAGATTATTTTCTGGATGTGGAGAGGGAATTGGATCATAGTGACCATGTGTGGGAGGGTGAAACAGTTTCTCTCAAAATCATTAGAATCCAAATCCCTGAATCCCTTGTTAACATAACTTGACGTCTATTAGCAATCCAACATGGTATCTTGTACCTTTTTGCTAACGTTGCACTTGTCAATAATGATTTGTAATTTTACATTTTCACTTCTTGAAGATGTTAACTTTTCAGTTAAATCAGTTATTAAAAATTCTTTTCTATAAAGACACACTTTTAGAGTTTGGATTTCTTGATTAGCTTTGTTTAAACTTATTTTGAGAGTAACATCGCTCTTTTTTTATTTGATCAAGAATGGCTAGAGCGTCTTTCTTTTCATGAATGATAAGTTGGTTTAAGGTGCGATAGTGAACTGTCATGTCAACACAGTCAGAGGAGCAGAGATGAGATTTTACCTTAGGTGGAATCAGTTCAGCAATAGTTTTCCTATAGATGCATCGTTGATTAGAACTTCCATCACCGTTGGTTTGAGTTCCAAAGTCAGCATTCTCCTGAGAGTTAACTCGATCCGTGGAACTGGAACTAGGATAAGTACCCTTCTTCTCTTCAACCATCTTCTCTACTTCCTTTAGCTTGATGTTGGCATTCTCAGTCATACTTCCTTCAGTATCAATAACCTGACTCTCGGTTCCCTGAATAGAAAATTGCCTAATGAGGGCAGCAGGACCTATAGAGTCAGCGTTAATGATGATCTTTCTTAGCACCCTATTCTTTTCCTTTTCAAGTAGGCTTGATTCCATACCTTGAACCACAAACTGAGCAGATGAAGTGTTAGCTACTAAAGATTTGCACACCTCAACCTGAGCTTCTTCAATTTCATTGCTCCAATCAAAGTCATTCACTACCAAAGCATTATCCGACTCTTTGGTCTTTTCAGCTTGTTCTTTGCTATCAGTGATTGCAACAATGGTAGGAAGAGTTAACGCATCGGTGATAGGATGGTGACATTCCCTTTTGAGGTGCCCAAGTTGCTTACAGTTGTAGCATCTCAGTTTGGATTTATCAAAACCTGCAGATTTACCACCAAGTCGTTTCTTTCAAGTTCTATCCATGAATCTTTTTGCTCTCAGAGTCAACATTGCCATCTACCACTACAAATCAACTTCTTCCATGTCATCCGGGTCAACCTGAAATACATCTTCAATATGACTGCTTTTAATTCACCTGAAATGAGTGCTTGATAACTTTTTACAAACAGTCTGAATAGAGCCATGTGTTCACTTGATGGGTTTGGAGTTGAGGTTCTGGTTTGATTGGAGTTTTGCTCATTGCTTTGAACAGTCTGCTGAGAGACAGCAGGAGTAGACACCATAGTGGGAATGGTTCTAGACGGACTACCACCATTGTTTGATGAAGATGGAGCAATGAAAGTAGCATTAGTTGGGGCCATGGATTTTGTGTAGCCAGATTGATTCATTTGACGCTTTTCAATATCCATTTCAAAGGACTTCAGGGTACTGATTATGCCAGATAAGGTGGAAGCTTCATTTACGTATTGTCGTTTGATCAACATGCACTGTATACTCCATTTTTGAGGTACAGAGTCTAGCAATTTTTTGATAAGATCATAATTTCTGATAACAACCCCGGCTTGTTTCAGTTTGCTTGAAATTTCCATGAACCGTGAGATATGCTTTGACAGACCTTCACCTTTGATACTTTGAAGGTATCATATTGTTTTTGCAGCATGTCTTTCTTTCCTTCTTTCATATCATAGTTACCTTCGTAGAAATCACATAAGGCTTGCCAAAGGGTATGAGGGGTTTTGTATTCTTCAAACATGTTCATGATGTCGGCTGGAAGAGACATGTTGATGGCAACGAAGGCTTTATAGTCTCTTCAAATCAAAAGTTTGTCATTCTCAGTATACGCAGCTGGATCGGTCTCGGCAGCAACACCATCAGCTCCGGTGGTCATAGGACAATGAGGACCGTTTGTGGTCGAGATAACCAAAATGAGTTACGTAAAAGTAAGCCTTCATGCGGTTCTTCCAGTTAGGGAAATCATCGATAGATAAGAGTTTAAGAAGTCTAGATATGGAGTCGGTCTCTAGATCAGCTTGGGATATAGAAGTAATAGACATCTTGAAATATGTAACTCACAAGAATCAAAGAAAAAAAATATTTTAAAACAGAGAGTTGGCTCAAGAGTCGGCTGCAAGAAAGGGACAGACGGTAACACCGTAAGGTGTTCTGAAAAACTCACATGAATAGTCGACAGGAAAAGTCACTATCTCACAATGGTGAGTCGCAAACTTGCGTTTGCTAAGAGAATCGCTGGAAGACAAAGAATCGGCTTGGTCAATCGGCCGGATCAAGTGACAATAGGCCAAATCAAGAGACAATCGGCCAAACATATAAATGGACACTGGACAATCGGCTCATTAACATCATCATACTCTTTTCACGAATCAACATAAAATCAAATGTTGAAAGCTCAGATCTAAACCAAAATTATAATTAGAACTTTCAATACCAATTTCTGATCTTGATACAGATCTAGCCAAAAATCAAAGAAATTCAGATTTTCAAAAAAAAACCAGAAATTTAACAGAAATCACTAAGAATCAAGAGCACAGAAGGCTCTGATACCAAATTATAGGTCCTGATGATAGGGTCCCTATGCTAGAATGATTCAAAACAGGAATCAATCAACAAAATAGCTATAGAGGAGCTAATTGTTGATAATCAAGACAGAAATAAGATGAAGAGCAACACAAATAAGAACATAAAGGACACTGTATGATTAGATCCACAATGAAAAGATTACATATAAGATCTTGGATACATAAACACCACAATCACCACTATTGGCTCTCAAATTGACTATAGTAATGATATAGTGCACAAGAGCTAGTGAATTAGGTTTTTGGGGTTGCTATTTATAGACACATAGCAAGAGTCGACATGCAGAAATCCGATTGTCAAGACAATTGACCTGTCGATTACCCCAATACCCTAGTTACAAAAAGTTACAAACTAGCCCCTATAGTTAATCAGGAATACAACGATTTCACAGGTTCCAACATGTTGAATTCGTTGATTGAAGATCCTCAGGATTTCGGACCTTACAATTGGTATCAGAGCCTTAGCGCTCATTCGTGAAGCTTACAACGGATTTCATTGACTCGTAAGGTATCAGGGTTACTGTTTTTGATTGAATAAACTGACTTGTTTGTTTTGGAAGAGTTTCTGGACAGATTCACAGGTTTTGGATCTCGTTTCTATCGTTTTCGTTGAAGATTTGGGAAGTTTATTTGTTCTTTTCTTCTATTAATCGGTGTTGGAACTATTTTTAGGCCATCACATACAAAACAGTCTGAAGACGGAAGAATTCTTTGAAGTTAAAAGATTTCAACCGAAATGTATTTCGGAAAAATACATTTCGACCGAAATGTATTTCGGACGAACTCATTCTTTGTCTTCTTAGTATAAATACTTGTTTAGTTTGACTTTTGTAAGTGGGACTTCATTTGATATATCTGTTAGAGCATATTCTGGTGACAACGAGCTTGAAGATATTATGTCTTAGTCTTAGAGTCTTTGACTTGTAATTGATAGAATTGTTAGCAACAGTTATAGGGGAGTCTGTTAGGACATGTTTTGTAACTGTTGATAAAATTCTGTGTAAGTTCTGCTAGAGGCGAACTTGTTAAGTTCGCCTGGTCTATCAGAGGCGAACTTATTAAGTTCGCCTGGTCTATCAGAGGCGAACTTAATAAGTTCGCTTAAGTCTATCAGAGGCGAACTTATTAAGTTCGCTTAGCCTATTAGAGGCGAACTTAATAAGTTCGCCTAAGCACAGTGAAGCGAACTTGTTAAGTTCGCCTGGTGCAGAACAGTTGCTTATATATAGAGGTAACAGAGTCTGTGAGACAGAACCAAGAAGAGTGAGACAGAGAGATCAGGAGGAACTGATTAGAGTGAATTCTTGTAAACTGATATGTTGCTGGAAATACAAAGCGTTTATTTACACCGTTGTTGTTGATTGAGTCACACGAGCACGTTGATCATGGATTCCGCACGTTATCACCGTGTTGTACCGCGAGTCTAGAGATCCGTCATGCACCGAATTAGGGACCTACAAGTGGTATCAGAGCTATTGCTCTTGATTAGCAAAAGATTCGTGGTGTTTTCGTGTCCAATCAACATCAAAATTCAAAGAATTTGAAGGATTTTTCATCTTTTTCGTGTTCTTGATAAAAATGAAAGATTTTTGATCAATTTGGATTGATTTTGGATTGGTTTGAAGAAATTGATCCGATAGGATTGTTCCTAATCAGTTTCTACACAATCATACGGTTCAGAATTGATTAATTCCATCATTTTGATCAGAAATAATGATTTTCGGAATTTTTGGTTCGTGTTTGGGTTGAACAGCTGAACTAGGCGAACTTAAATTTCTGTTGCAGGCGAACTTATAAGCGAACTTAATAAGTTCGCTTCATTCAGTATTAGGCGAACTTAATAAGTTCGCTTGGTGAAGATCAGGCGAACTTAACAAGTTCGCTTGGGTCAAATTCGCTCAGGTCAAGTTCGCTTTCACAGTATCAGGCGAACTTAGTGATCTTAAAAAAAAAAAGTATTTTGGCGGGAAATTTCATCTTGTCCAAATTTTTTAGGGAAAGTTTATATGCTTGTTTCGTATCATTTTTGAAATTTTGAATTTTCGAAATTTTTTTAAAAAGAGTATTTTGGCGGGAAATTTTTTCCGGATATTTTCTCAAAAATTTCAAAATGTCAATTTCATGTGATGATAATGAGATTGGAACTATGCCACCGAGACTTTTGTGCATATCAGATTTTCGTAGCTAGAAAGTCCGGTTCGAACAGTTCGTATCAGCAACTGATGAAAACTTTTGGACATCCATATTTGAAGGATATGTGCATCCTACTTATGACTATATGGGATATTATGATGTTCCTAAACCAGTGACAGCTCTTAGTAAACTAGAAAAGCAGAAGTTTGATCGAGAGATGACGACGCGTGAAACTTTAACGTTGTCTTTACCAAAAGAAATCATTCATAGTCTCGGGAAGTGTCCAACTTCTAGAGATCTATGGGAAGCTTTGAAGAAAAAGGGTGAAGCTACTACTCAAGCGTTTGTGGTCTTGATCAAAGAAGAAGTAGTAAAGCACGGTGATTCTCAAAGTGATTCTTCTGCAGATTTAACTAATAGTGAGAGTATTAGATCTGGTGAAAGTACTCAGTCTACCGAGAGTGATGTAGAGACTGAAGTAAGTTTTCAGACAGTTGAAGATAATCTGAGTGAATCAGAAATTGATACAGAGCCTGTCATTGTTTCTCAAAAGAGTGAAGCTGATGATGACGTTTTCATGGCTCCTGGTGCATCTTCTTCAGAAGTAAAACCTGAGGTATTTTCTAACTCTAAAACGTTTTGTTCTAACTGTATTTCAGTTAAGGATAAAATGATGAGGGTTATGGATGACAACATAAACCTCATTTGTGATATGAAATCGATGCACACGGTAAACCAGAAATTAAAAGATAATGAGAATGTGTGCATTGATAGAATAGAATCACTGAAGAGAGATATAAATTCTCTGACTTTGAAGATCAAAGAGCAGGCATATCACCTGGATATGTCCTTTGCAGAAATTGAGAATAGAAATAATGATCTTGTTGAGAAAGATAAAGACCTAGCTGAATCTAAAGCAGAGGTGATTAGATTACATAGAAAGTTAGAAAGCTTTGCAAATTCATCATTCTTATTAGATCATTATCATAATAATACTGAAGAGGGGAAGGGAACTAGTGGTATTGGCTATGTTCCTCCACCATTCAACAAAAATTATTCTATTGCACCTGAGATTATAAACGATGGGGATTTACATCCTAAGACTGTGTTGAAGGTGAATCCAGTCACAGGTGAAGATATGGTGTATTCTTATGAGAGTGATGATGAATATTTTGATGAAGCTAAGGTAGAGGGGATACCAAAAGAGGTTAAGAAAGAAGACTCAAAGGTTGATTCTAATTTAACTGGAAATTCTACATTTGGAAGTTCTTCAAACTCAAGGAGAGTTCCATATGTCAGAGATTATAAAGACAGGCGTACATGTTTTCATTGTAATGAGATAGGACACATTGTGGTGAACTGTCCTTACAAAAATAAAGGAAAGAAGCATGTAGTTCCTGAGAAGGTGAAGACTGAATCAAAACCTGTTGAGAAAAAGTTTGTTCCGTCTCAAACTCCAAAAGAAGTTCATGTAGGAGAATCTTCTTCAAGTGCATCTTATCGTATGAAGATTCCTTATATGAGATATTATAGTGAGAAGAGATCTTGCTTTTCTTGTGGTCTTGTGGGAAATATTAGGATTGCTTGTCCTCACAACGCCAAAGGTAACCGACATGTTACTCCATAAAAGGTAAGAACTCATGGTAAGCCTTATGTTAACCCAAATGTGGTTAAACCTCATGATACATCAAAGGGTAATTCAAAATCTGAGGTTAGGCTTTCTAGACCTCAAAAACGGAGGAGAAACAGAAGATTGAGAAAACTTTTAGAACAACAAGAGTTTTCACAATCAAATCAATTTTTAAATGAAAGAAAATGTTCAAACACTTCACATTTTAAGCAAAAAGAACTTAATGAAAAGATGTTTGGAAATCTAAAGTTTCTGTTTCTGACTCGTCGGAACAATCTCCTAAAATTGATGAGAGATTCGATTGTGAATGGAGTGAGGTTTATTATTTTGATAGAGATGGATGACCCATGACTACCATGGCTTGGGTCCCAATTTCAAATTAATGTTTCATGTTAGATGTGCAGGATTTCCCAAGAGGGACTATTAATACCATTTTGGTTGTTGATAGTGGTGGTTCTTAGCACATGACAGGGATTGGCATCTGCAAGAGTAACGAGTTGTTGATAACTGAGAATATATTTGATTCAACGACTTGATGCTCAAGGGGGAGAATATGTCACACACAATGTTTTGGAAAGAGTTTTACAAAGTCCTAGTGATAACCTGAAACTTAGGATGACGATGGTGAGCATAAAGTCGTTGATGCAACCATTTGACTAGTTGAGGTGGAGTCTACAGGACAGGGGGAGTACAGAACTGTGTTGGTGATAGAGGCAATGACATTCAATTACAGGATTACATCGTTTGAGTTTTTAAATTGATTGACTTGCTTAATCCTGAGTAACCAAGTAAAATGTTTTCATGGAAGGTTTATTTTCGTTTGTTTTACTTTCTTTGAAAAAGATTTTGAAAAAGACAAACAAATTGAAAAACTTAAAATCGACATTACTTGAAGTTAAAGAAGAGATGATAGTACATCAGTAGATGTTCTTTCACACATGATCTTAGATTGACTGGTTGGTGCTTTATGTTAATATATCTGAATTTTATATGTTTTGATCTAAACTTTAGAGACTACACAAATAGGAAATGATAGTGTTGTGTATGCATATAATTTAAATTGTCAGTAGACTAAAAGTGTCACTGAACCATTAGTAGTGTGAAAACATAATTTCATATGTTACAACTGTGATTTGAACCCATTTTATGCCTGGGTGTGTGCGTTAAAAGATCACTATCAGATAAAGAATATTAGCTTTTAATAAAGATTTTCCTATGAGATCAGTTTCGGGTTATGTCCTTAGCACTATTCATTCGATTTGCTTCAGTGCCCATGTCCCGAAAAGCATGCAATTTGAAGTATAATCAAGATATGTACTTGACAACATCTGTCAAACGTATACTAGCCCTTGGATCATATTGATAAATCATCTTTACTGATTCCATTGAATTCATAATCTAGATAACAGTTGGATCCACGTACCTGAATCTTATGATTCCACATATATAAGCCAAGACATTGAATCATTCGATTCTGAATCTCATTGATTCCTATACAATCCAATTTGGATTCTGCTATTCATGTGCTAAGTGATGTCTCCTCATTCTGGAAATTCGGATAATCTTTAGTAAAATCTCATATGTCTTGAAGATAGTGCATTTACGTTATGTTGGCATACTAGTGGGGTACACGTTGTATTTCATACTTAAATGGTACCTTAACTCACAAGAAAGTGGGAATGAGATGCTTTAGTTTCAAATCTTATAATATTGACAATTTGAATTTGTGTGTCATAGCCTGATCCTATTTTCTTTAAATGTTTATCGCGTATCATAACATGCAATATGAAAGTCTTGAAAAGATAGAATGTGATAATCTTAAAAGATATTACTTTGATTGGTCAAGGCTTGAAAGAATGACATAGGATACCAATTGATATTATATGGATTTTATATCCAAGATGTGTGATTGATATATCATATATACTGATATGATCTTCTTACTCGTGATGTTCGACCAAAAAGATGTGATTTTGTATTTTACATTTCAGTTTATATAAAAAAAAAGATTTTGTGTTTCTTATGTTTGAAAAACCAAAAAGATTTTATTTTTCCAGCTTCCATGGAAATCTTAATTGTTGGTTATTCTTGGTTGTTCTCCTTTGCAAAAATTGAATATTGCAGACAGAAGTTGACAAGGGGTCCTTCTCCCAAGTTTTCTTCTAGATAGAAAGAGTGTGCAGATGAACAAGATGAAGACTACAACTTGTTTGATGATATTTGAAGACGGATGACAATCTTATGAAGCTGTTGTCAAGGGGGAGTCTGTTAGAGCATATTCTGGTGACAACGAGCTTGAAGATATTATGTCTTAGTCTTAGAGTCTTTGACTTGTAATTGATAGAATTGTTAGCAACAGTTATAGGGGAGTCTGTTAGGACATGTTTTGTAACTGTTGATAAAATTCTGTGTAAGTTCTGCTAGAGGCGAACTTGTTAAGTTCGCCTGGTCTATCAGAGGGGAACTTATTAAGTTCGCCTGGTCTATCAGAGGCGAACTTAATAAGTTCGCTTAAGTCTATCAGAGGCGAACTTATTAAGTTCGCTTAGCCTATTAGAGGCGAAGTTAATAAGTTCGCCTAAGCACAGTGAAGCGAACTTGTTAAGTTCGCCTGGTGCAGAACAGTTGCTTATATATAGAGGTAACAGAGTCTGTGAGACAGAACCAAGAAGAGTGAGACAGAGAGATCAGGAGGAACTGATTAGAGTGAATTCTTGTAAACTGATATCTTGCTGGAAATACAAAGCGTTTATTTACACCGTTGTTGTTGATTGAGTCACACGAGCACGTTTATCATGGATTCCGCACGTTATCACCGTGTCGTACCGCGAGTCTAGAGATCCGTCACGCACCGAATTAGGGACCTACAATATCAATTAAATAGAGAGAGTTACACCTTTAACCAGTGATGGATCTAGAACAAAAGTTCAGGGGTAGGGAATTTTTTTTGTTGGCCGTACTTTCTTGTAAATGAAACAATTTGTTTTTTACTGTATTTTCATGTAAATGAAACAAAAAAAATTTTGACCATACTTTCATGTAAACAACTTTTTTTTTACAGTAACATGCAACCGGGGTTTGGCGGAAGCGGCGCTGGGCGGTGGTCTCAGCTCAGGTCGAGCGACTAGTTGAGTGGTCAGTCTCTGACTCTCACAGTTCCCGCTCTCTGTCTTTCTTCATGACCGCCTGTTTGGATAAGTTGGGTTTGAGAATTGAGACTTTGAGGTATTGGTTTTAATAAATCAATTAGGCTGGCTAAAGCCCAAATGTTTTATTAAAACTCAATACCTCAAAACCTTTAATAAAATGTGGGACTTTTTATAAAGTATTAGGTTTTTTATATAATTTTGGACTTTTTATGAAGTATTGAGCTTTTAAAAAAATTTGAGGGGTAACGTAATTTTTGCTCAGAGGTAACGTATTGGGTAACCGTATACATAAAACCGTAAAAATTTTCTTTTTTTTCCACTACGCGTAAAAGTTGAGGGGTAGCGGGGGCTACCCCTACCCACAGGATAGGTCCGCCCATGCCTTTAACTATGTGTTTTTGATCCAATCTCATATCTTGATTATTCTAATCGATTCTAGTTTTTACCAATCTGTTGCTTGATTTGCTTGAATAAACGAATTTCACAATCGGAGTCTTTGGTTAAAACATCATCTGAAAGTTCGCGGTTTCTTGAACATTAAATTTTGCGGTATCTAGAATTTGAAAGTTTGCGGTCACTCAAGTTTGAGGCGGTCACTCACGTTTGCGGTCACTCAAGTTTGCGGTCTTTCAAAGTTTGCGGTCTTTCAAAGTTTGCGGTGCGAATACTTTTTGTTACTTACTTTTCCACGTGAACTTGCAACTTGGGAGAAAGTAGAAAGGAAACGCCGAAGAAAGAGTTTAATATGTTCAATCATGTTAGTGGTGAAAATTTGGAGGTTCAGATTAACAGATTCACACACTTGATGACTGAGATGAAGAATGCTGAAATAGAGTTACAAAGGGAGAAATCAACAAAAGGCTACTCAACTCTTTACCAACTGATTTCTATTCTTAACTCTTATAATATGGATGATAAACAGTGTCAACTTAATCATATGAGTTCAATGGATGTTTCTGAAATTGCTAGAGCAAGTACATCTACTTCATGTGAATCAAAGACACTTGTGAGCCAGCAAGACTCGAGTGATAAAGTTCAAGATTTGGAAGTGAAACAGAATCATGCCTTCGTGGTTGAGGTCACCGACACTGAGGTAACCAAAGATCTTTGCTCTGCTATTTGTATTGGGAAAGTGAATCATTACAAACATGATAATGATATCTTAAATTGAGAAATAACAAAGCTTAGATATTCTAACTCATAATACAAATGATCAGAAAAGATTTTCAAAGATAAAATTGAAGCAAGCAAAAATGATTTTTCAAAACTTGAATTGGATTTTAGCAATAAGGAATGTCTTTATCGTGATGCTTTAAAAAGGATAAACGACCTTAGCTTAAAATTGAATGATGTTGTGACTCAATTGGCAAACACCAAATTATCTATCGAGAAAATTAAACACTCTCGATCAGTGGTGTATGACATGATCGATTCCCAAGTTAGAAGAAAAGGGAATCCGGGGTGGGTTGTCATGCTGTGGAACATCCATTTAATGAAAAAAATTTATCTTTACCCAATGACTACCCAGATAATGTTGAGATGGCTTATGGTCTGGGATGTGAGCCTTCATCATCCAAGCAGTCAATTCCTGCTAGTCCCGTGACCCCCTGTGTGAATATTGCTAATGATTCTAAGGCTTGTGCAAAAGAAGATTTAGTAGAAGACTGGGATACCGATGATGAGGAAGAAAGTAAGGAAGAAGAGCCTAAGAGTGTTAGGAAGTTTGTCCCTAGAAAAACTGATAATACTTTGGAAAAGGGAATCAAATTAAGTTTATGAAGGGTGGTGAGTTTGAAAAAGAAGAAAATATCTTTAAAGAAATAATCATGATTTTGTCAAAAAAAAGTTTACAAATTCTACAAAGGTTAATCAAAGAAAACCATCTGTCAGTCAATTAAACCATAAACAATCACCTCAAAAGTTTACAAAGAATGAGTTTTATTCAAAATTTGATAATCATCATAGTGTTTTTTTAACAAAACTTTAGAAGAGAAGAGAGAGATTGTATCAGTAGAAATCATAGAGATTATGATAGAGAGTCTGTTAGGAGATATGATAGAAAAGATCACAGGTACATCGAGAATACAGGTTACTTGAGAAGGTCACCTCCTCAGTCATCATCATGGTTAGACAGATCGGGATATGCTCCTTATGCTAGGAAGCAGACATGCTACACATGTGGAAAAGCTGGTCCCATTGCAAGAAATTGCATACATCGTCGTCCTTATGAGCCCTATTATTTGCAAAATCAGGGCTACACAAAGGGAAAAGTATTATTCTAAGCCAATGAAGGTTGAAAAACCTAAGGCAATGAAGAATCATCATCATGGTTAGACAGATCAGGATATACATGCTACACATGTGGAAAAGATGGTCCCATTGCAAGAAATTGCATGCATCGTCCTTATGAGCCCTATTATTTGCAAAATCAGAGGGCTACACAAAGGGAAAAGTATTATTCTAAGCCAATGAAGGTTGAAAAACCTAAGGCAATGAAGAATAAGCATCCCAAAGTAAAGCCTTCTGATGGTGATTGGAATGCTGCTAAGAAAAAACAAAAGGTTTTTTTGTGAAAATAAGCAATGTAAAAACTCTATGTAGGTCCTCGGGTGTGTTAGGACATGTTTTGTAACTGTTGATAAAATTCTGTGTAAGTTCTACTAGAGGCGAACTTAACAAGTTCGCCTAGCCTATCAGAGGCGAACTTATCAGAGGCAAACTTAATAAGTTCGCTTACGTTTATCAGAGGCAAACTTATTAAGTTCACTTAGTCAGTTAGAGGCGAACTTAATAAGTTCGCCTGGTGGTAGTTTATAAATAGACATAACAGAGTCAGTTTGAAAGAACACATAGAATAGACGAGATCAGGAGGAACTGATTAGAGACTGAATCTTGTAAACTGATATCTTGGTGGAAATACAAAGCGTTTATTTACACCGTTGTTGTTGATTGAGTTACACGAGCACGTTGATCATGGATTCCGCACGTTATCACCGTGTCGTACCGCGAATCTAGAGATCCGTCACGCACCGAATTAGGGACCTACAAGTGTGTGACGTATTCTCCCCCTTGATCATCAAGTCGTTGAATCAAATATATTTTCAGTTATCAACAACTCTTTACTCTTGCAGATGTCATTCTCTGTCATGTGCTTAGAAGAACCACTATCAACAACCAAAATGGTATTAATAGTCCCTCTTGGTAAATCCTGCACAACTAACAAGAAACATTAATTTGAAATTGGGACCCAAGCCATGGTAGTCATGGGTCTTCCATTTGTATCAAAATAATAAACCTCACTCCATTCACAATCGAATCTCTCATCGATTTTCGGAGATTGATCCGACGAGTCAGAAACAGAAACTTTAGATTTCCAAACATACTTCTGTTCATTAAGTTCTTTTTGCTTAAAATGTGAAGTGTTTGAACAATCTTGTTCATTTGAAAAATGTTTAGATTGTGAAAACTCTTGTTGTTCTAAAAGTTTTCTCAATCTTCTGTTTCTCCTCCGTCTTTGAGGTCTAGAAAGCCTAACCTCAGATTTTGAATTACTCTTTGGTGTAACATGAGGTTTAACCATATTTGGGTTAACATAAGGCTTACCATGAGTTCTTACCTTTTCTGGAGTAACATGTCGGTTACCTTTGGCTTTGTGTGGACAAGCAATCCGAATATGACCAACAAGACCACAAGAAAAGCAAGATCTCGTTTCACTATAATCTCTCATATAAGGAATCTTCACACGATAACATGCACTTGAAGAAGATTCTCCTACATGAACTTCTTTTGGCTTTTGAGAATTAATTAACTTTTTCTCAACAGGTTTTGATTCAGGCTTCACCTTCTCAGGAACTACATGCTTCTTTCCTTTATTTTTGTAAGGACAGGTCACCACAATGTGTCCCATCTCATTACAATGAAAACATGTACGCCTGTCTGTATAATCTCTGACATATAGAACTCTCCTTGAATTTGAAGAACTTCTAAATGTATAATTTCCAGATGAATTAGAATCAATCTTTGAGTCTTCTTTCTTAACCTCTTTCGGTATCCCCTCTACCTTAGCTTCATCAAAATATTCATCATCACTCTCATCAGAATACACCATATCTTCACATGTGACTGGATTCACCTTCAACACAGTCTTAGGATCTAAATCCTCATCATTTATAATCTCAGGTGTCACAGAATAATTTTCGTTGAATGGTGGAGGAACATAGCCAATACCATTAGTTCTCTTCCCCTCTTCAGTATTATTATGATAATGTCCTAATAAGAATGATGAATTTCCAAAGCTTTCTAACTTTCTATGCAATATGATCACCTCAGCTTTAGATTCAGCTAGTTCTTTATCTTTCTCAACAAGATCATTATTTCTTTTCTCAATTTCTGCAAAATACATATCCAGGTGATATGCCTGCTCTTTGATCTTCAAAGTCAGAGAATTTATATCCCTCTTCAGTGATTCTATCCTTTCAATACACACATTCTCATTATCCTTTAATTTCTGATTTACCGTGTGCATCGATTTCATATCACAAATGTGTAACATCCCAAAAATAAAACGACAGATATAATAACGGAATAAACGAACGAGGCATGTCGGGTCGGGTCGGATGGGCTAGAAGGGGAGCCTCCCCTATAAATAGCCAAGGTCACAACCCATTTCTCTCATTTGCAACTTCTAGAGAGAGAAACCGTAGAGAGAGAAAGTTGTCGGATCGACCCGAGATTTGAGAAGTGTGTTGCTCCATAACTCGTGAGAAGAACCTCCGGATCAGAAGCTCGATTCAGGTAACGATCCGACCTAAATCTGAGTTTTTGTTCGTTTTTGGGTTTTTCGGGTTTTGGGTGAAAAGGCAACGTTTTTACGGATGGAACTGAAAGATAATCACGGATTTGAGTTCCTTAATGGAAAACGAACGTTTTGAATGCAACAGGTTCGGGATCTTGACATGATCAGACCCGAATGCGAAGGTTAGGGTTTTCGCGAAGAACAGGTCGTGCGCACTTGCTAAGTGCGCACGGAGCAGGTCCTGCGCACTTGCTAAGTGCGCAGGAAGAGGGTCCTGCACACTTGCTAAGTGCGCAGGAGGAAGGGTCTGCGCACTTGCTAAGTGCGCAGGAAGCATGGTCTGCGCACTTGCTAAGTGCGCAGGCAGCAGGGTCTGCGCACTTGCCAAGTGCGCAGACATCAGAACTGATTAAGTGAAGTCAGAATGTTAGAATGGTTAAACCGTTAGAGTCGGGATTGGTCTGATGTGTATTTAACTAATCAATTCAGATCGGAAGTGACGTTGTTGGACCTTCGTTTAGGACAACCCATATTAGCGTATCAGGTGAGTTCTAGAAGCCCTCTTTTAAATGTTTTTATATAATGTTTTTCGGGCTGGTGTGTACACGTATGAAATGTTGTTTTATAAAATGATGTTTATGAAACTACGTTTACGAAAGGAAATGATTTGGAACGAAGGGTTTATGGAAAGAAAGTTTATGAACGAAATGTTTACGAACGAATGTTATAAAGAAATGGTTTAATGAAAAGGTAAAGGGTTTTGAAAGTGAAGGAAAGGTTTTATGAAAAGAAAACAAAAAGGGGCAAAGGTTTTAAAGAAGTCATTACAAATCTAATCTGTCGAATGAATGGAATTGACGAATGAAGTCTGGGAACGAGATTCCCAGCCTTGTGGTAGATTATGGACAGCGAGCCATAGTTGCCATAAGAACAACAGGGGTAGTGTCTTAGTGGCCTACCAATGGTTTTGATGTTGTACAACTGGTAAGGGAGTAACGACGGTTACTCGGGTGATGACGATCATCCTAAGGGAAAGGGTAGCGGGAAATCAATGACGGCGATACGTAACGGTTGATTCCCAAAAGAAAGATGCGTGTTGGGCAATGACGGCGATACGTAACGGTTGACCCCACGTAATGAATGGTTGTGGCAATGACGGCGATACGTAGCGGTTGCCCACAACATTAAAGGTTCCTACGGGGACATAGAGACGCGTAACGATACAGATTTTAGATAGTAATGTATGACTTAAATGAATGTTAATGTTTTAAACAAATGATCCGTTCAATGTGTTTAAATGTGCGAAGGTTTACGAATGAAAGGCCCTGTTTTCTTATACGAATGTTAAACCCTACTGAATGTTTGAATGATGAACCATTTCTTAAAACGAACGAAAACTAGAACTCACCAGCGTAGCTGACGTTTTTAAGTGTACACATTCAGGTTAAGGCAGGTTATGAGGATGGACGGTGATGCTTGGCTAGAGATGAAGAGTTACCCGACTGCTTTGAAGACTGGCATCCCGTTATGTTTAGTTATGATGTAAATATGTTTTAATCAATGTTTACGCTTCCGCATGTATGAACAACGATTAAGTTATGTTTAAATGAAATTTTCCGCTGCGTTATTTGATATTCATGTTTAAGAACTGTTTGTGAATGAGTAATTCCAACAAGTGAGGCCTCCCGGGTTTGGGGCCTTACAAAATGAGGTTGACATTGTCATCCATAACCCTCATCATTTTATCCTTAACTGAAACACAGTTAGAACAAAACGTTTCAGAGTTAGAAAATACCTCAGGTTTTACTTCTCAACAAGATGCACCAGGAGCCATGAAAACGTCATCATCAGCTTCATTCTTTTGATCAACAATGACAGGCTCTGCATCAGTTTCTAATTCACTCAGATCATCTTCAACTGTCTGAAAACTTTCTTCACTCATCACATCAGTCTCAGTAGATTGAGTACTTTCACCAGTACAAATACTCTCACTATCAGTTAAATCTGCAGAAGAATTACTTTGAGAATCACCCTGCTTCTCCAATAATTCGTTGATCAAGACCACAAACGCTAGAGTAGTAGCTTCACCCTTTTTCTTCAATGCTTCCCATAGATCTCTTGAAGTTGGACACTTCCCAAGACTATGAATGATTTCTGTTGGTAAAGACAACGTTAAAGTTTCACGCGTCTTCATCTCTCGATCAAACTTCTGCTTTTCTAGTTTACTAAGAGCTGTCACTGGTTTAGGAACATCATAATATCCCATATAGTCATAAGTAGGATGCACATATCCTTCAAATATGGATGTCCAAAAGTTTTCATCAGTTGCTGATACGAACTGTTCGAACCGGACTTTCCAGCTACGGAAATCTGATATGCACAAAAGTCTCGGTGGCATCGTTCCAATCTCATTATCATCATAAGAAATTGACATTTTGAATTTTTTGCGAAAATATCAAGAAAAAAATTTCCCGCCAAAATACTCTTTTTAAAAAATTTCGAAAATTCAAAATTTCAAAAATGATTCAAAACAACCATATAAACTTTCCCTAAAAAATTTGGACAAGAAGAAATTTCCCGCCAAAATACTTTTTTTTTTTAATTCAAGCGAACTTAAGTTGACCCGAGCGAACTTGTTAAGTTCGCCTGATTAAGTTCGCCTACTCTGCACCAAGCGAACTTATTAAGTTCGCCTAATATTCACCAAGAGAACTTATTAAGTTCGCCTCCCTAAGTTCGCATGCACAACAAACAGCAAGTTCGCCTAAAACAGCTGAAACAAACTCAGAAACCCAAACACGAACAAACTCGGCTGAAAATCATGATTTCTGATCAAAATGATGGAATTAAGCAATTCTGAACCGTATGATTGTGTAGAAATTGATTAGGAACAATCCTATCGGATCAATTTCTTCAAACCAATCCAAAATCAATCCAAATTGATCAAAAATCTTTCATTTTTATCAAGAACACGAAAAAGATGAAAAATCCTTCAAATTCTCTGAATTTTGATGTTGATTGGACACGAAAACACCACGAATCTTTTGCTAATCAAGAGCAATAGCTCTGATACCACTTGTAGGTCCCTAATTCGATGCGTGACGGATCTCTAGACTCGCGGTACGACTCGGTGATAACGTGCGGAATCCATGATCAACGTGCTCGTGTAACTCAATCAACAACAACGGTGTAAATAAACGCTTTGTATTTCCACCAAGATATCAGTTTACAAGATTCAGTCTCTAATCAGTTCCTCATGATCTCGTCTATTCTATATGTTCTTTCAAACTGACTCTGTTATGTCTATTTATAAACTACTGTTCTGCACTAGGCGAACTTATTAAGTTCGCCTCTAACAGACTAAGCGAACTTAATAAGTTCGCCTCTGATAGACGTAAGCGAACTTATTAAGTTCGCCTCTGATAGACCAGGCGAACTTATTAAGTTCGCCTCTGATAGGCTAGGCGAACTTGTTAAGTTCACCTCTAGCAGAACTTACACAGAATTTTATCAACAGTTACAAAACATGTCCTAACAGACTCCCCTTTAACCGTTGTTAACAATTCTATCAATTACAAGTCAAAGACTCTAAGACTAAGACATAATATCTTCAAGCTCGTTGTCACCAGAATATGCTCCAACAGAAATTAAGGAAATGGAAGCAATTCCGCAACACTTGATCACATACAAAACTCGTTAGCATATGCCACACACGAAACTCAATAACTTACGTATGCACATTTACAATATACACAACACGATCACCTAATACATGAAGATTAGTTATTTTCAATATATCCAATGTCACACTTACTACATCATACATGAAACTTATTTTGGTTACAAAGTACATGATACTATATGATACTAAGTTGTTAACACCATACATGAAATTCATTTCTTACAATACACATGATACTATGTTGCTAACATTACACATGATGCTAAGTTGTTTACGTTACACATAAAACCTATTTGATTACAAGCTACATAACATTAGACCATACATGAGACGTGTGCTTACATTATACACGAAACTAAGTTGCTTACAATGGTTGCAATGGATTGATCACCTTTTACAAAGAATGGTCATACACTTTGTTCACCAAAGTTGTAAGCTATAACACATCGAAGATACTCGGGGTTTGACGTATTCTTGTTCAAACACGAGGAAGCTGTAACACTTTAAAACAACTCGGTGTTTGACGTATTCTAGTTCAAACACGAGCAAACTATGGAACTTTAAGTTATATTACTTTATTACTCTTTAGTTGCTAACTGACCTGCCTATTTAGGGATATAGTTACTTATTAGCATCTCATATGTGAAATAAATAGACATGAACTAAGTAAATTTGTGCTCCCCTTGCCCCGCACACAACGGAAGGATCTATACGGACCATGCGACGATTCGAGTAATTACGGGTGCACACGTAATTATAAAAATCGACGCATGGAAAACATAGCAAATTCTATCGTGTGTTATGACATAAAACCTATCATGATATATAATAACGAAACTAATGTCATATGACAAGGGCATGGTGGATACGCCGCTGGTACTTCCTATATATAAGTGTTCCTGTCATATTAACAGAAGTAGCATTATTCGTGTCACGTAAAGTTTTATGTTGCTTGACGGGTCAATGTTTGTGAAATCTCTCCTCCACTAACAATTCCTGAACACATTAGTCTACATCTTAAACAAACCCTAATCATCAAATTCCTATCAAATCCACTCCAAGTAATACATTTTACCTTTAGGATTCAAATTATTATTCAACAGACTTTCTCCTTGAGTTCATTTCAAAACTAAATCCACTATCATTATTCATGCCTGACTTTGAGTCCCATACCTAAATCTGGTTATCAATGGTACTCATCAAACCGACAGTCAAAGCTCGTTGAAAATCCAAACTCGCATCTTTTTCTTGATCCAGTAGCCTCTACCGGTTGAATTTCGGGACGAAATTCCCTTAACTTGGGGATACTGTAACATCCATGATTTCTCCGGTATCATTTTTATTTCATTCTATACAAATATGAGAATCCTTTTTCAATTTCATACTTGTTCAAATACAATAAGCCACATAGATTTCAACCTAGCATTTACAAATTTTTATCTAATATATATCATATGGGTGTATATTTATATAAGCACATTTAAATACTTTTATGTTGATGAAATCAAAACTTATGAGCTTTAATAACATCATTACATTATTTTATGTACATATATATTTGTTTATAAACATTAAACATAATTATGTATATATGTTCATAAGTAAAAATATATACGTATTTAATGTTATTAAATAAACTATGTATATGATATGAAAATTTTATAGAATAAAAAAATTTGTATCTTTAAAAATATTTATAATCAAACAAGTAATAATTAGATTTAAATACATATATTTTAGAAAGACAATTTTGTATATAGTTAAAATGATTTAAAGAAAGACTAGGTAATTTGATCTTGAACCCCACCTTTACTGTATTGAACCCTCTTAAACTCAATTAAACCTCACCTAATTGCTTTCGACCCCATATTGAACCCCATCACCTAAATTTGAACCCTCATTTCAAGCCATTTGAACTCATGTTTGAATATGAACCCTGGAACTATTGTTCAAATCAATTTTGACCTCAAAGAGTCAAACCCATTCAAATCCTCCATCAATCCCTACAATTACGGGATTCAAATCCACCCAAAACAACTGCCAGCCCATTTATGATCGTTTAGAACGCGGAATCATCAATTTTGATAGAGAAATTCCATAGTTAAAAATCCATTTTGTGAGTTACGGTTTGGGTTAAGAAAAACCCATGAAATTAAACTCAAATCCCCCATATTCTGTCAATGTATCGGTTGTAACGTATGCGTAGCATTCCATAATCAGTCTGCATTTCACTTCACGAATCGAAACTCAAAACCCAAATCCGAAATCAATTTTTTTTCCTTCTTCCTGTCGCGACCAGCGCCGAAGGGAGAAGAGCTCTTTTTTTTCGTGAAATCAAGACTAAATAGCAGGTAAACATCTTACCCTCTTACTCGATTTTGACCATCTGTACATTTTCCCTATGATCTGAATCGTGAATCGTTGATTGGATGGGGAGGTTAGGGTTTCATTCTTGATTTAGGGAAGAAGGTCCTAGAGACCATTATGTTAAAATGTTATTATCTCAGTTCCTCTTACTAGACCTACTGGTTAACCACATCGTGCAGTCAAGGTCACCGGTTCTATCCCGGCGACTGACTTTTCTTTTTTCCCCTTTATTTTACTTATTTAATTCTATTTAAATATACACACATGTATATATTTTCTTAAACTATTATTGATAAGTTACATTCAATAAACAATTCTTTTATGGAGTTTTGTTTTCAAAGATTTTTATTTTGTATAAAAAAAAGGGGGGTGATTACTTATACATATTCATATGAAAGTTATCGTTTTAACCCAATCCTTTTATAAATATTTAAGGGTTTACAACAAGTATCGTTTTCAAATAGAAATATACATAATCATAAACCATGTTTAAATGATTATTATCTTGAACACTATTATTTCTAAAACGTGTATGGATTCATTTCTAATCATATATTATGATTGAAAGCTGTGAATATTAAAATATTTTTGGAGATATAAAAGAAAGTATTTTATTTAGTATTATTAAGATAAAAACTTAATAAATCCTAATTTATTTAAAACAAATACTTTAACAGATTATTTATTTAAGATCTCAAATCTTTTTTATTATATTTGGAAAACGAATATGTATAGCTTTATAAACCCAATACCTTATTAAGAATTATACATTCTTTTATATAATATATTTTATTATGTAAAATCATTTAAATCAAACTTTATACTCTTATATTATAATTAATTATGGTTTAAATTATTAAGTAATTAGAACATTGTGGTTATACTTTGAATGCTGGTTTAATTACTAATTAATTAAACCATTATTTTTTTTAACATTTATTTTTCATGAGAAATCAACTAAATAAGTAAAGAGGTTTACTTATATATGTAGTGAATTGTTTATTTACTCAACTAATTATTATCCAATTATTTATTTAAACAATTTATTCATTTTCAAACAAACGATACCGGTTATTTATATATATACATTTAGTTATTCAATTAATCGAATTGAAATGCAACCATTTACATAAATCTTATTTGAAACTCACACAACTATTTCACTACTAAAATTGAGGAAACCCATTTCCTTTGCGCATTAGAATTCCCTTATTCATTTTGTACAAAATCATTAATACACTTATTCTATTAAATATAGGTTAATCTTGTGATTAGCTAGAACTTTTGTGCAACAACAACATACTTGTGTGACTTTCAAGCTACCCATTTCAAGGTGAGTATTACATAGCCCCTTTTACACTTTTACATTTTTGGGGTTAAACATGAACTCTATACACACAAATGTTTATATTTATACAAACTACATAAATACAAATCCTCTTTACATTCATGTGTGCAAAATTTGAGCTTTATGTTTGAGTGCTAGGTGTGTTAACTATTTACGTGCAATTTATGTGCAATCATTAACTATTCAAGCCGACGGTTAACAATGATAGATCTATTGAGTCTGACAAACCCACCCAGATTGGGGTGATTGTTACCGACAACACAATTTGCATGCTAGTTACAAAGGTTTGATTGTACTTTGGTTACACAATAGTTGCTCCCTATAAATGCCTTATTTTATCATGTTATATAAGGATTTGTTTATTCACAGCTATATACTATCTATATACAAAGTTGTGTATGCTCACCAACTTTTTAGTTGACCTTATTTTATTCATGTTTCAGGTGCTAATGTGTGATTGTGATCAAGATTTTCTACACATAAGTTTTGGACCTAGTTAATTTAATTAAAGAACGATTTGTATTTCATTTATGTACTGGTTGCATTAAATGAAATTTAATGATTAATACATTACAATTTAGTCAACCTTGAGCTCATGAACAGTCTACATGTCCCGCCCCGACGTTTCCGCCGTTGGTTGGGGTGTGACATCACTGTACGGTGTTACACTGATGCTAGCTTTCAAACTGACCGAGATGACTCTCGCTCACAGTCGGGTTTCGTATTCACTTTTAATGGAGGAGCTGTCTCATGGAGAAGCTCCAAGCAGAGTGTAGTGGCGGATTCAACCACTGAATCTGAGTATATAGTCGCATCAGATGCTGCTAAGGAATCTGCTTGGATGAAGAAATTCATTACTGACCTCAATATGGTTCCGAGTATTCGCCAACCAATTGAGATACTTTGTGATAACACAGGTGCTATAGCTCAAGCTAAAGAGCCCAGATCTCATCACAAAGCCAAGCACATTCAAAGGAAGTTCCACTATATACAGGAAATTGTGGAACGTGGAGACGTCGTGATAAGCAAAGTAGACACAGATCAAAACCTAGCGGACCCGTTTACTAAGCCCATGACTCAGGACAAGCATGATTTTCACAGAGATGCTATTGGTCTTAGATTTGCTAGTGATATGTTTTGATTTAGTATTTTGAATGTGTGAACAATTAAACATTTGTACTTTTGAATTGTTTTTGGTTTACTGATTTAAATGCAATTCTGAATTCTTATAACTGTGTTCGATTTTAATACGTTTAATCCATGAATCTTGTATTCTTATTTATCTTTAGTCGGTCAGACTCGTGGGAACGTCTCTGAATTAACACTTTTCTGAACTTCGGCTCAAGGAGTTGACTCCGAACTTCACAGGCCTCATTTTGAATGACGTTGGATGTAACTCGCATCAAATCATCTTCATGGATCTTTGTCATAAGATGTTTTGCTATTGGTATACTCATTAGTATCCTCTGACCTGAGATACGTACTAGAACTGTCGTTTACCAAGAACCATTCTTTAATCACTGTCAAACGTTGTCGCGTAACTGCCAGTCATAAAGGCTTTGATTAGGAATAGTTCTGAAGTTCAGTGGGAGTTGTATGTAGTCAATAAGGGATTCTGTACTCTTACATTATATGTAACAGATAGGCATCGTGGCGTCCTCGTTGATTCAAACTGGTGAAGTGTAAGGCCTTACCCAAACTTACTGTGTGTTTGATTGGACCACTTTGATTCTTGATCGAGAACAATAATAATTGAACGCCATATTAGAATGAACTAAATCCATGTCTCATTGATTCAATTGATGTTTTATAGGGAAAGGATGAATGACAACTATTGTCATAAGTCTATTGTCTTGCTTTAGTTAGCCGTTACTAACACCGAGATATTTGGTTAATGACTTTAAAGCGTCATACCTTGTTAGGGACAGCCATGTGCAGCTAGAGCACCGCTAACTGTTTGCGTTGATTTATCGTGGATCGTCCAAGTGGGAGATTGTTGGATTTTATGGACCGACCCGATGGACAACGCGGCTGACCGAGCTATGACCCGTAAGAGTTACACCTAGGGAAACGAACATTAAATCCACTTAACCTGCTTAACTGGTAATTACGAACTGTTAGCGAGACGATATATTTTATATATATTCGTTAGACGGGAATTATTATTTATACTGGTTTATAAATAATAATTATATACATTGTTTTAATCTTTTATTAAAACATTAAAACGGGTTCAGGCTTTTGCATCTCGTATTAGACTATGGGCCCGGAAACAATTAGTAGGGTTTATTATTATTATATAATAATAAACCTAAAAATAGGTTTTGAACCTACAATAAGAAATCAGCCGCAAAGGCAAAAAAAAATTGTTTTCCTTTTCGTGTGGGAGTCGCCAAACAAGAAGAAAGAAGAAACAAAAAGGTTCCAGCCTTTGATCTTCCGGCCACCACCCTTGCCACCGTCCGCCGTCTTGTCCGGCGCTTCCCGGTGCCACCCGTTCTCGTGTTGTCAGTTCGTGATCTGTCATCGGTTCATTGTACCTAGGTGTCTCAACCGGTTAATCATTAACCACTAAGGTATAATTAATCTCATCAGTAGATTAATTGTTTTTTTTTTCTTTTTGTGTTTGCGTGTTCATAACCAGATCCTGTTCGGTTTGTCAGTGTTGTTAAATAGATTATGATTTTATTTTCCGCTGCGTATTTATTAATTAACTGAAATAATTAATTTCTCTGTCAAAACCCGTTTTTACAAAAGTCAAACTGATCACCACTGAATCTCAACAAACCTCAAATATAACATTCACATCCCACTACTCACTCACTAAGATGCAGAACTAGCAGACCTAAATCAAACACTATGCATGCCTTAAAGATACCATAATGAAGGTCACATAATAATATTTATCACCCATTATATGTCACCCTTTTTTTTGCAACAGATAATAAAGACAAAAAGTGAAGATAAGCACCTCTAATGTTTGGGTCTTGGTCTGCTATGGTGATTCATGCTAAAAGGAAAAACATAATAATTAATATAACCTTTCAAACCATAATTTTGTATATGCTGGATAGAGGGGGGCTAATGGACTATTAACTGTATGGTTTATGTTACAAATAACTACCAAACAAATTCTTGAAAAATAATGTCTTCTGTTATGTAGGTACGCTGATACAATATTGTCAGCAACTTGCATCACCCCTTTCAAGTCTTGAAACATGTTTCATCTCAAGCTGCAGGTACATTACTCTTTTAACCTCTTACATTTGCAGGACCTACTTTCTAAACTCGGAAAGATAACAAAATAAGTTGGCTTCTAGCAAGTGATTAACCATACTGCTAAAATTTTACTTTATATATTAATTGGTGGGCAGTTACTAGCGTAATTGTCATATTGAAATGGGTTGTATCTTCTTCCCTGCTCTCTAAACTAGATGGAAATTCTGTAGAGCTCTCTAATATACCGTCTCTGTTTTAAATTGAATATTTATTATATTACATATTTTTTTGCTGCAGTTAAAGATGTTATCTTGCAGCTTAGACCACTCCTATCTGAGAAAAAGCTTCTGGTGTCAGATTGAAAGTCCTTCAAGTTTAACTACTGTTCTTTTGTGTAGAGGTGCACAAACCGGGTTTTTTGAACCGGACCGGTTTGCGTTGACCAAACCTTAAACCGGTTTTGACTAAACCGGTTCGGGTTAAACCGGTTTATTTAATATAAAATCTCGAACCTGTTGAACCGGTTCAGTTCGGTTCTGAACCGGTTCGGGTTGGTGAACCGGTTTAAACCGGATTTATTAAAAAAAAATATATTTAACAAATAAAAACATAAAGTTCAACGTTTATTCATATTGTAAGAGTTCGGAAATCACAAAACATTACAAAATTAAACATTACAATTCGACAAAAAGAAAAATATATTTTTTTTTTGGAGTTTTTTTGTTTAATTTTCGCCGTCATTCTCGGAGTTACTAGTGGATCCTCGTAGTCTATCATCTTCGGCGAGTTCTTCATTTGTAAGTGGGCTCGCCAATCCTTGGTTGACCTCAGATTCGTGTATGAATTCTTCAACTTCAATTTCGTCTTCAAGCGAACTCCTATCTTGTCTCCTATCTACCGCATCCAAATGGTCTTTCAAGCAAATGCACATTTCCATTGCCGCGGGAGTGAGTCTAGTTCTTCGAATAGATAAAACCCTGCCACTAAGAGAAAAAACGGATTCCGAAGCTACCGTGGAAGCTTGGACGGTTAGTAAATCACGGGCCATGGCGGAAAGGACCGGAAAAGTAGATTCGTTTCCTTTCCACCAAGCCAAAATAGCAAAGTCCTCAAAAACATCCGGACTCATAAATGATAAAAAGTTTGTTCCCGTATACCTTCCGAGTTCGCTACTCGGGGTGGACCCTCTAGCCCGTTTAGTAAATTAATTTCTCATTTCGTTATACAAATTTAAGTTCACATTCCTCGAGCTGCTACTTGATGCGCCCGCGCCCATCGTATCATGTGGGGTTTGTGTTGTACCATATTTATGTAAATAAATATCAAACAAATCTTGCAAACATTTGTTAAAATAAGTTTTGTTACGGTTGAAAAATGAATATCTTCGGCATTCAAATCCAAATCGTAAGTTATTTTATCAATCAAGGTTTCAACACCGTAAACATTAATTGTAGGGTTTAATGCGGCGGCATAAGTTATAACCAGATGCATTTCTTTAAAATATTTAACAAATTTTTCTTTCATCGGTTTTATCATTCTCGTAAAAAGAGTATTTTTATTTTCAAGTTCGGCTAATTTGTTACACATTAGAAATATTTGTTTAAGAGCCAAGGGACTTGTGGGGTAATAAACCTCGGATAAAAAAGTAGTGGCGGTTTTGAAAAATTCGAGCAATTCGGTTATATTTTCAAGAATGTCCCAACTCGTAGACGGAAAATTATGAATTTTACGACGCGGTTTTGAGGAAAGCATATCATGAAAAAATTTTAAAGTATCTTTTTGACGTATAGCATTATGAAACATTTTATAAGTTGAATTCCACCTTGTTGGGAGGTCCCAATTGGGACCTAAGCAAATCAAACCCGTATCGTTACATAATCTAATATATTCATGGTATCTTTTTTTACTACTACTAAAAACGTCTTTAAGCATGACTCGAAATGCATTACTTAATTCAATAACGGGTTCAACCGCAAGCCCGTCTTGCACGGCTAAGTTGATGATGTGTGCAATACATCGACTATGGAAAAAAACGTCGTTGCAAATCGGATTATATTTTAATATTAATTTTTGAACCGCATTTATATTATTTGAGGCATTATCCAAAGATATTGAAAATAATTTATTTTGTAATTTAAAATCGGTTATCACACCATCTAAAATGTGAAATAAATTTTGACCCGTGTGCGGATATTCAAACATCTCAAACGCGATTGTACGTTTCATCATTTGCCACGTATTGGGATCAACCCAATGAGCGGTAACGCAAATATATGAGTCGAGAATACCATGTGGAGCCGACCAAACGTCGGTGGTTAAGTTCACACCGGTTTCCAATTTTTCAAAACCTAAAATTAATTCTTTTTTTGCTTTTTTCCACATTTTTAGACAATCACGTCTAAGAGTACTACGACTTACTTGATGATAACGTGGTTGAATGGCTTCTTGAATCATCCTCGTCACGAGCGGGTTGTCGAAGTGGTTGAACGCCAAACCTCTTTGAATAACTAATTTCGCCATTCTATCTCGAACAATATTTGGATCGAAGTTCCAAATTCCACCCTCGCTTGTCATAGATGTTTGACCCTCACCCGGAATTTTCTTCAAACTCGGGCACTATTTTTCCAAATGAGTTTTTAGAGTAGAATTTGATTCCTTTTTAAAAAAACCACCACAATTTTTGCAACGAGCACGTTCCAACCCGTTAGACAACTCACATAGATCGTAGTTTGACCAAATTGCGGGGTTCCTCGTTGTTGGTATGATTTTCACAACGCTAACTTCGTTAGAGGAAACACCAAAACTTGAATCTTCCATAGCGTTTTTTTCAGAGTTTTTTTGAGCGTTTTCGAGCGTTTTTTTATAAACGAGAGTGTAGAGAGCGAGTTTGAGAAGTGTGATTTAACCAAAACACCCACTACCTATTTATAATGTGTTTGGGGGTTAAAATAGGTGAAAAAAAGGTCAAAAAAAAGGGTCTAATGGTCAAAAACGGCTATATAGCCGTTATCCCAACGGTTAGTTTTCGAAAGTTACCGTTAAACCGGTTTGGCAAACCGGTTAAAAAAAAACCGTTCCTAAACCGGTAAATCGTATGTATAAGTAAATCGGTTCAAACCAGTTTGAAACCGGTTCCCACTAAACCGGTTTGAAGTCGGGTCGGGTTTCGGTTTGAAACCGGTTTGGATTTCCAAACCGGTTTTTTTTGCCCACCTCTACTTTTGTGGTGTCAAATTGAAAGTCCTTCATGTTTGACTACCAGTGTCAAATTGAAAGACCTTCACTTTTAGTTGGATCTAATGCTTTGTTCTCTTTATATTCATTGCAGGGTGAGCTGCTGGGCAAATTGGACACAATTCTCTTCTAATTGTCATCTGAAGGTTGGATTTTGATTCTTTAATCCTTTTATATGTAATGTAGTTATTATATATCATTATCTATTCTATTACTCCTAATAATAAAAGAATAACAAATGGGGCACCGTGTCGTGTTCCTAGAGCTCCTCAAGTTGCTTTTTTTATTTTTTGCCTAAACCTGATTACCCATATCTCATAGGTTCAAAACATAAGCTGTTTTACCAAAAGTAAATTACAAAAGACATTATTTCATCCTCTTCAGGTGGAGCATGTGGAGGCAATAGAGGAACACGACCAGTACCACTAGACAAAGGAGTGTTTCCATTGGACCATTTGCACGTACGTGACATGGTACGTCATACTTATTTCTTTTTCTTTTGTGGAATTAAATAGAATGGAAATTTAAATCCGCTTTTTATGAAAGGGTTGATTCAGGTTATGTTTTATTTCTAATGGGTCAAATTGGGTAAATCGAGAGATACTCCCTCCCTCCAAAATGCAAAATGGATTTAGTTGCAAGATTAAATAATAAGGGTAATCAAGATTGAAACAGAACATTTGGTCAATTATAACTATTTATTAGGAATCTGCAAGTATTTGGGACAAAACAAATAGAAAGATGAAAAATACTTTTGGGACAAAGGAGCAGCTAGAATGGCTTAACCTATGTTTATGATTTGGAAGCGTGCAATTCTTACTAAGTAGGTCAAAATAAAATTAATGATAATTTTTTTTTGTTTTTTTAGGATATTAATAAATGCTCTAATGATGTGGTGACTGTTTGTAGGAAATTGATGACACAACAAGATATGCAAAACTTAAGGAACACAACCCAAAAGTCTCAAAAGAGAAAAAACATGAATTGAAGGATAAATGGATAAACTTTGTAAACTAAGTTTAATCAACAATTTTAATTTTATGCTTTATGTTTTGAAAAAATTGTCCGGATATGCAATTTCAAGTGCATTATTTATAAATAAGTAGTTTTTGCTTTTTTTTATTTGTTTAGATTTCTTTCCTTTCCAGTTTTTATTTGAACTTTAATTTCATTTTGTATTGTTGTTTTTTTATAATTGTAATGCAATTTGTAACTCCATGTATACATTTTATATATATTTTATGTATGTTATTTTAAAGAAGTATATATACATTTTATATTTTATCGTTTTTCATTATTCAAACCCGTGTAATACACGGGTCTTTAACCTAGTTACTTATATTTGATTAAGAATGAAGATGGATTAAAGTGATATATTATGTGTTTGGTAAGCAGGGTAAACAAGAAGTAAGTTGGCTGCTCCTGATTTTGCTACGTTGGCAATACTGAATTTGTTGCAATTTTGACAAGTGAAGCATCACCATGTTTGTGCCTCAAGGATAGCCTTCCTTTTCTCCTAGGTATGTATATCAACCTCCATTGGTGCATTCATCATAATAAATCAATACCAAATTTATAAAAGTTGGGAAAAATGTGTTTACGAGAATAATATGTCATTGTTCATAGGGGGGTCATTAGTAATGGAGTGACGTGTTAGATTCATTTTTGTGAAGAAATATATTCTACAACCTCTTCACTATTTTTTATAACTTTTTTGAGCTATACTAAATCATGAAAATTTGAGGGAGAGTATGAACACAAACTTTCATTTTTTTAATCCTTGATAAGACGAGCAGCCTTGATACCATTGTTTCTGTAAGTAGAGAATTGGCGGGTTGGTTGGGTTGAGTAACGGCTCAAACAGGTTCGGACAAAAACATGCAACTTTTTCTACACATCGGGACACTTTCATGACCAAATGTCAGTATTGTTTATATCAATAATTAGTGTGAGTACAATAATTGATTTGGAGATTTTGTACGTTAAAAGATGCTCTTTCGTTGACTTTTGACCTTTTTGACCCGTCCCTTTTAAGCCAGTCTTTTTGACCTGTTACATTTTATGCTAATTTTCTTTATGTTGCCCGTTTGACCTATTAGAGAATAATTTAACATATTAGCCCATTTCTATATCTCTATGGCAAAGATTTAGGTAGTTGAACTATTTGTTATTTTTAGCTTTTAAGGCCTCTAAAAGGTTTCTTCAAGTTGAGTAGTTTTGATCTCTTGCAATTTTATACTTTTGGCATAATGATTTGTAAACAAAATTTCATAATTTTGCTGATTTCTAGGTCTATTGGTGATTATATGAAGAAAGCAGATTTCAATAAACCCCCTTTATTGCCAAAGTTTATACAGTCTGTATCATTCACTGAGCCGATTCTATGCATAGAGTATAAATCATCAACAGATGATTGCTGCTAGATGTATTAGTCACTTAATCATGTTTGCACTTAAAACTAAATGACCAGTTAACACCAATCTTTCAATTTATAAAACCTAGGTTCATTTCTCTTCGGTATTTTAAATTTGAAATATAATACACTATTAGTATTTATTAACTATTTAATATTAATATTTATCTTCCAAACCCGTGTAATACACGGGTTTCTAACCTAGTCTAATAATATAACATAAAATTAAGAAACAAAATTAACGCAAATTGTATATATATACAAAAAGCAACTTGACTTCCCTATTCCGTTTTTCTCCGTTAATAAAGATGCTATGAGTAATTCTAGGGTGAAGGTGAGAGCACACCCTGTGTCACGTAGGCGCCACGTAGACACTGACAGGACTCACCCTCACCTTCACTTAGGTGTGTAATGGTGGGGTGAAGGAGACCAGTTTTGTAATAATTACATAATTATTATTTGTTTTATTTAATTAATTTATATATTTTATTTTAAAAATAATGCTATTTAAATCACAAATAGATAAAAACCAAATTTAATTTAATAAATTGGATTACAAACAAAAAATAAATAAAAAAACCTAATGATAATTATAACAAAAAAGTTAAATAAAATGATAAAAAACCTTTAATAAAATAAAATAATAACTTTATAAATAATAATTTTTTTATATAAAATAATAAATTTTGAATAGAATAAAACGATAAAAAGTAAATATACAATTAAAAACAATCCTTTTTTACTAGTTTGACCAAGCATTCTCCTCTTACGCCGGTGAACACCACCACCTTCATCCCTCACGCCCACGCTCACCCACCATCGGCGCGGTGTTCCACGCCCGTGGTGGGGTGAGGTGGCACCACGCTAGGCCCTTCATGCTTGTATTACGTTTAGTCTTAAAGAATAACAAATACAAAACCCACCTATGCTCTTCCGTTAAAACAATCCAACTTTGCCACCGTCGTGACTTTACAATCAACCGTTGTCTCCTCTAACCGCCACGACAACAACCGTTGTCTCCTCCAACCGCCCCACAACTTCCTCCGTCGTTTGTCGACACCGTTTCACACCTTATATAATCCCAGCGAAACAACCTCCGTTCATTTGTCAGCACCGTACGGGGTCTTTTGACCCTCCGGCAGACATCGACTGGGAGTGGCGGCCAATATCTATCTCTTTTTATCTAACTTCACACCCCAATGGTTACCGTAATAGTGCAGAATGAGAGTGAAACAACACATCAGACTATTTTTTGGTCGACTGCGACGAAAGGCGGTGAGTTGCTGTGAAATAAGAAGAGAGGAGTGAAACTAACACTAATACTATTCCCCGTTGGATTTCGCCTGCGACGTAACAACGGCAATTGTAGATCTGCGTGATAGGTTTTATAGAAAATGATGAAGAAAAAACAGAGAAATTAGAGAGTTGATATTTTTTAAGATAAGAAAAAATAAAATAATCATAGAAATGTTTTTTCAAGGTCAAACAGGAAACTCTGTAGGTTTAGTCTTTTGATTTGACAAAAAATATTAACTTTTAAATTTTAGTTTATTTTTTTATCTTTTTAGTTTACTTGATTTAATTTAAATCTTTTTAGTTTTTTTGTATTAATTTATTGATTTTTCTTCAAAATTTATTATTTCTTGTGTTCTTCTATTTTTTTCTGAAAATACATATAATTGTATGGAATGTTTATTTATATAAATATTTTAATTTAACAAAAAATAAATTGAAACCAACCATCATCAGAACATTTTTTACATGGATTAGTAAAAGATAAGTATAGTATATTAGTACTACTACTAAAGAATAAATTGCAATTCGTTATTTTTACAAACAAATTTCTATGCTATTATTATTACTTAATAATTAGGTAAAACAAAATGTCACCGTCTTTGTCGTAACGCGCGGATTAACGTAAACTTGTTTAATATACATTTATTAAAATAACAATCAATACTAAATAAACATAGCTAAATCTTAAAGACATTGACCACTTAGAATATTAGGTCATTACATATATGGGTCTGATTGAATGAATCTGCTTTTAAATTTAAAAAGCCAGGTTAACCTGATTATAAATTATTTAAATATTTACACATAATTTTACTGATGGCATCATAATTCTTCTTCAATATATTTCAGAACTCATGGCGCCAAGGCCACTATGTTAATAGCAGGTCATAACACTGTTGATAGGAGCAGGGTTAGTTATCACGGTATTGCTGGTGGTTGTAGTAGGAGGTGCTTTGTAATTCGGTGGCCAAATCTGCCACCGACTTGCGGCACTCTCCAGTGTGATGCAATGGACACCTAGGGCACTTAGGTAGTGATTTCGAATAGGTTTTAGTGGTTCTGGTGACTGGGACAACAATGTTTACCGGTATAGCAAGAGTTACTATAGTAGGCATGACATCGGGTAGTTGTTGGGTGATAATAGTGGCAATCTTGTTAATTTTGGTAGTGTCACGAACAGGAGGCATTCCAATACGTTTAAATAAGATGAAAAATGATAGAATCGTAAATAAACAAAGATGGAATTTCATTTATAATCGAATTGGTTTACAAATGAAGAAAGATAGAGACACAATGTCACACCCCAACCGACGGTGGATTATACGTCTGGGCGGACGCAGTTGTTCAAAAGCACAAGGTTGACTATTAAAGTTTAAATATCTCATTAATGACTTTCAAAGGTTCAATACAAGGAATGAGACAATACATAACAAGAATACAATGTTTATTTGATAAGTATACTAGGTCCAAAGCATCCTAAGTGATCACAATACGAGTCTCATGCTAGTGTACCTGAAACATGTTGAGTAAACTGTCAACTAAAAATAGTTGGTGAGATACGAAGGTTTTAACATAGTTTAGCAAAGTCTTTGAATAGATTTACAATTCACTATGTCATGCATTCTATAGTATAAGTGTAAGAACAAACAAGTTTAAACATTGTGCATATCAATCCTCTAACCAAGTTTAGGCATAACCCGAAGGTTACCTTTAAAAGTTTAAATTTTAAATCTAGTAACAATCACCATGGGCTCCTCCCGAAAGGTCAATCAATCTAGGTGGATTGGTCAAATACAATAGATCTATTATTGTCAACGTAGGCTTGATCATAGTTAATGAATATGCTAGTTTTAAGTTTAATTTAAGCATGCAAGTCTCAAAGGCACATAACACAAGAATAAGCATATAAACATAGTTGTACAAGAATTGTATAAATCTGAAAGTTTGATACATGTTCCACCCCAAGTTTATAAATCAAAACAAGGCAAAAAGGGGTTAAGTATACTCACTTGGATTGATGAAGGGATGTCCAACAAGATTTAGTGTAGTAAGGTTTTGAGGGAGAATATCCTCACAACAAGCCTAAGAACACAAGTCTAAAGTTTCAAGTTTACCCTTATAAGTCTATGGCAAAGGAGCTAGGATTCTAAGATTAACTAGGGTTCCAATTGGTAGACCGGAATGATTGTTTAAATCAAAGTTTTTATCAAAGTTTTTAAATAAGGTTTTAAATGAATAATGCAAAACTTGGATATCAAAGTTTAATAAGTTTTTAGTTTAGAATAATTGTTACTTAAAATAATTATTTAGAAAGCTCTATAATTATTAATTAAACAAGTTAGATAATAATAATTTAAAGTAGTTTTCTAAGTATTTATAAGTGGAGTTGTAATAATAGTTAAATGGAAGACTAAACAATTATCAAAGTTTTATTATAATTATTTAAAGTTTGAATAATTATTAAAGATTACTATTAATTATTGTAAGAATAACTAATAAATATTTAAGGATAAATAGATATCTAAAAGAATAATTACTTTATCAATATAAATCATTTAAGATTTATTAAAGTATTTAAGTATTAAGTATTTATTTCATAATTCGTCTTGTAGTTAAATAGTGTTTAAAAGTGCGTTTATAAGTCTAAATAAATAATATGAATTTATAAGTTTAAACAAATATATTAAGTAAAATTTATAAAGCTTATATTTTAAATTATAAGTTTTAAAGTCTATAAGTTTATAAGTTTCTTAAATAAGTATTTAAATAAAGCTTACAAGTTTATAAATGTTTTACAGTTTCTATTTAATTCTATAAATTTTATAAGTTTACAAATGTTTAGAAAATAATTAAAGCTTATTTATTTCCCCTGTTTTAAATAATTTTCTGTTAAATTTTATAAAAGTACAAGTTTAAAATCTAAAATCTCTGTTTTTATTTTATAAGATTTCTGACTTATGAATAAACAAGGTATATTTAATTTATGTTTTAAATTAAATAAATATTCAAGCCTTAAGTGTTTATATAGATACAAATGTTATAAAATGTATGAGTTTATAAATTTTCTGTTTTTCTAAATAATATATAAGTTTTATAACTTTTCTTATAATTTATAAATATTTATATAGGTTTTCTGTCTTAATAAAAGTTTAATGATTAATTTAAAGTTTTAAATCAAATTAATCTGTTTGTTCCAGAAAATGGGTAACAAATTAAATTTTAAATTTTATAAAATAGTTTCTGATTAAAGTGTAAGTTTTTATTAAGTTTATAAGTATTTTTATAGTTTTAAGTATTTTAAAACTATTTTTAAAGATTTAAATATTATAAGTCTTAACTAAGTTTAAATTAATTAAAATAATTTTGGAATATAAAAGTGTACATAAAAATTGTTTTTAAGTTTATATAAGTTTAACAGAATTTATAAAAATTATTAGAAGGTTTAAAAATGATTAAAAAGCATTAAAAAATAAAAACATAAAAACTCAGGCTGGCCGGATTCGAACCCGGGGCAGCCGAGTCTACACAACCAAACAAACCACCCGGCTACGGGCCTTGCTTAGATTAAACAAGAAAAATCAAATAGTTAAACACCTGCTCAAATCGATCACAATTTCCTTATGAACCCTAGAATCAAATCTCTAAAATACGAGTCGAAATCCCTTCTGTCATTGCGAATTGACAGAGGGCTTTTGATCCTCGAAGGGAAACGAGACTTTTGGCCATTGGAATTACCTAGAATGATGCCGAATAGAGGGAGAACGGGTTTAAGCTTCAGGGTCGGCTGTCCACGAATTCAATCGAGCAATGCAGGTAAGATTTGCAGCAATTGAGGTTTCAGTGAGTTTGAGTGAGGTATCGTTGAGGTATCTGGGTTGGTTTTTATAGACAATTCCAGTGTTAAGTTTCCGAACGGTTGGGACGATTACGGTTGAGTAAAAACGGGTTAAATTTCGAATTACGCGGTGTTAAAATTGAATTCGAGCATTAAGGCTTCTTGGGTTTGGGTCGCATGCGTGAAAGGAAGCTCGAGGAGCATTGAGTTTGGCCGTTTAACGTGTTTTCAAATAAATTGAGTCAAAACCGGCTTCTGAGAGAATCGAACTCGGGACCGGTTTCCAGGATTGAAAGTTTGGTTTATTTGCACAACAGGTCCCTGTAGTTTCGATCCTTTATTATTTTATGTTAAAACATAAGTTTTAGTTCAAAATAAGTTTTCAGGATTTGGCATTTCAGTCCCTGGACTTTATAAAATAATTATGTTTTGTTTTTATAAAACTAAATAAATTTTTATAAGTTTTATTATTTTATAATCTTATAAAATAATTTCTAAGTTTTCTACTTTACAAGTTTAAGTCTTTAAAATAAGTTTAGTAATTATATTATTTATATAATTACAATTTATAAAGTTTTAACAATTTTGGCATATTTTATTTTTATATATATATAAGGGAAATATCATAAGAAAACTCAATGTTCATGAGAAAACCAAAAAACTACTTATTTAAGGTAAAAAAAATAAAAAAAATATCATAACTCAAAAAATAAATCAAAAATTAAAAAACTGCTTCGGATACCTTGTTTCCACGTCGTCCTCGTTCAAAAAAAAAACTTGAAAAGTGGTGGGTTTAGTTTAGCTTTTAAATTAGGTTTTTGGAGGGGTGTGGTGGGGTGGGAGGTTTAGGTTTTTGGGGGGGTGGGTGGGGGGTTTAGGTTTTTGGGGGGTGGAGTGGAGTGGGGGGTTTAGGTTTTTGCGGGTGGGTTAGGCTTTTTGGTTTAGTTTTTGGGTTTAGTGTAGGTTTATGGAGGGGTGGGGTGGGGGGTTTAGGTTTCTGAGATGTGGGTGGGGGGTTTAAGTTTTTGGGGGTGGGTGGGGTGGGTTTAGGTTTTTGGGTGGGGGTGGGGGTGGGGTGTGGTGTGTCACACCCCGACCGATGGCGGAATCATCGAGGCGGACAATAGAATGATTGTTCATAAGCACATGATCTACTAAGGTTGCATAATTCATTAATAAGATTGAAACACCAAATATCCAAATACAATTCAAGTTATAACACCCTATTCTAGAATATTACACATAATTATTTTACTAGGTCCAAAAGCCTTATGTGTAGCACCTTCAACACATAGTCACACAATCACATATCTTCACCTGAAACGTAATCCAAAACAAGTGTCAACTACGAGAGTTGGTGAGTTTACATATGTTTAAATAAAGTAAAAGTTTAGTTAAAAATGTTTATACAATTCATAGTTTGACATGGTATGATATGGCATAATGTGGAGAATTCACTATATGTATACCAATTGTAAGCATGTAATTATGTATGTAAGCATAAAGGTTTAACGTGATAGGCATAGCATACCGCTACCCTAAAAGTGATAGGCATGGAATCAAGACTATGTGGGTTACACATAATTTAAACCATCCTAAAAGTATTCATAGCATAACAAGTGATCAAGCACAAAAGCACAATAATCTACACATGTAAATACAAGTTGAATTGTATGTAAGTAAGCACAGATTACGTTTCACCCCAAAATGTATAAAAATGTAAATAGGGGATATGTAACTCACTTGGCTAGCGGATATGATATTCCACGAATGCGGGTGATAAGGACGTTGAAACCTAAGCACGATGAAATCCTATGTGGATAGATAAGTATTATTGTATGTTTATATGTGCGTATTCGTATTTAAATGTATATTGGTCTTATAATAACATTCCTTAACATTTATTTATAAAATATAGTAGGAATATGATAATGGTTTTGTAAAACTTTAACTTAAATATATATATATATTGTTTTAAACAAGTATTTATTATGTTTAATGTATTTATAAATAACAATAACAATTAAAAGAAAATTCTTTATTTGACTAATTATATTATATAGATTAAAATTTGTTTTAACAAGTTTATTAAAAATATTACAAGTTCTATAAAAATGAGACCTTTTACATATTAAATGTATTTTAATAAGTTCATAAACACGTTACAAGATTTATAAAAAAAATATACGACATTATATATAAAAATGTGTTTAAATAAGTTTATAAAAATGTTGTAAGATTTATAAAAATATTGGACATTTTATATATATAAAATGTGTTTAAATAAGTTTATAAAAATATTATAAGGTTTATAAAATTTGGAATAGTTTAAGGATTGTTTAATAGATTTTAAAATAAACGAACGGTCAAACCGACTCGTAATAGTCTTTAGTGTATAAAAATAATATTTAATTAAGTTAAAATAATTATATAAAATAAATAAAGTGAAAACAGGAGTAAAAAAAATTGGGCAGAAGGCCAACCGGTTTCGAACCCGCGACCTCCGGATCAAACACACACACGCATAACCAGCCGGGCTACTGCCCATCGCTGGTTATGTGTGTGTTGTTTAATTTATATACACATGCTCAGTATTGGTCGCTGGTCCTCCGCAATCCGGCAACCGTGTCTGAGGACTTGGGTTTGCTCGGTAATCCTCGTGCGATTGCCGAGTTTTCGTCTGGGATTGATTACCTGACGATGACAGAAGCTAATGGACCCGAAATGAGGCTCGAACTTGGTCGCGAAGTGTCCGGTCGGCAAAGGTTGAAGTCCGAAAAAGTCAAGAGTGGAAATCAGCTTCTGGATGGAATTAGACTTCGAAACTTTGGTTGCAGCTTCACTTAGTAACGACGAAAGTGATGGTATCCTCAATTTGGAGTGAGAGTGTGTGGACGGAGGGTAACGAGTTCGTGCAGGGCCGACAATGGCTATTTATGGCCGAGCCTGATTCTTATGTTCGAACGTGCAATTGGACACGTCCCGACATTAGTCTGGATGAGGCGAAGCTAACCAGACATTCCACAGGCGTGGAGGTGGCCTGTCGTGCACGAATTCGGACATGGGTATCTCGGCCACCAACATGATCGGTCGATTCTTATGTCGGGGGAACAAATTTGTCGAGGGGTCTTGTTCGCGTGGGAGGTACGAAGCCAGAGAAGGCTTTATTGGTTGTCGAGGTGCAGAGAAACTGTCTGGTCGGGCGTCGCCGGAAAAGCTTTTACCCGCCGGACCTTTGGAAAGGGGTGACCGGATAAGCGAAATGCGTTTTGGCAGTTTTAGTCCCTGGAGTTTGGTTTAATCCGAAATAACCCTTAAAATAATTACGGATGGGTCCCTGAAGTTTCATTTGACCAGGAACAGCCCCTCCAACGAGTTTAGTTTTAAAACCTTTTAGTTTGTTTAATTACAATACAACCCCTGAACTTTTATTAATTTAAATCTTATTTAAATCAAATAAATTTATAAGTTTTTATAACTTATATTATTATTATTTTTTATAAATAAAAATTTTTATAAAAGTTATAAATCTTATTAAAATATGATGTTTTATTAAATATGCAACTTTTCAAATGTAGAATTTTTTTGTATAAAATTTTATATTAGTTTTTAAAATTTATAAAATTCTAATTAAATTAATTTCATAACATAAAATACTTATTTGTATAAAAACCAAATAAAACTTAAGCATATAAAATTTCATAAAACTTTTGTTTTTATTTAAGATCAATCTCATTGAATGGTAAATAAAATTGAAAACCATTGATTTATATAAATTATTTAATTTAATAACATAATTTATATAGTTTATAACATTCAAATATTTTTAAAAATTAAAAGTACATAAATTGAAATTTGCCAATATACCAATTTGTATAAATTTGATTAAATATAAAATGTTAATATTTACACAATAAATTCCGCAACGAAAATTTTTGAAATGTCACAGTCTCCCCCAGTTGAAGGAATTTCGTCCCGAAATTCGATTAGCGAAGGTTATAGAAGCGGGAAAGAGATGTTAAAAGACTTAGGATGGAATTATTCACCAAAGAAAGACTCAGCGGGAAAATAGCGTATGATAACGGATGACGATGCTAATTCGAGTCGAGTTGAGAATTAGTTGATCTAATGGTGTAGTGAGACTTATGCATACAATTGTTCATACACGCATGGATGTAAATTACATGAAACCATACTTAACAATATTGGTGCCAATCACCTCGTGACATGGCATTTTCCTTTAAAACTCCACCCCACGGGTGTTCATATTTTTAAAATTTGCAAAAACATTTTCTAAAACCGGTCCTCCTCCTAGTACTTATGCATGGTTTATACTCGTTATATCAAGTGGGTTTATGTATAGGGTGTACCAGCGGCTAACCCACCACCCTTTTGATATACCGGGGATTCCCCGTGCATAATTACTAGGATTTAGATCATTTTAATTTAAATCACCTTTCTCAATTGAAAATTGTACAATGAAATGCATACAATTTGTAAACGTTATCACGTCTATGAGTGGTTTTATAGCACAAATATGTCTAACAAGACCCGATCCTCTTCCTACTACTTATGCATGGTTTATACTCGTTATATCAAGTGGGTTTATGTATAGGGTGTACCAGCGGCTAACCCACCACCCCTTTGATATACCGGGGATTCCCCGTGCACAATTACTAGGATTTGGAACTTCAACAATTTAAGTAAACTTTAACAGAGCTAGCAAGTTGTATGACCGAGTTTAAACATAATAGGTTTGTTTCACAAAAGTATAGGGATGAGATGAATGGTGATAGCATAGCTGTTATATGCAATCCCGGGTTATAGAACTCATAGCAATGGATTTCCCATCCGCTATTTCCATGATATACGAGTTATCAAAATTGGTTGGTTGTTTAGCAAATAGTTGGTTAAAAACAAGAGACACAATTTTGAATATTGAATAAAACGGATGTATAAAGATAGTGAACAAAGGAACGTACCGTTGACAGTGTCGTCATTGGCCGGAACCTCGTTAGCATTTATATTAAATGCTCGTCCATGAGGACCACCTTGATTTTGAAGTTTTGGACATTGGTTTCGAAAGTGGTTTGGGTCTCCACATTCGTAACAGGCCCGTCCATAGGTGACAGTGAGAGGCACTGGATGTTTGCCTTGAGTAGCTTGATCAACGATAGTGCGAGCACGGCAAGTAGTAACAACGTGTCCATAGCGTCCACATTTTGAGCATAGACGGCATGCAGCATGCGGGGCATGGTGATACTTGCAAGTAGGGCATTGGGGAAATGAACCTACATAATTTCTCAGAATTTGACCCGCAGGAGTAACTTGGGTCACAGGTACGGCAAGAATGGCCGTAAAGTTTTGGGCCTTACGCTTCCTATCATGACGGGAAGATTCGGGCTCTTTGTCTTTGTCGGACACGGAAGTAGCAGCTTTGTCGACCACTTTCTTGGTACCCTTCCTGGATAAGGTACCCGCTTTGACGTGATTGTCAGTCAACACAGCAGACAAACGGATAGCGTCTTCGAGAGTGGAGGGATTACTTCCCAATACGGTGTCTTGGAGCGGCATAGGCAGTCCACCTATGTATTTCTAAATTCCCCGCGCTAAGGGAGTAACCATGTGGGACACGAGCAGACTTAGTTCTTGAAAACGAGTGGTGTAAGCCAAATTCTCTCCGCTATCTTGGGTGAGATCCCAAAATTCAGCTTCGAGCTTCCTCATTTCGTTGCGAGGACAGAACTCGTCAGTCATAAGTCGTTTCATTTCATCCCAAAACAAGGACATAGCGGATTCGTTTCCTCGAGTACGTTTCTCACTGTTCCACCAGGTGAGTGCTCGTTTTTGGAAGACGCTGGCAGCATAACGGACTTTGAGGTTGTCGGGACAATCGCTGTTTAGGAAAGTACTCTCCATACTTTCAAACCATTGAAGAAGGCCAGTAGCACCTTCCGTCCCGAAGAATTTGGTGGGGTTGCAAGAATTGAAATACTTGAATGTGCAGTATGGTGGGTTTGCACCATTCCCTTGCGTATTAGACCCATCACTGTTGTTGTTAGCTTGGATCATTTGGCCTACTAGTTGAGTAAGTAGTGCAGCAAGGTCAGTGTTGGGATTGCTGGAGTTAGCATTAGCTGCGCGACGGGGAGGCATTCTATAAAATACCACGAGAAAAGATAAAATTTTATGAGACTTCGGACAAAATAGGCATGCATGTGCCACAGTTGGTAGACTGTTCACAATAATGTAAGCAGGAACGCGAGATGACACTCATCATGTCGCATGATAATGTATGTAAGTTCTGACTAAACTGATCACATAATTCATTCAAAATTTATAACACTAAAGAATAGGGGAAATAAGCCATGAAATCTATTCCTGGGAGGATATGATAACATGGATCATTATTCGCGCGATAGGAATGGCCGGGATTCGCATGCACTACAAATCGTTATTACGTGTGCACCCGTAATAATGTTTTGTTTTGCATGTTCGTCTAGTTCTTCCTATCTCGCTATAATGTCCCCAAATTTTGAGTTTAAGTTTGGATTGTATCCTTGCGAATACATTGACTTATCAACGTTAAATAAATTTCCTGAATCTTTCAAAGAGACATGCTTTAGCCTATAGGTAAACACTCACTTCAGGAATTCCCAGGAAAGCATACGGGTCCGTTTATTTGGATTTATACGAAATGCTTTCCTAGACAGAAAACCCAATGTACAGGTGTCACCCTTCCAGATTGCACGTGTCCTTTACTGGTCTCAAGAAATTTAGTTGTTGACGAGATTTTCGAGATTTTGAGAGTCTATGAGCATAAAACGTGTAGGAATTGTTGCAATTAATACGGATTACGAAAGAGTATGGATAAGGATGAGTAGTGTATTTGTTTGCATGAGTTTGTTTGTCAAATGTGTATGTAAAGTATGTATCATGTATTTAAGCCTTGTATGTATGTGTATAAGTCTCATGTACCAACTCGGGAAAATTCAAATAATACCTAACTACAAATAATTCACATAGCAATTTATCATTTAGCACATAACACATAAAAGGGAGTCCTAGGGTTATAGTCTAGGTCATTGTGTCTAATAACCTAATTCCCTATAACCATGGCTCTGATACCAATCTGTCACACCCCGACCGATGGCGGAATCATCGAGGCGGACAATAGAATGATTGTTCATAAGCACATGATCTACTAAGGTTGCATAATTCATTAATAAGATTGAAATACCAAATATCCAAATACAATTCAAGTTACAACACCCTATTCTAGAATATTACACATAATTATTTTACTAGGTCCAAAAGCCTTATGTGTAGCACCTTCAACACATAGTCACACAATCACATATCTTCACCTGAAACGTAATCCAAAACAAGTGTCAACTACGAGAGTTGGTGAGTTTACATATGTTTAAATAAAGTAAAAGTTTAGTTAAAAATGTTTATACAATTCATAGTTTGACATGGTATGATATGGCATAATGTGGAGAATTCACTATATGTATACCAATTGTAAGCATGTAATTATGTATGTAAGCATAAAGGTTTAACGTGATAGGCATAGCATACCGCTACCCTAAAAGTGATAGGCATGGAATCAAGACTATGTGGGTTACACATAATTTAAACCATCCTAAAAGTATTCATAGCAAAACAAGTGATCAAGCACAAAAGCACAATAATCTACACATGTAAACACAAGTTGAATTGTATGTAAGTAAGCACAGATTACGTTTCACCCCAAAATGTATAAAAATGTAAATAGGGGATATGTAACTCACTTGGCTAGCGGATATGATATTCCACGAATGCGGGTGATAAGGACGTTGAAACCTAAGCACGATGAAATCCTATGTGGATAGATAAGTATTATTGTATGTTTATATGTGCGTATTCGTATTTAAATGTATATTGGTCTTATAATAACATTCCTTAACATTTATTTATAAAATATAGTAGGAATATGATAATGGTTTTGTAAAACTTTAACTTAAATATATATATATATATATATATATATATATATATATATATATATTGTTTTAAACAAGTATTTATTATGTTTAATGTATTTATAAATAACAATAACAATTAAAAGAAAATTCTTTATTTGACTAATTATATTATATAGATTAAAATTTGTTTCAACAAGTTTATTAAAAATATTACAAGTTCTATAAAAATGAGACCTTTTACATATTAAATGTATTTTAATAAGTTCATAAACACGTTACAAGATTTATAAAAAAAATATACGACATTATATATAAAAATGTGTTTAAATAAGTTTATAAAAATGTTGTAAGATTTATAAAAATATTGGACATTTTATATATATAAAATGTGTTTAAATAAGTTTATAAAAATATTATAAGGTTTATAAAATTTGGAATAGTTTAAGGATTGTTTAATAGATTTCAAAATAAACGAACGGTCAAACCGACTCGTAATAGTCTTTAGTGTATAAAAATAATATTTAATTAAGTTAAAATAATTATATAAAATAAATAAAGTGAAAACAGGAGTAAAAAAAATTGGGAAGAAGGCCAACCGGTTTCGAACCCGCGACCTCCGGATCAAACACACACACGCATAACCAGCCGGGCTACTGCCCATCGCTGGTTATGTGTGTGTTGTTTAATTTATATACACATGCTCAGTATTGGTCGCTGGTCCTCGGCAATCCGGCAACCGTGTCTGAGGACTTGGGTTTGCTCGGTAATCCTCGTGCGATTGCCGAGTTTTCGTCTGGGATTGATTACCTGACGATGACAGAAGCTAATGGACCCGAAATGAGGCTCGAACTTGGTCGCGAAGTGTCCGGTCGGCAAAGGTTGAAGTCCGAAAAAGTCAAGAGTGGAAATCAGCTTCTGGATGGAATTAGACTTCGAAACTTTGGTTGCAGCTTCACTTAGTAACGACGAAAGTGATGGTATCCTCAATTTGGAGTGAGAGTGTGTGGACGGAGGGTAACGAGTTCGTGCAGGGCCGACAATGGCTATTTATGGCCGAGCCTGATTCTTATGTTCGAACGTGCAATTGGACACGTCCCGACATTAGTCTGGATGAGGCGAAGCTAACCAGACATTCCACAGGCGTGGAGGTGGCCTGTCGGGCACGAATTCGGACATGGGTATCTCGGCCACCAACATGATCGGTCGATTCTTATGTCGGGGGAACAAATTTGTCGAGGGGTCTTGTTCGCGTGGGAGGTACGAAGCCAGAGAAGGCTTTATTGGTTGTCGAGGTGCAGAGAAACTGTCTGGTCGGGCGTCGCCGGAAAAGCTTTTACCCGCCGGACCTTTGGAAAGGGGTGACCGGATAAGCGAAATGCGTTTTGGCAGTTTTAGTCCCTGGAGTTTGGTTTAATCCGAAATAACCCTTAAAATAATTACGGATGGGTCCCTGAAGTTTCATTTGACCAGGAACAGCCCCTCCAACGAGTTTAGTTTTAAAACCTTTTAGTTTGTTTAATTACAATACAACCCCTGAACTTTTATTAATTTAAATCTTATTTAAATCAAATAAATTTATAAGTTTTTATAACTTATATTATTATTATTTTTTATAAATAAAATTTTTTATAAAAGTTATAAATCTTATTAAAATATGATGTTTTATTAAATATGCAACTTTTCAAATGTAGAATTTTTTTGTATAAAATTTTATATTAGTTTTTAAAATTTATAAAATTCTAATTAAATTAATTTCATAACATAAAATACTTATTTGTATAAAAACCAAATAAAACTTAAGCATATAAAATTTCATAAAACTTTTGTTTTTATTTAAGATCAATCTCATTGAATGGTAAATAAAATTGAAAACCATTGATTTATATAAATTATTTAATTTAATAACATAATTTATATAGTTTATAACATTCAAATATTTTTAAAAATTAAAAGTACATAAATTGAAATTTGCCAATATACCAATTTGTATAAATTTGATTAAATATAAAATGTTAATATTTACACAATAAATTCCGCAACGAAAATTTTTGAAATGTCACAGTCTCCCCCAGTTGAAGGAATTTCGTCCCGAAACTCGATTAGCGAAGGTTATAGAAGCGGGAAAGAGATGTTAAAAGACTTAGGATGGAATTATTCACCAAAGAAAGACTCAGCGGGAAAATAGCGTATGATAACGGATGACGATGCTAATTCGAGTCGAGTTGAGAATTAGTTGATCTAATGGTGTAGTGAGACTTATGCATACAATTGTTCATACACGCATGGATGTAAACTACATGAAACCATACTTAACAATATTGGTGCCAATCACCTCGTGACATGGCATTTTCCTTTAAAACTCCACCCCACGGGTGTTCATATTTTTAAAATTTGCAAAAACATTTTCTAAAACCGGTCCTCCTCCTAGTACTTATGCATGGTTTATACTCGTTATATCAAGTGGGTTTATGTATAGGGTGTACCAGCGGCTAACCCACCACCCTTTTGATATACCGGGGATTCCCCGTGCATAATTACTAGGATTTAGATCATTTTAATTTAAATCACCTTTCTCAATTGAAAATTGTACAATGAAATGCATACAATTTGTAAACGTTATCACGTCTATGAGTGGTTTTATAGCACAAATATGTCTAACAAGAACCGATCCTCTTCCTACTACTTATGCATGGTTTATACTCGTTATATCAAGTGGGTTTATGTATAGGGTGTACCAGCGGCTAACCCACCACCCCTTTGATATACCGGGGATTCCCCGTGCACAATTACTAGGATTTGGAACTTCAACAATTTAAGTAAACTTTAACAGAGCTAGCAAGTTGTATGACCGAGTTTAAACATAATAGGTTTGTTTCACAAAAGTATAGGGATGAGATGAATGGTGATAGCATAGCTGTTATATGCAATCCCGGGTTATAGAACTCATAGCAATGGATTTCCCATCCGCTATTTCCATGATATACGAGTTATCAAAATTGGTTGGTTGTTTAGCAAATAGTTGGTTAAAAACAAGAGACACAATTTTGAATATTGAATAAAACGGGTGTATAAAGATAGTGAACAAAGGAACGTACCGTTGACAGTGTTGTCATTGGCCGGAACCTCGTTAGCATTTATATTAAATGCTCGTCCATGAGGACCACCTTGATTTTGAAGTTTTGGACATTGGTTTCGAAAGTGGTTTGGGTCTCCACATTCGTAACCGGCCCGTCCATAGGTGACAGTGAGAGGCACTGGATGTTTGCCTTGAGTAGCTTGATCAACGATAGTGCGAGCACGGCAAGTAGTAACAACGTGTCCATAGCGTCCACATTTTGAGCATAGACGGCATGCAGCATGCGGGGCATGGTGATACTTGCAAGTAGGGCATTGGGGAAATGAACCTACATAATTTCTCAGAATTTGACCCGCAGGAGTAACTTGGGTCACAGGTACGGCAGGAATGGCCGCAAAGTTTTGGGCCTTACGCTTCCTATCATGACGGGAAGATTCGGGCTCTTTGTCTTTGTCGGACACGGAAGTAGCAGCTTTGTCGACCACTTTCTTGGTACCCTTCCTGGATAAGGTACCCGCTTTGACGTGATTGTCAGTCAACACAGCAGACAAACGGATAGCGTCTTCGAGAGTGGAGGGATTACTTCCCAATACGGTGTCTTGGAGCGGCATAGGCAGTCCACCTATGTATTTCTCAATTCCCCGCGCTAAGGGAGTAACCATGTGGGACACGAGCAGACTTAGTTCTTGAAAACGAGTGGTGTAAGCCAAATTCTCTCCGCTATCTTGGGTGAGATCCCAAAATTCAGCTTCGAGCTTCCTCATTTCGTTGCGAGGACAGAACTCGTCAGTCATAAGTCGTTTCATTTCGTCCCAAGACAAGGACATAGCGGATTCGTTGCCTCGAGTACGTTTCTCACTGTTCCACCAGGTGAGTGCTCGTTTTTGGAAGACGCTGGCAGCATAACGGACTTTGAGGTTGTCGGGACAATCGCTGTTTAGGAAAGTACTCTCCATACTTTCAAACCATTGAAGAAGGCCAGTAGCACCTTCCGTCCCGAAGAATTTGGTGGGGTTGCAAGAATTGAAATACTTGAATGTGCAGTATGGTGGGTTTGCACCATTCCCTTGCGTATTAGACCCATCACTGTTGTTGTTAGCTTGGATCATTTGGCCTACTAGTTGAGTAAGTAGTGCAGCAAGGTCAGTGTTGGGATTGCTGGAGTTAGCATTAGCTGCGCGACGGGGAGGCATTCTATAAAATACCACGAGAAAAGATAAAATTTTATGAGACTTCGGACAAAATAGGCATGCATGTGCCACAGTTGGTAGACTGTTCACAATAATGTAAGCAGGAACGCGAGATGACACTCATCATGTCGCATGATAATGTATGTAAGTTCTGACTAAACTGATCACATAATTCATTCAAAATTTATAACACTAAAGAATAGGGGAAATAAGCCATGAAATCTATTCCTGGGAGGATATGATAACATGGATCATTATTCGCGCGATAGGAATGGCCGGGATTCGCATGCACTACAAATCGTTATTACGTGTGCACCCGTAATAATGTTTTGTTTTGCATGTTCGTCTAGTTCTTCCTATCTCGCTATAATGTCCCCAAATTTTGAGTTTAAGTTTGGATTGTATCCTTGCGAATACATTGACTTATCAACGTTAAATAAATTTCCTGAATCTTTCAAAGAGACATGCTTTAGCCTATAGGTAAACACTCACTTCAGGAATTCCCAGGAAAGCATACGGGTCCGTTTATTTGGATTTATACGAAATGCTTTCCTAGACAGAAAACCCAATGTACAGGTGTCACCCTTCCAGATTGCACGTGTCCTTTACTGGTCTCAAGAAATTTAGTTGTTGACGAGATTTTCGAGATTTTGAGAGTCTATGAGCATAAAACGTGTAGGAATTGTTGCAATTAATACGGATTACGAAAGAGTATGGATAAGGATGAGTAGTGTATTTGTTTGCATGAGTTTGTTTGTCAAATGTGTATGTAAAGTATGTATCATGTATTTAAGCCTTGTATGTATGTGTATAAGTCTCATGTACCAACTCGGGAAAATTCAAATAATACCTAACTACAAATAATTCACATAGCAATTTATCATTTAGCACATAACACATAAAAGGGAGTCCTAGGGTTATAGTCTAGGTCATTGTGTCTAATAACCTAATTCCCTATAACCATGGCTCTGATACCAATCTGTCACACCCCGACCGATGGCGGAATCATCGAGGCGGACAATAGAATGATTGTTCATAAGCACATGATCTACTAAGGTTGCATAATTCATTAATAAGATTGAAATACCAAATATCCAAATACAATTCAAGTTACAACACCCTATTCTAGAATATTACACATAATTATTTTACTAGGTCCAAAAGCCTTATGTGTAGCACCTTCAACACATAGTCACACAATCACATATCTTCACCTGAAACGTAATCCAAAACAAGTGTCAACTACGAGAGTTGGTGAGTTTACATATGTTTAAATAAAGTAAAAGTTTAGTTAAAAATGTTTATACAATTCATAGTTTGACATGGTATGATATGGCATAATGTGGAGAATTCACTATATGTATACCAATTGTAAGCATGTAATTATGTATGTAAGCATAAAGGTTTAACGTGATAGGCATAGCATACCGCTACCCTAAAAGTGATAGGCATGGAATCAAGACTATGTGGGTTACACATAATTTAAACTATCCTAAAAGTATTCATAGCAAAACAAGTGATCAAGCACAAAAGCACAATAATCTACACATGTAAACACAAGTTGAATTGTATGTAAGTAAGCACAGATTACGTTTCACCCCAAAATGTATAAAAATGTAAATAGGGGATATGTAACTCACTTGGCTAGCGGATATGATATTCCACGAATGCGGGTGATAAGGACGTTGAAACCTAAGCACGATGAAATCCTATGTGGATAGATAAGTATTATTGTATGTTTATATGTGCGTATTCGTATTTAAATGTATATTGGTCTTATAATAACATTCCTTAACATTTATTTATAAAATATAGTAGGAATATGATAATGGTTTTGTAAAACTTTAACTTAAATATATATATATATATATATATATATATATATATATATATATTGTTTTAAACAAGTATTTATTATGTTTAATGTATTTATAAATAACAATAACAATTAAAAGAAAATTCTTTATTTGACTAATTATATTATATAGATTAAAATTTGTTTCAACAAGTTTATTAAAAATATTACAAGTTCTATAAAAATGAGACCTTTTACATATTAAATGTATTTTAATAAGTTCATAAACACGTTACAAGATTTATAAAAAAAATATACGACATTATATATAAAAATGTGTTTAAATAAGTTTATAAAAATGTTGTAAGATTTATAAAAATATTGGACATTTTATATATATAAAATGTGTTTAAATAAGTTTATAAAAATATTATAAGGTTTATAAAATTTGGAATAGTTTAAGGATTGTTTAATAGATTTCAAAATAAACGAACGGTCAAACCGACTCGTAATAGTCTTTAGTGTATAAAAATAATATTTAATTAAGTTAAAATAATTATATAAAATAAATAAAGTGAAAACAGGAGTAAAAAAAATTGGGCCGAAGGCCAACCGGTTTCGAACCCGCGACCTCCGGATCAAACACACACACGCATAACCAGCCGGGCTACTGCCCATCGCTGGTTATGTGTGTGTTGTTTAATTTATATACACATGCTCAGTATTGGTCGCTGGTCCTCGGCAATCCGGCAACCGTGTCTGAGGACTTGGGTTTGCTCGGTAATCCTCGTGCGATTGCCGAGTTTTCGTCTGGGATTGATTACCTGACGATGACAGAAGCTAATGGACCCGAAATGAGGCTCGAACTTGGTCGCGAAGTGTCCGGTCGGCAAAGGTTGAAGTCCGAAAAAGTCAAGAGTGGAAATCAGCTTCTGGATGGAATTAGACTTCGAAACTTTGGTTGCAGCTTCACTTAGTAACGACGAAAGTGATGGTATCCTCAATTTGGAGTGAGAGTGTGTGGACGGAGGGTAACGAGTTCGTGCAGGGCCGACAATGGCTATTTATGGCCGAGCCTGATTCTTATGTTCGAACGTGCAATTGGACACGTCCCGACATTAGTCTGGATGAGGCGAAGCTAACCAGACATTCCACAGGCGTGGAGGTGGCCTGTCGGGCACGAATTCGGACATGGGTATCTCGGCCACCAACATGATCGGTCGATTCTTATGTCGGGGGAACAAATTTGTCGAGGGGTCTTGTTCGCGTGGGAGGTACGAAGCCAGAGAAGGCTTTATTGGTTGTCGAGGTGCAGAGAAACTGTCTGGTCGGGCGTCGCCGGAAAAGCTTTTACCCGCCGGACCTTTGGAAAGGGGTGACCGGATAAGCGAAATGCGTTTTGGCAGTTTTAGTCCCTGGAGTTTGGTTTAATCCGAAATAACCCTTAAAATAATTACGGATGGGTCCCTGAAGTTTCATTTGACCAGGAACAGCCCCTCCAACGAGTTTAGTTTTAAAACCTTTTAGTTTGTTTAATTACAATACAACCCCTGAACTTTTATTAATTTAAATCTTATTTAAATCAAATAAATTTATAAGTTTTTATAACTTATATTATTATTATTTTTTATAAATAAAAATTTTTATAAAAGTTATAAATCTTATTAAAATATGATGTTTTATTAAATATGCAACTTTTCAAATGTAGAATTTTTTTGTATAAAATTTTATATTAGTTTTTAAAATTTATAAAATTCTAATTAAATTAATTTCATAACATAAAATACTTATTTGTATAAAAACCAAATAAAACTTAAGCATATAAAATTTCATAAAACTTTTGTTTTTATTTAAGATCAATCTCATTGAATGGTAAATAAAATTGAAAACCATTGATTTATATAAATTATTTAATTTAATAACATAATTTATATAGTTTATAACATTCAAATATTTTTAAAAATTAAAAGTACATAAATTGAAATTTGTCAATATACCAATTTGTATAAATTTGATTAAATATAAAATGTTAATATTTACACAATAAATTCCGCAACGAAAATTTTTGAAATGTCACAGTCTCCCCCAGTTGAAGGAATTTCGTCCCGAAATTCGATTAGCGAAGGTTATAGAAGCGGGAAAGAGATGTTAAAAGACTTAGGATGGAATTATTCACCAAAGAAAGACTCAGCGGGAAAATAGCGTATGATAACGGATGACGATGCTAATTCAAGTCGAGTTGAGAATTAGTTGATCTAATGGTGTAGTGAGACTTATGCATACAATTGTTCATACACGCATGGATGTAAACTACATGAAACCATACTTAACAATATTGGTGCCAATCACCTCGTGACATGGCATTTTCCTTTAAAACTCCACCCCACGAGTGTTCATATTTTTAAAATTTGCAAAAACATTTTCTAAAACCGGTCCTCCTCCTAGTACTTATGCATGGTTTATACTCGTTATATCAAGTGGGTTTATGTATAGGGTGTACCAGCGGCTAACCCACCACCCTTTTGATATACCGGGGATTCCCCGTGCATAATTACTAGGATTTAGATCATTTTAATTTAAATCACCTTTCTCAATTGAAAATTGTACAATGAAATGCATACAATTTGTAAACGTTATCATGTCTATGAGTGGTTTTATAGCACAAATATGTCTAACAAGAACCGATCCTCTTCCTACTACTTATGCATGGTTTATACTCGTTATATCAAGTGGGTTTATGTATAGGGTGTACCAGCGGCTAACCCACCACCCCTTTGATATACCGGGGATTCCCCGTGCACAATTACTAGGATTTGGAACTTCAACAATTTAAGTAAACTTTAACAGAGCTAGCAAGTTGTATGACCGAGTTTAAACATAATAGGTTTGTTTTACAAAAGTATAGGGATGAGATGAATGGTGATAGCATAGCTGTTATATGCAATCCCGGGTTATAGAACTCATAGCAATGGATTTCCCATCCGCTATTTCCATGATATACGAGTTATCAAAATTGGTTGGTTGTTTAGCAAATAGTTGGTTAAAAACAAGAGACACAATTTTGAATATTGAATAAAACGGATGTATAAAGATAGTGAACTAAGGAACGTACCGTTGACAGTGTCGTCATTGGCCGGAACCTCGTTAGCATTTATATTAAATGCTCGTCCATGAGGACCACCTTGATTTTGAAGTTTTGGACATTGGTTTCGAAAGTGGTTTGGGTCTCCACATTCGTAACAGGCCCGTCCATAGGTGACAGTGAGAGGCACTGGATGTTTGCCTTGAGTAGCTTGATCAACGATAGTGCGAGCACGGCAAGTAGTAACAACGTGTCCATAGCGTCCACATTTTGAGCATAGACGGCATGCAGCATGCGGGGCATGGTGATACTTGCAAGTAGGGCATTGGGGAAATGAACCTACATAATTTCTCAGAATTTGACCCGCAGGAGTAACTTGGGTCACAGGTACGGCAGGAATGGCCGCAAAGTTTTGGGCCTTACGCTTCCTATCATGACGGGAAGATTCGGGCTCTTTGTCTTTGTCGGACACGGAAGTAGCAGCTTTGTCGACCACTTTCTTGGTACCCTTCCTGGATAAGGTACCCGCTTTGACGTGATTGTCAGTCAACACAGCAGACAAACGGATAGCGTCTTCGAGAGTGGAGGGATTACTTCCCAATACGGTGTCTTGGAGCGGCATAGGCAGTCCACCTATGTATTTCTCAATTCCCCGCGCTAAGGGAGTAACCATGTGGGACACGAGCAGACTTAGTTCTTGAAAACGAGTGGTGTAAGCCAAATTCTCTCCGCTATCTTGGGTGAGATCCCAAAATTCAGCTTCGAGCTTCCTCATTTCGTTGCGAGGACAGAACTCGTCAGTCATAAGTCGTTTCATTTCGTCCCAAGACAAGGACATAGCGGATTCGTTGCCTCGAGTATGTTTCTCACTGTTCCACCAGGTGAGTGCTCGTTTTTGGAAGACGCTGGCAGCATAACGGACTTTGAGGTTGTCGGGACAATCGCTGTTTAGGAAAGTACTCTCCATACTTTCAAACCATTGAAGAAGGCCAGTAGCACCTTCCGTCCCGAAGAATTTGGTGGGGTTGCAAGAATTGAAATACTTGAATGTGCAGTATGGTGGGTTTGCACCATTCCCTTGCGTATTAGACCCATCACTGTTGTTGTTAGCTTGGATCATTTGGCCTACTAGTTGAGTAAGTAGTGCAGCAAGGTCAGTGTTGGGATTGCTGGAGTTAGCATTAGCTGCGCGACGGGGAGGCATTCTATAAAATACCACGAGAAAAGATAAAATTTTATGAGACTTCGGACAAAATAGGCATGCATGTGCCACAGTTGGTAGACTGTTCACAATAATGTAAGCAGGAACGCGAGATGACACTCATCATGTCGCATGATAATGTATGTAAGTTCTGACTAAACTGATCACATAATTCATTCAAAATTTATAACACTAAAGAATAGGGGAAATAAGCCATGAAATCTATTCCTGGGAGGATATGATAACATGGATCATTATTCGTGCGATAGGAATGGCCGGGATTCGCATGCACTACAAATCGTTATTACGTGTGCACCCGTAATAATGTTTTGTTTTGCATGTTCGTCTAGTTCTTCCTATCTCGCTATAATGTCCCCAAATTTTGAGTTTAAGTTTGGATTGTATCCTTGCGAATACATTGACTTATCAACGTTAAATAAATTTCCTGAATCTTTCAAAGAGACATGCTTTAGCCTATAGGTAAACACTCACTTCAGGAATTCCCAGGAAAGCATACGGGTCCGTTTATTTGGATTTATACGAAATGCTTTCCTAGACAGAAAACCCAATGTACAGGTGTCACCCTTCCAGATTGCACGTGTCCTTTACTGGTCTCAAGAAATTTAGTTGTTGACGAGATTTTCGAGATTTTGAGAGTCTATGAGCATAAAACGTGTAGGAATTGTTGCAATTAATACGGATTACGAAAGAGTATGGATAAGGATGAGTAGTGTATTTGTTTGCATGAGTTTGTTTGTCAAATGTGTATGTAAAGTATGTATCATGTATTTAAGCCTTGTATGTATGTGTATAAGTCTCATGTACCAACTCGGGAAAATTCAAATAATACCTAACTACAAATAATTCACATAGCAATTTATCATTTAGCACATAACACATAAAAGGGAGTCCTAGGGTTATAGTCTAGGTCATTGTGTCTAATAACCTAATTCCCTATAACCATGGCTCTGATACCAATCTGTCACACCCCGACCGATGGCGGAATCATCGAGGCGGACAATAGAATGATTGTTCATAAGCACATGATCTACTAAGGTTGCATAATTCATTAATAAGATTGAAATACCAAATATCCAAATACAATTCAAGTTACAACACCCTATTCTAGAATATTACACATAATTATTTTACTAGGTCCAAAAGCCTTATGTGTAGCACCTTCAACACATAGTCACACAATCACATATCTTCACCTGAAACGTAATCCAAAACAAGTGTCAACTACGAGAGTTGGTGAGTTTACATATGTTTAAATAAAGTAAAAGTTTAGTTAAAAATGTTTATACAATTCATAGTTTGACATGGTATGATATGGCATAATGTGGAGAATTCACTATATGTATACCAATTGTAAGCATGTAATTATGTATGTAAGCATAAAGGTTTAACGTGATAGGCATAGCATACCGCTACCCTAAAAGTGATAGGCATGGAATCAAGACTATGTGGGTTACACATAATTTAAACCATCCTAAAAGTATTCATAGCAAAACAAGTGATCAAGCACAAAAGCACAATAATCTACACATGTAAACACAAGTTGAATTGTATGTAAGTAAGCACAGATTACGTTTCACCCCAAAATGTATAAAAATGTAAATAGGGGATATGTAACTCACTTGGCTAGCGGATATGATATTCCACGAATGCGGGTGATAAGGACGTTGAAACCTAAGCACGATGAAATCCTATGTGGATAGATAAGTATTATTGTATGTTTATATGTGCGTATTCGTATTTAAATGTATATTGGTCTTATAATAACATTCCTTAACATTTATTTATAAAATATAGTAGGAATATGATAATGGTTTTGTAAAACTTTAACTTAAATATATATATATATATATATATATATATATATATTGTTTTAAACAAGTATTTATTATGTTTAATGTATTTATAAATAACAATAACAATTAAAAGAAAATTCTTTATTTGACTAATTATATTATATAGATTAAAATTTGTTTCAACAAGTTTATTAAAAATATTACAAGTTCTATAAAAATGAGACCTTTTACATATTAAATGTATTTTAATAAGTTCATAAACACGTTACAAGATTTATAAAAAAAATATACGACATTATATATAAAAATGTGTTTAAATAAGTTTATAAAAATGTTGTAAGATTTATAAAAATATTGGACATTTTATATATATAAAATGTGTTTAAATAAGTTTATAAAAATATTATAAGGTTTATAAAATTTGGAATAGTTTAAGGATTGTTTAATAGATTTCAAAATAAACGAACGGTCAAACCGACTCGTAATAGTCTTTAGTGTATAAAAATAATATTTAATTAAGTTAAAATAATTATATAAAATAAATAAAGTGAAAACAGGAGTAAAAAAAATTGGGCCGAAGGCCAACCGGTTTCGAACCCGCGACCTCCGGATCAAACACACACACGCATAACCAGCCGGGCTACTGCCCATCGCTGGTTATGTGTGTGTTGTTTAATTTATATACACATGCTCAGTATTGGTCGCTGGTCCTCGGCAATCCGGCAACCGTGTCTGAGGACTTGGGTTTGCTCGGTAATCCTCGTGCGATTGCCGAGTTTTCGTCTGGGATTGATTACCTGACGATGACAGAAGCTAATGGACCCGAAATGAGGCTCGAACTTGGTCGCGAAGTGTCCGGTCGGCAAAGGTTGAAGTCCGAAAAAGTCAAGAGTGGAAATCAGCTTCTGGATGGAATTAGACTTCGAAACTTTGGTTGCAGCTTCACTTAGTAACGACGAAAGTGATGGTATCCTCAATTTGGAGTGAGAGTGTGTGGACGGAGGGTAACGAGTTCGTGCAGGGCCGACAATGGCTATTTATGGCCGAGCCTGATTCTTATGTTCGAACGTGCAATTGGACACGTCCCGACATTAGTCTGGATGAGGCGAAGCTAACCAGACATTCCACAGGCGTGGAGGTGGCCTGTCGGGCACGAATTCGGACATGGGTATCTCGGCCACCAACATGATCGGTCGATTCTTATGTCGGGGGAACAAATTTGTCGAGGGGTCTTGTTCGCGTGGGAGGTACGAAGCCAGAGAAGGCTTTATTGGTTGTCGAGGTGCAGAGAAACTGTCTGGTCGGGCGTCGCCGGAAAAGCTTTTACCCGCCGGACCTTTGGAAAGGGGTGACCGGATAAGCGAAATGCGTTTTGGCAGTTTTAGTCCCTGGAGTTTGGTTTAATCCGAAATAACCCTTAAAATAATTACGGATGGGTCCCTGAAGTTTCATTTGACCAGGAACAGCCCCTCCAACGAGTTTAGTTTTAAAACCTTTTAGTTTGTTTAATTACAATACAACCCCTGAACTTTTATTAATTTAAATCTTATTTAAATCAAATAAATTTATAAGTTTTTATAACTTATATTATTATTATTTTTTATAAATAAAAATTTTTATAAAAGTTATAAATCTTATTAAAATATGATGTTTTATTAAATATGCAACTTTTCAAATGTAGAATTTTTTTGTATAAAATTTTATATTAGTTTTTAAAATTTATAAAATTCTAATTAAATTAATTTCATAACATAAAATACTTATTTGTATAAAAACCAAATAAAACTTAAGCATATAAAATTTCATAAAACTTTTGTTTTTATTTAAGATCAATCTCATTGAATGGTAAATAAAATTGAAAACCATTGATTTATATAAATTATTTAATTTAATAACATAATTTATATAGTTTATAACCTTCAAATATTTTAAAAAATTAAAAGTACATAAATTGAAATTTACCAATATACCAATTTGTATAAATTTGATTAAATATAAAATGTTAATATTTACACAATAAATTCCGCAACGAAAATTTTTGAAATGTCACAGGGTGGGGGGTTCAGGTTTTTGGGTGGGGTGGGGTGGGGTGGGGGGTTTAGGTTTTTAGGGGTGGGTTGGGTTTTTGAATCTACTACACATATGTAGTATGAGTTTTTTGGTTTTCTCATAAAAATGAGTTTTCTAGTGAACTCATCCCTATATATATAAACATACACACACACACATATATATATATATATATATATATATATATATATATATATATTGGATTAGGTTTAGGTAAAACAAGATTCTAATTCTAAGAAGGGTAAGAAACATTTAGAGCCATTAGATCAAATTGTAAAAAAGATTTAATGGTTGAGATTAAATTGTAAAAGAAAAAGTTGTTAGAAGGTTATTTTAGTCTTGGCCACTTTTTCTTGACTTTTTATCAAGTTTCCCCCTCATTTTTAAACGTTCATAACTTTTACATACGACATTATTTTTTCAAAAAAATTACACCATAAAAACGAGCGCTTTTTTATCTTTAAAACGAGTATATAGTGTCGTTATAAACAAAAAAGAATTTTTTTTTTACGTTTTCTAGCTCATTGTGTAATACAAGCTCATTGTGTAATACAAGTTCATTGTGTTATACAAGTTCATTGTGTTATATGTATTTATCATTGTGTTTTACGTTTTTCAGCTCATTGTGTAATTAGTCAGGTCATGGTATAATACAAGTTCATCGTGTAATACAAGTTCATTGTGTAATACAAGTTCATTGTGTAATACAAGTTCAATGTCTAATACAAGTTCAATGTCTAATACAAGTTCATTGTGTTATATGTATTTATCATTGTGTTTTACGCTTTTCAGCTCATTGTGTAATTAGTCAGGTCATTGTGTAATACAAGTTCATCGTGTAATACAAGTTAATTGTGTAATACCACGTCTAGTCATTGTGTAATATCTGGTCATTGTGTAATTAGTCAGGTCATTGTGTAATACAAGTTCACTGTATAATACAAGTTCATTGTGTAATACAAGTTCACTGTGTAATACAAGTTCAATGTGTCATTGTGTTATATGTATTTATCATTGTGTTTTACGTTTTTCAGCTCATTGTGTAATTAGTCAGGTCATCGTGTAATACAAGTTCATTGTGTAATACCACGTCTGGTCATTGTGTAATTAGCCAAGTCATTGTGTAATACAAGTTCATTGTGTAATACAAGTTCATTGTGTAATATAAGTTCAATGTGTAATACAAGTTCATTGTGTTATATGTATTTATCATTGTGTTTTACGTTATTCATCTCATTGTGTAATACAAGTTCATCGTGTAATACAAGTTCGTTGTGTAATACAAGTTCATTGTGTAATACCACGTCTGGTCATTGTGTAATATCTGGTCATTGTGTAATTAGTCAGGTCATTGTATAATACAAGTTCATTGTGTAATACAAGTTCATTGTGTAATACAAGTTCATTGTGTAATACAAGTTCATTGTGTTATATGTATTTATCATTGTGTTTTACGTTTTTCAGCTCATTGTGTAGTTAGTAAGGTCATTGTGTAATATAAGTTCATCATGTAATACAAGTTCATTGGGTAATACAAGTTCATTGCGTAATACCACGTATGTTCATTGTGTAATACAAGTTCATTGTGTAATTAGTTAAGTCATTGTGTAATACAAGTTCATTGTGTAATTAGTCAGGTCATTGTGTAATACAAGTTCATTGTGTCAAATATTTTTCATCATTGTGTTATATGTTTTCATCATTGTGTTTTACGTTTTCCAGCTCATTGTGTAATTCGCTCAAATATGTCAGGTCATTGTGTAATATCAGTTTATTGTGTAATATCAGACCTTGTATTACACATTGACCTGGTGTATTACACATTGACCTAGTGTATTACACATTGACTATTATGCCATCCCTTTAAAAACAATAAAATGACACATGTCAAGCTTAAAATCCTTCTTACCCTTCTTATTTTTAAAACCCTTTTTACTATAACCTAACCCTATATATATATATATATATGGAAATGTTCAATTCAGAACACTAAATATTACGAGAACACGGAGAACAACATAAATCCATTATTTTTCAATCTTACAAAAATGTAAAATATAAGAAAATGATAAAAATGCAATGTTTATTCGTCTCTTATTGAATTTATAAAAAAAATTAACAAATTTTGTTTATTTATACAACCTACACATGTGTAATTCATGTGTAGGATATATAGGTTATTTTACCTACACATAATATACACATGTGTAGGTAAACTTTTAAATTTATAAAAATATATAAAAAAATTATTTAATGGTGTTTTATGAATATAAAATGCATATTTGTATGTATGAAGTACAAAATTTTAAAAATGTAATTCATGGTTCAAGAAATAAAACGATTTAAGTTTGTTCTTTTTATTATCGTAGTTATTTAGTGTTCTGTAAGGACCTCTCCCTATCTATATATATATATATATATATATATATATATATATATGTGTGTGTGTGTGTGTGTGTATTTATATATATTTCAAGTATAATTATATATATATATATATATATCAGATCAGTATAGATTTTTAACAAGTTTTATCACATTTAAATTTATAATACGTGCAAAGGATTTAAGGAACATGTCGGAAAATCCTAGATATTATACACAATACATGTGCTTGTGTTATGAATTTGAATTTAAAGAGGAAAATAATGACAAATCAAAACTCCTGATCCGTATGATAGATATTAGGAAGATGTGTTTTAGCCTATAACCGATACTCACACCAAAGATTCTCAGGAAGATGTGACGGGTCCTTACTTAGGGATTTATACACCACATCTTTCCAAGACATAATCTTTTAGTGTATAGATATCCACTCTTCCATATTACACATGTTCCTATCAACCACCAATCGGGCCCTTGGTTCTGATGAGAGTAATTATGGAATCATCTCGACACTTGTTACTTAGTCGTCGTATCTCCAAAAGTGGATCAGCTGCAAGTGGGTCGGGTCAAACTCTGCTTTATACACTGCTACTATCTCGATGGTGTAAGGTTAGATGGTCATACCATGACTGTGTTCTTCGTTTGATAAAGGATCTTTACGTTAGAGTACATTTCTAGGTCGTCTGGTTCCATGTGATGGTTCGTCAAGATAAGCGTGTTGTTTTTGAGAAAGAGGAATGAGAAGGCAAATAAACAGTTAAACAAATAGAGCATGTAGTTTCCTAATAAGGGTAGTCATAATGTTATAGTCTAGGTCTATTCTAAAGTAGCATAATTTTGTATAACCAAGTCTCTGATACCAATATGTCACACCCCCATCAAGGCGAAAACACTAGTGGGCGACAAAATTGAATCATTACACATCAAACAGAACTTGTAAGATTCAAGCATTCAACTAATAAAGATTGAAAATTCATGTGTTAATATTATGCTATCAAACATAAAATTTCAAACAGAATTATATTATGCAAAAATTATACTAAATATTTAAATCAAATAGAAATTTTATTTTGATTTATACTTTCAAGTTCGTCAACATCTGCATCTATAATCTATACTAATAAATAAAGGTTTTAACTTAGACACTTGTCACTTCTTCATGTCTTCTCATATTGGTTTTTCCGTCTCTCTCTTCTAACAAATACACATGTATCTTATTAAATAATAATGATATCATAAATTATAAATATATTATTAAAGAAAATACTAATTATACTAAATAAGAATATATATATATAATAGGAAATCAAAATATAACTAATTAAAGAAAAATATTAATTTGTTATATATACACACACTTGATATATCTCGAGACGATCATAATAGCCTGACAAATTATGACGTATTTACAATTTTATAAGTTATATCGTTTTCAATATACAATCCGTGTAATATACGGGTTTTAACCTAATCTATTTATATAATCAAAAAGACAAAAACAGAAAAACTAAGAACGAGAAACAGATTCAATCTCAATATCTCGATTCTCATAAATTCATATTTTCATATAATCAAAAAAATAAACTTGCTTGATTGAACTATTGAAGTAATGGAGATTGTTGATGTCCCCCCCCCCCCCCCCCCCTATTTGGATCTTGGCCGATTGATTTTTAACTTGGATTGCTTGAGGGTGGAGATCATATAAGAGCATCATCGATTTTTTACTATGGATGGCCGATCGTATTCACTAGAGCAACTTCAATTTCCCTCTAATACTAAATCCTAATTGTGGATTGGTATTATTTTATTTAGGTTTAAACTTTTTAACGGGTCAAATCTAATTTGTTTAATTGGATTATAACTAAAAGAATGACTTAGTTGGGTTTAAATGGTTTTGATGGGCTAAAGTAGTTTAATTAGGCTAAAACAAAAAAAAATGGTTTAGATGGGCTAAAGTGGTTAAAATGTAATTGATTTTTATAATTAATATGTATTTCTTTAAAAAAAAATAAACTGTAATTTGCACCCCTGTGGTAAACTTTATCTTTCTTTTTGCGTCCATTCGTCAAAAATTCATCCATTAAGCCGTGAAGGATATTATAATACATTTGCCACGAACACCCTCCAAACACCTCTGTATATGTTTTTTTCCCCCAAAATCCGTCCACAATTATCAGATTCGATAATCAATTTGCCCCAAACACCAAACCGGTTAGTATCAATGAGATCAGTGCTTTTTGTTGAGCCGCCTTCTGTAACAGCGGAGTGGCGGACATATGCGCCGTAGGTGGCGGGGTGGTAGTGGTTGAAGAGGTGTAGTTATTATACAAAGAATTAAACTGCATTCCGCCATTGTTGTTGTTCGAACTCGATGACCCCATAAACGATGAATTACTAAGGTTTTCTAACCAAATTGGTAATCTAGGTTTTGCGGAATTCGCATCAAGATTAGTTTCTAACATCTCACCACCAAACATCCCCGGAAACTGCTTCCCACCACCACCGCCGCCGTTCAACGTCATCAAATCTTGTCCAAATTTTAGATTCGCAGCACTTGACATCATCGGAAACGAAGCCATTCTCGAATTTTCTTCGGTTAAAGCATCACAAAACGCTCTATGCGTTACGAAGCTATCGTTCAACGTACTGGCGGTGGTGTTGGTGTTGGTGTTGGTGTTGGTGGAGGGGTTGATCAGGTGGCAGGAAGAACGAGTCATTTGCTTGACAAATCTAGATCCACCGGTCACCACCACACGCCTCCGCTTCCGGCCAATACTCACCAGAACCCGTCCTATTGCTTGACTCACAGGACGGCGGAAATTGGAAACTGATTCTCGACCGGAAATTACAATCGGCCGACGCATTTACGTGATTTCATCGTCACTACTGGTTCCGATTAAGCTGATGGTGGAAACCGAGGGTTTGAAGATGACGAAGGTGGAGCCGATCAAAATTCCGAGCAGGATGAATAGAAGACGGAGGATGATGGGTGTTTGAGGGATTTAGGTGAGTAAGGTAGGGTTTGACTGGGGGTTTCTTCATCTCCTTTGATTTGTTTTTTTTTTATAACAGAAAACGTTGCTCCTGTTGTACTATTACATCAATAATCCTAAATTAATCTTTTGCCCAGGTTTGAACCCGAGACCTCCTCTTTAAAAGGCATATGCCTTTACCAAGTGGGCTAGCCCCACATTGGCCTCTCCTTTGATTTGTGGCTGATCGTTTATGTAATTGTTTCATGTTGTTCATAATTGATTTGGTAAATTAGGTATTTGTGGCTAAATTGCACAGAGGTACAAGGGGTAAAAGAGTCAAATAAAGGGGTAAAATGTCATTTGCTATACAAATGGACGGCAATATGGATGGATTTTTGACGGACGGACGCGAAAAGAAAGAGAAAGTTTACCACCGGGGGTTAAATTGTATTTTGTTTAAACACAGGGTGCAACGTGTCAGCGTGTCTAAACCACAAGGGTGCAAATTATAGTTTACTCAAAAATTTATATAATTTTTTTGGGCCCGTCAATAAACCAGGGCCGGTGCGGTTGCCCACGGAGCACACTACCAAAGCCGGCCCTGTTCGTTACTTATTAGTGATCATTTTTCTTTTTATCTAACTTAAAGTAGAAGGTAATACTAAAAAAATCGTTAGATAATAATCAAGTATATTAAGGTTGGTGGCTCAATAGTAAAGGCAAAGTCTCTTAAAACACTAATGTTTGAAAAGGTTATTAATTCAAGTCTCACTCCCACAGGATTAAAAAAATTTGTCTTTCAAAAAAATTTGAAACGCTTAATTAAGTGAATTTAAAAATACAAAAAGTTTAAGTAACAATAAAACAGATAGGATAATTGGTTACCGGGTGAATTTTCCCTGCATATGAATATATTTCAAATGATTAACAGGCTTTCCAGAACAAACAAAATCCATACCATTTTAAACTCTAATTACAAAAAAAAAACCGCATTTTACGGACGAAAAAAATGGTCCTGTCTCCGGTTTAGAAGATAATTCCCATATATAAAAAAACTTCCAAGGGAACACATAACAACAAACTAGGGTCAGCCAGTACAAGTAACCCCTCACAACATACTGCTGTGCTATGTACAATGACCACAAAAGAAGTCTTCTAGCCAAGAGAGCTAATAGCGCGCTCTCATCTCTATCCGGTATTGTATATTTATAATATTCTCAGTATTTGAAATTCCGGACCTCACTTCCTTTGTAAAAAATGTTACGTTCGGCTGATTACTTGATATCGATTTTGGCTTTTGTTTTAGCACGGTTGACCTTAAAGTCATTCAAGCTCTTGTAATCTTCTTTCAGTAGCCTTTCCAACTCTGGGAGCTTTTTGTGCTCCTTTGACTGAGAATAGTGATGGAATGCCCTACCAATAAAGAACTTCAAAAATTATCATAATGCCACAATTTGACAAACACTATATTGGATTTCATAACGAGAGCATACGTAATAACAGGTACAGTAACTCGGTATTTAGCATTGTCTAGCCAAAGAGAACGAAAAAAAAGTAATTTCATATAGGGTGTGAATCTATGACACGAGCCTAACACGAAGTTTGTGGGTTTGGGTTTTAGTCTAACCGGGTTCGAGTTAGTTTAAGGTTGAACCCACAAATACTTTGGCTAAACAAGTGGTGTCGGGTCAACCTGGGTGGTTTGTCAGGTTTGTGGGTTCACCTGATTATTTTTTTAAGATTAAAAAATTATATTTTATGTCATAACTTAATTGTTTGGATATCTAAGTAAAATATATGGGATAAAAAAGAAGTGGCCATTGATTATTTTATATACATTTGTATTTTTTGTCGTAAGTTATGTAATTTTATACCATCAGTACGCAAAAAAATATAGAAAAGTAAACTAAATTTTTCGGTTAAACAGATAGTGTTCGTGCGAAAACTAGTGTTATGTTCGGGTTCATGTCATATTTTCAGGTTTGTGTGGGGTTCAACCGGCGAACATGACCCATTTGACACCCTTAATTTCATACAGACAACTTACCAGTATTTCTCCAGACCGTAAAGATTTCCCTTTTGGTAGAAATCCAGAGTTAGCTGTTCAAAATCTACGTATACATCTTCCCTGAATTCCTTCTTCAACCCTTAGCTGCAATAACAAAAAGGAACTAGAAACACCATGTTCCGGGCTAATTGAACAAAGAGGTTACTTAAAATTCTATTTTAGGTAACATACCTTTATAACCAGAAAAACATCATAGTTAGAAAAGAATTTATTCAAGGTAACCAACTATCAAAAGCTTTGATACAAGGTAATGTGACCCGGTAGCCATTAAAAATGATGATAGAACTTTTGACCATGTTGACCCTTTTTCCTGGCGTCGCTTGAAAATTAGTCAACTCATCTAATTAAATTTAAAAAGAGCAAATTACATGGATGGCCCCTCTCGTGAAGCCCTATTATGGATTTGGTCCTTTCTTTTCAGAAACTACATATTGTTGAAGAAGATTCACTTGATTAGTGTTGAAGATCCAGATGTAGTGACAGCTGTTGTAGTGGAAGAAGTAGATCTGACATTGCCGGAATCTGCGGTGACATCGCAGGAGAGGGTGACCAGAGTTGCGGGGGAGGGGATGGGTGATTAATCTTTTTTGTTTTTTATTTAACTAAGGGTAAAATGGTCTTTTTGAAAAATTCAACAACAAAAACAAACGTACATCCACTCTAAGGACCAAACAAGTTATGGGTCAGCAAACTCTTGGACCTAACAACAGAGACCACCCGTGTAACTTACTCTAGAAAAAGAAAGTGTAATTTACTTTACAAAAAGAAAACTTTGATGGTTGAACACTTCTAATCACTTGCAAAATAAATTGGTGAATATTGTGTACCTATAAAATCTGTAAAGGCATTCTATTCCATAATTGTAACCGAGAGCGTCATCTTCCAGTGCGATTTTCTTGAATTCATTATACATTGAAGGAACAAACAAGTCTCTAAGAAAATATGACCAGAATCTGTAGAGAGTATTCATTTCCTGCATGTAGAGACATGGTTCAAATTTAGATGAACGCATAAAAGTGGGAAAAAAATCATGTGTAAAAGCTGAACTGATTATTAGCATCCTTATTATAATAAATAAGGATCTAGGATGACACATGTCGTGTTCCTATAATCTCAATTTCTGATTTTCCCGCTATATTTTCCTCGTACATCATCTCTTCCAATTTGCATATTTTCCATATTTACATCCTCAAAAATTACAAACTTTCCTTAAAATATAACAAAGTATATATAAAACATATATAATATAATGGTTTGACTAAAAATAAAACAAGTCAACTAAGGTTAACGATTCAAAAGTCACTAATAGTATATTTTTATTAAAAAAAATTCTTAAAATTAAAATTATGTAACGTGATTTTTTGACTTTTTATTTATGTATTTCAAATCATTAATCATTATTTGGTTAATAATTAATTAAGTAACTCATGTCGTCACGTGTTATAATTCTAACTCCTTAAGATTCTTTTTTCTCATTTCTTTTCATTTTCAATATTACTACTTTATTACTTACTTAAAATTAAAACTTAATATATAGTTTTATAATTGCTAAATCTTCATTTCCAACTATTTAATTTTTTCCTTTATTCAACCCACGTAATACAAGTGTGGACCTAGTAACTAATGAAGTACTAAAGATGAAATATAGATACCTCACTGCATCCGATGCCACATTTCTTCCGCTCACTTAGGCATCTCTTGTGATATTTTACATACCTACATGGATAGAATGAGTCAACTCATTGAATCACATAGATGACTTAAGGAAACGGCTATTCAATACCCACTTTTGCTGCCTGAAACCGTTTTCTTCTAGAAGCTGATGACTAGGGTGCTGAAAAGGCGGAAATGGCTTTGGCATGGAGCCGACAGGTGGACTACCGCTGGTAAAGACGCCATGAGGAGAAACACCAAGCTTTGAAGACCTTATTCTATATATGATGGTGATAAAAACATTAACCGACAAATAGAAGGGTCAAGTAATGAGTAAAAATGGTAAAATTTTTACATGTGACCCAAAACACTTTCCATATTTTTATAGTGTGTCAAATATGAATTCAAAATTACATTATTTCTGAATTAATCTGATTTTTTAATTAAAATGATTAAAGGGGTTCTCTGCACTAAAGTTACACTATGCACTTAGTTTCCTTGTTAGACTTTTCTTCTTAGTCATACATATTTGACCTATTAGAGATAAAAATATTTTAAAGTCTAAACTGACCCGTGATTGTCAGGAGGTGTTGACCCGAAGAAAAATCCGACTGAAGTACTTTGTGGGCTTTCTGATATAATATGATCACTTCCATTATCCTTGAGGTTGCTAGAAAACCACCGTTGGTTCTTCAGTGATTGCTGCTTAAAATAAGCTTTATTTTGCTTCCTTCTAGAATTAGGACTGCCCGCCACATCATTGCCACCACCGCCACCTGCTGCCTTCTGATTTGCTGTGTTCCCAACTTTAGGAGATTTGGAAGTCCCACCTTTTATTTCATTTGTTGAATTGTTTCTTCTACCTTTATTTCGTTTTGATTTTAACTCCTGAAATTGGCAGATCAATGAATGGTCCCAAGTGTTAGGAATCCTATTATTTGATATATGAAAAGTGTAAATGTATCCGTTGAAAATGTATTAAAATATTTTATATGTAAAAGAATCTAGAAAAAATTAAGATCCTAAATACCATGTTCATAGTAGTATAGGCCATCATTTATGGCAGAAGCAAGCTCATTAGAAAATGTTTTTGTTTCCTCTACAGAACCTTTAGTTCCTCGTCCATTCCTGTTATTTTGCTGTAGAGATGAACAGTAACGTTTCATTAATCATAATAGCTAATTTTTCTCGTATCACAAAGCATCCAATTTACGGGTGGAAAGTATGTGTCAGGTTGAATTATTGAACCCAAACATAACAGTAACGTTTCATTAATCATAATAGCTAATTTGTCTCGTATCACAAAGCATCCAATTTAGGGGTAGAAATTATGTCAGATTGAAGTATTGAACCCAAACATGATCCATATGATTATCCGAATCAGAGATATCAACACTAACACAAACACACTTATAATTGTGTAACCCATTATCTCACGAGTAAAACAGGTTGACGAGTTGTAACTGGCTATAATTAAGTTGTAAATGGGCTAAAAGGGTCATGAACGGACTGGTGGGTCGTAAAGGGTTGTAATAAAAGGTTAAACAAGTTGGCGGGTTGATCTTATAACAATTAAACGGTTGACTGTATGTTAAATTAAACCAGTCAACCAGAACACGACCCATTTAATAAAACGGGTTAAAGTTGACAACACATTTCCGTGTCGTGTTCCCGTCTTTTTTTGGGTCATATAAGAAATTGCCACCCCTAGCATCCATCAGCTGACAAAGGAAAAAACATAATAAAATGAAAATAACATTTATTTAATATCAATCTTACTTGGGTAACAATTACAAGTCTCTCAACTGCTTGATCATTAACAACCATTTCATCATCTTCATCTTCCACCCTAGGTTGAGTCGAGTCGATAAATTAAAGAACAGCCAGCACAATATATATATCAGGAAAATAACAAAAAATGACACACAAACTTTGTAACAAATAAAATGACAAAAAAATATATATATTAGCAGGCTCAAACAAGCGGACCGTGTAGTACCTTGTTTTAGAAGAACAATGATCCTTCTGTTCAAGCTCAAGCTCCTCATCATTCATGAATGTGCTTGCAAAATCATCACAAACTTTATCCAGATTTTCTGTGGTCAAACGATCTTCACCAAAAGTATCTTTCTTTAAAGAATCAAACTTATTATTATCTTCGGATTGCTTTATTGAACGGTCTTGTATAACCAAAGATTTATTCCCAACAGAAGCTGGAATCCACTTTGACCAATCTTCACGCTTTCTCACCTTCTCACCCTGTAAAATAATACCAATGCTCATATTGTGGCCCCACATAACCGGACCGCGTTAAAATAAGTTGCGTGTCATCTTCTATATTATGCCAAAAGGAAATTGAGAAACTGAACCTGCACTTCAAGAGTAGTAGAGCTTTGTAAGACCTCCACAATAAGCGGTATGTCCGTACTCATACTTTTAACCTGCACCATGTACAATAAAACTAAATATTTTTTTTTTTAAATTAGCGTTTAGCAATTTCAAGAGACGACTCCTGTTCTGATACATTGGTTTGTCATGCTCACTGAAGGAGTCATGTCACATGAATTAATACCCTTTTGAAGTCGGCAATAGTAGATATTGAGACCCACCCATGGTCATCCATCAAAGAAATCAAGTATTGATCAGTTTTCAGATTCTGATCACTGAAATAATATTCAATTTGGTTTCTAACACTAATTCTCAGGGGTTGGACTTGGGCCTGTGCAGGTAACATAGGAACCATGGGACCCGGCTGATGTGGAACAGCAAACGGTGGATGTGGGACCCGAACAGAATACGAAGGTATAGCAGGAAGATAGACAATAGAGCCAGGAGGACCTGACAAAGTTATTGCAGCCAAGTCGTTATTATCGAAACAAATTCGAAATTGAAAAAGGATTCAAAAAAATTTAAGAAGTGTGAAATATAGAAACCAATAAGCAAAATAGAGGCGTGACCGTTTAACTATCAAGGAAAGTAAAAGTTTAATATATATATATTATATATAGCGGATGGTTCCAGAGAAAATCACATATTTAGGCGAAAACCGAGAAAACCACTAAAAAAACCAATTTTAACCAATAATATATTAATATTTATTTTTTATTTTATTTCTATTTTATTTCTTTATAAGAGTATAAATATAATATTAAACATTTTTATCAAAAAATCATTTAAATATTGGCTCACGTATATGTAACCCATAGTTTTACGTATACGTAAACAGAAAACAAAAAAAATGCGGTTACGATTGTTTTAGTAGTTTTCTCGTTTTTCGCCTAACTTTGTGGTTTTCTCTTGATCCCTCCCCTATATATATATATATAGGGGGAGGTCCAAATAAGAAGTAGTTTTCGGCTAAAAATCTAAAAAATGACAAAAACGTTAAAAAATGATATCAAATGAACTCCGATTGAGCTCATTTCGATGGCATTGGAACCGTCTCGTCGAACTCTACCATCTTAGCTTTTAGGGTTTAGCTTTTAAGATTTAGATTTTACGTTTGAATTTTAGGGTTTTAGCCTTATGGATTAGCCTTAGGGTTTAGCTTTTAGGGTTTAGATTTTATGGTTTAGGTTTTTTTAGGGGGTGGGGGGGTTAGGTTTTTAGGGGGGGTGGAGGTGTTTAGGTTTTTGGGGGTTGGGGGTGGTGGTTTTAGGCTTTTCGAGGTGGGGTTGGAGAGGGGGTTTAGGTTTTTGGGGGTGCTGGTGGAGGGGGTTTAGGTTTTTGGGTCCGGGTTAGGGTTCGATGAGACGGTTCCAACGCCGCTGTAATGAGCTCAATCGGAGTTTGTTTGGCCCACTTCTTAGCGTTTCTTAACGAAAAACCACTTCTTAGTGGAACCTTCCCCTATATATATATATATATATATATATATCAACATTTCACTTAGAAGTCACAATTTTGGCCCAATTACTTATGAGTTGATCACTTTAGGTAAAGTTAATCATATACCGGATCAAATGGGTCGAATAAGAAAAGTTAGCTAAAAAGAGAACGGGTCAAATGGCCTGATGAGGTCATATGGGTTGAATGATTACCGAAGTGTATTCTCAATGCAAACAACCTCCTGAATTGTTTCATTCAAAGAGATAATCTTGTTTTTGTGATCATATATAATAAAAAAGGAACAAAAAGTGTTATCGGTTCATCCCAACCCGAGCTAACCCCTAATAAAAATACTCATTTCAACCAAGCCCAAAATAATTTTAGCTTAGAAGCATCCCTCCGTAATCGCATTTTACGCTTAAACAAGAGTCCCTTTCTCCTGGGGAAAACGGTAGAGAAGTATTGGTCTGATATAAAACTAGACTAGGGAACACAGGGAAAGACAGTCTTGGGGGCCCCAAAACAGAGTAAGAACTAGCCCTTTAAGTCCATTCCTAGTCTGGATCCTAAGAAGTTTGGATCTATAGTCACTTCTACTTTCACCAGTATTTTTTTTTTTTGTGCATAAAGTAAGACTGCCACCGGGACTTATGGTTTTAAAGGTACTGCGATGACCTACTTTATAAAAAAGTCAAAAAAACAAACTACACAATTAAAACTACCACAATCACATAATTACCAGGAAAGACAGGCCCACCCATAAATCCCATTGGCGGACCAAAAAATGGGGGCCTAATGAAGGCTCGTGGCCCAGCATTCTGATGCACATCATTGTTCTCTTTTGGACCCAACGGTCTCTGATTTTCTTGCACGTTAGGTCTTCTATTAGGAAACTCGACTCCATAATTATTAGGATTGCCTCTTTGTGGAGCTGTAATGGTACCACTTGCTGTAGGAAATGGTCCAACACATGGCGGGTATGCATATCCATGGACAGGAATATGAACAGGCCACGGTGCCATGCCGCCATAAACAGGTGGAATTGGTGGCTGACGAAAGGGTAATGGTCCATGAAAAGATGGTGCAGCGTTTGGGTCATGTTTATTGGTGGCTTTATGTTGGCGTGATGGTTGCCTAGAGGACGAATTATAATTTCCACGCCCATGTGTCTTTGCCACCTCAGTAGATACCTGAGAAAAAAACAGAGAAAATAAAAACCAATTTAGTAATTTTTTAAATGATCTCTTTATATATTCTTCATCAAACACTTTTTTAGATTACACCATAAGCATACTCGCAACTGACAGGGGTGGCCCAATAGTGTTAATGGGCCAAGCTAGGGCTTGGGCCACCCAAAACAAAGGGCCTCCATTTTCAAATTTTATATATGAATATACTAGTTTAGATCCCGTGTTTACATATGGGGTGAAACACATTAATATATAAAAATTTTAAATCTTTATGTATATATTTTACATGTTTAATAATATATTACATATATACTAAGGATAGATACAAACTCAAAATATTTAAAAATTAATGCATAATTGAGTTTCAGAAATATAATTTAATTTTCATTACTATTTGATTGAAATAAAAGTTATATAAATAAATTTTAAAATTTCTTATAATAAGGGATAATTAAAAATAAATGTGTTTTATTAGTATAATTATAATTTTATTTAAAAATTATTATTATTAAAATATGAAAATGCATTAAATAAGAGAGAAATGCGGGAAAAAAATGATAATAATGAATATGGAGGCGACATGTGTCAATAGAAAACCTTTATTTATTATTTAGTATAGATTTGGGCTTATCCTGGTCTTGGGCCTGCAATCAAAAGTTAATACGCACCTCTGGAACTCTGGAAGATAGGGATTGGAATTGTGGCTGGAATTGTCGAGCGGGAACAAGAATTAGGGCGAAGACAGAGAATGGAAGATCAATCGTTCGTTTGAGAGAGCCATTAGCGAGAAACGCGTGAATCCTTTTTAATCCAATTGTTTCGGTCCAAAAGTTTTTTAATCCAGCTGACTCATATGCGTTCCATTAAATTGACTTAATTTAAAATATATATATATATATTAGACTTTTTTAATCCAATTGTTTCGGTCCAAAAGTTTAAATTTGACTTTTTTAATCCTCATCTAACAATTTTAAATAAAGTAAAAACAAAATAAAAATTGAAATTTTTACCCAATATACTTGGTCTTTGCGAGAACCGCGTGAATCCTTGATTCACATGGTGAAAAAAAAACAAAAATACCCCTGGACTATAATTGTTACTCATATACAATTATAAATATTATTTTCCTCCAAACAATACTTATAAGATACACACACACAGAGAGAGGAGTTCTCCCCCCCCCCTCTTCTCCGGCGAGGATCCAGCCGACCACGGCGTCGGCACCGGCAAGACAACGACGACCACCACCCTATTCCTATTCTATCAACCACTCAACCCCCCACACTAGGGGTGTCAATTTCTGACACGACCCGAACACGACACGAAAATAATCAGGTTTTGGGTTGACAATTTCAACCCGTTTAAAAATGGGTCGGGGTCGGGTTGACCCGTTTATAAAAGGGTCGGTTCGGGTTGACCCGTTAACCCGTTTAGATTACAAAATATATTTTTTTTTATTTTTCACATTATAGAAACGACTATTCATTTACTTTTGTATTTAGTGTTTACCATAAAGATTTACTAAGTGTTATACCAAAACATTTCTTTTTTTCCTTTTTAGAGATAAACTATCAACTAATTTTTGGTTTACCTTAAATGAATTAGATTTTGGATTTAGTATTTTATGATTTTGATTTAGATAAATGGGTTAAACGGGTTACTTTTGGGTTGACCCGAATTTAAGTGTATCCAGGTTAGGGTTGGAATTTTTTACACGAATAAGAATATGGGTCGGGTTCAGGTTACATAATTCAACATGTTAACCCGCCAACCCGACACGATTGACACCCATACCCCACACACAAACCCTAAATTCTAGAGAGAGGGGGGGAGAGTGAGAGACCACCTATTTATCTCATTTACCTTGCAACAATACAACCCCACACACACATGCGTATAGTACAAAGAGTGTGAGAGGGAGGGGAGCCGGCCCTCTTTCGACCGTTCGTCGACGAGCCACGCGGCTCTAACCAGTGTTGTAAAAATTGGGATTAATTGGAAATCGGTGGATTCCTATGTAATTTTGGCCTAGTCAGACTATTAATCGGAAATTAGGATTAATTGGGGCTAGGTGGACTAATCGGACCTAGGCGGCCCAGTTTAAAAAAATGGTTTTTAAATAGAAAATAAGCCCAAATAAACACATGATACATGGATCCATGAGTTTTTATCTAACCTCATCGCTATCTGCTTCTATTTCAATCACCAACATACTCCGACCTAATCGCTACCTACTTGCTTTTGTGAGATGTTCTTGTTTCAGTCAACAAGTGTTGACCACCAACTTGCTCCGATCTTTGAAGTATTTTAGATTTTGAACTAATATGATAATATGTTAATGTTTGTATTTGTGTGTGTATGTGTGTATATATAAATATATATATATAGGATGAAATTCATAAGAAAACTAACATTTCTGATTTTTAGTATCCATATTTTCAATTCAATGTAATGCATTTCAAACTCAATTCTAGTGCACTGTTTTGTTTCTTTTCGTACCATCAATTTAATACTATATTTCAATGCAAATCCGCAAATTTTACTCGGTTATATCCTATTAAAACAATACATAAGTATCTAATTATACAAATATGGCAAAAGACTAAAGTTACAAGGTCTGATGTTGAAAAGTAGCAAGAAACCCTAATAGGCACGGTCGCGCCTCGTTCCGGCACGGTCGCACCGAGTGCTTTTGCACGGTCGCACCGAGTGCTTTTGCATGGTCGCGCGACTTGCTTTGGAACGATCGCGCTCGGTGCCTAGGCACGGTCGCGCCTCGTTTGACGGCCGCGTCTCGTACCAGTTGAAACGTAAAATCAGTTTTAAACGCGAGATCGTTGAGTTTCGTAACCGATATACGTTTCACTTTCATTAACAAAGAAAATAATATTATCAATTTCAACCATTAACATCAGAAAACCCGATTCGTCCCAAGAAATCAAAATCCTTTCCCTTGAACATAGATTATTCTATCCTAGAGTGAAATTTCCCCAACCAAATGCTCCATCGACCTCCTCGGAAACTCCCGAAAGCTTTGAGACAGCCGGAATCGCAGCGAGGAGCACCGGAAACCATCCTCGTCGACGCCGGAACTCTTTCCTATCGTCCTCTATCAATTCGCTACTCTTCCGGGTAATTGAAACTCTGTCCTCAGTCTATTTAGTCTCTAGATCAAAAGCCCCATGTTAATTTGGGCTTCCATTATAAAAATCTTCCCGAACCCGAATCTATATTTTATTCAAAATAGTTTAATCGAATTCAATTCTAAACATGATTTAAATACAATTAATCTATATAACAAGACTTGTAATAACGTTATAAATAAAAGCCCTATGATTTCAAACACTAACAATGTAAGAAACAGTCGATTCGTGTCTGTTTTGGAAGAGACACGGTCGCGCTAATCATCTAGCGCGGTCGTGCCTCATGAGACGCGGTCGTGCCGTTTACCAGCGCGGTCGTGTCCTCCTGTCCAAACCCAATCATGCCCTTTGGCTAAACTCAGTCGTGTCTTAGAATCATAGACACGATCGTGCCTGATGATTTAGTTAGTTAAGCCCTCTGTTTGATCAACACGGTCGCGCCCTGACTAGCATGGTCGCGCCCGTGGTTCGAGCACGATCGTGCCCTTCCCAGGCACGGTCGTGTGTGAGTTAAACTTTTGGCAGAATTATAATTTTATATATTTTTCAAACAATAAATATTTCTGATTAAATTACAAAATAAATATAGTTGATTTTTATAAAAATGCATTTAATTCTATTTAGAAAAATCAAATATTTAATCTTGGAATAAATAGAAAATTATTTATTTAAAGTTTATAAAAATTAAATTTATAATTATTGCTAAGCCTTTCATTTAAAAAGTATTTAAATGGTTAAGTTACATTTTATAAATAAATAAATAAAATAATGATTATTTATTTACTTTATATTTAAACAAAGACATTTAGTTATTTACACTTAATTACATTTAACACTTACAATATTTTCACAAACGATAATTATTTAATTTACCTAATTAATTATTCAAACTCAAACCTTAAACAAAATGCTTCAAAAATGTTTATTTCAAACCCTTATATTTTATTCAATACTTTTAAGTACAAATAAATGGCCTTATACACAAATTCAAATTCAACTTTAGACTTAAACTTTTGTGCACACTATTGATACAATATGCATTACACACTAGGTTAACTTGTGCATTTCAAGGATCCTTATTCTATCTAGTATCTTTGTTAGCTACGCCTTCGAATCAAGTAAGTATTTCATAGCCTCTTTTACTCTTTTACATTTTTGGGGTGAAACGTGAACACTATTCAAATTACATGTTTACATTTACACAAACAACACACGTACAAATCCTATTTACATTCATGTGTGCAATTTGAGCTTTATGCCCGAGTACTATGTGTGCTAACTTTTGTGAACACTTATGTGCAACCATTAACTATTCAAGCCGACGGTTTTCAATGATAGATCTATTGAGTCTGACAAACCCACCCAGATTGGGGTGATTGATACCGACAACACAATTTTGCATGCTAGTTACAAAGGTTTGATTGTACTTGGTTACACAATAGCTGCTCCCCATAAATGCCTTATTTATCATGTTATGTATGGATTTGTTTTTCAAACTATATGCTATCTATATACAAACTTGTGTTATACTCACCAACTTTTTAGTTGACTTTATTTTATTCATGTTTCAAGTACTAATGTGTGAGTTTGATCAAGATGTGCTACACTTAGGCTTTGGACTTAGCTAATTTAAATAAAGAAGTCTATGTTTTGAAATATTGTTTCTGTCTTGGATTTGGTTTTGTTTGAATGATTTTAATAGAATTTGAAGTTTAATATATCTCAATTTAGTCAACCTTGTGCTTATGAACAGTCTACATGTCCCGCCCCGATGATTCCGCCATCGTTCGGGGTGTGACAGATTGGTATCAGAACCTTGGTTATAGGGAATTAGGTTATTAGACACCTTGACCTAGACTATAACTTTAGAACACCCACTTATGCTATGCTTCATGATTATGTGTTATGTGCTACATGCTATATGCTACATGCTTACTATGATTAAACATTATTTTATTTTTTTTATGCATTACTTGTTAAAAATTCATGACTTATTAGGATATCCTTAAATAATAATTAAATAAATAGTATCCCTTCCTATATCCTAAAACCTCATAATACTCTTATCTCCTTCTCTATCTATATCTTTCTTAGCATGTGGAATCTTCAAGAAGCTAAATTGTCACACCCCGCCAAGGCGGAATCGCGAGGCGTAACGTTCATAATTTCCAAAGCATATGATTATTGCAAACGCATACATGCAAACTGGATACATAAATTAAGTTTAAGGTTTTACAGCCCAAAATATTAGTTGAAGTTACAAATTATTAAGATTTTGCAAATATGACCCGAACATTATGGGTTATACAAGAAAAATCTTCAAAAGTTATATCCACCGTGTATGCATGAACCCTACGTAGTATTACCCTTGCTATCACGTTCAGTTTCCTGAAAAACGTACTTGAAAATGTTAACACTAAGTTGGTGAGTTCACAGGTTTTATATATGAATACAATGAGCAAACCAATTGCATGAAAATGATTTTACGTATATGATAAACAAAACAAGTAATGTTTGACCCATTTGTAAACTAGCTAGGAATACAAATAATATGTACATACATGAGGCATAACCAAACCAAGACCAGGTGTTTTGCCCCTCACTCGTACCTCACGAGCAATCTTAGAACACTATGCGGTTATTTGGCCAGAGGGACCCATGGTTAGCGCGACTAACCATGACCGGGGGTGTCAGACCCAATAGTACTATCCATAGAATCCTAGGCTAATCCAAAGCTAATGGTTATAAATATGATGGTCAGGGGACTTTATGAGCTCCAAATGTATTAACTCATGCAAACATAAAGGTCGGGTCTTGTTTTCTTGTTATCATATAAAAGTAGTTATAAGTATGTTCTTCCCCCAAGGTATGCAAAACAGTAAAAAAGGGGCCGTGAAACTCACCTTGTGACAATGCAAAGCTAGCAAATAAACGATCGCAAAAGCGAGACTGGACTACCCGTGTCCTATGAATTAAGAGATATGTTTTAGGATCGATAAATGACGTCTCGAATGCAGTTGTTCACCCAATCATGTTGGTTTCAGTTAGGAAAGGTTTTCGTATAAGGAAAGTGTTGTGTTTACGACCCGTTGGTGATTAATAATTACTACTCAATATAATTATTTATACATATAATATATCTATACAAATAAACATAGAGATACAAGTCATGGCCATCAAACAATTATATATTTACAAAACTCTATAATTATTTTAAAGAAATTTTCCATTTCCGTTGTAATAGTGTAGATAATATAATTTACACTATAACACTATATATTTCTGAATAATGCTATCTCTTGTATTAATATATGCTCGAACTTGAAGTTATATCTAGACTTGTACATATACATAATCATTTATACACATGTATTGATCTATATATAACCTTGTTTGAACGATTATCGTCATTGTTATTACGCTAATTACATAAGTGTTTCCATCCCTTAACGACTTATATATTCTTCCTATGTATACATATTTATACACAAATACATATTATTCCATGTTATATCACCGAAGCCAATAATTTACCATGCGACACGAAACTATTCAAATAATCATTTTAACACTTTTATCGGTTATTTTTATCCAATATATATTCTTAAGTTTTTCAACACTTGTTTTGTCATAAAAATATTTCTAAGGCTTGGTCCTTTCCAAAATACCATTATATGCATGGATCACCAAGTTTTACCAACAAAATATATTTAAGGCCATAAAAGTCGATATTTTTATAAAACTTATTTTTATCCATTAACATTCAAGCCTTGTGTTTCTTTTAACCAAACTAACCATTTTGACAACATAACATATTATGAACAAATACTTCACATACCTACATAGATCTATATCTTTATGGAATTCTAGTTTACATACCCATATACATATATACATACATTCTCATGGTTTCATCATACATAGATCTATGCATTTTTATTTATTTATTTATTTATTTTTCATGTGTTAAGTAACTGAAGTTCATGACTAGCAAGATTTTGTAAAACTCTACACATGTTTACATCTTTCCTTTAGTAATTTTTGTGAACAACAACTACACATATGCATATATATACATACCCACGACACACACAAATATATATATATATATATATATACTCACGACACACACCTATATATATATATATATACATGTATTAAACGTTAGATCAAGCCACTTTTCACTTTAGTATATTTATTTAAGAAAGTTTTATAAAAACATTCCACTTTTTAGGTGAACCAAGTGCATTTTTGTCATGAATCAAAGAAAATAACACAAATATATAAAGATGTGAAGAGTCCAGTTTTTACCTCTAGACAAGCTAGGGAAGATAACAAGTAAGTGATGATGATTTATGAGAGAAAAAGAGGAAGATCTTGAGTTTTTAACTAAAATCCCTAGAGAAAACCCTTGTATGCTTCATAGAACTCCAAAATGTAGATGATTTTGTGCTTGAAATGGATGAGCTTCTTTAAAATATGGTGGATGAAAGTGCTGGTATTGTTGCCGTAAAGAGAGGGAAAGAAAAAGAAATAAGTTGGAGTGATTTTAAAAGTGAGATTTGATGGATAGGCATGGAGGTTTTGAAAAGAACTTGGAGTGTTCAAGTAGGTGAATAAGTATGGTCTTGTAACAACAAATCAAATATGAAGGATTTTATTATTTTTTTTTTGGAAGTGTAGGATTGCCCACCAGGGGGTTCTCGGCCGAAAGTCAAGGGGATTAGGGGGGTTGGGTAGTTTAGGTTGTTAAGCTAGTTTAGTTGTTAGATATTTAGATAGTTAGGTGCTTAATCATGACTTGGATTCGAACCGGCGTTTTAGCTCAGTTTTAGGTGCCTAATGGCTTTTCAAATTAATGATTAACTAGCTTAGGTCCAATTTGAAATATATGTATAATTCATGTGTCGTTTAAGCATATACATGACTAATTTTGTGTGTACGTGTTGAAAGGTGGCGGTACACGATAAAACTCGTGAGAGGGTTCGTTATAAATTATTTTGTATCATAAGTTAGTAAAGAGAAGAAAAAAAATAATATATAATTATTATCTAGACGAAATTTCACCCGTTATGTATCTTTAGGTATTAATCTGGTTATTTAATTTAATCATCAACGTTCGTATTAGACGAGTTATATGTGTATGTGAACCGGTAATTCCCAAAATTACCAAAATATAAAATGAAACAACGTACGGTTTTGCTAGACTTTAATGTCCTAATTTATGCAATTAGGTAAGTCAGGAAACATAAATAATGTAAACGCGTTTATAATAAGTACGGATATTGACCTGAAATGTCGGGTGTCACATAAATCCATAAAATTTTCTTTATTTCCTCGTTATGGTTTTTAAACTTTGCTAATTATTTGAGGACACGTGCAATCTGGAAGTGTGACACCTGTATTTTGGGTTTTCTGTCTAGGAAAGCATTTCGCATAAATCCCAATCAACCGAGGGACCCGTATGCTTTCCTGGGAATTCCCGAGATGAGTTTTTACTTATAGGCTAAAGCATGTCTCCTTGAAAATTATATGAGTTTAATTAACCTTAATGTGTCATAGTATTCAAGTGATTATATCACTATTTGAGTACAATATAAACTATGATTAACTATTTTATTTCATTATCTTGTCCTTTTAATCCAAGCAATTCTCGTAAGTTCTTACATCTTTTCTTGTCTTGTTAAAATTTGTAGAATGCCTCCTCGTCGTGCTCCAGCAGCCAGCACCAACACCGACATTGCTGCTATTCTTGCACAACTCGTGACACAACTCACTCAAACTAATGGTGCCATCAATGGCAACCATGGTGGAAATGGTAGCAATAGTGGTAATGGTGGTAATGGTGGAAATGGTGGTAACAACCCATCTCAATGCACTTTCAAGCATTTCAACTCGTGTAATCCCCCTAAGTTCTATGGTACCGAAGGAGCTACAGGACTTCTTCAATGGTTCGAAAGTATTGAGAATACCTTTCTCAATGGTGACTGCCCCGACAATCTTCGTGTTCGACATGCCACAAGTGTCTTACAAAAACGGGCACTCACGTGGTGGAATGGGGAAAAGAGGAATAGAGGTGTAGATGTAGCAATGGCCTTACCTTGGGATGAGGTTAAAAGGCTAATGACCGAGGAATTTTTTTCTCGAAATGAAGTGAAGAAACTCGAAGCTGAATTTTGGGATCTTGCCCAAGATAGTGGTGAAAGCTTGGCATATACGACTCGGTTCCATGAGTTGAGTCTTCTTGTGCCCCACATGGTCACACCTTTGTCCCGCTGCATTGAAAAGTATATTGGGGGACTACCTAGGAAAATCCAAGATACTGTCCTAGGAAGGAATCCCGCAACACTTGAGGATGCTATCCGCTTATCCGCCACCTTAACCGATAACCATGTGAAGGCGGGGACTCTTACTAAAAAGGGCACCAAGAAAGTTTCCGACACCGCAACTCCTCCTACCCACATCAAAGAAGCCACATCTGAACCCTCTCGCAATAATAGAAAGAGAAAGACTAGAAATTTTGCTGTGGTCACTCCTGCTATTCCTGTTAACCAAGTTGCACTTATGGTTCAAGCACCGGCCAAAAAGCCATATGTTGGAATCTACCCGCTTTGTGCCACATGCAACTATCATCATCCCCAAAGCATCTCATGTCGCCTTTGCACTTATTGTGGGAAATATGGCCATACAGTCAATGTTTGTAGGGCCAAAGCTCTTGCGGGCCAAGTCAACCTACCAAACCAAACCAAACCAACACCCAAGTGACTAATCAAGGTGTTCCCGCTATTGAAAATGGGCGTGCATGTTATGAATGTGGCAACCCGAACCATTTCCGTGATCAATGCCCAAGATTTGCCAATGCTAGACAAGGTGGAGCTCGTGGGCGTGCTTTCCACATAAACGCCAACGAAGCTCAAGCCAACAATGACATGGTCAATGGTACGTTCCTTGTAAATAGTCAATATGCCTCCATTTTATTTGATACCGGTGCCGATAAGAGTTTTGTGTCACTTAACTTTGAACCTTTACTTGCCAAGACACGATCTCAATTAGAGAAAACCTTCACTGTCGAAATAGCAAATGGTGATTCACTTACAATCGAGTCTATTATCTATGACTATTCTCTAGAACTTAATGAACATACATTCCCAATCAATCTTGTACCAATGCCATTAGGAAGTTTTGATATCAACATAGGCATGGATTGGCTATCAAATCATCATGCCGAAATCATATGTTTTGAGAAATGTATTCGAATACCTCTACCATCGGGAGAAACACTAAGAGTCTTCGGTGAAAAGCCTTGTAAAGGACTCAAATTAATTTCATGCACAACCGCTCAAAAGTACTTACGAAAGAAGTACGTAGCCTTCTTAGCTCATATTGTTCAAAAGGATGTCAAAGAGAAGAGTATACAAGACATTCCCATCATTCGGGATTTTCCTGAAGTATTTCCCGAAGATCAATCCGGTCTTCCACCCGTTCGACAAGTAGAATTTCACATCGATCTTGCACCTTCTGAAATGCAAGAACTTGCAAGTCAACTTCAAGAGCTCTCCAACAAGGGATTCATTCGTCCAATTCATTCACCGTGGGGTGCACCCGTCTTATTCGTCAAAAAGAAGGATGGATCATTTCACATGTGTATTGACTACCGCGAACTCAACAAGCTTACTATCAAGAACCGTTACCCTTTGCCTAGAATCGATGACCTCTTTGATCAACTTCAAGGTTCTACTTGCTTCTCGAAGATTGATCTTCGATCTGGTTATCATCAACTCCGTGTTCAAGAAGATGACATTCCTAAGACTGCCTTCCGAACAAGATATGGTCATTACGAGTTCATGGTTATGCCTTTTGGGCTAACCAATGCACCCGCAGTTTTCATGGATCTCATGAATCGCGTGTGCAAACCGTACCTTGATAAATTTGTGATTGTCTTCATTGACGATATCTTAATCTATTCCAAGACTAAATCTGATCATGAGTAACATCTTAGATTGGTTTTGGATCTTTTGAGAAAAGAACAACTATATGCCAAATTCTCCAAATGTGAATTTTGTCTTAAGGAAGTTCAATTTCTTGGTCATATCGTCAACGACAAGGGAATTCATGTTGACCCTGCTAAAATCGAAACGGTTAAGAATTGGAATGCCCCGAAGAATCCTACCGAAGTTCGTTCATTTCTTGGCCTTGCGGGTTATTATCGTCGTTTCATCTCAAACTTCTCAAAGATTGCTGTCCCTCTCACCGCTTTGACCCACAAGGGTAAAACTTACGAATGGGGACCGAAACAAGAAGAAGCTTTCCAAACTCTCAAGCAAAAGTTGTGCAATGCTCCTATTTTGACTCTCCCTGATGGGAATGATGATCTAGTTGTCTACTGTGATGCTTCTAACCAAGGTCTTGGTTGTTTCCTCATGCAACGAGGCAAAGTAATCGCTTATGCATCAAGGCAACTTAAAATTCATGAGAAGAATTATACGACGCACGATCTCGAATTGGGTGCGGTCGTATTCGCATTGAAGATTTGGAGACATTATCTCTATGGCACAAAATGTGTGGTGTTCACTGACCACAAAAGCCTTCAACACATCTTCAATCAAAAGGAACTCAATATTAGGCAACGACGTTGGGTTGAACTCCTTAACGACTATGACTGCGAGATTCGTTACCATCCCGGCAAAGCGAATGTTGTAGCCGACGCTTTGAGTCAAAAGGACTATGTCATGCTTCAATGTGTCCGTATTCAAACCGACATTCAAAACCGCATCTTAGAAGCTCAACACGTCTCGGTCACCGAGGGTAACATGTATGAGGAAATGTCGTGTGGTGTTGAACTCCAACTTGAATCAAAACCCAATGGCTTACTTTATTACTTGAACCGTATTTGGGTTCCCGATCGCGATGATCTCCGTACATTTCTTATGAACGAGGCTCATAAGACTCGTTATTCCATTCATCCTGGTGCGGATAAAATGTACCAAGATCTTCGCCAGCAATATTGGTGGCCCGGTATGAAGAAAGACATTGCCCTTTATGTTGCCAAATGTTTAACCTGCTCCAAAGTCAAAGCCGAACATCAACGTCCTTCTAGTTTGCTTGAATAACCGGAAATTCCCGTGTGGAAATGGGAGAACTTAGCTATGGATTTCATTACCAAACTCCCTCGCACCTCAAGTGGTTATGATAGCAGTTGGGTGATCATTGATCGTCTCACCAAATCTGCTCATTTCTTGCCTATCCGTGAAGACTATCGGGTTGAGGAACTAGCCCGAATTTACATCGACGAAATTGTGAGCCGTCATGGTGTTCCCTTGAACATAATATCCGATCGAGATACCCGGTTCACTTCTTGTTTTTGGCAATCTCTCCAAACTGCTCTTGGCACACGATTGGATTTGAGCACGGCTTACCATCCCCAATCTGATGGTCAAACCGAGCGGACAATCCAAACTCTTGAAGACATGCTTAGAGCTTGTGTAATCGATTTTAGTGGCAATTGGGATTCACATTTATCCCTCATTGAGTTCTCTTACAATAATAGCTACCACACAAGTATCAACATGGCTCCATTCGAAGCTCTTTATGGTCGCAAGTGTCGTTCTCCTATCTGTTGGAACAAAATTGGTGAAGCACAAATCACCGGTCCCGAGCTGATTCAAGAAACATCCGATAAGATCATTCAAATCCGTGACAATATTCGAGTGGCGAGGAGTCGGCAAAAGAGTTATGCCGACAAACATCGAAAACCCTTGGAATTCCAAGTCGGTGACCTTGTTCTTCTTAAGGTGTCTCCGTGGAAGGGTGTGATCCGTTTTGGAAAGAAAGGCAAGTTAGCACCTCGCTATGTTGGTCCATTCAAGATCCTTGAAAGGATTGAGAAAGTGGCTTACAAACTCGAGTTACCTCCATCTCTTGGCAATGTGCATCCTACATTTCATGTATCTAATCTAAAGAAATGTCTCGCTGATGAGAATCTCCATATACCACTTGATGACGTGCGCATTGATGAAACGATGCACTTCATTGAGAAACTGGTAGAAATTATGGATCGTGAAATCAAGCAACTCAAGCTAAGTCGTATTCCTATTGTCAAAGTTCGTTGGGAGTCTAAGTTCGTTGGGAGTCTAAGTGTGGTCCTGAATTCACTTGGGAACGAGCCATCTTTTTACTGATGTCGTAGCTTCCTCTAGCTAAATTTCGGGACGAAATTCCCTCAACATGGGGAGACTGTAACATTTCTGATTTTTAGTATCCGTATTTTCAATTCAATGTAATGCATTTCAAACTCAATTCTAGTGCACTGTTTTGTTTCTTTTCGTACCATCAATTTAATACTATATTTCAATGAAAATCCACAAATTTTACTCAATTATATCCTATTAAAACAATACATAAGTATCTAATTATACAAATATGGCAAAAGACTAAAGTTACAAAGTCTGATGTTGAAAATGAGCAAGAAACCCTAATAGGCACGGTCGCGCCTCGTTCTGGCACGGTCGCGCCGAGTGCTTTGGCACGGTCGCGTGACTTGCTTTGGAACGATCACGCCTGGTACCAGTTGAAACGTAAAATCAGTTTTAAACGCGAGATCGTTGAGTTTCGTAACCGATATACGTTTCATTTTCGTTAACAAGAAAAATAATATTATCAATTTCAACCATTAACATCAGAAAACCCGATTCGTCCCAAGAAATCAAAATCCTCTCCCTTGAACATCGATTATTCTATCCTTGAGTGAAATTCCCCCAACCAAACGCTCCATCGACCTCCTCGGAAACTCCCGAAAGCTTTGAGACAGCCGGAATCGCAGCAAGGAGCACCGGAAACCATCCTCGTCGATGCCGGAACTCTTTCCTACCGTCCTCTATCAATTCGCTACTCTTCCGGGTAATTGAAACTCTGTCCTCAGTCTATTTAGTCTCTAGATCAAAAGCCCCATGTTAATTTGGGCTTCCATTATAAAAATCTTCCCGAACCCGAATCTATATTTTATTCAAAATAGTTTAATCGAATTCAATTCTAAACATGATTTAAATACAATTAATCTATATAACAAGACTCGTAATAACGCTCTAAATAAAAGCCCTATGATTTCAAACACTAACAATGTAAGAAGCAGTCGATTCGTGTCTGTTTTGGAAGAGACACGGTCGCGCTAATCATCTAGCGCGGTCGTGCCTCATGAGACGCGGTCGTGCCGATTACCAGCGCGGTCGTGTCCTCCTGTCCAGACCCAATCATGCCCTTTGGCTAAACTCAGTCGTGTCTTAGAATCATAGACACGAGATGATTTAATTAGTTAAGCCCTCTGTTTGATCAACACGGTCGCGCCCTGACTAGCATGGTCGCGCCCGTGGTTCGAGCACGATCGTGCCCTTCCCAGGTACTAATGTGTGAGTTTGATCAATATGTGCTACACTTAGGCTTTGGACTTAGCTAATTTGTAACATCCCAAAAATAAAACGACAGTTAAAATGATGAAATAAACGAACGAGGCATGTCGGGTCGGGTCGGATGGGTCGGCGGGCTGGAAGGGGACTCTCCCCTATAAATAGCTTAGACCTCCACCGTTTCTCTCATTTGCAAGTTCTAGAGAGAGAAACCGTAGAGAGAGAAAGTTGGCGGATCGACCCGAGATTTCAGCAAAGTGTTACTCCACAACTCGTGAGAAGAACCTCCGGATCGGAAACTCGATTCAGGTAACGATCCGACCTAAATCTGAGTTTTAGTTCGTTTTTGGGTTTTTCGGGTTTTGGGTGAAAAATGTAACATTTTAACGGATGAAACTGAAAGATAAACATGGATTTGAGTTCCTTAATGGAAAACGAATGTTTTGAAGGTAAACAGGTTCGGGATCTTGACGTGATCAGACCCGAATGAGAAAGTTAGGGTTTTTGCGAAGAACAGGTCGTGCGTACTTATCAAGTACGCACAGAGCAGGTCATGTGTACTTATCAAGTACGCAGGAAGAGAGCACTGCGTACTTATCAAGTACGCATGAAGAGGGTCATGCGTACTTATCAAGTACGCGTGAAGAAGGTACTGCGTATTTATCAAGTACGCATGAAGCAAAGTCTGCGCACTTATTAAGTACGCAAGAACAAGCCCCTGCGCACTTGCTAAGTGCGCAGGCATCAGGCTGGTTAAGTAAAGTTAGTATGTTTAGAAGGGTTAAACCGTTAGAGTCGGTATTGGTCTGATGTGTATTTAACTAATCAATTCAGATCGGAAGTGACGTTGTTGGGCCTTGTTTAGGACAACCGAGACTAGCTTATAAGGTGAGTTCTAGAAGCCCTCTTTTAAATGTTTTAATAATGTTTTTGGGCTGGTGTGCATACGTAACGATGTGACTATTTTATAAAACGATGTTTATGAATGTTGTATGTGACGTTTTATAAAATGATGTTTATGAACGATGTTTTAGAAGGAAGGGTTATGAAAGAAGTGTTTATGAAATATTTTGCCAAAAGAAGTTTATGAATGAATGAATGTTTTTAATAAAACGTACGAATGCTTTAACTGAAGTTTTGAAGTAAAAGAAGCGAAGGTTTACGAAAGTCACAAACGAACGAATCTGCCAATATTCCTTAGGGAATGAAGGTTAAGGGTACGGGAAGTATGTTATGGGCCTTTACCTTTTAGGGGCCTCTGTGGCTGGCCAACTGTTGTACAACTGGGGCGATGACGGTCGCCAAAGGGATTATCGTGATCCTTGAAGTTTGGTACGATTTACCTTACGGGGTAGTCGTGCTTGAAGTTTGGTACTTACGCCTTACGGGTCGCAGTGCTTGAAGTTTGGTACTTGCGCCTTACGGGGCGCAGTGCTTGAAGTTTGGTACGTGTCATCCTTGTGATGCCGTGCTTGAAGTAGTGTTGAATAACCTAAGTATCGGGCCTTAAGAGTTCTTCACCCGAAGGACAGCACGGTGATTGATGGGCCTAGTGGTGGTGATCTTTAGGTTATTCAGCCAGTATGTGACGTTTGGATTTGACGGTTACGAGAAGGCGCAGATTCGATATGTTCGTTGACTTATGTTTATGAAGTGTTATGTTTTGTTATTGCATTATTTTACGTACGTTTTTTATTAAATGAAGTGTGAAGTTATGTTTTTGGCAAATTATTTGAAGCTAAAGTTTTATGTTAAAACTAGAACTCACCAGCGTAGCTGACTTTTTAGTATGCACATTCAGGTTAAGGCAGGTTACGATGATGGAAGGTGATGCCGGGCGGCCTGATGAGTTACCCGGATGACATGAAGACTGGCATCCCGTTATGATTAGTTTACGTTATGTTTATGTATTAGGCTATGTTGCGCTTCCGCATGTTGAACAATGTAATGGTTATGTTTTAATGAAATATTTTCCGCTGTGTTATTTTGATATTCAAGTTTAAGAACTGTTTGTAAATGAGTAAATCCAACAAGTGAGGCCTCCCGGGTTTGGGGCCTTACATAATTAAGTGAATTTAAAAATACAAAAAGTTTAAGCAACAATAAAACAGATAGGATACTTGGTTACCGGGTCATTCCCACAGGATTAAAAAAATTTGTCTTTCAAAAAAATTTGAAACGCTAATCAAGTGAATTTAAAAATACAAAAAGTTTAAGCAACAATAAAACAGATAGGATACTTGGTTACCGGGTGAATTTTCCTTGCATATGAATATATTTCAAATGATTAACAGGCTTTCCAGAACAAACAAAATCCATACCATTTTAAACTCTAATTATAAAAAAAAACCGCATTTTACGGACGAAAAAAATGGTCCTGTCTCCGGTTTAGAAGATAATTCCCATATATAAAAAAACTTCCAAGGGAACACATAACAACAAACTAGGGTCAGCCAGTACAAGTAACCCCTCACAACATACTGCTGTGCTATGTACAATGACCACAAAAGAAGTCCTCTAGCCAAGAGAGCTAATAGCGCGCTCTCATCTCTATCCGGTATTGTATATTTATAATATTCTCAGTATTTGAAATTCCGGACCTCACTTCCTTTGTAAAAAATGTTACGTTCGGCTGATTACTTGATATCGATTTTGGCTTTTGTTTTAGCACGGTTGACCTTAAAGTCATTCAAGCTCTTGTAATCTTCTTTCAGTAGCCTTTCCAACTCTGGGAGCTTTTTGTGCTCCTTTGACTGAGAATAGTGATGGAATGCCCTACCAATAAAGAACTTCAAAAATTATCATAATGCCACAATTTGACAAACACTATATTGGATTTCATAACGAGAGCATACGTAATAACAGGTACAGTAACTCGGTATTTAGCATTGTCTAGCCAAAGTGAACGAAAAAAAAAGTAATTTCATATAGGGTGTGAATCTATGACACGAGCCTAACACGAAGTTTGTGGGTTTGGGTTTTAGTCTAACCGGGTTCGAGTTAGTTTAAGGTTGAACCCACAAATACTTTGGCTAAACAGGTGGTGTCGGGTCAACCTGGGTGGTTTGTCAGGTTTGTGGGTTCACCTGATTATTTTTTTAAAATTAAAAAATTATATTTTATGTCATAACTTAATTGTTTGGATATCTAAGTAAAATATATGGGATAAAAAAGAAGTGGGCATTGATTATTTTATATACATTTGTATTTTTTGTCGTAAGTTACGTAATTTTATACCATCAGTACGCAAAAAAATATAGAAAAGTAAACTAAATTTTTCGGTTAAACAGATAGTGTTCGTGCGAAAACTAGTGTCATGTTCGGGTTCATGTCATATTTTCAGGTTTGTGTGGGGTTCAACCGGCGAACATGACCCATTTGACACCCTTAATTTCATACAGACAACTTACCAGTATTTCTCCAGACCGTAAAGATTTCCCTTTTGGTAGAAATCCAGAGTTAGCTGTTCAAAATCTGCGTATACATCTTCCCTGAATTCCTTCTCCAACCCGTAGCTGCAATAACAAAAAGGAACTAGAAACACCATGTTCCGGGCTAATTGAACAAAGAGGTTACTTAAAATTCTATTTTAGGTAACATACCTTTATAACCAGAAAAATATCATAGTTAGAAAAGAATTTATTCAAGGTAACCAACTATCAAAAGCTTTGATACAAGGTAATGTGACCCGGTAGCCATTAAAAATGATGATAGTTGACCCTTTTTCCTGGCGTCGCTTGAAAAATAGTCAACTCATCTAATTAAATTTAAAAAGAGCAAATTACATGGATGGCCCCCCTCTGGTGAAGCCCACTATGGATTTGGTCCTTTCTTTTCAGAAACTACATATTGTTGAAGAAGATTCACTTGATTAGTGTTGAAGATCCAGATGTAGTGACAGCTGTTGTAGTGGAAGAAGTAGATCTGACATTGCCGGAATCTGCGGTGACATCGCAGGAGAGGGTGACCAGAGTTGCGGGGGAGGGGATGGGGTGATTAATCTTTTTTGTTTTTTATTTAACTAAGGGTAAAATGGTCTTTTTGAAAAATTCAACAACAAAAACAAACGTACATCCACTCTAAGGACCAAACAAGTTATGGGTCAGCAAACTCTTGGACCTAACAACAGAGACCACCCGTGTAACTTACTCTAGAAAAAGAAAGTGTAATTTACTCTACAAAAAGAAAACTTTGATGGTTGAACACTTCTAATCACTTGCAAAATAAATTGGTGAATATTGTGTACCTAAAAAATCTGAAAAGGCATTCTATTCCATAATTGTAACCGAGAGCGTCATCTTCCAGTGCGATTTTCTTGAATTCATTATACATTGAAGGAACAAACAAGTCTCTAAGAAAATATGACCAGAATCTGTAGAGAGTATTCATTTCCTGCATGTAGAGACATGGTTCAAATTTAGATGAACGCATAAAAGTGGGAAAAAAATCATGTGTAAAAGCTGAACTGATTATTAGCATCCTTATTATAATAAATAAGGATCTAGGATGACACATGCCGTGTTCCTATAATCTCAATTTCTGATTTTCCCGCTATATTTTCCTCGTCCATCATCTCTTCCAATTTGCATATTTTCCATATTTACATCCATAAAAATTGCAAACTTTCCTTAAAATATAACAAAGTATATATAAAACATATATAATATAATGGTTCGACTAAAAATAAAACAAGTCAACTAAGGTTAACGATTCAAAAGTCACTAATAGCATATTTTTATTAAAAAAAATACTTAAAATTAAAATTATGTAACGTGATTTTTTGACTTTTTTTTTATGTATTTCAAATCATTAATCATTATTTGGTTAATAATTAATTAACTCATGCCGTCACGTGTTATAATTCTAACTCCTTAAGATTCTTTTTTCCCATTTCTTTTCATTTTCAATATTACTACTTTATTACTTACTTAAAATTAAAACTTAATATATCGTTTTATAATTCCTAAATCTTCATTACTAAGTATTTAATTTTTTCCTTTATTCAACCCACGTAATACATGGGTGTCCAACCTAGTAACTAATGAAGTACTAAAGATGAAATATAGATACCTCACTGCATCCGATGCCACATTTCTTCCGCTCACTTAGGCATCTCTTGTGATATTTTACATACCTACACAGATAGAATGAGTCAACTCATTGAATCACATAGATGACTTAAGGAAACGGCTATTCAATACCCACTTTTGCTGCCTGAACCCGTTTTCTTCTAGAAGTTGATGACTAGGGTGCTGAAAAGGCGGAAATGGCTTTGGCATGGAGCCGACAGGTAGACTACCGCTAGTAAAGACGCCATGAGGAGAAACACCAAGCTTTGAAGACCTTATTCTATATAGGATGGTGATAAAAACATTAACCGACAAATAGAAGGGTCATGTAATGAGTAAAAATGGTAAATTTTTTACATGTGACCCAAAACACTTTCCATATTTTTATAGTGTGTCAAATATGAATTCAAAATTACATTATTTCTGAATTAATCTGATTTTTTAATTAAAATGATTAAAGGGGTTCTCTGCACTAAAGTTACACTATGCACTTAGTTTCCTTGTTAGACTTTTCTTCTTAGTCATACATATTTGACCTGTTAGAGATAAAAATATTCTAAAGTCTAAACTGACCCGTGATTGTCAGGAGGTGTTGACCCGAAGAAAAATCCGACTGAAGTACTTGGTGGGCTTTCTGATATAATATGATCACTTCCATTATCCTTGAGGTTGCTAGAAAACCACCGTTGGTTCTTCAGTGATTGCTGCTTAAAATAAGCTTTATTTTGCTTCCTTCTAGAATTAGGACTGCCCGCCACATCACTGCCACCACCGCCACCTGCTGCCTTCTGATTTGCTGTGTTCCCAACTTTAGGAGATTTGGAAGTCCCACCTTTTATTTCATTTGTTGAATTGTTTCTTCTACCTTTATTTCGCTTTGATTTTAACTCCTGAAATTAGCAGATCAATGAATGGTCCCAAGTGTAAGGAATCCTCTTATTTGATATATGAAAAGTGTAAATGTATCCGTTGAAAATGTATTAAATTTTTTATATGTAAAAGAATCTAGAAAAAATTAAGATCCTAAATAACCTGTTCATAGTAGTATAGGCCATCATTTATGGCAGAAGCAAGCTCATTAGAAAATGTTTTTGTTTCCTCTACAGAACCTTTAGTTCCTCGTCCATTCCTGTTATTTTGCTGTAGAGATGAACAGTAACGTTTCATTAATCATAATAGCTAATTTTTCTCGTATCACAAAGCATCCAATTTACGGGTGGAAAGTATGTGTCAGGTTGAATTATTGAACCCAAACATAACAGTAACGTTTCATTAATCATAATAGCTAATTTGTCTCGTATCACAAAGCATCCAATTTAGGGGTAGAAATTATGTCAGGTTGAATTATTGAACCCAAACATGATCCATATGATTATCCGAATCAGAGATATCAACACTAACACAAACACACTTATAATTGTGTAACCCATTATCTCACAAGTAAAACAGGTTGACGAGTTGTAACTGGGCTATAATTAAGTTGTAAATGGGCTAAAAGGGTCATGAACGGACTGGTGGGTCGTAAAGGGTTGTAATAAAAGGGTTAAACAAGTTGGTGGGTTGACCTTATAACAATTAAACGGGTTGACGGTATGTTAAATTAAACCAGTCAACCAGAACATGACCCATTTAATAAAACGGGTTAAAGTTGACAACACATTTCCGTGTCGTGTTCCCGTCTTTTTTTGGGTCATGTAAGAAATTGCCACCCCTAGCATCCATCAGCTGACAAAGGAAAAAACATAATAAAATGAAAATAACATTTATTTAATATCAATCTTACTTGGGTAACAATTACAAGTCTCTCAACTGCTTGATCATTAACAACCATTTCATCATCTTCATCATCCACCCTAGGTTGAGTCGAGTCGATAAATTAAAGAACAGCCAGCACAATATATATATCAGGAAAATAAAAAAAAATGACACAAACTTTGTAACAAATAAAATGACAAAAAAAATATATTAGCAGGCTCAAACAAGCAGACCGTGTAGTACCTTGTTTTAGAAGAACACTGATCCTTCTGTTCAAGCTCAAGCTCCTCATCAAACATGAATGTGCTTGCAAAATCATCACAAACTTTATCCAGATTTTCTGTGGTCAAACGATCTTCACCAAAAGTATCTTTCTTTAAAGAATCAAACTTATTATTATCTTCGGATTGTTTTATTGAACGGTCTTGTATAACCAAAGATTTATTCCCAACAGAAGCTGGAATCCACTTTGACCAATCTTCACGCTTTCTCACCTTCTCACCCTGTAAAATAATACCAATGCTCATATTGTGGCCCCACATAACCGGACCGCGTTAAAATAAGTTGCGTGTCATCTTCTATATTATGCCAAAAGGAAATTGAGAAACTGAACCTGCACTTCAAGAGTAGTAGAGCTTTGTAAGACCTCCACAATAAGCGGTATGTCCGTACTCATACTTTTAACCTGCACCATGTACAATAAAACTAAATATTTTTTTTTTAAATTAGCGTTTAGCAATTTCAAGAGACGACTCCTGTTCTGATACATTGGTTTGTCATGCTCACTGAAGGAGTCATGTCACATGAATTAATAGAAACATACCCTTTTGAAGTCGGCAATAGTAGATATTGAGACCCACCCATGGTCATCCATCAAAGAAATCAAGTATTGATCAGTTTTCAGATTCTGATCACTGAAATAATATTCAATTTGGTTTCTAACACTAATTCTCAGGGGTTGGACTTGGGCCTGTGCAGGTAACATAGGAACCATGGGACCCGGCTGATGTGGAACAGCAAACGGTGGATGTGGGACCCGAACAGAATACGAAGGTATAGCAGGAAGATAGACAATAGAGCCAGGAGGACCTGACAAAGTTATTGCACCCAAGTCGTTATTATCGAAACAAATTCGAAATTGAAAAAGGTAAGAGATTCAAAAAAATTTAAGTGTGAAATATAGAAACCAATAAGCAAAATAGAGGCGTGACCGTTTAACTACCAAGGAAAGTAAAAGTTTAATATATATATATATATATATTATATAGCGGATGGTTCCAGAGAAAACCACATAGTTAGGCGAAAACCGAGAAAACCACTAAAAAAAACCAATTTAAACCAATAATATAATAATATTTATTTTTTATTTTATTTCTTTATAAGAGTATAAATATAATATTAAACATTTTTACCAAAAAATCATTTAAATATTGGCTTACGTATATGTAACCCATAGTGTTACGTATACGTAAACAGAAAACAAAAAAAATGCGGTTACGATTGTTTTAGTAGTTTTCTCGTTTTTCGCCTAACTTTTTGGTTTTCTCTTGATCCCTCCCCTATATATATATAGGGGGAGGTCCAAATAAGTAGTTTTTGGCTAAAAATCTAAAAATGACAAAAACGCTAAAAAATGATATCAAACGAACTCCGATTGAGCTCATTTCGGCGGCATTGGAACCGTCTCGTCGAACTCTACCATCTTAGCTTTTAGGGTTTAGATTTTAAGATTTAGATTTTACGTTTGAATTTTAGGGTTTTAGCCTTATGGTTTAGCTTTTAGGGTTTAGATTTTATGGTTTAGGTTTTTTTAGGGGGTGGGGGGTTAGGTTTTTAGGAGGGTGGGGTGGAGGTTTTTAGGTTTTTGGGGGTTGGGGGTGGTGGTTTTAGGCTTTTTGGGGTGGGGTGGGGTGGGAAAGGTGGTTTAGGTTTTTGGGGGTGCTGGTGGAGGGGGGTTTAGGTTTTTGGGTCCGGGTTAGGGTTCGATGAGACGGTTCCAACGCCGCTGTAATGAGCTCAATCGGAGTTCGTTTGGCCCACTTCTTAGCGTTTCTTAACGAAAAACCACTTCTTAGTGGAACCTTCCCCTCTATATATATATATATATATATATATATCAACATTTCACTTAGAAGTCGCAACTTTGGCCCAATTACTTATGAGTGGATCACTTTAGGTAAAGTTAATCATATACTGGATCAAATGGGTCGAATAAGAAAAGTTAGCTAAAAAGAGAACGGGTCAAATGGCCTGATGAGGTCATATGGGTTGAATGATTACCGAAGTGTATTCTCAATGCAAACAACCTCCTGAATTGTTTCATTCAAAGAGATAATCTTGTTTTTGTGATCATATATAATAAAAAAGGAACAAAAAGTGTTATCAGTTCATCCCAACCCGACCTAACCCCTAGTAAAAAATGACTCATTTCAACCAAGCCCATCTATAGTCACTTCTACTTTCACCAGTATTTTTTTTTGTGCATAAAGTAAGACTGCCACTGGGACTTATGGTTTTAAAGGTACTGCGATGACCTACTTTACAAAAAAGTCAAAAAAACAAACTAAAAGTGACAATTAAAACTACCACAATCACATAATTACCAGGAAAGACAGGCCCACCCATAAATCCCGTTGGCGGACCAAAAAATGGGGGCCTAATGAAGGCTCGTGGCCCAGCATTCTGATGCACATCATTGTTCTCTTTTGGACCCAACGGTCTCTGATTTTCTTGCACGTTAGGTCTTCTATTAGGAAACTCGACTCCATAATTATTAGGATTGCCTCTTTGTGGAGCTGTAACGGTACCACTTGCTGTAGGAAATGGTCCAACACATGGCGGGTATGCATATCCATGGACAGGAATATGAACAGGCCACGGTGCCATGCCGCCATAAACAGGTGGAATTGGTGGCTGACGAAAGGGTAATGGTCCATGAAAAGATGGTGCAGCGTTTGGGTCATGTTTATTGGTGGCTTTATGTTGGCGTGATGGTTGCCTAGAGGACGAATTATAATTTCCACGCCCATGTGTCTTTGCCACCTCAGTAGATACCTGAGAAAAAAACAGAGAAAATAAAAACCAATTTAGTAATTTTTTAAATGATCTCTTTATATACTCTTCATCAAACATTTTTTTAGATTACACCATAAGCATACTCGCAACTGACAGGGGTGGCCCAATAGTGTTAATGGGCCAAGCTAGGGCTTGGGCCACCCAAAACAAAGGGCCTCCATTTTCAAATTTTATATATGAATATATTTGGGTTTATCCCGGTCTTGGGCCTGCAATCAAAAGTTAATACGCACCTCTGGAACTCTGAAAGATAGAGATTGGAATTGTGGCTGGAATTGTGGTGCGGGAACAAGAATTAGGGCGAAGACAGAGAATGGAAGATCAATCGTTCATTTGAGAGAGCCATTAGCGAGAACCGCGTGAATCCTTTTTAATCCAATTGTTTCGGTCCAAAAGTTTTTTAATCCAGCTGACTCATATGCGTTCCATTAAATTGACTTAATTTAAAAAATATATATATATTAGACTTTTTTAATCCAATTGTTTCGGTCCAAAAGTTTAAATTTGACTTTTTTAATCCTCATCTAACAATTTTAAATAAAGTAAAAACAAAATATGAATTGAAATTTTTACCCAATATACTTGGTCTTTGCGAGAACCGCGTGAATCCTTGATTCACATGGTGAAAAAAAAACAAAAGTACCCCTGCACTATAATTGTTACTCATATACAATTATAAATATTATTTTTCTCCAAACAATACTTAAAAGACACACACACACAGAGAGAGAGGAGTTCCCCCCCCCCCTTCTCCGGCGAGGATCCGGCCGACCACGGCGTCGGCACCGGAAAGACAACGACGACCACCACCCTATTCCTATTCTATCAACAACTCAACCCCACACACTAGGGGTGTCAATTTCTGACACGACCTGAACACGACACGAAAATAATCAGGTTTTGGGTTGGCAATTTCAACCCGTTTTAAAAAATGGGTCGGGTTCGGGTTGACCCGTTTATAAAAGGGTCGGTTCGGGTTGACCCGTTAACCCGTTTAGATTACAAAATATATATTTTTTATTTTTCACATTATAGAAACGACTATTCATTTACTTTTGTATTTAGTGTTTACCATAAAGATAAACTAAGTGTTATACCAAAACATTTCTTTTTTTCCTTTTTAGAGATAAACTATCAATTAATTTTTGGTTTACCTTAAATGAATTAGATTTTGAATTTAGTATTTTATGATTTTGATTTAGATAAATGGGTTAAACGGGTTAGTTTCGGGTTGACCCGAATTTAAGTGTATCCAGGTTAGGGTTGGAATTTTTTACACGAATAAGAATATGGGTCGGGTTCAGGTTACATAATTCAACATGTTAACCCGCCAACCCGACACGATTGACACCCATACCCCACACACAAACCCTAAATTCTAGAGAGAGAGGGGGGAGAGTGAGAGACCACCTATTTATCTCATTTACCTTGCAACAATACAACCCCACACACACATGCGTATAGTACAGAGAGTGTGAGAGGGAGGGGAGCCGGCCCTCTTTCGACCGTTTGCCGGCGAGCCACGCGGCTCCAACCAGTGTTGTAAAAATTGGGATTAATTGGAAATCGGTGGATTCCTATGTAATTTTGGCCTAGTCAGACTATTAATCGAAAATCGGGATTAATTAGGGCTAGGCGGACTAATCGGACCTAGGCGGCCCAGTTTAAAAAAATGTTTTTAAATAGAAAATAAGCCCAAATAAACACATGATACATGGATCCATGAGTTTTTATCTAACCTCATCGCTATCTGCTTCTTTTTCAATCACCAACCTACTCCGACCTAATCGCTACCTACTTGCTTTTGTGAGATGTTCTTGTTTCAGTCAACAAGTGTTGACCACCAACTTGCTCCGATCTTTGAAGTATTTTAGATTTTGAACTAATATGATAATATGTTAATGTTTGTATTTGTGTGTGTATATGTGTGTGTGTGTGTATATATAAATATATATATATATACGATGAAATTCATAAGAAAACTAACATTTAGGGAGAGAACTAGAGAACTCCTCGTTAAAGGCAAAAAAAAATCAAAAAAAATCATAACTCAAAGTATAAATCAAAAACTAAAAAAGTGGTTCAGAGACCTTGTTTCCCACGTCGTCCTCGTTAAAAAAAAACTCGAAAAAATAGTCGGTATAGCTTTAGGGTTTAGTTTTCTGGGTATAGTTTAGCTTTTAGGTTAGGTTTTTGGAGGAAGATGGGAGAGGGGGGTTTAGCTTTTTGGGGGGTGGGGTTAGGTTTTTGGGTGGGGGTGGGGTTAGGTTTTTGGGTGAGGGTGGGGTGGGGTGAGAGGTTTAGGTTTTTGGGTGTGTGTTAGACTATGTGTAGTACCGGGTGTGATCGTGGGCGTGGAACACCGCGCCGAGGTGGGCGTGGGCGTGGTGGGGACGGGTGATGGTGTTTACGGCGTGGGAGGAGGAGAAAAAGAGCCGTTGGCTCGTTTGATGGTCAACATAGCCGTTGGCTATTAAATAAAAAAATAAAAAATTAAGTTTTATATATATATATATATATATATATATTAAAAACCTACACTCTATATACTCTCTATATTTTTCAAGTTTTAATGGATTTATTTTCATCGGATTCATCATCTGACTCATCGGATGGTGAACAGCTTTTCATGAGTGCGGTTCAAGCGTCATTGATGTTTATAAATCATCTAGTCGAAGAATCCTCTAGAGTTTCAAGACGAGTCCAAGTTAACCGGGATCGCGCGGCTGCACACGATCTTCTAGTGAGAGATTATTTTACGGAAAATCAAAATTATAACGATAAATCTTTTAAACGTCGGTTTAGAATGAGTCGTCCGTTATTCCTTCGAATAGTTGGGGATTTAGAACGCGAGTTCGAATATTTTCAACAAAAATATGACGCCCGAGGGAGGCTTGGGTTCACTGCTTTACAAAAGTGTACTACGGCAATTCGACAACTCGCGTACGGGAAGGCAACTGACTCGATGGATGAATATTTGAAGATGACGGAGAAAACATCGCGTGATAGTCTATTCCATTTTTGTGAAGGTATTTCTAAACTTATATAAACTAATTTAGTATGGTAAAATATAAATTAGTTTATGTAACGTATAGGTATAATTAGCTTGTATAGGAAAAAATATTTGAGGAAACCAACGAAAGGTGATATACAGAAATTGTACGACGCACATGAGTCTATCCATGGCCTTCCGGGGATGCTTGGTAGCATCGACTGCATGCATTGGGAGTGGGAAAACTGACCTACCGCATGGCATGGTCAACACCAACGTGAAGACCATCCTAGGCCAACATTAATGCTCGAGGCCGTTGCATCGAACGATCTTTGGTTTTGACATGCATTCTTTGGTGTTGCGGGATCAAACAATGATATAAATGTTCTAGATCAGTCACTTGTTTTCGACGACATCGAGAACGGTGTTGCACCAGGGTGTTCTTTTATTGCTAATGACAATGAATACAGTTTTGGTTATTATCTTGGCGACGGTATTTATCCCGAATATGCTACTATTGTCAAAGCATTTACCTATCCGCAAGAAAGGGATGAAAAAAGATGGCACTTTAAAGGAACTCAAGAGTCGGCGAGAAAATATATCGAACGGGCATTCGGTGTCTTAAAAAAGAAATGGCATATAATTAGTTATCCCGCACGTGTGTGGACGAAAGAGAAAATTCGAAATGCAATGTATGCTTGTCTGATATTACATAACATGATTATAGAAGATAAAGGGCGAGCTATCTGCACCGATTATGAAAATGACGAGCCAAATAATACAGAAATAACAAACGAACAGAGACAAGCAAACCGTCGAATAATCCATTGTTCGGAAACTCATACAAACCTTAGAACTGATCTGATGGAGCATCTATAGAGTAATCGTAATTATCAGTAGTTTTTATTTATTTGTTGTTTGTAATCCAATTTATTAATTTAAATTATGTTTTTTATTTATTTGTTTTTTGAAATCCCATTAAAATTAATTATATTTTTTATTTATTTGTGATTAAAAACTAATAATTATGTAATTATTACAAAACTTTTCACCCTCAACCCACCATTACACACCTGGGTGAAGGTGATGGTGAAATCTGGCATAGTCTACGTGGCGCCTACGTGGAGTGAGATGTGCTCTCACCTTCACCCGGGTACTACAGATAGTCTTTAGGTTTTTGGGGTGATACTACACATGCAATATTGAAAATAAAAAGAAGAAAAAACGACGAGTTAATTCTTATTTTTTATAATGTTATTTATACTCAAATAAAAGACAAAGAAATTCTTGATTTAATGGTGCAATTTTTTTTTAAATAATAATTTATGCAAAAGATAGTAATACTTAAAGTGATAGGCACCCGGGTACGATAACGGCTTTGATCGGAACTTTTCGAATGTAACGGATAGACAACGGTCCCTTCGAGATACAGATACACCACCCGAAGCTCTTGTTGGGCAACTCTAACGTGAATTCAAGATACAGATACACCACGTGAATCCAAATTAGTCTCCAAGATCACCTTCTAATTATGCCAAAATTAGAATAGTAATGGAAATTAAACTCTAGAACAAGAGAATAACAAATTTTCCTAAAATTCAAGTCTGCTTCTTCCTTTCATTGAATCGGTGATACATAGAGAAATTAGAAGCAACCCCACGTTGCTACAATTAGGGAAGTGGAAAAGAAACTACTCCAACTTAAAAGGTAAATTGCCGACCCATGAAGCTCCGTTTCTGACCCGTTTGAATCACCGATTAGATTAACAGCTATTGTATTAGAATTGTCAATTGGTCAGCTATCATAAAGATTTATATATTTTAAGTTCCAATTTTACCCTTCTTCTTTAAAATTCCACCCCTTAGAACTCTGTCAACTCCTATCAATGGTTTATATTTTTTAAATTTTGTATTTTTTATATATTGTCGTGTATGTTTATGTACATAAAAAACAATCAAACTAATTTTTACATATGTTTTTACATTTTTAAATTTTTACCTACACATGTGAAGTCATTTGTAGGTTTTACTACCTACACATGTATAGGTAAAAATTTAAAAATGTAAAAACAGGTTTAAAAATTAGTCTGGTTGTTTTTTATGTACATAAACGCACATGACAATATATAAAAAATACAAAATTCAAAAAATATAAACCATTGATAGGAGTTCTCAGAGTTCTCAAGATATTTAGAGTTCTCAAATGATCCTAACCCTATGCATATATATATATACATATATATATAAGTTTGAAAAATTACATGTAAAAATTCCAGTCCGATTAATCCCTAGTCGGTACCCACCGCCTGGCTAGCACCTGGCGATTTTTACAACACCGGCACCAACGGCCTACCCGTGACCAGTAATTGCTCTTCCCTGGTTTGAATATGTGGTGTGGGTTTTGCTCGGAAGCCTTCCCTTATCCTTCTCCTTCTTGAACTCGATTCCATTGTCCAAACCCTCAATCCAGTTGCCCCAATTCTTCACCAGTAATTGCTCTTCTTCTTGTACGATTCCATGCTCCAAACCCTTGAACCGAAATAAAAGTCACCGGAGGTGACTACACAAGTCGCCGGAGAAGGAGGGTAGGTGTGGCCGCCGGTGATGGTTTCTTGAAGCATGCTTTGGTTTAGAGAATGAGATAGAGTATTGAGTAGAGAGAGTGAGACAGCAGGTCTTATAAATCTTTTTTTATTTAATTTATGTAATTTTTTATTTTTTATTAGGAGGGTATTTTGGTCTTGTGGAAAAAGATAACATAAATTTGGATAGAGTTAGTGAACCGGACTATAATTGATATAAAAATGAAACTATTGGACTAAAAAAGTCAAATTTAAACTTTTGGGCTAAAACGGTTATTTGGGTCAAACCACAGGGACTCAAACCGTATTTAACTCAAATTAATATAAACACTCACAAGAATGGAACACTCGGTAAAGTTGTGTGACTAAACAAAAAACAAACTTTGAGTGACTTTAAATAGGAAAGTTGGTTATATCGGGTGAATTTCTCCCTAACAGCATGAACATGAACATTGAGTCAATAGTTACCGAATTCGCTTAGCCCCTCGCGATCCCCGTATTGGATCGCGATGTACCAAAACGAAATTCGCATCGTACCAAATCGCTATGGTACGGCGTTCCCATTCGCTCCGGTACGGCGTTCCCATTCGATTCGGTTCGGCATCCATTTACTTCGAATTCGTTGTACCAAATCCAATTTCCAATCGTACCAATGCTGCCTAATTCGCGAATTGGTCATCGAATTCGTTGGATGGTTATAAATTTTGTTCTTTCATATTTTACATATCAATACTTTAACCTAATTTCTCTTTTAGTTCATAAATTTTGGCATAAAATGCCTATTTATGTTAAGTTATGTCATAAAACACTTTTAAAAGAAATAAGTTGGTTAAACGGGTGAACCCGTCTGGTTGAACTTATTTTTCATTCGGGTACATCGAACCGAACTACATGGTACACCGTACCGGTTCGTACCGAAATGAACCTACCCCCCTCCTTACCGAATACGTTAACTCTAGCGAATTGCGTACCCGAACCACGTACCCGTACCGGAGCGAACCGCGTATTAGGTAACTATGACATTGACATAACCTAACTTGACTAATGACATTCGATGTTTGCTCTTCACTTACCAGAAAGATACATTGTTTTACATAAGTCAAGATATTGGTCAAACAGATCATAAAACTATCTACACTTGAGCAAAAGATAGACATTATAATAATACTTAAACCCAAGTGTCTGTGATCTTTTGAGAAATGCAATATTACCCCTCTTGAAACTTTTGAGAAGTGCAATATTCACCCCCCGTTCACTATTTGAAATAGCATAACTCATACTAACTTTGTAAAATGTTACTTTAACACCCTCAAATTTAATAAAAATCAAAATATATAAAATATAAAAAGTTTAAATGTATAAAAAATATTCAATGAACGAACGTTGTAGTATATATAATAACATTCGTTCGTTAATTAAAATTTTTCTTAACATCCTGGTAAATTTCGTTAAAAACATGGAGTCGTATTAAATTTAGGGTATTTTTTGGTGTCGTGAGTTATATCGACTGACGGTAACGTACTGGTACCATGAAGAAGGAGATCGATATCGACTAAAAAACACCAGTTCCGTTATATAACTGTTTATTTTTATCTATCTTTCGAATTTCACAACCGATTCATCGTAATTTTATATGTTTCTTCTATGTATTTAACCACGTATGTTTTTGTGTTTAGCCACGTTAATGCCACGCCTCAACTGTTTAAGATCCATCTCCCACCGTGTGGCGTGGAGCCTACCGCCGCGGAGCGTGGGCTTGGCTTTAAAAAGCGAGAGGCGCACAAAAGCGACGGGGTCTAAAACCGAGGCGCAAAGCGCAAAAGCGGTGAGCTTTTCGTACGTGAGGCGCAAAATGATTATATACTTTTTTTTATATACATCATAGGTTTTTAGCATCCCCTACACAAAAATTTACCTATAATAAGCTTTTTATGTTTAAACATATAAATTACCTACATGTACAACATAAAAAGCATTCTGTACAACATTCTGCTGCAAAAAAGAAGCCCATGTACGTGAGGCACGCGCCTCACCTGCGCCTCATGCCAAATTTTTGCCAAAAAAAGCGCGTCTCACCTGCGCCTTTCGTTTACACCCGCCTTAAGTCATCAAAGGCGCAACCCTTTGCGCCTTAGGTCGCCTCACGCCTTGGCGCGCTTTTTAAAACCAAGAGTGCGGGGCTCATTTTCTAGTTGAATTATGAAAAAGCAGCTTCAACATTTCAATTTTATCACACATTACAACCTATTTCTACATCTTCAGGATCAAACTTATGTCAATTATTTAACGCTAATAAGCTTAAACAAACCCCCAATCTGATAACTTAATATAACTCCACACCAACATTAACAAATTAGATATTCAAAGATAATCATGAAAATTAAATTAAATCAAATCAACACCTGGTTTTGTTCAGCAGCAGAAGGGGATTTTAACGAAGAGAGCGCCGGCCAAAAATGGGAGTCAGAAACAGCAGGGTCAGCCGGCGGTGCTACCACCGGCGGCGGAGTTGAAGGTGGCGTTGGCGACTTCCACGGTGATTTGGGCGGCGGCGGAGCATCATTAGTAGGATCTTTGTGAGTATCGTTGTCAGACATCACCATAAAAGTAGTTGAAAAGAAAGAAACTTGATTCTAATGGGCAAAAGAGGCAAAAAGACTAGGAATAAGCAAAGGCCTGCGCCGTTATGTGTGTTCGGAGAGCTAGTGGGTGTGGAGTGTGGGAGTGGAGGGAAGTAGGGCTGGGTACTGGGTCAAGATCGGATCAAAATGGGCCCAACCCAGATCGGACCGAAACCAGAAAACATGAGTTTCATTAATCGGAGACCAGACCAAAAAACTGGGTTTGAATGAAACCCTTGTGACAGTGATATCCTCTTGAATGTATGAATCATGATGGTTGACTCGATAATGTTACCCGATAAGGAAGGTAAGGGTGAATGGGGCGTGCACGGGTAAGGGGCTCGGGTAGGGGAACCGCGTGCCGCCGACCCCTTACCCGAATGATTTTGTTGTGTTTTGCGGGTATAACTACCCGAAGTGTCTTGTGATTTCTGGCCGTTGCCAAACGGCTTTCTAGCCGTTAATAACCCATTTAAAATAAAATATAAAAAAAAATTCTTATATATATACAATACATTTATACCATTAAAATCACACCCAAAAATATTTTTTTCTACTATAATGGATCGCGAATTGTTATTTCCTCCTGAATCATCCGGTGACTACGAGTTGCTATTTCCTTACGATAGCGGGTCTAGTCTTCAATTTTTTACGAATATTGTCGCCCAAGCCGAACAAGAAGACACGGCAACCTCTAAAAAAAGATATGTGTCACGTGATCGTGAACAAGCTCTTGAAACTCTAATGAACGATTATTTCGTCAACGAAAATCCCAAATTTGATGAAGGTACGTTTCGTGAAAGATTTCGGATGTCAAAACGTTTATTTTTAAAAATTGTTGCGGATATAGAATCAAAAATTGAATGGTTCCAAGAGGGCTTAGACGGGAGGATGAAAAAGAGTTTCGTGGCGTTACAAAAATGCACATCTGCGGTCAAACAACTCGCAACCGGTAATCCTCCCGACGAATACGATAAGTATTTAAATATGGTTTGTAGGACCTCACGTGAATGCATAGAATATTTTTGTAATGTCATAGTTATACTATATGGTAAAGAGTTCTTACGAAGATCGACAAGCCACGACGTTACACTTTTGTACAACGCGCATGAAGAAAAACATGGCATTTCGGGTATGCTAAGTAGCATCGATTGTACGCATTTCGTTTAGAGAATGTGTCCGACAAGGCTACGTGGACAATATATGCGAGGTGATCACCAATACCCGATGTTCATGCTCGAAGCGGTGGCTTCTAATGATTTGTGGTTTTAGCATGCGTTTTGTGGTCTGTCGAGCTCAAACAACAATATCAATGTTCTACAACAGTCTCCATTATTTACCGACGAGCAACTTGGAACCGTGCCTAAACGTCCATTTCATGTCAACGCCCGAGAATACAAACGTGGATACTATCTTACCGATGGTATATACCCTACTTGGTCTACGTTTGTGAAATCGTTTGCCTATTCAACCGATCCAAAAGAAAAAAAGTTTAAAAAGGTGCAAGAGTCGGCAAGAAAAGACGTTGAGCGAGCTTTCGGTGTTTTAAAAGCTAAATGGGGGTATACTTAGGCGACCCGCTCGCTCTCGTAAGCCGGAAAAGATTAGGAATGTGGTTTATGCGTGCATGTTACTCCACAATATGATCATAAAAGATGACGGAAATGCAATATTGTGACACCCGACATTTCAGGTCAATATCCGTACATGTTATAAACAAGTTTACATCATAATTGTTTTGTGATTTACTTAATTTCACAAACAAGGACATTAAGGTCTAACAAAAATCGTACATTGTCTCATTTCATATTTTGGTAATTCTAGGAGTTACCGGTTCACGTACCATATAAACCGACTAATACGAACGTTTGTGGTGAAATTAAATAACTAGAAAAAAAAAATATATATATATATATATATATATATATTACACAAATTTTTACGTTGGTCAATAAGTTATTTTTAGAATAAATCATATAATATACGTAAAAGTAAACTAACGAACTCTTTCGAAGATGTTACCGCGTATCGTCACCTGTAGGCGCTTATGCTTACTAATAATCACATCAACGAATTATACAACCCAGGATTTAAATATATTTCACTCAACGAATCTTTAACTAATTAAATTATAATTCTAGTATCATTAAGAATCTAAACCAAATTAAATTAACACTTAAATCTAATTATTAGATAAAATAACCCAAACCACTCCCTTGACTTTCTCGGCCGAAGGCAGAGAAGACCCCCCCCCCCCCCATTCACACTACCATTTTCCTCTCATTCAAATTCTTTATCCTTAAACCCATACCTCATGACTTCAAAACTCAGATATAAACCATACCACCTCAATCACCATTCTCACGAACCCCTTCATATTTCTCATTTCTTTCGGCAATCTTCCCCATTTCTCTCCAAATCGAAGTCAAGTTTTAAGGCAAAATCCACCATATTTCGGTACTATAAGGAGCTTTCAAGGATTTCTAACCAAGAGAATTCAAGACTATCTTCTCTGTTTCTCTAAAAAATCATCATCTCTGTTTAGAGGTAAAAACTCAATGTTATTCATATTATTTTCTTTAAACCGTAGCAAAACATACAATTTGTTCGAACGCAAGTAAAATAACACGAAAAGAGTGTCGAATTCAAGTTTAAAACATAAAAATATGCAGGACTGATTCTGTCAAAACGAAATAACAGTATCGAAACTATAGTTTCGATACCTGTTTACTCAATCGAAAATAGGTAGTTTCAATACCTTTCTTACCCAATCGAAACTAGGTAGTTTCGATACCCTATTTGCTCAATCGAAACTAGGTAGTTTCGATACCTGTTTACTCAATCGAAACTAGGTAGTTTCGATACCTATTACTTAATCGAAACCAGGTAGTTTCGATACCTGTTTTGCTCAATCGAAACTAGGAAGTTTCGACATCTGTTCTGTTCAATCGAAACTAGGTAGTTTCGATACCTGTTCATCAATCCCATGGGGTAGTAACTTAGAACTATTTTATAACGAAACAAGTGTCGAAAAACTAAAAAGATATTTAAACAAAAGCAATCAGATTTGCTAAGTCAGTGAACAATTTGCATATGAGACATTCGGTCATAACACGAATTACCTTTTGTAATTAGGGTACGAATAGTAAAGTTGACTAGAACAATTATCATTGCAAGCGTACACAAACTCAAGGTGAGTTTCACGGCCCCTTTTTACTGTTTTCAATATTTGGGGGAAGAACATACTTACAACTATTTTTATGTGATAACAAGAGAATAAGACTCGACTTTTATGTTTACATGAGTTAAACGATTTGAGGCCGCTAAAGTCCCCTGGAACAATTTAGTAACCATTAACTGTAGCCTAGGGTCCTATGAATAGTACTATGGAGAGTGACGTCTCCCGGTCATGGTTAGTCGCGCTAACCACAACCTGGAGGATTTATGGCCGCATAGAACCGGATAACGAAATTAGGGGCTAAGAACAATTGTCATGGTTTGGTTACGGCTCATGTAGGAACATATTACTTGTATTCCTATCTAGTTTACAAATGGGTCAACAATTCTTATTCTGATTATCACATGCAACTGGAACTATTTAAGAACAATTGAATTTTACAAAGATCTATTTGAGTTAAACCTGTGAACTCACCAACCTCGTGTTGACAATTTTAAGTATGTTTTTCAGGAAATTGACGTGATCGCAAGGTTAGCAATGTAGATTACATGCATGCACGATGGATACAACTATTTGGGGGATTTCTCTTGTATAACTCATTGTAATAGAGTCATATTTGCGAAATCTTCACTTTTGTAAACCCAATTTACATTTTTGAAATGTAAAACTTTAAACTTGTTTATGTATCCATTTATTATGTATGTGTTTGCGGTAATCATATGCTTTGGAAACCATGTAATGTTACGCCTCGCGTTTCCGCCTTAGCGGGGTGTGACAGATATCACCGGTTTACATTAGGGATCTTCCGATCAATCCAGTTATAGACGATAATTTCCTTCCGGAGTTGCACGATGCGAGTACACATTTTAGGCTACGATTTGATGTTGTGGAACATGTTGATAGCACTATTCAGTTGGACGACGGAGATTAGATTGACTTTATGTTATTTTATTTTTATTCTATGTAATGTTTTGTATTTCTTGTTATTTTGTATTTTATTGAATAAATAAAATGTGTTTTATTTATTAGTTTTAATTTAAAAAAATAAAATAAAAAAATGAGGGTATTAGGGTTGTGCCCCCATCAATTTTGGATGTTAGGGTAGCATTTGGGTAAAAATGAGTTGACACAATCTCATTGGATATTTTGTTAGGGTACTTTTTTGGACGAGGGTTGTGCCCCCTTCACCCTAATTGTGGATAAAGGTGAATGTATATACTAGAATGGACCACAATTAAAAACGGTATGAATGAAAATATAATTACTTTTTTACCGTTTATTTTATACTAAGTTAGAATCCCGTGTATTATATGGGTTAAATAAATATAATTTTATATGAATAAAAAATTATATTTTTAACACGGGTTAAATAAAATATAATGTAATATCTTAAAACATACACTCGTCAAAATATGTCTAATTTAACGTGACAGTTATAAATTGGTAAAACTTCATCAAATAGTAACCAAGTTTTTCAAGTGTTTCATTTAAATAACTCAAAGTTTTTTTGTCCCTTTAAAGTCACTCAACTTTCACTAAGTGTTCCAATCATATGTAATATTTTTATAAATGTTTAATTTTTTTTAAATTGAATGAGGCAAATAAAATATATATGAATATTAGTTATTAATAAGTGAAATTTTTATTCAATTAACTTAAGATAAGAGGTAATAGTGAAGAAATAAAAGTTCATCAAATAATAAAAAACTTTCAAAAATTTTATATTTAAGTCGAATTAGAAAAAAATAATTGTTAAATAGTGAACAAGATTCATATATGTTTCATATATCTCATTAAGTATTAAAAAATTTAAACATTTATAAAAACACTACATAGGATTGGAACACTTACTGAAAGCTGAGTGACTTTAGAGGTACAAAAAAACTTTGAGGTATTTAAATGAAACAATTGAGAAACTTGGTTACTATTGTGTAAAGTTATCCCTTATAAATTATATTGAGTTAATTTTTAAAACATTTTTTTTAAATTGGTATTAATTTTTTTTATGTAATTGATAAATGGTAATCCATATTAAATTCATTTGTTTAAGAATATAATAACAATCAATAATTAAATCTTATCTTACTACTCTAATAAATGAAAATCTCTTCAACACATGTGTCACTCTCTAGTTACTCATCATCTTTATTTTTTCGCCTCTCTCCCCTATTAAATATTAGATTTTCTATCTCTCTATCCTATGAAATAATAATCTTTATATATTAATAAATCTAATTACGAATACTTATTATTTAATTATAAATAGTTATTATATCATCAATCAAATGAACTTAATATGAACTAACATTTATCAATTAAATTAAAAAATTAATACTCAGTTAGAAAAAAATATTTTAAAAACTAACTTAACAGACCTTATAACTGTCACAACAAATTACATTTTTTAAAAATATATTTTCACAAATGTGTTTCTTAACAAATTACATTATATTTTATTCAACCGATGTAATATACTGGTTTATTCAACCCGTGTATTACACGGGTTTTTAAAAATATAAAATTTTTATTACTAAATATATAACATTTTATTTATTTAACCCGTGTAATACACGAGATTTTAACCTAGTTTAATAATATAATAACAATCAATAATTAAATAAAAAAGTATCCATAATTAGATTGATATTAATTATTTAAAAATATATCTTTATTCTAATAAATGATTCCAAAAAATGTCATGTGTCATTACCATACTTTTTCTCAATAAAATCTTTTAATTTTTCTTATTTTAAGTACGTTTGAATTTTGAAATTTAAGTATCTTAATGTTTTTATTTTTCAGAAAAAATAATATAAAACTTGATTTCTAATAATCTATACTCTATAATAAATAAAGGTTTTGATGAGACAATTTTTCCCGCCTCTCTCCTATTAATTGCACAAAATTTCTTTTATTATTTTTTAGTATTTTTTTTGTTTTCCGGTTCTCTCTCCTGTTAAATAATAATGATTTCTATAATTATTTTTATAAAACGTTTTTATTTAAAAAATATAGGTTTTTTCATAAAACATTTTTAGAAATTGAACATTTATTTCATTTCTTTTTATAAAACATTTTTAAAAAGTAACTATATGACTTTTTAAAAATTTGTAATCTATACATACTAGCTAGGTTATAAACCCGTGTATTACACGGGGTTGTATAATAAAATTACATATTTCTATAATGTATAAGAAAAATTACATAATTGAAGTATTTTTATTACGTAAAAAAAATGAAAGTACAATCCAAAAAATTTACATAAACTGAAGTGTTTTTAGATTTGCTTGTATACTATGTTTTTATACTCAACTAGCTTTAACCCCGTGTGTTACACGGGCTGAAACGTTAAAATTATACTGATAAATATCTTAACATATATTTTTATACAAATTTGATATTGTATTTTTAACTTTTTCATTTTGTAACATGTTAAGATTATATTGATGATAGTAATTAAAAAGCAAAAAATACATGAAAATTCATTTAATAAGTTGTACACTTTTTATAATACATTAAATTACATGTCAAATTAAACCTTACAATGATTATTTACAAATTTGAAAATACTTCATTGTATGTAACATTTGACGTGGTATTAGTAATTTTTCCATGTTTACCATAAATTAATCGTTTGAGTCCATCTCTACTTTTAACTCTTGATAATGCAACATACAACTGATCATGAATAAACACTTGATCTTCAATACAAACCAACATTTGAAAGTAATTACCCTAAACTTTTATTCACGGACGTTGCAAAAAAAAACAATAATTGTATATTTTCTTCTTTGAAGTTTTAATGAAATTCTTTTGTCTGAATATGTTAACCCAATATAGGGACAACATTGTGATGATCAATGTTGATTCAAAATATAATATTCGCTTCTATAACGCGATTACCTTGTGATTTGACCTAAAGACTTGTTACATTACCTAAACCATTTTTTCATTAATATTTATTAATAGCATAACTAGAACACCGACATTTAAAACTAATTTATGGTTTGACAAACCTGATAATGTAAGTCTATTTAGAAAATCCGGAGATTATAAACTTTCATCAAAATCATTATCAAGATACTCTCATTGACGGATACTATTTGTACTTGTATGCGAAAAATCTCGCTAAACTTTTATTACTAAATATCTCATAAAAATAATAATAAAAGGATACAAATAAAATTTAAATTTCAACAATATATCGTCTTTTAAATTCAAAATAGAAAACTCCAAATTTTAAAAAGTTCACTACTTAATATTTCGACACAATTAAATTTAAAATTCCAAAATTAAATATGAAAAATTTAAAACTAATAAATTAGAATTGAAACTTGTAAACATGTTTTTTGAAAAAAAAATCTCGTTTTAAAAAAAACTAAAGTTTAAAATATAATACACTTTTAAAAATAAATATTTTCAAGTTTCTTAATTTTATTAAAAACTAAGTATTAAATTTATAAATCAAAATAAAAAAATTGTTTATAAATATCAAATTTAATTAAAAAACTGCTAATTAAATATTAGAAAACTTTATTCTAAAACATATTTATTTAAAATGCAAGCGTTTAATTTTCAAATTTTATATGTAAAGTTAAAAAAATCTTTTTTTTCGATAATAACATTTTTTAAAATCATTTTTTGTAATAATAAAACTTTAAAACTCGTTTTTTTTAAATCTCTTGTTTTTTTTTAAATATTAACTTTTGATGATAGTTTAAAAAAATGTGAGACAATAGTAATAATGATAAAAATGTTTATTTATGTAATTTAAAAAAAACTAAATACGAAAGTATTAAATTGATGATATAAATGTGGTTTTAGAGGGAAAAAATTGTGAGATTGAATATGGTGATGCCAAGTGGCAAAACCATTTAGGGTGTTTATTAGAAAAGAGATTACATCAAGAAAGCAGAAACAAAACTTAGAAACCAAAATTGATGAATCAGGCTACAAACCTTGTTCTGCTCAATGAACCAAAACAAAGAAACCATAATAATTAAATTAGAAACCAGAAACCAGAAGCCAGAAACCTTGAAAATCAGTTCAGCGTTCTTCATGGTACCAATATTAGCTATTCGGATGAAGAAAACCAGGAAGATGATTAAACCCATATGAAAAAATCGAAATCATGTGCAGGTGTGAAATCGAACCTGAACCGCTGGACAAAAATCTAACATCGTTGTTGACAGTAATCGAAATCGGTGGCGTTCCGGTAGAAATCGCATACCTTGGATTCTGAAATTGCATCGCATGAAATGGACTGAGGCAAGAAAATAACCTGTATTGATGAAGAAGAAACAAAGAAAAAAAGCAGCGAGATGTGATGTTGCTCTAAGTTTACAATTTACAGATGCATAGTTTCCAGAGCCCCCAAACATAGCTACAGGCACGTGAGCAACATCATGACAATTAGTCGCAAGAAGATTAACTAACTTAGAAAACATTACATTTGTGACACATTTCAATACCATAAATTAAATGGTCAACCAATATAAATGACAGTATAGTGTCTGACTGTTTTTACAAACTTCAAGCCAATATAGCAAAGCAGTATACAAAGTTGGTGGTTCCTTAGATCATATTAATATATTACTTTTTAAAAATAAAAAACCAAATAAGCTTATCTTACAAAAACCGAATTGGCTCCCACTAAATTGAAAACCAAATTTAAATTTGGTTTGGTTCTGTATCAAGCACATGTAATTTTAATCCACTTATTGAATCACTAAGCTGAAACCAATATTTTCAAAATGTTCATGATAAAACAGTAACATACTACATATTAAAATATGAGCTGCAAGAACATACATTAGATGGTTAAGATGCACAAATTTTAATGAACATCAACTCAGGAAATATTCATCTTCTTAAACTACATTCATCTGTCTCTGCCGCTGTCTCATTGCTGCATTGGATCAAACCCCAATCGCAGAAAAATTACTCGTAAATTCATCTGAAAGAAAAACCTAAAGTCCTCTAAAATTAAAGGAATGATAACATCAATAAAACCCAGAATCATTTGAACATTCAATAAAACCCAGAGTGTAAAAGTAATAGGCTCACCCGAGAGGTCAGTACCAAATCTTAAGTTGGAATTTGTAAACGTTGTTACAGTTTCGTAATATGTATAGACATAATCAATCGCAAATCCAAAACTAAAATTGTGTAGTAAATCTCGACAGTTCTATGATGAATTTTCAATTAAACCTAGAATCGATTGTTTAAAAGTCATAGTCTCACTGGAGGGCGACGGTTCCTAGACGATAACGATGTGGCTTCTTCACTCCTACGGTTGTCGGAGCTGATTTCCTGGCAGCCTAACGGAACGACACAAATAAAAGTGCATAAACAACCGGAAAATAATACAAAACACATACAGAAACTTCGATAATCACATACCCGTACGACCATATCCATAAAGAAGAAGGTTTGATAAAACATACCTATCGGAAGGTAGATGAATCCGGAGCCCAAAGAACGTAGTTTGAAGACAAAGATCGGCTATAAGAGGGAGAAGAAGAGAGGTAGGTGAAGGAGGCGCAAGTTCAATTTAGCGCTACGAATGAAGGAGGGACGAGTCTGGAGGGTTAAATTAGATCCGACATTTGGGAAGTGAGTCAGGTAAAGACCCGCGTGCGTTTGTAATATGGGTTAAAAGGCGATGGGCGGGAAAATATTAGCCAAAGTGATTCGGGTGTTGACACATGACATATTTTATAGTCATTTATTAGTTTAAGGATAAATAAAGGTTTAAAGTGGATAATTGTTACTTTCTCATGCCTTCTTACATTAATTTTCTCGTATCTCTCTCCTAATAAATGCGCATCTATCTTATTAAATAATTATGATATTATAAATATATTATTAAAGAATAATACTAATTATATTAAATAAAAATATATAATAGGAAATCAAAATATAACTAACTAAAGAAAAACACTAATTTGTTATATACACACACATTTCCACTTGATATATCTCGAGACGATCATAATAGTTTAACAACCTATGACGTATTTACAATTTTATAAGTTTTATCTTTTTTAACATACAATCTCGTGTAATACACGGGATTCTAACCTAGTATGTAATATGTAAATATTTATTATTAAGCATATAACATTGCATTTATTCATTGTATTTATTCAACACGTGTAATACACGGGGTTTCTAGCCTAGTTCTTTTAATATAACATTTAATAAGAGAGAGAGGCAAGAAAATCATGCTAAGATTGCACCAGAAGGTGACACGTGTCTCATAATTTTACTTGTTTATTAAGTGGTATAGATTCATAACTGAAAGAAAATGCATCAAAATTGAAAGGTTGACTCCCAATATTCTCGTGATTTGGACTGAATTGAACGGATACCCGATACCTGGAACAAATATCATAGAATAGATCGTTATACATTGATTTTAATTAAATCATCGGTATGTTTTAGTTAGATCACTGCTTTTTGTGATGGATGGATTGCTTGAGAAAAGTCTGTGTGCGTTGTTGATGTGTTAGGTGACTAGAAACGTTTCTTGCTAGAAAACGCATGTAACATCTACTCTCTCATACCAACCAATATTGTTCATTTTACCCGCAAAGAGGTCACGGATTTTTTTTTATTTGTCCGAGTGAAAACTTCACAGGTTGTCACTCATCATGTGATTGCTCCAACCTGAGCACGCTTAATCGTTGAAAATACTTTAAAGGTTGATACTTATAAAAAACATACACGCGTAAATGCTACAGATGAAGACTTTTTTGGCTCCGGATAAAGAATAGTTTGAATAACTTTCTTGAAGACTACAAGGTAGATGGTCCGGATATAGATCTGATCCGGATAAAGGCTGAAGTCCGGATGTCAACATACTTCGGATAATATTTGAAGAGTACAAGGCAGATGGTCCGGATAAATTAAATAATCTGGATGATCAAATTGATTTGGATGATCATTTTGATCCGGACCAGTCTGTGTTTCCTACCATTGCGTCTACTCCGGATGGCAAGCTCTACAAATAACAAACTCAGAGGAGTTAGTTATGCTAGATGGCATAAACTTTGACGTTAATGTATATGTTTCTTGTATTTTCATGTTCGAAGTAAATAGATATGTAATAGGTCGTTTGTAATGTAATTATCAATTCACTTTGTAGCGAACTTTCAATATGGATACAAGAAACCTTTGATTTACTTCTTTGTTCTTATTATTTGTTTCTATATTCAGTTGATAATTGAATTGATTGATTCCGCCTTTCAATTCAATAGCACATAATCTGTTCTTGTTGCTATTTGATCCTAACAAGTGGTATTTAGAGCTTTCGGTGCTTAATTCTTGAAATCAGATATATATTTCAAGAAATCTTGTATGATTATGTGCATTTTACGTTCGTTTGTGAAAATCTAACTGAATTAAGAAGAATTTAGTTCAAATCTTAGATTCATCGAGTTTAATTCATGATTTCTCTCACTTTTCTACTCAATCTCATAAGTTCAAGAAAACTCAAGATTTTTCGGTTCAATCAGACTTAAGTCATTCTTACTAGTTAGAAATGGCTTCAGTTATCCAGACAATTGATGTTTTATTTAGACTTAGTTATGTAAAAACTAAGTTATGAAACCACTAAGATAACTATATATACAAACATTTCTCATTCGCGATCATTTGCTACCTTGTAAGGTGCATTATTTTATAAAAAATCCTCTGGACTTTTATAAAATTCTAACAAATATTAATGATTTTTAAACTTTACAAAAACTATCAAATCCTGTGTGACACCTACACAATTACAAGATTCTAAAACCTAGTTGTTGGGTTAAGCCCAATAGAAATTTAAGCCTATTTAAGGCCCAATAAGGATCCCAGCCCATTGGAGACCCAAACTGCATAATCCAAACATCATATTAGTCACTCGGTTTCATCTAATGACTCGTTACGTGATTATGAGAATTTAAGAAAAGATATAAGAACGTGCGTGATTCAGTAATTTTAAACATTTAACGCGTCAGGAATCGGCTTAATACCGAATATACGACATTACAATTATTCAAGACAAAGAATCCTTAATATTATATATTAGTATTTATCTTGAAAGTCTGTTAAGACAATTGCACGCGAAGAACGCCTACGTACACATTAAACCACGTAAAACACGCGGTAAAGAAACATTATTGTTACGGATGTTATTGATTTGTAAATCCTTTTAGTAGGTATTATAAATATTTATTTTTATAATACTAGAAAATAATAATAACAACGGGAGTGTTAAAAGTTAAACCCGTTAAACGGATTTAGACACACGCCGTCAACTGATGGTAACCCGACCTAAGGTCGATCTTTGAGAACCAACTCGCACCTTGCAGTTGATCAAAAAGGTCGTCTATTCTAGGCAGTGGGTATTTGTTCTTTACTGTCCTCTTGTTCAGTTCGCGGTAGTCAACGCACATGCGCATGCTGCCATCCTTCTTCTTTACAAACAGTACCAGAGCGCCCCATGGTGAAATGCTCGGTCTGATAAATCCTTTTTCTGTTAATTCCTCTAGTTGAGACATCAATTCTTTCATTTCTGACGGAGCAAATCGGTAGGGGGCTTTGGCAATGGGCTCAGCTCCTGGCAGTAAGTTAATATGAAATTCTATTTCCCGATCGGGTGAAAACCCAGGTAGATCCTCAGGGAACACATCCGGAAAGTTGCACACTGCGGGTACATTCTTGAGTTCCTTCATTTTCATTCTATCGTCAATAACATACGCCAAATAAGCTTCGCAACCGCGCCTCATGTAACTTTCGGCCTTGATCATCACGATGACGTTCGGCATCGTGCAATTCCAATCCCCATAAACCGTAATTGGACTGCCGCTAGGAGCTTTGAGGTGTATCCTCTTACGTTTACATATGATTTGAGCTTCGTTGGCAACTAGCCAATCCATACCCAATACTATATCGAATCCTCCTAAGGTGAGAAGGAATAATCGAGAAGGAAACTTATGGCCCTCTATGTCACACCCCCAAATTCCACTAACGGAGTTTTACCGTTTGGCGTGTGACAAACCAGGATCTCAGTCATTAGTTACATCATACGACACTATATGAGACTTAAAATGTCATAACATAAAAGTGCAGAGTTAAATGAGGAAGCGTAAACGTTAGAATGAAATCAAAAGTAATTACACGCAACAAGCGTCAATTAATGTAAATAAGTAACAGTGTTTAAAATGTTTGAAATGAATGATATGACAGTAGGACTCCACACATGCCCTTTGCCAAAGCGACCTGAGAAACATGTAAGAAAAAGTGTCAACACGAGGTTGGTGAGTTCACAGGTTTGTATGTAAATAAACTGTTTGAGTGTTGCTGGATACACATACGTAAGTCACACCTATTGCTAATTAGACAATGTACAAGTTACTCTAAGCGTTCGCAACCGAAGCTGACTGTTTGTGTTTGGGTGCCTTCCGCCATTGCTAACATCAACCATGGCAAGTGTTTAGGACAATTTACACCCGTTCGACCTCCAATCATGCTAGCGCGACTAGCCCGGGTGGGGTTTGTCAAACCCAGTAGTACTACTCAAATTTCCTCGCTATACTCCATATATTAACGGTCTGAGTGTGTAAGGACTTTGCATGTTATGTTTGCAATTAGGTAAACAAGTGGTAATGAAATACTATGTGATCCATGTCCGTTTGTGTGTATGTCTCTCCCCGGCGGGAAGACAAGTAAACGAATGTCTGTTTGTACGCATGTTTCTCCCCAACGGGAAAACAAGTAAAAATGAATGATCGTTTGTATGCATGTTTCTCCCCAACGGGAAAACAAGTAAAATGATGTTTATATGCATGTTTCTCCCCCAATAGGAAAACAAGTAAAAAAAGGGGCCGTGAAAACTCACCTGAGTTGTGTATGAGTTGCAGATAGCACCACACAAAGATGCAAGTAGGAAACACAAGAGTTTGCCTATGAACTGCTTACGTATGCCCTAAAATTATAAGCATAATAGTTAGGGATAAAATGGAGTTTTGTGACGACAACACGGAAGATTTGAACGTCTTAAGACATTCCAAGGATCAATGAGTAGACGAACGTGTCCACGGGAATAAGAGTTTCTAAATTTAATTATTAAGATAATTACGTTACGTGTCAAACGTCTCTAATTACGAATAATATTAATATATAAATATATTCGTACGTTTGTACCATTAAAATAATGGCTAGAAAAATAATATAATTAATATATTATTTTGAACTCGTAGGAAATATACGATAATCATTTACGTGACAAAAATAATAAATATGTTATTTTTATTCGAGGATATAATACGTGAGTAAATAATATAAATATTTATATTATCAATTAGTTTGAAACGTTACACGAGATTTATAAACGAGGCGAAATAATATAAATATATAAATATATATATATATATATATATAATTTTATGCGAAGTCGTGGTTTAAAAATAATATAAATATATTATAATTAAAAGTGGGTATTTTCAATAAATATGAGTTACAAACCAAACCCGAGCCTACGGGTGGTTTCTGGGGTTAAAACACATTAATATATTAATATAATAATAGTGTGGTAGTTTTTATAATAAAAAATGCTTGAAAATCAATTTAAAAACGAAATGGGGGTGAGGAGACTCGAACCCGGGTCTCCTCCCCAATAGTCCAAAGCTTTAACCATCACTGCCCGCTAGGGATTCACAACAGAACCCGGTTTTGTTTGGTTTTATCAATTAAGTTCAGTGTATCCCCCTTCCCATATAACCACACGATCGAATCCAGCCCAGAACCCATTGATTTCGAATACGGATAGAAACAGAAGCAAAAGGGGGTTTGTTTATCGAAGATTTGCGAACCTGTAGTTGGTTTTAATTTGAAAAGTATCAAGTTTTTAATCGTTTAATTGCAGGAATAGAGGCCGAAACCCTAGATCAAGAACAAGGGATCGATTTGATCAAATTCGGTGATAAAACTGATTGTAATTAGAGGGCTTTCAACGATTTGGACTTAGCGAAACTGTTGGTGAAGTTTAATTTCATTTAAAACAAGTGTAGATAGGAATTCGATTAAGCAAGAACACTTATGAACCCTAGATACGATCTGGATTCAATTTGATGATATAAGCTCTAGATTTCATAGGGCTTTCAATGTAGACATCAAGGCGAGTCTACTGATGTGTTCTATTTCTGTAATCCGTATCGAATTGATAGGGTTTGACTAAACCGAAGTCGTATGAACCCTAGGATCTGTTCATGGTCAATTCGGTGCTGTAAGCCACAATAATCATAGGGCTTTAACTCTAGACATTGAAACGATACTAAAGGTATGATTAATTACCAGAACGGATGTCGAATTGATGGTGTTCGAGTAAAACAGAGTTCCGGCTTGAGTGTGTTGGTCCCCGACGATTTTAGTTCCTTCTCCGACCGAATTCGAGTGTGCAACAGCTTCAGAGAGAGTCGTCTAACGTGTGTAGAGGGGTGATTTCAAGTGTGTGGATCGAATTGACAAAAATTTGCGAGTAAAAGAGTTGGAGTCGACGGTTAGGCGTTTAATCCTCATTATTGGGTTTAATTCGTGAATTAATGATGTTTTAACACCTTAATGGTGTCGTTAAATGTTGCTAATCGTGAATGACGGTTACAAATCAACCGATTTCGTGAATTCAGGCTCAAGAACACTCTGTTTGACTTATGAAAGTCAACATAAATTGAAATTGGCTTAATTATAGGATTAGTCCCTCTAGTTTCAGATAAATATGAGTTTAGAGTTTTGACAGAATTAGTCCCTAAGGTTTTGATCTAGTTAATTGAGTTAGTGACTTGTTAGTTTGACTAGAAAAAGTCAACAGGAATAACTCTCATTAAATTTTGACTTTGTAGAGTCAACCGAATGGTTTAGGGATATTACAGGTTAGGGTTTAACTGAAATTGGTTAACGGAGTTAACCCTAAATAGACTGATGTCACATCATCCCCTAGTTGAAAGAATTTTCGTCCCGAAAATGAACATAAAAAATAAATTTCTGTGGTGTCACATCATCCCCTAATTGAAAGAATTTTCGTCTCGAAAATTAGAATAGTACCTTAAGAGTTTGACGTGGATTGCTTGAACAGATGAGGATACTTGCGCATCATCTGATCCTCGCGCTCCCTAGTGAAATCCGGTCTGTGTTTCGAGTTCCAACGAACTCTGACAATAGGGATTTTACTGTGTTTGAGCGTTTTGACTTCCCTATCAATGATTTCTACCGGTTCTTCGACAAAACGCGATTGTTCATCGATGTGTAGTTCCTCAAGAGGAACCGCGGGTGTTTCGTCTGCTAGACATTTCTTCAAGTTCGAGACATGAAAGACATCGTGTACACCACTCAGTCCTTCAGGTAGGTCCAGTTGGTACGCTACTGGGCCAATTCTCTTCACTATCTTGAACGGTCTAACATAACGAGGGTTAAGTTTGCCTCCTTTCTCGAGGCGAATTACACATTTCCAAGGTGAGACTTTAGTAGGACCATGTTGCCTACTTGAAATTCTAACGACTTACGACGTTTATCGGCATAGCTCTTTTGATGATCACGAGCTGCTGTCATACGGTTTCTAATTTGAACGATTTTTTTCCAGAGGTTTCGAATACAAGTTTAGGACCCGTAAGTTGGCTATCTCCAACTTCAGCCCAACAGATAGGAGATCGGCATTTATGTCCGTACAATGCCTCGAATGGTGATGCCTTTATGCTAGTGTGATAACTGTTGTTGTAGGATAACTCCACTAAAGGTAAGTGAGACTCCCAAGTGTTACGGAATTCGATCACACAAACTCGTAGTATGTCCTCTAAGGTTTGAATGGTACGTTCCGTTTGGCCATCGATTTGTGGGTGATATGCTGTGCTCATGTCTAGACGCGTGCCTAGAGCTTTTTGCAATGGTTGCCAGAAACGCGAGGTGAATCGAGCGTCTCGATCCGAAAAAATAGAAATTGGCACTCCGTGCCGAGAGACTACTTCTTTCAAGTAAGTACGAGTAAGTTTTTCCATTTTGCCAGTCTCTCTGATTGCTAAGAAGTGAGCAGATTTAGTCAGACGATCGACGATCACCCAGATGGTGTCGGATCCGCTAGGAGTTTGGGGTAACTTGGTGATAAAATCCATGAAATTTGCTCCCATTTTCACATAGGAATTTCTGGTTGCTGCAGTAAGCCAGAAGGCTTTTGGTATTCTATTTTGACCTTTGCGCAAGTCAGGCACTTGCTCATATAGGTGGCTAATCAGCCCTCATCTTTAGCCACCAATATAGCACCTTTAGGTCATGGTACATTTTATCGGAATTAGGATGAATAGAATAGCGAGATTTGTGTGATTCATCCATTACAAGTTCCCTTATGTTCCCGTACTTTGGAATCCATATTCGCTCTGCGAAAGAGTGAATACCCTCCGATTTAACCTCAAGTTGTTTCTCCATACCACACGTGGATTACAACGGTAGGTTTTCCTCTTTAAGGGCTTCGAGTTGAGCACTACGGATCTGATCAGGTAGTCCAGGGTGGATAGTGAGTTGTAATGCTCGAACTCATTTAGGTTTGGTGTCCTTACGGCTTAGGGCATCGGCTACCACATTAGCCTTCCCTGGATGGTATCTGATTGCATAGTCATAGTCGTTTAAGAGTTCGACCCATCGACGCTGTCGCATGTTCAACTCTTTAAGTTCAAAGATAAGCTGAAGACTCTTGTGGTCGGTGCAGATGGTGCATTTGGTACCATACAAGTAATGTCTCCATATCTTTAGTGCAAATACCATGGCTCCTAATTCTAAGTCATGAGTTGTGTAGTTTTTCTCGTGAATTTTTAGTTGATGAGAAGCGTATGCGATCACTTTCTCGCGTTGCATCAGTATATAACCAAGACCTTTAATGGATGCATCGCAATACACTACAAAGTCATTCGTTCCCTTGGGAAGAGATAGGATGGGTGCACTACAAATTTTCTGCTTCAACAGCTGGAATGCGGATTTCTGAGTTTCGCTCCAGTTATAGGGTTTACCCTTTTGAGTTAGAGCAGTAAGAGGTTGAGCAATCTTTGAGAATCCCTCGATGAATCGACAATAGTAGCTAGCCAATTCCAGAAATTGTCGCACATCTGTCGGAGTCGTTGGTGCCGCCCAATTCTTGATGGCACTATTTTTGTTGGATCGACATGTGTTCCTTTCTCGTTGTCTACATGTCCTAGAAATTGAGCTTCGCAAATCCAAAATTCTCATTTTGAAAATTTGGCATACAATTGCTCTTGCTTAGTAACTCAAGGATTAAACGCAGATGTTCCTCATGTTCTTCTTTGTCCTTAGAATAGATGAGGATGTCATCAATGAAGATGATGACAAACTAATCAAAGTAGGGCTTACACACACGGTTCATGAAGTCCATGAATACCGCGGGTGCGTTGGTTAGTTCGAATGGCATGACCAAAAACTCGTAATGACCGTACCGGGTTCTTAATGCAGTTTTAGAGATGTCCTCGTCCTGGACTCTCAATTGATGATAACCGGATCTAAGATCTATATTGGAATAGAAACTTGATTCTTGGAGTTGATCAAACAGATCATCAATGCGGGGTAGAGGATAACGATTCTTGAACGTCACTTTGTTCAGCTCACGATAGTTGATACACATGCGGAAAGTCCCGTCCTTCTTCTTGAGAAATAGAAATGGAGCTCCCCATGGCGATGAGCTAGGTCAGTTGAAACCTTTATCCCACAACTCTTGCAGTTGAGTGGATAGCTCTTGCAATTCACTGGGTGCAAGTCTGTAAGGTGCCCGAGCAATATACGCTGCTCCAGGTTCTAGATCAGTTTGGAATTCTACTTGATGATGCGGTGGCAGACCAGGCAAGTCCTCGGGAAATACTTCTGGAAAATCACGTACAATTGGGATGTCATCAATCTTCTCCTCCCCAGATGGCTGCTCGGCTACGAGAGCTAAAATATGACCTTTTCGAAGACACTTTTGTGCTTTCATGAAGGATATGATGCCAACGACTGCACCAACCCTTTCGCCTTGGACAGAAGGGTTTCTCCACTCGGGAGAGGAATGCGAACGATTTTCTCATGACAGACAATTTCGGCTTGGTTCTTAGATAACCAATCCATACTGATGGTCACGTCAAAGCTGCCTAGTGTGACTGGAATAATGTAAATGTTAAGCTTATAACTAACCAATTCTAGCTTACATCCTCTAAGAATGGGAGTTGCTTTGGTTATTTGACCGCTCACTATATCCTATAGTGTACATAGTTTCTAGTAGGGTTGGAGTACGACGTACTAATATGAAATTAGTAAAGTCATGCTGAGACTTCTAGTTAGAACCGTGCTTATAAGGTAAGCATCGGCCAATGCAAAGACCAAGGGGAAAAGGTTCACATGTAGGAAAAGAAATTTTATAAGATACAAATTCCAGTAATACAAGGGATAGGTTGTCTTTTTAAGTAGTCGCGTTCAATCGATGGTTGGTTGGATTAAATCCCCGTTTTCTGATGGCATCGGAACAACGGGATCATTTTGCGAAGAGAGAAGTCTGTTTACAGAGTTGGATATCCTGGGGTATAAATCAAACTAGACCAAGGATTAGTCACAGGATAGGGTAATATGGTCAAATGGAATTTATTGTTGGAGTGTAAGGAATAACGTGTTAGCTTAGAAAGGATTTCTCAAATTCCGCTTACATAGTTGATGGGTTTACCATGAGGTTCTATTAGAGTTTCAATCGAGTTGGTTTCTGTGATCACGTTTGGATGAGAGTCTTAATTTCACTAAGACTCTTACATGAGTGAGATAAAATGATGGATCCTATTGATGATAGTTCAGTGCGTCCGTAAACATCTTCAACCCGATAGTCGCGTCTATCAACTGTTGAATAGGTTTAACGATACCAATTAGTCGTCGAGCGGGTTACGAGAGCTTCTACTGACGGTGGGAATATGAGTCTGTAGATCACAGATTATGACCATTTATCCACACACTAGGTTTCACCAGGACTTACATGCACCTCAAATTACTATTACGTGTGCACCCATAATGATAATTTGCTTTGCATGCTCACCCTAATTCTCCCTGTCTTGGTTCAAAATGTCCCTCGGTTTATTACTGAGTTCAGAGTGTGTTAGAGATGATAAGTCATCGAAAAGCTTAGTCATCAACCACAAGTTGATCAACTAGGACTTATGTCAGGATGAGTAGTCAAAAATCGTTTGTTCCGAGTATTCATCGAGTTGAGGACACAATAGGAGAGTCCAATCCAGTGGATTGTAGATGGGAACATGCACATGAAACAAACATGTACATAAAATGCGGCTTCGAGGAGCGAAACTAGTTCATGGATATGAGTTACTAGAAGAGTCAAAGTAGCCGTCCTTCCAACTAAGTCAGGATAGGGTTTGAGTATGCAATGAGCAAGGCGTTCTCAACCTTGTGGTCAATATTTCTTCAACAGAATTTTGGTCAAAGCACGAGCCCATGGCTCGGGAAAGTGATGACATCTACGTGTCAATGGATTCTGCAATGATGCGTGCAACAGTCTGCCTTCACACGGCGTATTGTTGCTAGTGGGTACGGTAGGGACTCGCCTCCAACGATCCCAACCCTCACAGAGACATGTGCTACTGCTGTGTGTCGTCCACAACACGAACTTGAGAAGACCCACCATTCCCTGATTGTGTCCTCGATAGGCTCAAGCCGGTGTTATCTTCGGCTCTGATGGTGTAACTAAGGTGTAGATGATGGTGGTGTGAGTGACTCCTCCGAAGGCTTCGCCTCGCTGCCCACGGACGGGAGTGGATGTTGTTCTGATGACTCCCCGAGTGTCGCCACCGGAAATGATGATATAATGAGAATGACGTGTTCCTCGTCAGAAGAGGGTGATATGGATGTTGTCATCATGCCTGCAATGCAATGTATGTATGGGTACCATGTGTATCATGTATAAGTGTCTGTGTCGTGTAACTAATGCATGTGTGCGGCTATAGTCCAGTATGCAATCCTAGTTCTCTAAAACCTGGCTCTGATACCAATCTGTCACACCCCCCAAATTCCACTAACGGAGTTTTACCGTTTGGGGTGTGACAAACCAGGATCTTAGTCATTAGTTACATCAAACGACACTATATGAGACTTAAAATGTCATAACATAAAAGTGCAGAGTTAAATGCGGAAGCGTAAACGTTAGAATGAAATCAAAAGTAATTACACGCAACAAGCGTCAATTAATGTAAATAAGTAACAGTGTTTAAAATATTTGAAATGAATGATATGACAGTAGGACTCCATGCATGTCCTGTGCCAAAGTGACCTGAGAAACATGTAAGAAAAAGTGTCAACACGAGGTTGGTGAGTTCACAGGTTTGTATGTAAATAAACTGTTTGAGTGTTGCTGGATCCACATACGTAAGTTACACCTATTGCTAGCTAGACAATGTACAAGTTACTCTAAGCGTTCACAACCGAAGCTGACTGTTTGTGTTTGGGTGCCTTCCGCCATTGCTAACATCAACCATGGCAAGTGTTTAGGACAATTTACACCCGTTTGACCTCCAATCATGCTAGCGCGACTAGCCCGGGTGGGGTTTGTCAAACCCAGTAGTACTACTCAAATTTCCTCGCTATACTCCATATACTAACGGTCCGAGTGTGTAAGGACTTTGCATGCTATGTTTGTAATTAGGTAAACAAGTGGTAATGAAATACTATGTGATCCATGTCCGTTTGTGTGTATGTCTCTCCCCGGCGGGAAGACAAGTAAACGAATGTCTGTTTGTACGCATGTTTCTCCCCAACAGGAAAACAAGTAAAAATGATAAGCATAATAGTTAGGGATACGATGGGGTTTTGTGACGACGACACGGAAGATTTGAACGTCTTAAGACATTCCAAGGATCAATGAGTAGACGGACGTGTCCACGGGAATAAGAGTTTCTAAATTTAATTATTAAGATAATTATGTTACGTGTCGAACGTTTCTAATTACGAATAATATTAATATATAAATATATTCATACGTTTGTACCATTAAAATAATGGTTTGAAAAATAATATAATTAATATATTATTTTGAACTCGTAGGAAATATACGATAATCATTTACGTGACAAACATAATAAATATGTTATTTTCATTCGAGGATATAATACGTGAGTAAATAATATAAATATTTATATTATCAATTAGTTTGAAACGTTACACGAGATTTATAAACGAGACGAAATATTATAAATATATATATATTATTTTATAATAGGAGTCACGGGATGAAAATAATATAAATATATTATTTTATGCGAAGTCGTGGTTTGAAAATAATATAAATATATTATAATTAAAAGTGGGTATTTTCAATAAATATGAGTTACAAACCAAACCCGAGCCTACGGGTGGTTTCCGGGGTTAAAACACATTAATATATTAATATAATAATAGTGTGGTAGTTTTTATATTAAAAAATGCTTGAAAATCAATTTAAAAACGAAATGGGGGTGAGGAGACTCGAACCCGGGTCTCCTCCCCAATAGTCCAAAGCTTTAACCATCACAGCCCGCTAGGGATTCGCAACAGAACCCGGTTTTGTTTGGTTTTATCAATTAAGTTCAGTGTATCCCCCTTCCCATATAACCACACGATCGAATCCTGCCCAGAACCCATTGATTTCGAATACAGATAGAAACAGAAGCAAAGGGGGTTTGTTTATCGAAGATTTGCGAACCTGTAGTTGGTTTTAATTTGAAAAGTATCAAGTTTTTAATCGTTTAATTGCAGGTATAGAGGCCGAAACCCTAGATCAAGAACAAGGGATCGATTTGATCAAATTCGGTGATAAAACTGATTGTAATTAGAGGGCTTTCAACGATTTGGACTTAGCGAAACTGTTGGTGAAGTTTAATTTCATTTAAAACAAGTGTAGATAGGAATTCGATTAAGCAAGAACACTTATGAACCCTAGATACGATCTGGATTCAATTTGATGATATAAGCTCTAGATTTCATAGGGCTTTCAATGTAGACATCAAGGCGAGTCTACTGATGTGTTCAATTTCTGTAATCCGTATCGAATTGATAGGGTTTGACTAAACCGAAGTCGTATGAACCCTAGGATCCGTTCATGGTCAATTCGGTGCTGTAAGCCACAATAATCATTGGGCTTTAACTCTAGACATTGAAATGATGCTAAAGGTATGATTAATTACCAGAACGGATGTCGAATTGATGGTGTTCGAGTAAAACACAGTTCCGGCTTGAGTGTGTTGGTCCCCGACGATTTTAGTTCCTTCTCCGACCGAATTCGAGTGTGCAACAGCTTCAGAGAGAGTCGTCTAACGTGTGTAGAGGGGTGATTTCAAGTGTGAGGATCGAATTGACACAAATTTGCGAGTAAAAGAGTTGGAGTCGACGGTTAGGCGTTTAATCCTCATTATTGGGTTTAATTCGCGAATTAATGATGTTTTAACACCTTAATGGTGTCGTTAAATGTTGCTAATCGTGAATGACGGTTACAAATCAACCGATTTCGTGAATTCAGGTTCAAGAACACTCTGTTTGACTTATGAAAGTCAACAGAAATTGAAATTGGCTTAATTATAGGATTAGTCCCTCTAGTTTCAGATAAATATGAGTTTAGAGTTTTGACAGAATTAGTCCCTAAGGTTTTGATCTAGTTAATTGAGTTAGTGACTTGTTAGTTTGACTAGAAAAAGTCAACATGAATAACTCTCATTAAATTTTGACTTTGTAGAGTCAACCGAATGGTTTAGGGAAATTACACAACTAGTCCCTGGAGTTTAAGTTAAGTAACTAGGTTAGGGTTTAACTGAAATTGGTTAACGGAGTTAACCCTAAATAGCCTGATGTCACACTCTATTTCTATGATGCAATCCTCTGTTACTTGGAATACTGTCGAATTTTTACCAACGACAGTTTGTACGCTAAAGGCCCTTACTATGGTGTTGAAAGTGCAATCTAGTTTACGACTAAATGCATTTGATATAAAGCTTTTACTAGCACCAGAGTCAAATAAAATAGCAGCATGTTCATCATTAACTAGAAACGTACCTGACACAGCATCAGGGTTTCCTCTTGCTTCCTCCTCAGTCAGGGCGTAGGCTCGAGTCCTAGCCTTCGGCTGTTCCTTTTCAGCTTCCTTTTCCTTTCCCGAACCAGATTGTCTGGTTCTTCTGCAATCCCGAGTCAGGTGTCCATATTTTTCACAACTTTGGCACTTGACTTCCTTTAAGCAATCTCGGGAGTAATGCCCCGACCTTCCGCACTTATAACACATGGTTGAGCCAACTAGACATTCGCCTTGGTGTTTCTTTAAGCATTTCTTACAAACTTCATACTCTTCTGCCCTAGGCTTCTTCACCTCAGCGGTGTAGTTTCCCTTTCCATTGCCTTTGAACGAGTTCTCCCATTTCCGCTTCGGAGCTTCGGGAACTGTGTCCTCGTTAGCATAATCGTCATAGACGATTCCAGACAGATTGACTACCGACTCGAAGGTCGAGGGTAGATTAGCTTTCACATGAACACGGACCCTTTGAGGTAGGCCCTTCACATAGTACTTATCAGTCGCTTTTCAGTCTCTACCAGGTGGGGTACCAGTTGAGCTAGCTCGTTGAACCTAGAAGTATACTGGCGGTGCGTCTTGCTGCCAGCCTTGAAGTTTAGGAATTCATTTTCCACCCGATCAATTTCGTTCTGGGGACAAAACTTTTGGATTATCAGCTTCTTCAGGTCTTCCCATGTCATTCTGCCAAGAGCGTTCGGCGACTTTGTTCTATGAATGTTTCTCCACCAACTTAGTGCTTCATTGGTGAAAGAATGAGCAACATACTTAACGGCCTGGTCAGGTCCACACTCACTGATGTTGATTACGGCGTTCATCCTCTCAATCCATTCAAACGTAGCCACATAATCTTTGTTCACATCAAACTTTGGTGGGTCACCGTCCTTGAAACCTTTGTAAGTACACCCTTGAGTGTTTGGTCCCACCATTACTTCATCCCCATCACTGTCATATACTTTCTCTTTATGGTTTCTTTCATCCTCCTTTTTGCTTTTATTTAGTGCCTCGAATAGTAGGTCAGGCAATACGTTCTTCAGAGTGAGTACAACCTCACGGGCAATAGCATCCCTAACCTCGGGTTCCAACTGTAGAGACCCTTGATTGCCGTCCCCAGTTGGGTGACATTAGTTTCGTGCACACTCTCACTGTGTTCTGCATACACACTCTCTTCCTTTTCACGTCTTTGATTCAATGGAGGTCTACCGACTCGGCCAGTGCGACCGTCTCGGCGTCCGGTTCTTCCTCCACCAGCCATAGTTCCTAGTTTTCTGATAGTTATAAAGGGAATACATCAATGTCATTCCTTCAGATCATAGTTTTAGAACAGTACTAGCAAGGTAAATTTTTAATTACAGTGACCGGTTTGTGATTACTAATTTACATTGCTTTTCAGGTTCAAAACTCTTCAAATCGGTTGTGACATTGACATCTATTTGTTCTAAGTTAAGGAATCTATTCTTATCCACATGCATTAACTTTAGTACTTACTTACCGTGCTGGCGTCGGCGTTGGCTACCCATACTGACATCCGTGCGTTGGTCCCATAATTAGCTTGAGTCCAGACATTTAGGGATGTCTGAATCTCTCAAACTATTGCTCTGATACCAACTTGTAAGGCCCCTTTCTCGAGTAACCTCACTTGTTGGATTTACTCATAAACATAGTCATAAATACTGAATTTAAATTAAAAACATTCAGGAGTAGCGAAAGCAAACATCATTCGAATACATAACATAACATAGCATAACATAACAGCGGAAGTCTTATCAATTAAAACATAACATTGTCTTAACATATATAAAAGTGGGATGTCAGTCGCATGCCGAGTAACCATCACGCCTTCGCACGACTCTTCCTCTCTTTACCTTAAATGTATACTAAAAATCAGCTAACGCTGATGAGTTCTAGTTTAAAAACAATCAGACATAACATTTATCTTATCATTAAGTATTATATATATATATATATATATATATATATATATATATATATATATATATATAAAATACGTACATTTGCATATTCTTTGCTTTACTGTTCTCACATAACATTCATACTGCGTATGTATATATATATATATATATATATATATATACACACACACACATACATACATACTCTGGGGAGAACATTCACTGGTCATACACATAAGGGTGATCAACCCGTCATAACTGCTGCGTGAGTCACAAAGACAAACGCCATAAGAACTACCGTCGTAGTCCGTTTCATAAAGCGTCCAGCCCTAGAAACCGTCCGTCGTAACATAAATCCGTCCGGCAACCTTTGTCTGTCCGCCTAAAACCCGTCCTACCGTCGTAGTCCGTTCATTCGCCTATCTGCCCAAAGGCATCCGTTTCCCACGCGGCTATTATTTATGCAACCGTTCTACATATAATAAGGCAATTGCTTCGATCATCCATTAATGTCTTTCATACGTCCTAGCTGATGAAGGAACGTATTTGTCCCGATTGCAAAATAGTCACGTGGTCGTCCGTCTACCGAAGTAGCTGTTATTCACGGAGCGTCCATAACGTTTACATACATTCATGACAAGCAATATATATTTATAATATAAGGCAAGATTTCCATTCATTTACGTTATGCCATTCTTTCATTTATTCTTTGTAAACTTACGTTTCCTTCCTGGTTCGTAATTCATTTTAATATACATATGTATATATCACGTATGATCACATTGACATTCATAACACTTATTCATTTAGTGTATACACTTTAGCCCCAAAACATTTAACAAGGTTTGCACATAGCATAAAGGGTGCACATATAACTCACCTGATGAGTGGTTTCTGAATACACCTAGCTGGTCACTGAACCTCACTAAGGTCACACACAATCTGTATAATCAGGTCATATAGTATGAGATAATGAACCTAAACGACACTTAACATTTCTATTCTTAAGGCTAGGCGAACTTAAGTAAGTTCGCAAGGTTTGGGTATAGGCGAACATGACAAGTTCGCCTATCGGTCGGTCGACTTTTCATAAGTATAGGCGAACTTAGGTAAGTTCGCCTCTTTTTAAATATGGGCGAACTTAGCACGCGAACATGAGTCGGCGAACATAAGTCGGCGAACATAGTCAGCGAACTTAATCAACGAACTTATATTAAGTTCGCTTGTTGGGGTCCAAGTTCGCCTGTCGCGACCTTCTTCTCCAATCAGACCCCAGATCAGGTCGGCCCGACTTGAGGAGTTCAGACCCCAAACTTTTTCTGTTCCATAGTGTTCCATTTTCATTCGTGAGTACAAACATATGCTTTGTTTTGAATATTGTACTTAAAAACCTATCCTTTATTCATTTTTAACCCGAAACCCTAAAAGTTAGAAAAACTCAGATTTGGGCATGGTGGTTACCTGTTGTCACCTCCTTTTCGCTGTAAGACGGTCCAGAGATGATGACAATCGATCTCCGAGCTTTTAAGCTTGATTCCCGAGCTTTCTCTCTAGACCCGAGGTCTCCTTCTCTCTCTAAAGTTACGCAAGTGAGGATGGAATGGAGAGGAGGGGCTGCTTTGTCCTTTATATACCTGGGCTCCCTCGGCCCATTGAAGCCGAGCACAAGCCCGCTCCTCCCCTTCTCTTTTTTTTTGCTTTTGCGTTTAAATATTTCGACTAAATCACCGGCCTCACTATATTTATTCATTTTATTATTTTTTTTGGATGTTACAGTGGGTGAGGGGATGAGTGGGGTGGGTTTAGGTTTTTGGGTGGGGATGGGGTGGGGGGGTTTAGGTTTTTAGGGGTGGGTTGGGTTTTTGGATGTACTACACATATGCAGTATGAGTTTTTTGGTTTTCTCATGAAAATGAATTTTCTAGTGAACTCACCCCTAGTCCTCTATTGGGTAAAAAAACTATTATACATGTGCGTTATTTAACAGAAAAAGTTAATACCAGTTAGTAAAAATGACGAAATGTTTGCAAAATTCCAAAAAAAAGGACAATGTCTCTGTAATTATTGAAATCAAAGGAAATAAAGCGCAATTTCATATATAACTAAAGGACAATTTGTGTAATTTACTCTATTTTTATTAACTTCTCGGCCAGTTGGGTTTACCCGGCCGGTTTCAAACTGTAAACCATAAATCAAACCTTAAACCTTGTTTTTCAAACCTAAGCAGTTAATGCAGTAAAATATCGGATATCAGTCAAGGACCGATATTCGAGATATCGGTTATCGCGGTGAGATATCGGTGGGATATCGGTAACCATAAATTTATATAAAAATTATATATTAATCATCAGATTCAATAGTCATAGACTAAAAACATAAAATTTATGTATAAATTTATAAATATAACATTACTTTTATGCTTTTTATATATAAATTTATAAGTTTGAGAACCAAATAAAAACTAGTAAAAATGTAGAGGGGTTAAAAGTTAAAAATTCAAACTTATTAAACCCTAAATCCCTCTACCCGTTCATTGCGCTGTTCCCCCTCTGCTCCACCATTCCCCCTCTGCCTCGGAGCCTCCAATCTCACGCACACCAGCTCCAAAATCAGATCGATTGGGTTCGAAATCGTGGATTGCTGGGTTGATTTCCCACAATGGAGACACATGTGGTTCGATTATGCTTCGAAATAAGGTAAGAATTCGTTCTACTTGCTTGATTTGGTCCAAACCGAGAATATCGGTAATTCGACCGATATAATGAACTCATGTTATCGGCGATATATCGGTAAATATCGCCGATAATATCGGCTCAAATATTCCAACCGATATTTGGACCGATATTTAGTCCAACCTCCGATCACCGAGATATCGGTGTTATCGACTGCATAGTTTCAAACCTTAAACCTAACGATGGCTAAACCGGCCAATTTAGCTCGGTTTGGGCGGTCCAGTCGGGTTTAATGGTTTTTGAACTATCCCTACCTTCACCTATTAAATGGTTATTTTCCAAACCATAAACCAAACAGTGAAACCCGATTTTTCAACAGAAATACAAGTAAAATGATTAAAACCTTCAAAATTATTTTTATAAAAGTGTCAACATCATGTTTCATACAACACTTACTTGCAATCACATGTATGCAAAGAAGCAGACGGTTCTTTAGCATTGTTATGAGCAGCCTGATAACTACGTTCCCATACGTCATCTGGATCTGCTAGCGCATGAGGAATGTGTCGTGGATGTTTCTCTCTTTTATCCCCCTTTATTTGCTTTAACGCGTGCTTTAATGCCGGAAGCAATGCCTCCATACACTCGCCAACTGCATTTGGATTCCCCGGCATATTGATAATCTAACATATTTATAAAACCATCATAAGAAAAAGCAATTTTATATATATACACCTAAAAACTTGCATAATATCACGTACCCAACCAAAAAAACTAATATCAAATATACTCGGTCTGAATGCTTAAAGTTTTATATTTACTCATTTCAATAAATACACTTTCAAATATGTCAATTATACACTTCACTTTCTCCTTACATCCAAACTCACATATCCTAATGCAAGTTTTAAGGGAAGGATATAAATGTTATCAATTAAGAAATGGGTATATTTGATATTATGATTTTGCGTTAAGTAAATATGATATTTTCAATACCATCATCAAGAAAATAAACACCCAATTTACATTCATGTCCACTCCTTTAGAACAAACACTCAAAATAAGAAAACCTTCAAGGGGTGGTGCAGGGGTAAGCGTCTGATTCCCCTCTAGAGGTCTCAGGTTTGAATTTCCTGGCATAACCTCTTCAAGGCCACCTACCCAGCAACGCAAGCTGCGATTGTTCTAATCTCGCTGATTAGCAGGGTATTGATGGGTCCCGTGAGTTTTCCGGTAACGGGTTCTCATGGTTACAACACACACACACACACAAGAACCACTTCGAATAAGAAGCCCTTACTAGTGTTGATCCACGTATTCCCGCTGCAGCACGCGAAAGCATTGCAAATTGTGTAACCTGGTTATTATTTCTACATGATTAATGGAACGTCTTACTGATCTAATCATAATCGAACTCAAAAATGAGTAGCAATGAAAATACCTTGAGGCTTTCGTGCATCATGACATGTAGAAGTCCAGGGGTTTCCTTTTCTATTACAGCTTTTGTTGCTTCGGGTGTAACATCCCTAGGGGTGAAGCCAGTACCACCTATCATTAAAATTCATTTTATTAAAATAAAGAAAGACCCTTAAGTATAACATAAATGAGATTACTAAATTACTATGAGTTTTAGAAAACTAAATAATAAATAAAATATCACCAAGCGTTAAAATCAAATCCATCTTTTCAACATCACTCCATCTCTCCAATATTTCCTTGATATTCGGTATTTCATCAGAAACCACAGCTGTTGCAGCTACCACCGCTCCTCCCAATTTTTCAGAAGATGAGTTCACAACAGAAACCGCTCTTGGACCACTGCAGTTTTACAAATTTCCCGCCAATAGACGGTTTTGTAACATCAAGAATTATAAATTATGAAGTAATGATGATATAATTATTTCAAGAAAGTGTAAATACCTTCGATCGGGTCCAGCCCCAGATGCAACAGTATCACTGACTGTAAGGATAGCAACTTTATATGTGGATAATGCAGGGCTATCAGCACTTACCTTCATGGAAATTGTACTTTGTGTGACAATATCTAGTTTTGATGATGTTAGATCATCCCCTGATGCAATCCCAAAAATATTAGATATTAAAATTACCGATACCGGAGTCCCAGAAGGTATCTCTCTTCCTGAATGTGGTAATTCTAACAGTGCGTTTGCACACTTCATACTTAGGAGCCGACTACTCATTTGATGACCAGTACTCTCAGCCACAAATCTGTAGGTGGTGGAAAAAACGGAGACAAAAATATGATTATTTGTTAATTTTTAATTGACTAACTAATTTATCAGACAAAGTAGAGGTGGAAAAATGGGTGGGTCGGGTAACTTGTCAAAACGTGTAAATTTCTGGTGAGTGTCAAAACGGAACGGGCTGACCCGAAACACATTTTTGTCCAAATCTTTTAATTCTTTTATAAATAACGAGTGTCAAGTGTGGCTGCAATAATCATATTATTTCAATAATAATCTATTTTTTAATATAAAGATATAGGAGATTTTATGCATTAAAACTATACTAGTTTTCATTTTTCACTAACTTGTCTATATTTGACCAATTTGACTTGTTTCCATTATACTTACTTTTTTATATTTACCCATTTGACCCGTTACAGATTAAAAAAAACATAATCGACCCACTCATAGGCAAACGGGTCAAGTTTTCCACCTCTACTCATACTACTTCAGATATGCACTGAATACAATACCCTGGAAATCCCAATCCAGCATCGCTCTCCCATTTGATAATGGCACGATGAAACACTTTCCGGGCCAGATCTGTCTTAATGGAATGTTTAAGGTAAGCATGTACTCTGCAATACGTGAACCAAAAGAATTCATAGTTTTGTAATAAGATACTACTAATAGTGCTCATTGTTACAAAATCTGATATTAAATTAAGTAGCTAGAAAGAATACCTTGGAAGATGTGGTTTAGTCCATCCAGAAAGATTACGAATTGATGGAATGACAAAGAGGTTGAAACAAACTAAACAGCTGACTGGATTTCCAGGTAACCCATATGCAAGAACCTTTTTCACCTTCTCTCCTGATGTATATATGATTTCTGCAAATGTAAGAGGCTTTCCGGGCCTCATGGCAACCTGCATCAAAGATAATTCACATTTACACCCTTTTATTACTTTCTAAACTTCACAAGATACCAGCCCAATCAAAATCTTCAAGAAGAAAAGGTAATAACATATAAGTTTGTTAAACAATGATAAAAGCTAAGAACTGCCACACTTTGCATCCAGTTGTCACCAATTTAATTATGAACGAGTCGATTTGGGTTTGTTCTATCTTAAATGAATCAAACTAAAAGAAACGGACTAGCTAAAATAGAAACTAGTCAAACAGGTTGAAAGTAGCCCAAATCTATTTTTAATGTATATTTTTCAAAATCGTTTTGTTCAAAGATTCCGATTATTATTGCATTAACAGTGTTGTAAAAATCGCTAGGCGCTAGTCGGGCGGTGGGGTAGGGCCTAGGCCTAGGCGGGATTAACCGGGGCCTAGGCGGGATTAATCGGATTATAATTTTTATATGTAATTTTCAGTTTTTTATATATATACACACATTTTTATATGTAATTTTTATAAAAATGTTCATTTTTAAACCACACCAAAGGTTTTCGCCGGAATTTGGCCGGAAAGTTCAGGTTTTTAGCCGGAAATTTCAGGTTTTCGCCGGAATGTTCGCCGGAATCTGGCCGCCTAGGCCCGCCTAGGACCGCCTAGGCCCGCCTAGGACCGCCTAGGCCCAAAATTCCTCCTTAGCCGAGCGCCTAGCGATTAATCGGCGCCTAGGCGCGATTTTTACAACACTGTGCATTAATATGTTTTTGTAATCATAATTAAAGAATTAATAATTAATAGAAAATATTCGCAATGGATAAAAGAAGTGTTTGGGGGTCAACCCGACACAGCCAACTAACTGGCGTGTTTTACCCCGAAATAAAAGAAAGATAAAACAAAAAGAAACCCATATTGCATATTTACCTTGTCAAAGTACACTCTGCCTCTATTTTGGAGATAAGGTTTGACAAAATCACGGTCTCCCATAGAAACACCTCCAGAAGTGAGAAGAATATCAATGTCAGCTGCCAATGCTTTATCCAAAACTTCCCTGATTCTGTCCTCGTCATCACGGGCAATACCAAGGTCAACAATTTTACACTTGTGCTGTGTTGCAGCAGCAACAATCATTGCCCTGTTGGAGTCTCGGATCTAATATAGGATAGCCATCAAGAAGTGAAATTAGCATAAAATTGACACTTGAGGTATCCAAACAAACATAGATGTGATGCATGTAAACTCTGTGCTACAAGAACAGGCACTGAAAACTGTTAGATTTCTAGATTTCTCTACAGTGTTTATGGTCTGGGAGAGAATTAAAAATTCATGTGACATTACTTCACTCATATCGATTGATTATGTTCTAAGTAGCCTTTAGTTGTAAAATTATCTGAGAATCTATGCAGATTGTACAACAAGAAGCTACATTGATTCAAGTCAAACAAGAAATATCCATAAGATACATATGACCAAAAGAATAAAATGATAGAGAAACCAATACGTTCTAAACCAATTACGTGGCTTTAAATGAAGCAAGAGAATGCATTGACATGTTAGAAGAAAATAAAGTAAAACTTGAAGGAAGACGCTAAAAACAACACAATTAGATCAGACAGTAAATCTAAGTGACATGTGAGGAGTGGTTGAAATCTTAAAATCTTGATTAGTTTGCTTAAATACTTTAAAAAATCTTGTACTCCATATTAATTAACTCCATTTGCATCCTTAGCGTTTGCTTCTGTATATATAAGTACGCAATACCTGGCCACGATTTAAAGACTTGCAAGTTGGTTCTACCAACTCATCTCCTGTGGAGAGTACAGCGATAGTTGGAGTAGGATATACCTGTATATTAACACTGACGATTAAAGACATCATTTCATGTATAGTAAATGATCTACAAAAATAGAACTAACAATACCTTCACTGTTAAAACACCCACTGTAGCAAGTAGCCCAATTTCTGCCGCACCGAGTAGTTCTTCGACGTTCAGAACTACATCATCTTTTCTTATGTCACATCCCTGTCAATCAATGCTTCTATGACCAACTTTATACACATGACCATATTGCAAAGCTATTTAAGATATTCTAGAGAACACAATTGCAAAATAAGATTTCGTAATACAGGCCTTTAATACTATGAATAGTCATTCTTTAAGAATGTAAAACATTTATATAGAAATATAGAGCTGTGAAAATAAACAACTTATTACCACAGGACGAATATCAACTCCTTTGTTAGTTTTTACCAAAACGCGTACTCGTTTTGGTTCAGATGAATCACTTTCTACTAGTTCAGTATCCTCAACTTGCACAACTGCATCAGCTCCATCCGGTATTGGCCCTGAGGGTGCAGAAGAATACATTTTTACGACAAACGATAATATACAAAAGATGATTATTTCAGGGACATAAATAAAGATATAAAGATTCACCTCCAGTTGTAACATATGCAACAGTTCCAGGAGTCACTGTCACACCAAGACCGTCATTCCCAGCTCTAGATTCAGTAATAACAGGATACTCACCAGGACCATCAGCAGCAATTACGGCATACCCGTCCTGCAAAGTTTACCATGGTGCATAAACTTCGTCACTAATAATTCCATCATGTAGATTAGCATAACATGAAAATAAAATGTATGTAACACAGTAACAGGCATGGCTTCTGTAATGATAAAGTATATCATTTGAGTTCAAACAAAATCGTTATAAAATTCATTTTTCATAAAAACAAATTCATGCATCTACTTCAGCAATGCATAAATAAATGATCAATCTCAAAGAGTTGTGAAAGAGAAAGAGGTTCAAATTCCATTAGTCAACAAGAGTTAAAATTACAGGTAAATTTAACAATATGTATTCTCTGTGTTTACACATAACAACAACAGTCCAAAAACAAGATCACACACTTCACTATCTTGTCTCAAAAACTTAATTGAAATATTCAATTGCATAGGAGTTTTATGGAGAGGGAACAGATTTGTTTTAACGTTTATCTGAGGAATTAATTCTGTCTAGACTTATGGTCATGTCACCTCCTCCTTATCTTAGTGTATACTATTTTCTCTTTTTCATCGTTTACTGTGGTAGCTTACTAATACTATTTTATTACATATTTATGTTGTTTGCGGATTAGATCTCATGTGAAGAACCCTATGTTTCTAATATATATTAGGTATTTAAGTGTCAAATTTTATTAAACACATATTAGGTATTTTGAGTGTCAATTTTATTCACATTCCATTGATTTTGCAACAACCCCAAGGTTTTCAACTGATTAATATCTACCTCTCTTCTAAGTGATGGAGAAAGTTGTAAAAGACCTTGATGGAAGCAGGATATGGAGGAAGAGGATCGGGAGCTCGAATGTCCTCAGCCAGAACCTTGCCAAGAGCATCGTGAAGGGCCACCGTCACCGGCGGCAAGCGCTTCGATGCGTCCAACACAATCGACAAAGCTTCTTCTACTGCAATCATCTCCACTTCACTTTCTCGATTGTGTTTCAATCTCCCGAGGATTTTCGTTTGGAATACGGAAGGAATGGATTTGACTTTGAATTCCAGAGTAGCACTTTTGATTGAATTGATGGTTAAATTCACGGTATTTTAGGATTATACTTTTACTTCCATCACCACACAAACACACATCTATATCCGTAATTTTTTATTTTTAAAAATAAAATTCATTTGATGGCAACACTTTACAAAGGTGATTTTTTCATTTCAATAAAGTTAAAAGGGTAAATGCGTTGGTGACATTTGCATTATCACCGGTCGATATAACTAAAGATATTTAAAAATATATTTAATGATTTAAAAAAAAAATTAATAAACAAAAGTTATTGAAGAAATAAAATTTAGTAAAAAAGTTAATGGGGTTAAAAGTATATATTATATATAATACATGGGTCAAATAAAAATTTTAGAAAGTTGAAGGTTTAAATGGTAATTATAAATAAGTTGAAGGGCTAAATGTGTCGGTGGCACCGGCGTTGCTAATTGAGACGATTTAAAAAAAAATGAACGAACAGAAGTTATTAGAGAAAATAAAATTTAGTAAAAAAATTAACGGGGTTAAAAGTATATATTATAGTATAGGGGTCAAATAAGAATTTTTGAAAGTTGAGAGTTTAGATGGTAATTTAAAAAAAGTTGAAGGGCTAAATGCGTTGGTGGCATTTGCTAATTGAGAGTATATACAATTTCCTTCAAAATAAAGATTGAGTTTTGTAAGATTATACTTCTATATATATATATATACTAGGTTAAGATCCCATGTATTACACGGGTTAAATAAATAAAATGTTATATATTTAGTAATAAAAGTTTTATATTTTTATCAAACCGTGAATAAACCAGTATATTACATTGGTTGAATAAAATATAATGTAATTTGTTAACAAACACATTTGTCAAAATATGTTTTTAAAAAATGTAATTTGTCGTGACAGTTATAAGGTCTGTTAAGTTAGTTTTTAAAACATTTTTTTTCAACTGAGTATTAAATTTTTAATTTAATTGATAAATGTTAGTTTATATTAAGTTCATTTGATTGATGATATAATAACTATTTATAATTAAATAATAAGTATCCGTAATTAGATTTATTAATATAAATATTATTATTTAATAGGAGAGAGAAATATAAAATCTAATATTTAATAGGATAGAAGGGCGGGAAAATAAATGTGAGAAGTAACTAGAGAGTGACACGTGTACTGAAGATATTTTCATTTATTAGAGTAGTAAGATATATATAGGGTGAGGATCATTTGTAAGATTATATGTGGTTTACATTTGATCTTTTTCATATATATATATATATATATATATATAGGGTGAGGATCATTTGTAAACTCGTAAACTAAAAGATCAAATTCTGACAACACATTTGTTTTCATCTTATTTTAATACATTCCTCAAAAGTCAAACACTCAATTAACAGTAATAAATATGTGGTCAGAATTTGGTTTTTTGTTCACACACACACACACACACATATATATATATATATATATATATATGAGATATAATCCTAAAGACCAAAAGGAATTTAGCAGCAAAGTATGCGTGGCTCTGATACCATTTTCAATCTTTTATTTTGGAAAATTTAAAACCAATGAGATATAATCATGAAGACCAAAAGGAATTTAACATTCAAATTAAAGAACTCTTAATTTTTAAGTTAATTAGACCTAGCCATAGCTCACATAGTTCTCCTGCCTTTCTAGTAAGAAAACATGCTAAAATAACAAGAGACAAGGCTAGATTAGTAATAAATTATAAAAAATTAAATGATAATATGGTATTTGATGGATATTTCTGGACTATCATTATCTGAAAGAAAAACTAATATGTTGAAAGAACAAATAGAATTCTAAGGAATGAAAATAGATGGTAAGGGAATAGAGCTTCAAAGCCATATTCTTGAAAAAAATAACAACATTTCCTAACAAGTTAATAGATAAAAAAAGATACAAAGTTTTCTTGGTATATTAAATTATGCATCATATTTTATTAAAAATCTTGCAGAACTAAGAAAACCCTTTCAAAAGCTACTTAAAAAAGATAAAATATTTAGTTTTGATAAAAACCTAGAAGACCAAGTAAGAAAAATAAAAGATTATTATAAAAATCTACCAAGGTTACAGTTACCTAAAGAAAATGATAATCTGATTTTAGAAATCGATGCTTCTGAATATTATTGGAGTGGAATACTTAAAAAGATAGAATATAATTCTGAAAAAGAAAAGGTTGGGGAAATTATTCGTAGATATTGTTCAGACACTTTTAGTGACACTGAAACAAGGTATCATATCAATGAAAAAGAATTATTAGCAGTAATAAAAAGTTGTCAAAAGCTTTATTACTTTTTATTACCAAATAAATTTTTATTAAGAACTGATAATACTCAGGTAAAAGCTTTTATCAAAAATAATTTACCATCTAAACCAGAATATAAAAAGCTTATAAGGTGGCAAACTCTTCTATCAGAATATAATTTTGATATTGAAATTATAAAATCTGATAAAAATGTATTGGCAGATTTCTTAACAAGAGATGGAAGAATTAGGCCATCAATTTGAAAATCGTCTAAAGATGATGGATGAACAGATAAAAGTCATTAAAGATGTTGCATCAGATATGAGAGAATTAATAGATATAATTGAGGTTCTACCAGAACATATTGAGAGATAAAATATTTGGTCAGGAGCCATTTCAGAATGATAAGTGATAAAGTAACCATGTACGAATTCGATAGCATGAATTTGAAATTCATGATTAAACACAAGATGTTGGGAAAAATAGATATTTCATCTACTTCATTAGAAGGTCAAGATATGGATTCTAAACCATATCCAGAGGAAGATATTGAAAAATCTTTTTCTTTTAAATCTCACTCTGATAGAACAACTACATTTGAACCGATAAATCCAACACTTCCTTATCAACAAGATACATAGCTTCCCATGCAACTAGATCCTATTATAAGACAGAGGCAGAAAATGATAGAGCTATATAACCTACCTCAAACGGATTTAAGGTATATTGCCTTACCAACGAAAATGGTATCAGAGCCACACAGATTTCCTTCGCGAGGGGGTAACGGGTTATATATATATATATATATATATATATACACACACACTAGGTTAGTTACTCGTGTACTACACGGGTTGAAAACAAAAAAAAATGATAAATTGTGTAGATAAATCTAGAATTTGAAACATTTTTATATTAATAAGTAGTGCACTAAATTGGAACAATACATGTCAATGAAAAAATGAAAAAAAAAGTGTTTACATAATTCATGAATCTCTAAAAAAATTGTGTATACAATATTTAATATTTTGTTTGTAGAATGACCATTTGTATCTAAGATTATTAGTTTTACCCCGGCTCTATTTTAAGTCTGGATGATGCCACATACAATTGAACATGTGTAAAAACAGGTTATCTAAAAAATAAACCAACATTTGATAACGATTGTCCTTGGCTCATATTAACTGTCAGTATTTTGAATGTTGGTAGTACACACTCTAAAAAATGATAATTGTAAGATTAAAAAAAAATACATTGAAATTTTGAAAGGTTTATTGTATTAAATGTCTTAGAATTAATAAATAGATAAAATAAATATAATAATATCTTTATGTTAAATAGAGAGAGAACGTTTTGTGTTTATGGAATTTAAATATAAATCGATAAATATGAAGATATGAAAATAAGAATTGAGATTCTTGTTTTTATCTTATCCTTTTTTGAAGATCATGAAGAGGACTATACAAATTTAATTTGATAGACATTCAAAAATTAATTAAAAAATAAAGCTAATTTATCGGAAAAAGTTATTTTGAGATTGTACGTTACAAAATAAAATGGGTTAATATGATTATTAAATATTAGTAGATATAAAATCCTATAAATTTAGATAGCTAATTGAGTTTTGAAATACAATCATGCAATCATTTATACAACATTAATGAATAATCAACTATGTATACTAAATATAATAAAAATGTTTTTAAGATTAATTGATATAAAAAATGGTGGTATCATTTAGGCGAGAAAACTTTTGTGAGGAGGATTGTTGTGATGCCACATGTCCTCTAAGATATTGATTTATTAGGTTATAGGTTAGAGACCCGTATATTACACGTGTTCAATACATATAATGAACAATAGATTTTGGATTTAATTACATATATCTAAGAAAATAACTTAATACAATAGTAATATTGCTAACAAATGAAAATGGTATAATTCATAAATCTGTAAATACTTCTTGGACAACTAAAGGAACTGCTGGAGCCATTTACAGTTTTTGGCATCATCCGCGTGTAACATCCCAAAAATAAAAATGAGAAATAAAGATAACGGGTTCAAAGCGGAACGAATGGAATGAACGGACAAAGGAACGCGGGCCGGGGATTGGCCGAGTTGGTCGCGAGGTGGGCTTGGGAGGGGAGGCCTCTCCCATAAATACCCCAACATACACATTCTCTCATTCTTGCATTTTAGAGAGAGAAAACCGTAGAGAGAGAAAGTGTCGGTATCGCTCAAGATCGTACCAACTCATGTCTCCAGTGCTCGTGAAAATAACATCCGAATCAGAAGCTCGATACAGGTAACGGTTCGCCTAGATCAGAATGAGTAAATCGTGTAATTTGGATTAGGTCTGATGTATGTGTAATTAACCAATTCAGATCGTGTGTGACGCTCGCTGGACCTTTGTTAGGACAGAACGAGACTAGCTTATCAGGTGAGTTCTAGAGCCCTACTTTTAATGTTTTAAACTATGTTTTGGGCTGGTGTGCATACTTACACGATAATGTTTTATGAAATGATGTTTACGAAAGGAAAGTTGAAATGTGTTTATGAAATGTTTTGCCAAATGAAGTTTAATTATGTTTACAAATGAAATGCTATTTAATAAAACGTGTGAATACTTTAACTGAAAAGAAGTAAAGGTTTTTATGAAAGTCACGAAATAAACAAATCTGCGATGAGTTCCTTCAGGAACTAAGGTATGAATGCATGAACGAGCCATACCTTTATAGGGGCCCTTGAGGCTGGCCAACGGTTGTACAACTGGGTGGGAAAAGGGGTGATGACGGTCACCAATGAGGGATTACTGGGATCCCTAATGAGGTACTGTTCTCCGTGAGGGAATAGTACTTAAGGTTTGGTACGTGCTATCCTTTGGGACGCCGTGCTTGAAGGGAATTGACGGTTACGAATGGCTAATGTGGGTACGTGTGCTCTATGGAGCACCTTGCTCAAGGTCGGTGCGTGTACTCTATGAAGTACCGTGCTGTAATGAGGAATTGACGGTTAAGAAAAGGCGCATATTCGGTTTATTGTTGACTTATGTTTAATGTTATGTTATTGCATGATTTACGTACGCTTTTATTAAATAAATGAATGATATGTTTTTGGCAAATGGTTATATGAAAGTTTTATGTAAAGCTAGAACTCACCAGCGTAGCTGACTTTTAGTATGCACATTCAGGTTAAGGACAGGTACGGATATGGACGGTGAGGCTTGGTGAGCGATGAAGAGTTACCCGGTTGATCTAAGAAGTCTGGCATCTCGTTATGTTTTAATTAGATCTTGTTTATGTTTTAAATAATGTTACGCTTCCGCATGTTGAACAAGTTTTATTTATGTTTGAATGAATGATTCCGCTGCGTTATTTGATATTCAAGTTTAAGGAACTGTTTGTGAATGAGTAAACCCAACAAGTGAGGCCTCCCGGGTTTGGGGCCTTACAAGTTGGGATCAGAGCAGCAGTTTGAGAGATTTGGACACTCCCAGTGTCTGAACTTAAACTGTGAATGGGACCGATAGCGGATGCCAGTACGGGTAATTCGAGCCAAGCATCAGGTATGAAGGTAGAACATATGTTCACTTAGTATGCCTGAAAAGTTATAGGTTAGGACTTGTATTATGTTGAAATCACAAAGGTGGTCAAATAGAAATCGAGAGGTAGTGTAATGGTTAATTACAGATGGCAAGTGTATATTAACATCTTACAGTACTTGTTGAATTCTATTGGTTAACTAGAGTGATAACATTGGATTGCTTGTCTTATAGAACGAAATGGCAAGAAGAGGAAACGGAAGGCGTCGTGGGGGTCGTACCGTTGGTCATATCGGTGGTCGCAATGGTGGACGTGGCAGAACTCCTGCTCGTCAAGAGTACAGCGAAGAAGGCAGTGTACACACGGAGCCAGAAAATAGTGTGCATGGAACTGAACGGACTGCCGTCGAAGAACCACAATTCTCCTTTGAGCCAGAGGTGAAGGCGGCCTTGAACCGAGAATTTACTGATATGATGAAGGCTTCCTTGCCAGACTTATTGGCCAAAGCACTAAGAAAGGCTAGCGGGGCGGGCGGGTCTAACCCGGCAACTGGTGTCCCGATCAATGGGACAGTCAACGCATCGTTTACTCGCGGTTGCGACTATAAGTCCTTCAAGGCATGTGACCCACCGGTGCTGACAGGAAAGAAGGACTCGGTGGCTACTTTTGACCGGGTGTTTCGCATGGAGGCTGCTATTCATTTCAGCGAATGCTGGGCGGATCAAGTGGTGAAATTTGCTGCTAACTCCTTAAGAGAAGAAGCGTCCCATTGGTGGGAGGGAGTGCGACAAGCTAAGGGGGATACGACCGTTGACTCTATGTTATGGAATGATTTGAAGGCGCTGGTTATCAAGAATTTTTGCCTAAGGAACGAAATTGAGACGGTGGAGAGAGAATTTCTGAAATTAAAGGATGGTAACATGACTCACTGTCAATACACCACCAGGTACAATGAGTTGGCACGTCTGGTGCCACATCTGATCACTACCGAAGAGAGAAAGATTGCTTGTTATATCCAGGGACTGTCAGACAAGGTCCGCACCTTTATTAAAGCAAACACTCCTACCACCTTTATTAAAGCAAACACTCCTACCACCTTCGATTCGGTGGTGGAACTTAGTGGTGTGGTGTATGATGATTTGGCATTAAACGATGCCACCATTAAGGAACCAAAGGAGAAACCGAGCTTCTCAAACAACCGAACTGGTGGAAAGATGTTTGGGGCTCGCGATAAGAGGGTTCGGGTGGATGAGCCGACCATTTGTAAGAAATGTGGAAATGAGCATGCAGGTGAATGTAGACTGTGATCTAACTTGTGCTTTAAGTGTGGCAAGACCGGGCACTACTCCCGTGAGTGCCCACAACACTTCAAGTGCTATAACTGTGGGGATGCCGGTCATTTGAGTAGGGAATACCCGAAACCAAAAATGGGAGAAACTGGGAAATGGAAGAGTACCGAGAAGAAAGATGAGAGGCCCCGGGTAAGGACTCGAGCGTATGCACTAACGCAGGACCAAGCCAGGGTAGACCCCAACGTGATGTCAGGTATGTTCATCCTTGACCATACTTATGTTTCCGTATTATTTGATTCGGGTGCCAGTAAAAGTTTTATATCAACTATTTCTGTAAATGGGTAAAATGCATAGTTAGTAAGATAGAAAGAGCCTTTAGTGTAGAGACCGCTGAGGGTAGAACTGCGAGAGTGACCGAGGTAGTTGACAACTCCACGATAAAGATAGAGGGCCATATGTTTCCTGTCAGACTGTTTGTTATGGTTTTGGGTGGGTTAGATGTAGTGTTGGGTATGGTATGGCTAACTGCCAATGAAGCACATATGATATGCAAACGAAAGATAATCCGACTAAAGGCTCCCGATGGCAGCGAAGTCGAGGTCCTTGGAGATCGCGAAGCCCCAATGCCTAACGTTATCTCGATGATTAAGGCAGCAGATTACCTGAGGCGCAGATGCAAGGCTTATCTGGTGTACGTAATTGACAAATGTAAGGAAGTGAAAGAACTGGACGATGTACCCGTGGTACGCGAGTACCCGGAGGTGTTTCTAGAGGATTTGCCTGGGATACCACCCGACAGAGAGATCGAATTTCGAATCGACTTAGTACCAGAAGCCCAGGCCGTGGCTAAGGCTCCATATCGACTAGCACCAGTGGAGATGAAAGAACTTATGACCCAATTAGACGAATTGCTTGACAAGGGATTTATACAACCAAGCATCTCGCCTTGGGGTGCTCCGGTGCTGTTTGTAAAGAAAAAGGATGGTTCCATGAGAATGTTTATCGACTACAGAGAGTTGAACAAACGAACCGTGAAGAACAAGTACCCTTTACCAAGGATCGACGACTTGTTCGATCAATTACAGGGCGCAAGTTGGTTCTCGAAAATCGACCTTCGATCCGGGTACCATCAACTGAAGGTAAGGAACGAAGACATACCGAAAATCGTGATTCGCACGCGTTATGGACATTTTGAGTTCCGCGTGATGTCCTTCGGATTGACGAATGCCCCTACAGCATTCATGGATTTGATGAATAGGGTCTGTCGACCGATGCTGGATCGATTGGTAATTGTGTTCATCGATGATATCCTTATCTACTCCAAGAATGAGGGTGATCACGCGTGTCACTTAAAGGAGGTGTTGGAAGCTTTGAAAAAGGAGAAACTGTATGCTAAGTTCTCCAATTGCGCGTTCTGGCTTAGGGAGGTCCAATTCCTAGGTCACGTTATTAACCCGAACGACATTATGGTTGATCCAGCGAAGATAACGATGGTAAGAGATTGGGATATTCCTAAGACGCCGACTGGAGTCCGCAGTTTCTTAGGATTGGCAGGCTACTATCGGAGATTCATTTAAGATTTCTCGAAAATAGGTTCGCCGTTGAACAAGTTGACATGGAAGGAGGTAAAGTATGAATGGGGTTCGACTCAGGAAGAAGCATTTAAGAAACTAAAGGAGAAGTTGACCCAAGCTCTAGTCTTGGCCCTTCCCGAGGGCAATGAAGACTTGGTTGTATACTCTGATGCTTCGGGTCAGGGATTGGGGTGCGTGCTTATGCAACGCGGGAGAGTGATCGCCTATGCATCAGGGCAGTTGAAAGTTCACTAAGTCAATTATCCGACTCACGACTTAGAACTTGCTGTAGTTGTGTTTGCATTGAAGATATGGAGGCACTACCTTTACGGAGTGAAGTTTACCATTTACTCTGACCACAAAATTTGAAGTACCTCTTCGAACAAAAGGAACTGAACATGAGGCATAGGCGATGGTTAGAACTTTTGAAAGACTACGATTGCGAAATCATATATCATCCTGGAAAGGCGAATGTGGTGGCTGACGCTCTAAGCCGAAAAGATGTGCCTACTCCTATTAGAGTAAAAGCTTGCCAATTGGTGGTGACACCGGATGTGATGAGGGAAATCGAGAAGGCTCAGGATGAGGCAGAATGGTGGGACAACTGGACAAGTTGGAATATAACACCTTTAGTGTGAGGACACGTTTTGGTCGGGTTTGGATACCTATGGGCGGCGAGCTTAGAACTAAAATCCTGGATGAGGCTCATAAGTCTCGTTACTCTATCCATCCCGGTATCAACAAAATGTGCCAATATTTGAGGAAAGAATATTGGCGGCCTGGAATGAAATATGAAGTGACGAAATACGTGAGCAAGTGTCTGACCTGCTCACAAGTAAAGGCCGAACACCAGAAACCGTATGGGAAGATTCAACCACTTGATATACCGCAGTGGAAGTGGGAACACATTACCATGGATTTCATAACCAAGCTACGTCACACAGTTAAAGGTCATGATACCATTTGGGTGATTGTGGACCGATTGATGAAGAGTGCTCATTTCCTACCTATCCGCGAGACGTTCTCGTCGGAAAGGTTAGCGGAGGTATTTATTAATGAAGTAGTAGCACGACATGGGGTGCCTTTAACGATTGTATCTGACAAGGACACACGATTCACATCGAGGTTCTGGAAAAGATTTCACGAGGCGACGGGCACGAGACTTAATATTAGTACGGCATTCCACCCGCAAACGGATGGTCAGTCTGAAAGGACCATTCAGATGCTTGAGGATATGCTCCGTTCTTGCATTTTCGACTTTGGTGGCAGTTGGGATAATCATCTGCCATTAGCCTAATTCTTCTACAACAACAGTCATCACACGACGATAGGCATGCCGCCCTACGAAATGTTGTATGGGAGAAAATGTAGGACCCCGCTTTGCTGGGGTGAGATTAGACAGAAGGAATTAGGAAGTCTTGAAGTCGTACGAGAAACATCAGAAAGGTTTGATCAAATCAAAGCAAGAATGAAGGCCGCTCAAGATCATCAAAAATCCTACGCGGATAAACGACAAAGGCCTATTGAGTTTAACGTTGGGGATCATGTAATGTTGAGGGTATCCCCTTGGAAGGGGATCATACGATTCTGGAATAGATGAAAGTTAAGTCCGAGGTTTGTCGGACCATTCAGAATAGCGGCACGGGTTGGTGAAGTCGCTTATCAGTTGGAGTTGCCCGATGAGTTAAGTGGGATCCATCCTACCTTCATGTGTCACACTTACGAAAGTGTTTGGCGGATGAATCGGCTCACGTACCACTTACTGACATCGAGGTCGACAACAGCCTTAACAACATTGAAGAACCCGTGGCTATCTTAGACCAAAAGGAGAAACGTTTACGTAATAAAGTGATCCAATTGGTTAAAGTCCAATGGAAGCACCGAAAGGGATCGGAGGCTACATGGGAAACGGAGACGAAAATAAGGGAGCCGTACCCTCAACTATTTGACCTATGATAGGTTTTGGGGAAGAAACCTATTGTAAGGGGGTAGACTTGTAACATCCCAAAAATAAAAGTGAGAAATAAAGATAACGGTTCAAAGAGGAATGAATGGAATGAACGGACAAAGGTACGCGGGCCGGGAATGGGCCGAGTTGGTCGCGAGGTGGGCTTGGGGAAGAGAGGCCTCTCCCATAAATACCCCAACACACACACAAATTCTCTTATTCTTGCATTTTAGAGAGAGAAAACCGTAGAGAGAGAAAGTGTCGGTATCGCTCAAGATCGTACCAGCTCGTGTCTCCAGTGCTCGTGATAATAACCTTCGAATCAGAAGCTCGATACATGTAACGGTTCGGCCTAGATTTGAGTTTTTGTTTACTTTGGGATTTTCGGGTTTTGAATAAAAAGATGGTGTTTTTACGAACAAAATTGAAAGATAATCATAGATTTGAGTTCTAGAATGAAAAGCAAACGTTTTGAACGTAAAAAGTTTGGATCTTGACAAGGTCGGATCTGCATGCAAAAATTAGGGTTTTGGTGGGGAAGAAGGCTGCCCGCAGGGCGAACTTACTATGTTCGCCGGGCACAGGTGGGGCGAATTTGATAAGTTCGCTTATGGCATCAAGGGGCGAACTTGGTTATGTTCTCCTGGTAAGTTCGCTTGGTCAAGTCAAGCGAACTTAGGATAAGCTCGCCTAGACTATGGACAGCGAACTTTGCCTTAAGTTCGCCTAGATCAGAATGAGTAAAGCGTGTAATTTGGATTAGGTCTGATGTATGTGTAATTAACCAATTTAGATCGTGTGTGATGCTCGTTGGACCTTTGTTAGGACAAAACGAGACTAGCTTATCAGGTGAGTTCTAGAGCCCTACTTTTAATGTTTTGAACTATGTTTTGGGCTGGTGTGCATACTTACACGATAATGTTTTATGAAATGATGTTTACGAAAGGAAAGTTGAAATGTGTTTATGAAATGTTTTGCCAAATGAAGTTTACGAAATGTTTACAAATGAAATGCTATTTAATAAAACATGCGAATGCTTTAACTGAAAAGAAGTAAAGGTTTTTATGAAAGTCACGAAATAAACAAATCTGCCATGAGTTCCTTCAGGAACTAAGGTATGTATGCATGAATGGGCCTTACCTTTATAGGGGCCCTTGAGGCTGGCCAACGGTTGTACAACTGGGTGGGAAAAGGGTGATGACGGTCACCAATGAGGGATTACCGGGATCCCTAACGAGGTACTGTTCTCCATGAGGGAATAGTACTTAAGGTGTGGTACGTGCTATCCTTTGGGACGCCGTGCTTGATGGGAATTAACGGTTACGAATGGTTAATGTGGGTACATGTGCTCTATGGAGCACTTTGCTCAAGGTCGGTGCATGTACTCTATGAAGTACCGTGCTATAATGAGGAATTGACGGTTACAAAAAGGCGCAGATTCGGTTTATTGTTGACCTATGTTTAATGTTATGTTGTTGCATGATTTACGTACGCTTTTATTAAATAAATGAATGATATGTTTTTGGCAAATGGTTATGTGAAAGTTTTATGTAAAACTAGAACTCACCAGCGTAGCTGACTTCTAGTTTGCACATTCAGGTTAAGGACAGGTACGGATATGGACGGTGAGGCTTGGCGAGCGCTGAAGAGTTACCTGGTTGATCTATGAAGTCTGGCATCCCGTTTTGTTTTAATTAGATCTTGTTTATGTTTTAAATAATGTTACGCTTCCGCATGTTGAACAAGTTTTATTTATCTTTGAATGAATGATTCCGATGCTTTATTTGATATTAAAGTTTAAGGAACTGTTTGTGAATGAGTAAACCCAATAAGTGAGGCCTCCCGGGTTTGGGGCCTTACACAGCAACCCACTCTGTAACCTTTTCACTTCCTGCAAAGCCTGCTTCAAGTCCATTTTGTCAAGTGGCAGTCCAGGGATGTTACAAAAATAAAGAAAATAAGGAAATCAAGCCGGTAGCGGACCGCTACCGGGTACTATAATTGTCACACCCCGCTAAGGCGGAAACACGAGGCGTAACATGCATGGTTTCCAAAGCATATGATTACCACAAACACATACATGTAATTGGATACATAATCGAGTTTAAAATATTTACATCACAAAATATCAACTTGAGTTTACAAAAGTTTAAGATTTCGCAAATATGACTCAAAACCATGAGTTATACAAGGGAAATCCTCCAAAAGTCGTATCCGCATGCATGCATGTAATCCTACATTGCTAACCTGAAGACCACGTTGAATTTCCTGAAAACATACTTAAAAATGTCAACACGAGGTTGGTGAGTTCACAAGTTATTATCAAGAGTTATCATAAACCCAATGTTTAAACCTGATCATTTTCCGATCAAAACTCTTTGTATGTATTACCAATGAATCCGAATACTAATCCGATCAATTGACCCCATTTGTAAACTTGCAAGGAATACAAAACAGTATGTAATGTACGAGACCGTAACCAAACCCCAACTTTATGTGCCTCCCCTCGCCTTTCTGCGAGTTAAGACAATATGCGGTCATTCGGTCATTTGGACCCCTGATTAGCGCGGCTAATCATGACCGGAGGCGTCACCCCCAATAGTACTATCCATAAAATCCCAGGCTAAGTCCATAGCTAATGGTTACTAATTTATTTCGAGGAATTTAAGCGCTTTATTTTTCTCTCAATACATACATACGGTCAGATCATTAGTTCATTCATTTACATACGAAAATTCTTTACAAGTATGTTTCCACCCCAAAATATTTCAAAAACTTAGAAAAAGGGGGGTTAGTGAAACTCATCTCGATAGTATGAATGCTAGCAAATACTTGAATAAAACAGACCCGCCTATCCGTATCCTATTCACACAAGGATACTAATCACGTTAAGACTACCCGTCTTAAACGCAAGTTGTTCACCCGACTTAACTATTCCTGTTAAGTACGTCTTTGTTTATTTAAAACATTGTTTTCTCATGACGACTCGTTGGTGATTATTATTCCAGTCTAGACGCTTTACTTATTTTCCAAGAAAATATTATATTTCTATATTGGTGACTTGTTACGTTCGTCAAAAATAAATATTATTTTTGCAACGTCTTATAATATATTTATATTATAGTCCATGTATCATCATATAATTATTTAAAACCACAAATATCGTTCAAGTATATTTATGCATGTTTATTATCCTACGTACGTATAAACTGCGTTAACACATCCATATGCAAGTATTTATGTTCCGAACGACATTTATCAACTTGTGTAGTTTCATCATGCATTCATATTTTTACCAATATCTATACACAAGTATATTCATTAAATCCACATATATTTAAATATGTTTCATGTCCAACATATGAACTTTTATCTTTTTAACCGGGCGTTTTTAATTTCATGCGCATAATTTTGTTTATGATTATCCCATCATAATATATGCCTATATGACTCTTATATTTACTAATGTCCTAGACATTATATCATACCAAATTTCATGTCAAACACATAACTACAACTTACAAGTTCCCATATCCTTAAGTATGTAACATTTTTCGTGACATATTTTTAGGACATAAATATATTTATTATTCCATGTTTATATAACTTTGATCATGCAACTTCGCAAATATATACGTTCGTCCCGATTTTCATATGCATATAAATACATCTACCACTTAATCTTATGATCATATATATTTTTCTATCAATATTACAAGATATGTTTTAGACTACTAACTATACATCATCTTGAAATTTTCGACCAAGCATGCATATATATAAATAAGTCTTAGATTTCATGTTTACAATGTTTACTTTGTGATACACTAATCATGCTCTTTATTTTAAATTTCACCTTTTATCATCAAATAATCAAAACACAAAAGATGTATATGTAACCTACACATTTTCGGCCCATATATATATATATATATATATATATATATATATATGTATATTTCACTTATCCAAGTATTATTACCATTTCAAGTTAATAAAATCAATAATATGCATACACATATGTTTAATCAAATTCGATCCTTTTTATATATTTACACAAATTTTTTAGTTTAACTCATAATTTAGTATCATGAAATCAAAATAACAACTATCTCATAAATATTTCAAGTCAATAATCTATGCATATAAGCCTATTTTCGAACCACATACATCTTTTTATATAAATTCTATTTTTTAAACATAATAAAGTTAAACCTATAAAACTCTTTAGTTTTTCAAATCTATTGATTATTAGGATGAACAACGAGCTTTAAACTAAAAATAAAAACAAGTTGTACCACTAGACAAGCTAGGTGGAGACAACGAGTAGAAGGATGGTAGAGACTCTTGATGCTACCAAAACCTGACTCCAAGGCTTCCTTGGCTCTTTAAGCTTCTAGCTAAACCCTTAGAGACTTGGTTCTTGGATTTTGAAAGTGTAAAAGTGTGCAAGTGTGTGTGTGTATTTCGAGATATATGGAAGAGATGGTGAAGGTGGAGTGGTGGTTCCATCATATTCATTGCAAGGTGTGGATGATGAGATTGATTTGGCCTTTGCTTAAACTCTTGGGTGATGGGGTATGGTCCTTATGACACAAGGATGGGGAAGTAAGTGAAGAAATCATGGTGGGTGGCCCCACCTTATATTTCGGCCGAGATAGGGTATGGGGTGGGGTGTTGGGTCTTGTTCCACTTCTAGTTGGTTTCTAAGTGTTTAGTTAGGTGGATTTTAAGTTGCGTATACTCGGTAATCGATTCCGTGATCTAATACTTGGTGTAAAACTTTTAACGATCACATAACTTAGATGTTTTTGTGTCGTTTGACTAGTCTCCATAATTTACTAGTTAACCCTACATGGCTATCACTTTAACTACATTATACATGTATACACATTAAATAATATAGGGCCACGTAACAATTAATTCTAAATAAACTTTTTATAAATGTTTAGTCACCAATATTTATGTTTTTATGTTAGAGCGTCTCCCTAGACTTTTACTAAAATAAAATTCTTGTTAATCACCAACGACCGTACCTTGCGGGTTATCACTGCTTATTTTCCTAGTAATTCATAAAAATTACTATTTTGATATAAGTTTCTTTGCTAGACTCCTTGACTTTTCTTAGTCAAAATAAAACTTCAGGAAATATATGTTATGAACGTGCATTTATGTAATATGGATATTGACCTGAAATACTAGGTGTCACATTCTCCCCATGTTAAAGAGAATTTCGTCCCGAAATTTTGTTCTTGTCATTCTGACTTGGAGTGTTTGTAAACAAGGACGGGTACTTGGATTTCATTTTATCTTCCCGCTCCCATGAATACTCGGGGCCGCGCTTTGAATTCCAACGTACCTTAACCAATTTAACCCGGCTACGCCTTGTTTTCTGAACCTTCCAATCTGAGACTTCAATGGGTTCCTCAACGAAGTGCAGCTTGGCGTCTATGTGAATCTCATCAGGCGGTATAATTAACGTCTCGTCTGATAAACACTTCTTGAGATTTGATACATGAAACGTATCATGTACATTGCTTAGTTCTTGTGGCAACTTGAGCTTGTATGCTACAGGGCCAACCCTAGCCAATATTTCAAATGGTCCAACGTACCTAGGGTTAAGCTTGCCACGGTTGCCAAATCTTGCAACTCCTTTCCAAGGTGAAACCTTCAACATGACGCGGTCCCCAACTTGGAATTCTAATGGTCTTTGTCTGTTATCCACGTAACTCTTTTGCCTATCACGGGCGGCCTTCAGACGATCCTTGATCTTGAAGATCTTGTCGGTAGTCTCCTGAATAACCTCAGGACCGGTTAAATGCTTGTCGCCAACTTCTGCCCAACATAGCGGTGAACGACATTTTTGACCATACAAAGCCTCAAATGGAGCGGCTTTGATGCTGGTGTAGTAACTGTTATTGTATGAAAACTCAGCTAGCGGCAAATGAGTATCCCAATTTCCTCCAAAATCAATTGCACACGCACGGAGCATATCCTCAAAAGTTTGAATGGTCCTTTCGCTTTGACCATCTGTTTGTGGGTGATATGCCATGCTCATGTCAAGACGTGTGCCCATGGCTTCTTGTAATGATTTCCAGATTCTAGACACGAATCTGCTGTCTCTATCAGAGATAATAGAAATTGGCACTCCATACCTAGCCATAATTTCCTTGATATATAGCCTTGCAAGTTTCTCGGTTTTATCCGTCTCTTTGATGGGCAGGAAATGAGCTGATTTGTCAAACGATCGACGATTACCCATATAGTGTTATACCCGCTCGAAGTCTTGGGTAACTTTGTAATGAAATCCATGGAAATCTGTTCCCATTTCCATTGAGGTATCTCGGGTTGTTGTAACAATCCCGACGATTTCTGATGTTCTGCCTTTACCTTTGAACATGTCAGGCATTTACTGACATAAATAGCAATTTCTCCTTTCATGTTTGGCCACCAGTAGAGTTCTTTCAGATCCTTATACATTTTATCCGAACCTGGGTGAATGGAGTACCTGGACTTGTGGGCTTCGTCCATAACCAACTCCCGTAAGTTACCAAAACATGGCACCCAAATTCTATTCATGAAGTATAAAGTATCATCTGACTTTGGTTCCAACTGCTTTATCATTCCCCGTAAAGCTTCATTCTGAATGTTTTCTTCTTTGATTGCCTCTTGTTGTGACATCCGGATTTGAGTCGTGAGACTCGTATGAATTGTCAATCCTAGGGCATGAACACAGAGAGTTTTAACCCGTTCCTTACGACTCAAGGCATCTGCTTCGACGTTTGCCTTACCAGGGTGATACTTGATATCACAGTCGTAATCATTCAGTAGCTCTACCCAACGACGTTGCCTCATGTTGAGTTCTTTCTGATTAAAGATGTGCTGGAGACTCTTGTGTTCTGTAAAGATAGTACATTTTGTACCGTATAAGTAATGTCTCCAAATCTTGAGTGCAAACACGACAGCACCCAATTCCAGATCGTGAGTCGTATAGTTTTTCTCATGGACTTTCAGTTGCCTAGATGCATACGCTATGACTTTTTCTCTCTGCATCAACACACATCCCATACCTTGGTGTGATGCGTCGCAGTACACGATGAAATTGTCAGTTCCTTCGGGAAGGGATAGGATTGGTGCACTGCAAAGCTTCTGCTTCAACAATTGAAAAGCTGATTCTTGTTTATCAGTCCAATCAAACTTTTTGTCCTTCTGAGTTAACGTGGTCAAAGGCAAGGCTATCTTTGAAAAATTCTCAATAAATCGCCTGTAATAGCCTGCCAAACCCAGAAATTGACGCACCTCAGTCGGAGTTCTTGGTGCTTCCCAGTTTTTGATAGCTTCAATCTTGGATGGATCCACAAGGATACCGTTCTTATTGATGACTTGTCCGAGATAGTGAACCTCTCGGATCCAAAACTCATACTTAGAGAATTTGGCATAAAGCTTCTCATTCCTGAGTAGTTCCAAGATTAATTTCAAATGATGTTCATGTTCCTCCTTGGTTCGTGAATATATTAATATGTCATCGATAAACACAATCACGAATTTATCAAAGTATGGTTTACACACGCGGTTCATGAGATCCATGAAAACGGCCGGTGCATTAGTCAAGCCAAATGGCATAACTAGGAACTCGTAGTGACCGTAACGAGTCCTAAAAGCCGTTTTTGGTATATCTTCTTCCTGAATTTTCAGTTGATGATACCCTGATCGTAGATCAACTTTAGAATAGAAACTGGAACCTTGAAGTTGATCAAACAAATCATCTATTCGAGGAAGAGGATACCGATTTTTGATTGTCAGTTTGTTTAATTCCCGGTAATCAATGCACATTCTAAAGGTTCCATCCTTTTTCTTTACAAACAGGACCGGAGCTCCCCATGGTGAGAAACTCGGTCTTATGAAACCTTTGTCAAGTAATTCTTGTAGTTGGCTCGACAGTTCCTGCATCTCGGAAGGGGCTAGACGATACGGAGATCGTGCAACTGGTGCGGCTCCTGGTACTAGGTCGATCCGGAACTCGACTTGTCTTGATGGTGGTAATCCTGGTAAGTCCTCAGGAAATACTTCAGAGTAATCCCTAACGATTGGTATCTCCTCGAGTCGACGTTCCTCGGGTTTTTTCTCGACCATGTGAGCCAGGAATGCACAATAACCCGTGCTTAGATACTTATGAGCTTTCATGCAGTTTATCGTCTTCAACATCGTTCTACACCTTTCGCCTTGAATTGAAAGAATTTCTCCGCTTGGTAGTGGGATACGTACAATCTTCTCGAAGCATACGATCTCGGCACGATTCTTTGATAACCAATCCATGCCAATAACAATATCAAAACTCCCTAGTTCGACGGGTAGAAGGTCTATACTGAATGCATGGTTTTTGATAGGGTGCGAAAGCACACGTCTTTATTCCTTTGTTTTAATGTGTTCTAAGTAGTTTTATATTAGTTTTGAGTCAATTTTATGTACATTTGAGTCGTTGGTCTTATTTGTAGGAGCTCGGGAATATTAATGAAGAATACGTGAAGAAAACGAGCGAAGAAACGAAGCCCGGAAAAGTCCAAAGATAAAAAGGCAATTTTCTGAAATTTAGGTCTCTCGCGGTACGCGAGAGACGAGTGTAATAATTCTCGCGGTACGCGGGAAACTCCAGGAATCCGCCCGACTATTTTGGTCCTCGCGGTACGCGAGGATCCAGTCAACATTCTCTCGCGGTACGCGAGAGGGCCGTTTTCCGCAAAACCCTAATTTTCTAACTTAAAAAGATTTAAACGGCCATTATGAAAGAGTTCGATTCTAAGCCGTTCCAGAGAAGAAAAGAGACGATTTTGAGCTTGGAAGTCAATTGAAGCTGAAGATTGAAGCTTTTGGATTCCGGGTTTGTGTAGTTGCATTCTAGGGTTTAAAGATTCAAACTTTATCTTTGATTTTGTGTTTTGAACCTATGGATCTTGCTATTTGCTTCTGTGTAGATGTTCTTAGTATGATTCTAGGCTAGATCATTGATCTACCTAGGTCAATATGATGATTATGTGTTAAAGTTTCGATTTTTATTCGGTTTTTGGATTTGAATGTTGGATTTATGATTTAGTAAAGGTTTGAGCTTGTTTATGTGTGATGTTAGTGCATGTTTAATTCTGATTATGTGGTTGATTATGCTTTTCTGCGTTGATTGTGGTTGTCTGCCAGTTTGATCTTCGTTTCTGGTTCATAGACTTTAGGGTTTGTGAGTTAGAGTGGTGTCTAGACGTAGTAGCCATAGAAAACCTAGTTAATTACTGATTAGAAGTGAATGTGTGTCCTAGTTCAATACCCGAGAAGTGAGAATTAGTCGTTTAGTCTTCGTCATTAGGAATCCGAGTGTCAGCTGTCTGAGAGGAAGTTGGTATTAGGTGTCTAGTGATAGTTGCTATCCGAATCATAGTATCCATTCTAGAACTACCCCATGCATTCCTTGAGTGTATGGTAAGCGGTGAGACTGAGAGGTAATCCGTTTATTAGGGTACTTGTCATAGTAGGAAATACCCGAGAGGTGATCCGATCATCTGGTGAGTTAATATCCTTAGGTTGTCTTCTGGTCACATCCCGAGACCGAGAGTGATCGGGAATCCACTAGATATCTTTTAGGTGTTATATCTTTAGAAACCCAGATCCAACCTAGTTCCAAAACCGATAGAAGTTGAGCTTTACACATAGGATTCTGACCTAGGTAGTGACTTCTCCATTCTTGATTTCATCTTTAGTTTACTCTTGATAGCTTGAATTGTCCTTAGTTTATTGCATTCTTAGTTAATCTTTAGTGTAGTAAACCCCCCAATCAATTAATCATATTAAGTCCTAGTTAGAGTCTAATTTAGTTATTCAGTGTCTTTTGGGTTCGATATCCGGACTTCGTTAGGCTATATTGCATTGATCGGTACACTTGCCGGTTGTGTGGTCTAGTTTTAGGTCGAGTCTAGGTTTTATAAATTTAAAGCTAGAGAGTCTAGATTAGGTTTTATTTGATAGTTTTTATAGACCGTCTGGACGACATCAAGTTTTTGGCGCCGTTGCCGGGGACACTTGGCAATAGCAATATTAGCTTTGACTAGTTCTTTGTTTGATTTTTGGTTTATTTGAGTCTTTTGTTTTCTTTTGAGTCTTGTGTGCTACTTGTGAGTCTTTATTCTGTTTCCTTCTTAGAGTCTTTCTGTTTATGCCCAATACTCGTTCGCAAGAATCACCATCTTTTGCAGCTTTTCAAGAGCCCGAACGAGAGCTTCACGAGCGCACCCGCGACTTTCGGGAGCGTTTAGAGGAGCTGGTTAAATCTAAGGTACGTTCTACTAGCCCAGTTCCAATTTCTATCATGGGCGACGCTGATCCTCCAGCGAGGCGTACAGTACACCAGAGGGCCAGTGAGGGGGTCACGGGCGCGAGATCTTCGATCACACGCCCCACTATACCGAACACCAATTCTTGGCAGATCCCATCACATGTCATGAGTACGATCACTCATGCCACTCAATTCCATGGCCTCGAGGATGAGGATGCACCCGGACATTTGTCCCGCTTCGCGCGGATATGTGATACATTTAATATCACGGGTGTATCTAAGGACGCAATCTACTTGCGTCTCTTTCCATTCTCTCTTTCTGGGCGTGCATCTACTTGGCTCGACACTCTTCCCGACAATTCTATCACCACATGGGAGGATCTCGAAGCCAAGTTCTTCAAGAAATACTTTCCACCTTCCAGGGCCGCTCGCCTTCGGGACCAGATCCATTCGTTTCGGATGGATCCCGACGAGCCTTACCATATGGCCTGGGAGCGGTTCAACGCGCTGTTGAGCCGATGTCCCCAGCACGGTCTCCCCGACTGGGCACTAGTGGAGAAGTTCTATAATGGCCTCACCTTCGAGACGCAGCAAATGTTCAACACAGCTGCAGGAGGCCATATCATGGATAGACTCGAGCCTGAGGAGTGCGAGGATATGTTCGAGAGCTTCGCTCAAGCCGAACAGCAGCACCCACGTTCTGTTAGGGATTCCATCCCTACTGCTAGGTCACACGCCTCTTCTCCTAGAGGTGTGCATCAGGTCACTCCTGATACTAGCGTGGCTGCTGCCCTCGCCTCGATGGCGAATGAGATAAAGGAGCTCAAGCTCAGTGCTTTGAGGTGTCAGGTGTGCAGGGGAGGACACGACACCCGAGATTGCCCGGTAAATAATCAAGAGCATGTGAGCTATGCTGGCAACCAATACCAGAACCGAAATTACAACAATTCTAATACTTTTGGTTCGGGATGGAGATCTGGATTCACTGGTCGTCAGCAACAGTATGGAGGAACAGAAGAAGGAGCGAGTTCTGGGAGCACTGTTGGGTCACGAAGGATTGAGGAGATGATGGAGACTCAGACACAGTTGCTTGCCCAGCTGGTGCAGAATAACAAGGATGCTCGGCTAAGACTGGATAGCCATGACACTTTGATGAAGAATCAGCAATCGGCGTTCCAGGATTTGCAACGCACGGTAGGAGACATTGCTAGGAGCATACATGATAGACAAGGAAGCCCTTCTACGGGCCCGAACGCTTCAGTGATGGCCGTGTCTATAGAGAGTGTGGAGAATAAAGTGGTTGAAGAGGTTGACCCCCACTCTAAGGAGCATAATATTCCCTCAGTGGAGGAGGTGAACAAGATTGACTGGGAAGCTCGATTTGCTGAGATCGATGCTAGGATGCTAAAAGAGACCGAGTCGAATGCTGTTTCGACGAGGAGCATGATAGAGAAGGAGGATGAGAGCCCACCGGTAGTAGTAGAAGAAGAGCCGGTGGAGGAGGAGATAGTGGTTGAGGTGCCTACCAAGAAGGCACAGGAGAAGAAGAAGGGGGTGGAGATGAAGTCCCCCGAGATTGACCTGAGCCGTATTCCTTATCCCACACGTGTGTTGCCACATAAACATGCTAAGGAATACGGTCACTTCCTTGATATGTTCAAACAACTCAAGGTCAATCTCCCGTTTGTAGAGGTCCTCCAGCATATGCCCAAATATGCTAAGTTCTTAAAAGGCCTTCTTTCCAACAAGAAAAAACTTGAGGAGGTCTCTGGAGTTTCACTTGGTGAGCAGTGCTCGGCTGTGGTGCAAAATCATTTGCCAGAAAAGTTGTCTGATTCGGGTCGTTTTACGATACCGTGCTTGATAGGCAACCTACCTATGCACCACGCGTTGGCCGACCTTGGGGCTAGCATCAATCTGATGCCTTATTCTTTATATAAGCAGCTGGACCTAGGTGAACCCAAACCAACGCGCATGAGCATTTCCTTGGCTGACCGCTCAGTCAAGTATCCACGGGGAATAGTGGAAAATCTATTAGTGAAAGTGGGCAATTTTGTTTTCCCCGTGGATTTTGTGATTCTAGATATGGAGGTGGATGACAAGGTCCCACTCATCTTAGGACGCCCGTTCCTACGGACCGCAAAGGCGATGATTGATGTCTTTGACGGGAAGCTCACACTTCGTGTGGGGGATGAGGTCCTTACATTCAATGCTGTAGAGTCCGGGAAGGATGTTGGCGAGCACAGCCATTCCGTGTGCATGCTCGACTCTTTCATAGACCACCATTGGGACCCCGATCCGGTGATAGAAGTAGGTGAACCCGCCCCGAATATAGAAGAACCATATGATTGGGCGTTGGAGTTAGAAAGGTTGTTAGGGGAGCCGGATGATTACGGTGATGATGAGATGCCCGATGATTTACTGAACATAATGGCTGAATTTGAAGATGTCATGGGCAAAACCCCAAGTGTGGGGAAGCTAGTAGAGATTGTGGAGGATCCCTATGATGATCCTGGTGAGAGTGAAGAGGTCATACCGCTGAAAATATCTATTCCTGAACCTTCACATGTCTTCACCCTTATTTGTGTTGAGGGGAGAGTTGAAAAACCGACCCCAAATTCTAATCCCCCTAGATCTAGGCCACCACCTAAGAGAACCCGCGAGTCGAGAGAGGTAGAGTTGAAGATGGAGCAAACCCCAAGTGTGGGGATATGTAAAGATGACAGTACACTCGGTTATTTGAACAATGTTATCTTCGGTCCGGGTAGGTTTAAGTTGTGGTGGAAGGACTGGATTGCTACATGTGATATGAGTTTAATGTTTGAGAGTAGTAGTTGTTTGCTAGAGGTATGGAGGACCCGGAGGCCGCGCAGGATGAAGGCGGTACCGGTTAGGATCAAGGAGAAGCCCCCTGATAGGCTTGCTTGAGTCATGGGCAGGTGCCCGGGATGTAGAGTTTGTATGATTTCATTGGGTTGAGTCCATGTCTTTTTCTTTGTTTTTTTCGGTTTGTGTTTTGGTTGTGTCAAGTTTTGCAGGAATCCATGCTTGATTCGGTAAGGAAAATCGTCGGGAATGAAGCCCCAGGTATGGTTACATGTGTTTTTATGCTTGGGCCAAGGTTTTAAGGAAGTTGGGTGAAAATTTTTTTCTTAAATGGCAAAATTTTTTCTAAGTACAAAAATTGGAAAAACTTAAAAACTTTCTGTTAACGACACCCTCCCGCGGTACGCGAAGAACGAGAGGAAGATCTCTCGCGGTACGCGAGAGACAAAAGTCTCGGCCGGCCTAACTTTTTGGCCTTCGCGGTACGCGAAGAATATCCCCTTAGACTTACGCGGTACGCGAGGGACTGCTGGTGTCACCCTATTTCCTTTGTTTCCCATGGTTTCCCGTACCCGTTTCTGTCCCCGTTTTCACTCACCACCACTATTCATCACCTACCTTCGTACCACCACTACCATGAAGCATCACCTTTAACCACCATCATCCATCACATTAATTCACCCACCTACCACCATCCGACCACCGTGACCATGGGAAACTAGAAACTGTTTATGACCGATGTTCGACCTTGCTGTGGTCTTCATGTCTATGTGTTTGCCACACGTTGAGTATGTTTTCTCTGCATCTATCTATCTTGAGTCTTTTAAGTGTCTAGTTGAGTTAGTAGTTGAGTTATTATTTGAGTCAGTTTAATGCTGCGGGTATGTTTAGTCTTATTTTGCAGGTTTATCATTCCACCCGTACTCAATCTCCATTCGGGCGGGTTTGATGGTCACCATTACTATCTTGTAAAGGCAACCCGACAGCTGATGTGTAACCGCGACCAAAATGCTATACGGTGCACACACAAGGAAGAACGAAGCTGCATATTAGTTTGCATCTACATTACCAGCTAAGTCGATTCCTGTTCTTTTTTTTTCTTGTTTTATTTTTGCATTTTATTTTTAGTTTTGTTTTGCTTCACATTGAGGACAATGTGTCTTTCAAGTGTGGGGATGTGAGTGTTTAGCTAGTTTGTCTTGTTTATAATTAAATAAAAAAAAAAAAAAAAAAAAAAAAAAATTGAAAAATTTGAAAAATGTTCTTGAAAATAATTGCATATATTTGGAAAATGATAGTAGAACTGGATCTATTTATGAATTTAAAAGATTAAATAATTGAAAACGTGTCTAATTAGTGATGTTTTGGTAGACCCAGCTAACTAGTAGAGCTTAAATATCCTGTTTGTGTTATTTAGGATTAATCACGGAATAAAATCATGATATCTTGTGGGTATTCATCTTAGAGTAATGGTAATACTGAAACTGTCAATATAGGGTGATAGGTACCACGATTAAGTTAAAATTTAAAGGTTTTTGAAATTTTTTATGGCACACCATTCTCTTTTTATGAGAATAAATCCGAGTTTCGGTGGCGCCCGCATTCCATAATCCATGTTATTCCATAATTTATGAGCTATACTGAGTTTTGCTTATGTGTTACCCTTTGGGATAGCGACTTGGAGGATACACCCCTAAGTAAGATTTATGTGCTTCATTGATAGAATGTAGTCTATGTGTTACCCTCCGGGATAGTGACTTGGTTGAAACGCCTCTAGACGAAAGTTCTTTTGCTTATTATGCTCATTATCATCCATTCATTCATGATTTCATCTGATTTCTAAAAACCTGTAAATAGTAGTTTAACGTGGTAGGGTAAATCTATATGGTTTAATCCGTGCCTAAACATGACCTTGAGACGGGATTAGGTAGAGCTGTAACTTCTAAGTGTGAGTCACATAGATTGATTGATATGTTGTATAAAATGGATTTAGAACACGTAACGGGGGCTTGAAAGTTAGTGCTTGGGTTTAATCGGACAGAAATACTAATTGTTGCTTTTTAACACGTGAGTATGTTTTGAAAATTGAAATTTATGTTTGTTGAGTTAGATGCCAGTTATGATTCCATTTGCAGATTTTTCGAGGACGAAAAAAGGTTAAGTGTGGGGATATTTGATAGGGTGCGAAAGCACACGTCTTTATTCCTTTGTTTTAATGTGTTCTAAGTAGTTTTATATTAGTTTTGAGTCAATTTTATGTACATTTGAGTCGTTGGTCTTATTTGTAGGAGCTCGGGAATATTAATGAAGAATACGTGAAGAAAACGAGCGAAGAAACGAAGCCCGGAAAAGTCCAAAGATAAAAAGGCAATTTTCTGAAATTTAGGTCTCTCGCGGTACGCGAGAGACGAGTGTAATAATTCTCGCGGTACGCGGGAAACTCCAGGAATCCGCCCGACTATTTTGGTCCTCGCGGTACGCGAGGATCCAGTCAACATTCTCTCGCGGTACGCGAGAGGGCCGTTTTCCGCAAAACCCTAATTTTCTAACTTAAAAAGATTTAAACGGCCATTATGAAAGAGTTCGATTCTAAGCCGTTCCAGAGAAGAAAAGAGACGATTTTGAGCTTGGAAGTCAATTGAAGCTGAAGATTGAAGCTTTTGGATTCCGGGTTTGTGTAGTTGCATTCTAGGGTTTAAAGATTCAAACTTTATCTTTGATTTTGTGTTTTGAACCTATGGATCTTGCTATTTGCTTCTGTGTAGATGTTCTTAGTATGATTCTAGGCTAGATCATTGATCTACCTAGGTCAATATGATGATTATGTGTTAAAGTTTCGATTTTTATTCGGTTTTTGGATTTGAATGTTGGATTTATGATTTAGTAAAGGTTTGAGCTTGTTTATGTGTGATGTTAGTGCATGTTTAATTCTGATTATGTGGTTGATTATGCTTTTCTGCGTTGATTGTGGTTGTCTGCCAGTTTGATCTTCGTTTCTGGTTCATAGACTTTAGGGTTTGTGAGTTAGAGTGGTGTCTAGACGTAGTAGCCATAGAAAACCTAGTTAATTACTGATTAGAAGTGAATGTGTGTCCTAGTTCAATACCCGAGAAGTGAGAATTAGTCGTTTAGTCTTCGTCATTAGGAATCCGAGTGTCAGCTGTCTGAGAGGAAGTTGGTATTAGGTGTCTAGTGATAGTTGCTATCCGAATCATAGTATCCATTCTAGAACTACCCCATGCATTCCTTGAGTGTATGGTAAGCGGTGAGACTGAGAGGTAATCCGTTTATTAGGGTACTTGTCATAGTAGGAAATACCCGAGAGGTGATCCGATCATCTGGTGAGTTAATATCCTTAGGTTGTCTTCTGGTCACATCCCGAGACCGAGAGTGATCGGGAATCCACTAGATATCTTTTAGGTGTTATATCTTTAGAAACCCAGATCCAACCTAGTTCCAAAACCGATAGAAGTTGAGCTTTACACATAGGATTCTGACCTAGGTAGTGACTTCTCCATTCTTGATTTCATCTTTAGTTTACTCTTGATAGCTTGAATTGTCCTTAGTTTATTGCATTCTTAGTTAATCTTTAGTGTAGTAAACCCCCCAATCAATTAATCATATTAAGTCCTAGTTAGAGTCTAATTTAGTTATTCAGTGTCTTTTGGGTTCGATATCCGGACTTCGTTAGGCTATATTGCATTGATCGGTACACTTGCCGGTTGTGTGGTCTAGTTTTAGGTCGAGTCTAGGTTTTATAAATTTAAAGCTAGAGAGTCTAGATTAGGTTTTATTTGATAGTTTTTATAGACCGTCTGGACGACATCAGTTTTCTAAACATAAAGTACAACCCCTAATGACCTTTCCGATTTCTATTAATTTCCCATTTGCTAATTCAATTGTATAACTTTGATCTAGTTTGCTGGCCTTAATACCAAGTAAGGATTTAAAATCATTCGACACAAAGCTCATATCCGCACCCGAATCAAAAAGTACAGAGGCATAGTGATTATTTATCGGGAACGTACCAGTGACGATGTTCGGGTCCTGGCGTGCGTCCCTTGCACCCATCACAAATGCCCTCCCTGGTGCTTGAGCGTTGTTCTGATTCTTCCATTTGGGACAATCCCTCTTGAAGTGCTTCGGATCGCCACAAACAAAACATCCCGGTTTATTCTTCCACATTCGGTTATTAACTCGACAAGCTTGTGTGGTGTGGCCAAACCTGTCACACTTTCCACATTTGATACATTCACCGGTGTGATGATTTCCGCACTTCTTACACCTCGGTAGGCCCCTATCCTACTCCTTCCTTTCCATTGTGTTGGCTGCAAAAGCCTTCACAGTTCCTTGTTTCTTAAACCCTTGTTTTCCAGATTTGTTACTTGAATTTCCCATCCATTTCCTTTTCTCCCCAGATCTACCTTCCTCGTTCTCCTTCCTCACAAACAATCCATTACGTACCGTATCATCCCTTAGCTTGAATGCTAGAGTTATAGCACTCTTGGCATCTATTGGATTAGATGATGTTACCATACTACGAATTTGAGGCGCAAGGCCCCACAGATACCTTTCCACGTGCTTATGTTCTGGTGTGACCATATGCGGTACTAGAATCGCCAATTCATTGAAACGGTCGGTGTACCCCGCCACATCATCTCCGATAATCTGTAGGTTCCACATCTCAGTTTCAATCTTTTGTAATTCATTTCGAGGACAATATTCCTCAATCATCATGTTTTTCAAGTCTTCCCAAGACAATTGATACGCTGTCTCTCTCCCCAAAGTCTTCATTTGGGTATTCCACCAAGTTAAAGCTTTATCAGTGAGCGTGCATGTAGAATACTTCACCATGCAGTCAGCGGTGCATTCACTAATGTCAATCACCGACTCCATCTTTTCTATCCATTTCATTAGCCCCACTGCACCCTCTGTGCCATTGAAACTGTGGGGGTTGCAGGATAGGAAGGCTTTATAGGTGCACCTCCTGCTTGGAGCATCTGTAGGGTCATAAGTCACTATTTTAATAACGCTATTAATCTAGATCATGACTATGTGTTACGGCTGTGATTATTTATTCTATTACCTCCGGAACCTCCGGCTGTGCCGCTACCTCCTGCACCTCCTCCGCCGGTACCGCTACCATTTCCTCCACCACTATTTCGATTTGCTTCATACTGCTCCATGGCGGCAGCTACTCGCTGTGCTATGAGTTGTTCCATGTTTGGGGAAATTGTCTCGTTGTTGTCACCAGTAGTGTCACGGGGCGTCCTTCGCTTAGGTGCCATGGTGTTCTTTCTAACATAACATTTAAAAAGAAACAACATTATATAATAATAATGATATATCATGACATAAGGATACAACAACATCAAACGTAAACAACCATCATCACAACATAAACCATCACATACATAGTTAAAACATACATAGTACATTGTTCCAAAAGATAAGGATACAAAAGGGATGGGTTCACATGACCACATCAGTACCAAAGTTTCAAACTACATAATACGTTACACGCACAACCCGCCCGTAATAGGTCTAGAAAAAGGAAAGCGTTCCTGTCGGAACGGTAGCTGAGGTCAGCATCTCCTCCACATGTGCCTCAGCTAGAGTAGCCCGGAGCTCAGCATCAATCGCCCTCTGCTCGGCTGCCTCCGCCCTCCGCTCAGCTGCATCGGTCCTCCTCTCCATCTCCGCTAGCCTTTTCTCAAACTCCATCATGTAGCTAGATGCATGCTGAAGAGACTGGTCGATTAATCTCTGATCCTCCGCTATCCCATTAACATTTTCCACTAAAGTTGGAAGAGTTACCAAGTCCCTTCGGATGGATTTCACATCCCTTTCCAAGTGATCAATCTCTATCCCCTGTTTACTGCTTCGGGACACTAGTAGAGGGATAGTGCATTCTGCGCACTCCCCGGTGAGCGGTACTGGTTGTGATTCGCATGTTAATCCGACAGAGTCGCAGGTCGCAGGGAGGTCCTCCTCCATCCTCCACATTTGAACTACTTGGCAAAGCCATTCCCAGTATGATACGTCGATCCTTGGTCCTCTGGGCATGGTCTCCCCAGTGGATTCCGCCATTTTTGTGTAAGACGCTTCCTAACTATGGAGTTTAAGTGGGGTTAGTGTGTGACATGGCGTGACTACAATATCCATATGACATGATGAATGGTTATGCAATGCTTATGCAATGAAAACATTTTACTGAGTCATTTAAATTATAGACTAGGTTCCATTTTAGACTCCTAGTTCGCTATAATCAATGGCTCTGATACCAATTTTTGTCACACCCCGCCAAGGCGGAAACGCGAGGCGTAACATGCATGGTTTCCAAAGCATATGATTACCACAAACACATACATGTAATTGGATACATAATCGAGTTTAAAATATTTACATCACAAAATATCAACTTGAGTTTACAAAAGTTTAAGATTTCGCAAATATGACTCAAAACCATGAGTTATACGAGAGAAATCCTCCAAAAGTCGTATCCGCATGCATGCATGCAATCCTACATTGCTAACCTGAAGACCACGTTGAATTTCCTGAAAACATACTTAAAAATGTCAACACGAGGTTGGTGAGTTCACAAGTTATTATCAAGAGTTATCATAAACCCAATGTTTAAACATGATCATTTTCCGATCAACTTTGTATGTATTACCAATGAATCCGAATACTAATCCGATCAATTGACCCCATTTGTAAACTTGCAAGGAATACAAAACAGTATGTAATGTACGAGACCGTAACCAAACCCCAACTTTCTGTGCCTCCCCTCGCCTTTCTGCGAGTTAAGACAATATGCGGTCATTCGGTCATTTGGACCCCTGATTAGCGCGACTAATCATGACCGGAGGCGTCACCCCCAATAGTACTATCCATAAAATCCCGGGCTAAGTCCATAGCTAATGGTTACTAATTTATTTCAAGGACTTTAAGCGCTTTATTTTTCCCTAAATACATACATACGGTCAGATCGTTAGTTCATTCATTTACATACGAAAATTCTTTACAAGTATGTTTCCACCCCAAAATATTTCAAAAACTTAGAAAAGGGGGGGGGGGGTTAGTGAAACTCACCTCGATAGTATGAATGCTAGCAAATACTTGAATAAAACAGACCCGCCTATCCGTATCCTATTCACACAAGTATACTAATCACGTTAAGGCTACCCGTCTTAAACGCAAGTTGTTCACCCTACTTAACTATTCCTGTTAAGTACGTCTTTGTTTATTTAAAACAATGTTTTCTCATGACGACTCGTTGGTGATTATTATTCCAGTCTAGACGCTTTACTTATTTTCCAAGAAAATATTATATTTCTATATTGGTGACTTGTTACGTTCGTCAAAAATAAATATTATTTTTGCAACGTCTTATAATATATTTATATTATAGTCCATGTATCATCATATAATTATTTAAAACCACAAATATCGTTCAAGTATATTTATGCATGTTTATTATCCTACGTACGTATAAACTACGTTAACACATCCATATGCAAGTATTTATGTTCCGAACGACATTTATCAACTTGTGTAGTTTCATCATGCATTCATATTTTTACCAATATCTATACACAAGTATATTCATTAAATCCACATATATTTAAATATGTTTCATGTCCAACATATGAACTTTTATCTTTTCAACCGGGCGTTTTTAATTTCATGCGCATAATTTTGTTTATGATTATCCCATCATAATATATGCCTATATGACTCTTATATTTACTAATGTCCTAGACATTATATCATACCAAATTTCATGTCAAACACATAACTACAACTTACAAGTTCCCATATCCTTAAGTATGTAACATTTTTCATGACATATTTTTAGGACATAAATATATTTATTATTCCATGTTTATATAACTTTGATCATGCAACTTCGCAAATATATACGTTCGTCCCGATTTTCATATGCATATAAATACATCTACCACTTAATCTTATGATCATGTATATTTTTCTATCAATATTACAAGATATGTTTTAGACTACTAACTATACATCATCTTGAAATTTTCGACCAAGCATGCATATATATAAATAAGTCTTAGATTTCATGTTTCCAATGTTTACTTTGTGATACACTAATCATGCTCTTTATTTTAAATTTCACCTTTTATCATCAAATAATCAAAACACAAAAGATGTATATGTAACCTACACATTTTCGGCCCATATATATATATATATGTATATTTCACTTATCCAAGTATTATTACTATTTCAAGTTAATAAAATCAATAATATGCATACACATATGTTTCTACAAATTCGATCCTTTTTATATATTTACACAAATCTTTTAGTTTAACTCATAATTTAGTATCATGAAATCAAAATAACAACTATCTCATAAATATTTCAAGTCAATAATCTATGCATATAAGCCTATTTTCGAACCACATACATCTTTTTATATAAATTCTATTTTTTAAACATAATAAAGTTAAACCTATAAAACTCTTTAGTTTTTCAAATCTATTGATTATTAGGATGAACAACGAGCTTTAAACTAAAAATAAAAAAAAGTTGTGGTGTCGAGTTCATACCACTAGACAAGCTAGGTGGAGACAACGAGTAGAAGGATGGTAGAGACTCTTGATGCTACCAAAACCCGACTCCAAGGCTTCCTTGGCTCTTTAAGCTTCTAGCTAAACCCTTAGAGACTTGGTTCTTGGATTTTGAAAGTGTAAAAGTGTGCAAGTGTGTGTGTGTATTTCGAGATATATGGAAGAGATGGTGAGGGTGGAGTGGTGGTTCCATCATAATCATTGCAAGGTGTGGATGATGAGATTGATTTGGCCTTTGCTTAAACTCTTGGGTGATGGGGTATGGTCCTTATGACACAAGGATGGGGAAGTAAGTGAAGAAATCATGGTGGGTGGCCCCACCTTATATTTCGGCCGAGATAGGGTATGGGGTGGAGTGTTAGGTCTTGTTCCACTTCTAGTTGGTTTCTAAGTGTTTAGTTAGGTGGATTTTAAGTTGCGTATACTCGGTAATCGATTCCGTGATCTAATACTTGGTGTAAAACTTTTAACGATCACATAACTTATATGTTTTTGTGTCGTTTGACTAGTCTCCATAATTTACTAGTTAACCCTACATGGCTATCACTTTAACTACATTATACATGTATACACATTAAATAATATAGGGCCACGTAACAATTATTTCTAAATAAATTTTTTATAAATGTTTAGTCACCAATATTTATGTTTTTATGTTAGAGCGTCTCCCTAGACTTTTACTAAAATAAAATTCTTGTTAATCACCAACGACCGTACCTTGCGGGTTATCACTGCTTATTTTCCTAGTAATTCATAAAAATTACTATTTTGATATAAGTTTCTTTGCTAGACTCCTTGACTTTTCTTAGTCAAAATAAAACTTTAGGAAATATATGTTATGAACGTGCATTTATGTAATATGGATATTGACCTGAAATACTGGGTGTCACAATAATGGTCCGCTATGAGCGGGTAAAGAAATCAGGAAAAAAAGGAGTCGGCAGCGGACCGTTACCAAGCTTGTAACGGTCCGTTAGCCGCATTTAGGCTGGACAACAAGGATAAGACACGCGGTTGGTGATTCACTAAACAGGATTGTCACACCCCAATCAACGACGGAAACGTCAGGGCGGGACATGTAGAATGTTCATGAGCACATGATCAACTAAAGTTTCATATATCAACTAGTTTAACTTACATAACACTTGTCCAATAAAAAAAACATACAGAGGAACGAAATACATCAACAAAATTTAACTAGGCCCTCAATTCCTATATGTAGCATCTTGAATATGAACTCAAAGATTAGCACCTGAAACATGATGAAAACATGGTCAACTAAAAATAGTTGGTGAGTATACATAGGGTTTGACTCTAAATAGTATCATTGTGTTGTGTGTATACAATCCATACATATCATGGTTAGTAAGACAATCATGGAGAGTTACTATTGTGAAACCAAGTTGTACAATCAAACCTTTGTAACTAGCATTCAAAAACAAAATGTGTTGTCAGTAACAATCACCCTAACTGGGTGGATTTGTCAGACTCAATAGATCTATCATTGTTAACCGTCGGCTTGTTTAGTTAATGACTGCACATGTAATTTGCACACAAAATGTAGTTAACACACCTAGTACTCAAACATAAGGCTCAAATTACACACATGAATGTAGGGTGGAATTGTATTGTGTAGTTTGCAAACATTGTATATTTGTATTCATGTTCCATCCCAAAAATGTAAATAGTGTAAAAAGGGGCTATGTAAAACTCACATATAATGAAGCTAGTGAGTTGTACGAGTAGTAAATGATAGAGGCTTCGTGAGGTTTCCTCACAATTAACCTACATAGTAAGTTTGTATTCGAGACTCAGCATCCGTCTAAAGGAAATGAAAATATGAAATTCTAAACATAGTTGAGTTTCTAGGGATGCTTGGGATTGATTATAGGATTTGCACGAGTTCACGAGTATTGTAATAATGATATAGAAATAATTAGAATTGATTAGCATTTCTAATTTATCATATAAGTATTTGTAATAATACATTAGAATGTATTTAAATATTTATTCTAAAAATAGTTAGTAAATAAATTTGATTTAGGAAAAGGTTTTAAATAATTGTTTTATGTCAATAGCGGAATTATTTAAAGTATTATAAAAATTTCTTTTACTTTAATAAAAGAGATAAATGTAAGCTTTAAATGAATTTAATTGAATTTGCATAACTACTTATCTAAAATAATTTATTTGAATTCTTATAAGTTTAAGAATGTTTTAAATAATCATTCTTTGTCAAAAATAAACATTTATATGTTTAACATTGAAATAATAATGTTTAAAAAATAAATTATAAAACATTATTATTTTATAAATAAAAAACATAATTAGATTTGTTTAAATAAATCATTTATATCGTTTATTTAGTAATTTATAATAGGTTTCTAATAAATTAAAAGTGAGTAAAATATCATTTGACATTTCTTGTTTTATAAAAGTTTTTGATTATATTTTTCAGATTTATGAAAATTAAATTGAAATTTAAAATATTGTTTTATCTTTTAAAATAACCAAATAGCTTAAAACAGAAAAAAAGGGTGGGCGCGAAATTCGAACACGCGACCTAAGCTGTGGAAGCGTATGTGTTTAAACAAGTACTCTGGGCTATAAGCCTTGCTAGTGTTATGAATGTTTGAATTTTAATAAACAGTCCCAGACACTCCTTCCTCAAAATGCGCTACTTGTAAACCCTAACCCAATCCACCACGAATTCCCACTGTAACGGGATTAAAATGATAGGGCTTTCGTTCCCGAGATAAAAAAGAACTTAATGGTATGAGTATTACTAGGAATGGTGAAGTAACGAAGGAGATCGGCTGCCGCTTAAGATCCGGAGTTCTTGGTGCTCGATCGAGTTCCAGCGATGAGATGCCGTGTGTTCGAGTGTTTAGAAAGATAAAGGGGGGGGGGGTGTCACGAGTGTGTGGGGCTTGTTAAATAGGTTCAATTTTAAGTAATCGTTCGAATTGAATGTGGTTTAATCACGCGACGGTTTCAGAAGGAAATTTTGAATCCACTCATTGAAATTCCGCAAATTGGTTCACGAAACTTACGCGGATTAGCTGTTAACACGTATAGGCACGATCGATTGAAGTTAATTAGCGTGAATTTAGGGATTTGGTAAACGATTTAGAGTTTGTTGACTTTAGGTAGTTAAAGTGACGGGAATGGATGGGTCAAAATTTGGAAATGAGTCTATTTTGAGATGTGTGTGTGTGTGTGTGGGGGGGGGGGGTTCAATCATAGAAAGGGGTTTGAAGGCAAGAAAAAGAAGTTCAAGGCTCATAATATTTGCTTTAAGTTCATTCTATTTGTTTTATAAAAATTTATAAAATCTAAATATTATTTATTTAATTATAATTATTTTATAAAGGTAAAGCCCCAAACATATGATGAGAAATATTTATATACGTACTTGATTAAAATTCAAAAGTTTTATTCTAATATATATATTTATTATAACAAAGTGCTTATATACATATATATAACTACACCTACATTTGTTAAAAAAATGATACGTAGATGTAAGGTTGAAAATTTGAATTAATACATGTTAAAAATAATAGTAATTAGTGTGACATATTGCGTCCAGCAAGTAAGGGATTGAAATGGGATGTCATTATTGTATAAGAATATAATAAAATAGTATCAGAAAGTCATGGATATTACAGTATCCCCCCAGGTTGGGGGAATTTCATCCCGAAATTCAACTAGTGTAGGTTACTGAATCAGAAAAGAAAAGAGATGAGTTTGGATACTTCACGATTTTGATTATTAGTTTAAGGAGTATAGCTGATAACAAGGTTCAAGTTTGTTTTTCCAAGTCAGGCACGAATGTTGGCAGGGGATTTAGTTTTTGAAATGAACTTAAGGAGAAAAACTATCGAATAATAATTTGGATTCTAACGGTGAAATGCATTACTTGAAATGGGTTTGATGGGAATTTGATGATTAGGGTTTGTTTAAGATGTAGTCTAATATGCTCAAAATTGTTAGTGAATAAGAGATTTCACAACCGTTGGTTTATGTTAAAACTTCACGTGATACGAACAACGCTACTTCTGATAATATGATAGATCACTTATATATAGGAAGTACCATCGGCGTATCCACCATGCCCTTGTCATATCACATTAATTTTGTTATTATATATCATGATAGGTTTTATGTCATAACACATGACAAAATTTGCTATGTTTTCCATGCACTGATTTTTATAATTACGTATGCACCTGTAATTACTCGAATCATCGCATGGTCCGTATAGATCCTTCCGTTGTGTGCGGGGCAAAAAGGGGCACAAATTCACTTAGTTCATGTCTATTATTTTCACATATGAGTTGATAATAAGTAACTATGTCCCTAGATAGGCAGGTCAGTTAGCAACTAAAAAGTAATAAGGTAGTATAACTTAAAGTTCCATAGTTTACTCGTGTTTGAATAAGAATACGTCAAACACCGAGTTGTTTTAAAGTGTTACAGCTTCCTCGTGTTTGAACAAGAATACGTCAAACCCCGAGTAGCTTCGATGTGTTATGGTTTTCAACTTTGGTGAACAAAATGTATGACCATGCCTTGTATATAATGTGATCAATCAACTGCAACAATTGTAAGCAATTTAGTTTCGTGTATCATGTAACACCCAAATTTCACGTATGGTCTAGTGTGATGTAGCTTGTATTCAAATAGATTTCATGTGTAACGTGAACAAATTAGCATCATGTATATGGTAAGAAATGAATTTCATGCATGATGTTAACAACTTAGTATCATGTATTTTGTAAACAAATAAGCTTTCATGTATAATGTAAACAAATTAGTATCATGTATATTGTATAATGTGCACAATTTAGTATCATGTAATTTGTAAACAAATAAGCTTCATGTTTAATGTGGTCAATCAAGTATTATGTACCAACCAAACAATTTTCATGTATCATGTGATCAATTCAGTATCATATATATTGCAAACAACTAAGTTACATGTATTATGTGATTAATCCAGTAGAATGTGTATTGCAAATAAACAAGTTTCATGTATTATGTGATCGTGCTGTGTAGTTTGTGAACGTGCATATGTAAGTTATTGAATTTCGCGTGTGACATATTCTAACCAGTTTTCTATGTGATCGAGTGTTGCGAACAAGCGTGTTGTTTGGCGTTCATTTATAATGTGGTAGTTAGGTTCTAGCTCTTTAAATCTCATTGAGGTTTGTAGGGATGTTTAACGTCTACGCGAAATGGGTCGTCTCTTGAAGTGGAAAGTATACTCATACATTACTGAAGGTGAGAGATAACGAGGAGGTTCTGAAATATTCTGAGTAATGTGTTTACGAATAACTGGTTTTTGTTTGTAAATAAGGAATTATAATTTGTTCTTGTTTGTAGTTAAATAAGGTAGTGAAACTAATGAGTTGAATTGTCACACCCCGCCTCAGGCACCCCTAGACGTGTGCGAGCCAGATTGGTATCACTTTGGTTACTTGATTTCAGAGTTTTATAAAATACCGCGGAAGTCTTTTTCAAAGGATCGTTTCATCATTCTTTCAACCTCAAAGGTTGTAATTGTAAATACCAAAACTCAGTTGGAAAACAAAAGCCTTGTATTTACTTTATAAACATAGGGTTTCAATACCCTTCTCATTTGATTACAAAACAAGTTTGAAATCAAATACATGATGAGCCACTTGAAATAGTACAACATAGGGTTGATCAGTTCCCTGGTCCTATCTCCTTTCTTTAGGATTTCCCTTTACACGAGGCCTGAGAATCCTACGTGCATTCCATCCTTTTTCCTGGGTTAGATCTTATGTCTGCCCGTAAACACCTCTCATCATATTTTAATCGTTACCTGGAAAACATTTGGAAAATAAAATGTCAGCACGAACGCTGGTAAATACAATATCTTGACATAAAATCATTTTGGCACAAATAAGTATTAAGTTGATAATCACAACTTCCTGTTCAATCTACACATTCAGCAGACCCATGTTCTAACCGTGTGCACCACTGTATACACTGGCGTCATAGCTTATAATAACGAGAACTCCACGTCCTTCATTTATTATAAAATAAGCACCGGCCACAATCCGGGAATTTCACCCGAGATCAGTGTATCCCTTGCAAGTTTTACGTATACCTATGGCCTGAATGCAGAAGAACGTTGAGCATTATTTCGTTAATCTTCATTTGGCCATTTTCGCAAATAAAATATTTGACACAAGTTTTGAGAAAGATAAAGTATTAACCTTGTTTGTAGGAATGAGCCTCTAAAGTTCAAAGCTTAGCTTCTAGCTTCTTAACCTGATTTCTCTAGCGTTCCGACCTTTCCACGAGCGTTTCATTTTAAACCGAGCACTACGAGGAGCGGGAATCAAACTAGGATCGTCAGGAACCGGCTAAGGATGTTCTGAAACAAATTTTGAATGTGGGTTTCGAATTTGGGATGAGAAAAACTGTTGAAATTGAATGGCTATTTATAGGCTGAATAACTGACCCGTAGCGGACCGCTACACAGGGCGTGGCGGTCCACCACCGCCTTGGATGGCGTCAGCCCTAAATGTCATTCACTGATTGGACTGAATATGGGTTTGCGGATAGCGGACCGTTACCCAGGGGCGTAGCGATCCGCCACCCTTACGTGTGGTTAGTTCTAATTATTTTGCGGCTGGCGTACCATTACCAAGTGGCGTGGTGGTCCGCCATGAGTACACGTGTCAGACTATATGACCATTAGTTATTAAACACGTGGCTTCACTGGGTTCATTGCTTAGTCCCTACGTAGCGGACCGTTACTTAGGTAATGGCGGTTTGCCACCCAACTTTGCTTGTTTAGCGGACCATTAGGCTTAACCTTAGCGGTCCTCTAAGGTATTAAATCCCTAATTTTTCATTTTAAACCCTGAACTTAAGTATGATTACACTTATAGTCCCTAGAGTTTTACCTTTTGTCAAATCTCAGACATTTTTGGGGAAAGTGTTACATCCTCCCCACCTTGTTTGAAACTCGTCCTCGAGTTTACTCAAACAGATGTGGATATTTCTTTCTCATTTCAGACTCTAGTTCCCACGTGTACTCAGGTCCATGTCTGAAGTTCTATTTTACTTTCACAATAATCAATTTCTTTCTTTTCAATCTCTTTTCCTGCCTGTCCTCAATTTGCAAAGGTTGTTCCACAAATCTTAATTTCTCATCTACCTCTACATCTTGTAGGGGCATTGGCAAAGATTCATCTGCCAAACACTTACGCAGATTTGACACATGGAATACATCGTGTACTCCATTCATTATATCTGGCAGCTCGAGTTAATAAGCCACAGGCCCAACTCTTTTAAGAATTTTAAATGGTCCTACGAATCTAGGACTTAATTTTCCTTTCTTTCCAAATCTTACAACGCCTTTCCAGGGTGAAACTTTTAACAGAATGTTCTCACCGTCGTTGAATTCTAATGGCTTTCGTCTCTTATCAGCATAACTCTTTTGACGATCACGGGCTGCTTTCAACCTATCCTTTATTTGGATAACTTTCTCAGTTGTTTCCAAGACTATTTCAGGTCCAGACAACTGATTTTCTCCTATTTCGGACCAACATATTAGAGTTCGACACTTGCGACCGTATAAGGCTTCAAAAGGAGCGGCCTGTATACTCGTATGATAGCTATTATTGTAGGAGAATTCTATTAGAGGTAGGTGGTCATCCCAACTTCCTCCAAAATCGATGACATAAGCTCTTAACATATCTTCAAGAGTTTGAATTGTTCTTTCGCTCTGCCCGTCCGTCTGAGGATGGTAGGCAGTGCTAAGATTCAATTTAGTACCCAGAGCTTTCTGGAAACTTTGCCAGAATCAAGAAGTAAATCTACTATCTCTATCTGACACGATAGATAAGGGCACACCGTGTAATGTTACGATTTCATTAACGTATAATTGTGCCAACTTATCCATGCTGTATGTTTCTTTCATACGAAGAAAAGGAGCAGACTTGGTAAGTCTATCAATGATAACCCAGATTGTATCATTCCCTCGACTTGTTCGGGGAAGTTTCGTGATAAACTCCATGGTTGTCATTTCCCATTTCCAGACTGGAATTTCAAGTTGCTGTAATAATCCAGAAGGTTTCTGATGTTTAGCTTTTACTTGAGAACTAGTTAAACATTTTGCAACATAGATAGCAATATGTTTCTTCATTCCTATCCACCAGTAATTGGCTTTTAGTGTCACACCCCCAATTTCAACTAATGGAGTTTTACCGTTTTGGGAAGTGACAAACCAGGATCTCAGACATCAGTTACATTAAACGAATCTACATGGGACATAAGTGTAATATAATCAAAGTTCAGAGTTCAAATGCGGAAGCGTAAAGAGAATAAATGCGCAAAATACACGCGCCCCAAAAAGAAAGTCCAAACGTCCAAGTCCAAACAATAATAAAACGAAAACAATCAAAGTAGCAAGACATCAATAAATCAGGAGCATCCCATGCATGATCCTAGTTGTGCACCTGTGTCTTAACTTAGTGACCTGAGAAAACATGTAAGTAAAAATGTCAACACGAGGTTGGTGAGTTCACAGGTTTCAATATATAAATAAACGTTTACCAGATTTATTGTACAATCAACATATATATACCAATGAGTAGCTAACCCATGTTCATGTTTGCTATTACGCTCGTAACCGTAAACTGACTGTTTGTATTGCCTCCCACCAGGTCTATCAACCACGGTGCACACCCGTTCGATATCCAATCGAGTTAGCGCGACTAACGCGGGTGAGGTTTGTCAAACCCAGTAGTACTACCCAACATACCTCACTATATTCATATTTAAACGGTTCGATGTGAGGACTTTCATGATAGAGTTTACGCATAGTCATAACAAGTGATATAAAATGAAGTACAAAAATCAAAAAAAGTTTGCATCATGTTTTCTCCCCCAGTTTAAAAGCAGTAAAAAGGGGCCGTGAAAACTCACTTGATTGCGAAGGTAGTAATCACACAAGTACGAGATTAAAATCTCAAGTGGTAGCCTGACACGGCTCACGAATGCCCTAGAATTACAACATAATTATTAGGGATAAAATGGAATATGTGACGACGACACGGAATAAGGAACGTCTTAAAGGAAACGCTCTAAAGATTAACGAGTAAACGAACGTGTCCACGAGAATGAGAATTCTTAATTAGGATAAATACGTTTCACGATGAATGACAAATAATATATAATAAATATATTCGAGCGTTTTCGCCATTAAATAATGGCCTAAGAAAATAATATAATATATATTATTTTTAGATTTAACAAAAATTCACAATAAACAATTGCGCGACAAAATAATAAATCTATTATTTTAATCGAGGATAAAAACGAGCGAAAATAATATAAATAATTATATCATTTTGTTAGATTGAAACGTCTCATAATATTTATAAATGTAGTGAATCAATATTTAAATACTAATATTTTAACCGGAGTCACAGAATGAAATATATTATTTTATTTGAAAACATGGATTTAATAATAATATAATATATATTATTATAATATTGAGAACAATAATAACGATGCGTTAAAAATCCTAAACCCGAGCCTACGGGTGGTTTTTTCGGTTCAAAACACATAATATATTAATATAATAATATGGTATTTGATTATGTATTAAAACAAAGGCTAGAAAAATGATTAAAAATAAAACGTGTGTGGAGAGACTCGAACCCGGGTCTCTCCCACACTAGCACACTGACCTAACCAACCCGTCCAGCATGGGAACCGCGAAATAACTCAAACTAGAATGGTTTTAATCATCACGATTATTAAGTCCCTACCCCAAACGCGATTTCGAACCAAATACATCCCAAATCCGGTGAATTCGATCGCGATTGGAAACAGGGGTTTAGGGGTTTTGTTTGTCAACCGAAATCGAGTTTGTGGGTAGTTTTCATTTAAAAAACAACAAGTTTAAATCCGTTTAATTCTCGTTTTAGAAACCGAAACCCTAGATAGAATCAAATTGATCGATTTGGATATTAAATCTTCCTGGAATCATGGGGCTTTTACTGGTTTAAGTGTTGCGAAACTACCCCTTTAGTTTAAGTGCATTGAGACTGTGTCAAAAATCAAAACCCCCAAATCGATTATGAACAAACCCTAGGATTTGGATCGAGTTCAATTCGATGATAATTGATACATTAAGCATATGGTTTTCAATGAATGTAAGATGGCGAAACTGATTATAGGATTTAATTTGATTAAAGTTGGGTTTAGGGTCGAAACCCCCAAATCGTTTTTACGAAGAACCCTAGATTTAGATTGTGTTAAACTCGATGGTGAAAGCCCGAATTAACATAGGGATTTCATTATACTAGTGATTACGAGTCTAATGGTATAGATTAATTGAATTATAAACGTGTCTAGGATCAAAAGCCCCAATTCGGGTTTCATAAGAACCCTAGATTAGCGTTCTTGCTAAGATCGATGTTGTAAGCCCTAATTAACATAGAGCTTTTCATTAAGAGGTAAAAACGAAAGGGAGGTTGTGGTAATTTACCAGAAACAGTTGTGAATTGACCGAGATCGACTAGAATGTGTTCCGACTTGTGCGACTTTGATCTCCGACGGCTTGGACAGCTTCTCCGATCGAAGTAAGTAGTGTAGCAGGTTCCACAAGGTGCGAATAAGATATGTGAGAGTTCAATTTGTAACAACAATACAAGGATCCGTCGAATTTGATGCGTACGAGGAGGTGGTCGACGGTTACGGGTTTAATACCCATAATTGAGATTAATTCGAACTTATAACTATGATCAATGACTTAATGATAGTCGTTACTACTATTAATTCCTATTTCAGTTACGAATTCGAACGATTTTCAGTTGAGGGATGTGAATTTGGACCAAAAACTCTCGATTTGACTTTACAAAGTCAACACGAACCACATCACCCAATTTTGACTTCGAAAGTCAACACAATTAGGGTTTGGATTAATTACACTACCAGTCCTTGTAGTTCTAGTTTAAACATTGACAGAATTGACCCCTAGGGTTAGATTTAACTGGTTTCAGTTAACGGGGTTAAGTTTCAGTTAGGATTTTTAACGGAATTGTTAACGGAGTTAATCGAAAAAGTAGGGTTGTCACATAATCCCCTAGTTGAAAGAATTTTCGTCCCGAAAATTTAAGTAAATAAAAAAAATTTCTGGATGTCACATCATCCCCTAGTTGAAAGAATTTTCGTCCCGAAAATTAGAATAGTACCTTAAGAATTTGATGTGGGGTGCTTGAACAGATTAGGATATTTGCGCATCATCTGATCCTCGCGTTCCCACGTGAATTCCGGTCCGCGTTTCGAGTTCCAACGGACTCTGACAATAGGGATCTTACTGTGCTTTAATGTTTTAACTTCCCTATCCATAATTTCCACAGGTTCTTCGACGAAGTGTAACTGTTCATCAACATGTAGTTCCTCCAGAGGAACTGCGAGTGATTCGTCTGCCAGGCATTTCTTTAAATTTGAGACGCGAAAGACGTTGTGCACACCAATAAGTCTTTCAGGTAGGTCCAGTTGATACGCGACTGGTCCAATTCTCTTCATTATTTTGAATGGTCCAACATAACGAGGATTCCGTTTTCCTCGTTTCCCGAAACGAATGACACCTTTCCAAGGTGAGACTTTGAGTAAGACCATGTCACCGATTTGAAACTCCAAAGGTTTACGACGCTTGTGGGCATAGCTCTTTTGACGATCACGAGCTGCCGCCATACGGTTTCTAATTTGAACGATATTTTCGGAAGTTTCAAATACAAGTTCAGGACCTGTGAGTTGGCTATCTCCAACCTCGGTCCAACAAATGGGAGAACGACATTTCCGTCCATAAAGTGTTTCAAATGGAGCTGCCTTGATGCTAGTGTGATAGCTGTTATTGTAGGAGAACTCCACCAACGGTAGGTGAGACTCCCAAGTGTTACCGAAATCGATCACACAAGCTCGTAGCATGTACTCCAGAGTTTGGATAGTACGTTTGGTTTGACCATCGGTTTGAGGATGGTAAGCTGTGCTCATATCTAGACGCGTGCGTAAAGCTTTATGTAATGACTGCCAGAAACGAGAGGTGAATCGTGCATCACGATCCGAAATGATATAGATTGGCACCCCATGCCGAGATACTACTTCTTTTAAGTAAATACGAGTAAGCTTTTCCATCTTATCGGTTTCCTTGATGGTTAAGAAATGGGCGGATTTTGTTAAACGATCAACGATCACCCAAATGGTATCACATCCCGTAGGGGTTCATGGTAATTTGGTGATGAAATCCATGGATATTTGTTCCCATTTCCACATGGGAATTTCTGGGTGCTGCAGGAGACCAGAAGGCTTTTGGTATTCAACTTTAACTTTTGCACATGTCAGACATTTACTCACATAAATAGCTATATCGGCCTTCATCTTTGGCCACCAATATAGTATCTTTAAATCATGGTACATCTTATCGGAACCCGGATGAATAGAGTAACGAGATTTATGAGACTCATCCATAACTAGTTCCCTTAGGTTTTCGAATACTGGAACCCATATTCGTTCGGCAAAGTATCGAATGCCGTCAGATTTGACTTCAAGTTGTGCTTCCAGACCGCGTGTACCTTCCAGCGGTAGGTTTTCTTCTTTTAGTTGAGCACTACGAATTCTGTCAGGTAATCCGGGGTGAATAGTAAGCTGTAATGCTCGAACTCGTTTGGGTTTTGTTTCTTTTCGACTCAGGGCATCCGCTACAACATTAGCTTTACCCGGGTGGTATCGGATCGCACAGTCGTAATCATTTAAAAGTTCAACCCAACGACGTTGTCGCATGTTCAACTCCTTCTGCTCGAAGATATGCTGAAGACTCTTGTGATCGGTGTAGATGGTGCACTTGGTACCATACAAGTAGTGTCTCCATATCTTAAGTGCGAAAACTACGGCTCCCAATTCTAGGTCATGAGTGGTGTAGTTTTTCTCGTGAATTTTTAACTGACGTGATGCATATGCGATTACTTTCTCCCGCTGCATCAAAACACAACCTAAACCTTGGATAGACGCATCACAATATACTACGAAGTCGTCCGTTCCTTCCGGAAGGGCTAGTATAGGTGCACTGCAAAGTTTCTGTTTAAGGAGTTGAAATGCTGACTCTTGTTTATCACTCCAGATATAGGCTTTACCCTTTTGAGTCAAAGCAGTAAGGGGTTGTGCGATCTTAGAAAATCCTTCAATGAAACGACGGTAGTAACCAGCCAATCCTAGAAATTGTCGCACCTCAGTCGGAGTTGACGGTGCTGCCCAATTCTTGATGGCTTCTATCTTTGATGGATCGACATGTATCCCTTTCTCGTTGACCACATGCCCTAAGAATTGAACTTCCCGGATCCAAAATTCACACTTGGAAAACTTAGCATACAGTTGTTCTCGCTTAAGTAGTTCCAAAATTAGGCGTAGATGTTCCTCATGTTCCTCTTTGTTCTTGGAATAAATGAGGATGTCGTCGATGAAAACGATAACGAACTGGTCAAGGTAAGGCTTACACACACGGTTCATGAGATCCATGAATACCGTGGGTGCGTTGGTTAAACCGAAAGGCATGACCATAAATTCGTAGTGGCCGTACCTCGTTCTGAATGCAGTCTTAGAGATATCTTCTTCTCGGACTCTCAGCTGATGGTAACCAGATCTAAGATCTATTTTGGAATAGAAACTTGATCCTTGGAGTTGATCAAAAAGGTCCTCTATGCGAGGTAAAGGGTAGCGGTTCTTGATTGTGACTTTATTCAGCTCCCGGTAGTCAATACACATACGGAAAGTTCCGTCCTTATTCTTGACAAATAGTACCGGAGCTCCCCACGGTGAGGAACTAGGTCGGATGAAACCTTTATCTAACAACTCCTGTAACTGAGTAGATAGTTCTTGCAATTCACTAGGTGCTAATTGATAAGGTGCCCGAGCGATCGGTGCTGCTCCAGGTGCTAAATCGATTTGAAATTCCACTTGACGGTGCGGTGGTAAGCCAGGTAAATCTTCAGGAAATACTTCCAGAAATTCCCGTACAATTGGGATTTCTTCAATCTTCTTCTCTTCGGATGGCTGCTCGGCAACGAGAGCTAGGATAGCGGTATGTCCTTTCCGAAGGCATTTTTGTGCTTTAATGAAGGATATGATACCCATGACAGCACCAACCCTTTCGCCCTGAACTGAAAGAATTTCTCCACTGGGGAGGGGTATGCGAATGATTTTCTCCTGACAAATGAGTTCCGCTTGGTTTTTAGACAACCAATCCATGCCGACGATTACATCAAAACTACCAAGTGTGACCGGCATAAGGTCGATATCAAGAATATGGCTAGCTAGATCAAGCTTACAACCCTTAAGAATGTGGGTTGCTTCAATTGTTTGGCCGTCAGCTATCTCTATTACATACTTAGCTTCTAACAGAGTTGGAGTTCCTTTTATCATATCACTAAGTTTCTTAGATATAAAACTCCTATTAGCACCGGTGTCAAAAAGGATAGAAGCAAAGTAATTATTTAAGAGAAACTTACCGGTGACCACGTTATGATCGTAGCGAGCTTCTCCAGTTCCCAGTACAAAAGCTCTTCCTTTCTCCCCATTTCCTCCATTACCACTGTTATTACCGTTATTTCCACCATTGTTGTTCTGATTGGGGTTGTTACCATTGTTGCCCTGGTTATTACCGTTACCACTACCACTGCCATTACCATTTCCACCCCTCTTCAAATGAGGACAATTCCTTTGAATATGCCTTTCATTGCCGCACTGAAAACATCCTCTCGTGAATCCCTGTGATTGAAATGGTTGTTTGTTCAGGAGTGCAACCCTACAGTCCTTCACATCGTGGCCCATCTTACCACACCACTGGCAACGTTGTCGGTCACAAGTGCCCGTATGGTGATAGCCACATTTGTTGCACTTGGGGTACCTCCCAGCATATTCTCCCTGATTCGGACCTGAGGAGGCCGTTTGATTAAAGTTTCTAGCAGGCTCAAACTTTCGCTGCTGTTGGTCCTGAGGTTGGTTGGGTTGGGATCCTTTAGAGTTAGAGTGGGAGTGGGAGTGATGGTCAAACTTGCGCTTATTGTTGTCGGTGGGTTTAGAAACCGAACCTCTTGGAGGTAAAGTTCCTTGCGTCACCGCCTGATCGGTCAACTTGTGAGCAAGTCTGATGGTCTGTTGGATGGTGGTAGGGTTGGATGAGGTCACCATGCTTTGAGTCTGAGGTACCAAACCTCCAATGTATAGTTCAATCCATTTGTAATCCGGAGTCACCATGTGTGGGCACATGGTAGCAAGTTCGTGCGAACGAGTGGTGTAGAGTTCAATTTCCGAACCCTCCATCTTAAGGTTCCAGAACTCTCCCTCTAACTTTTGAATTTCATCTCGTGGGCAGTATTCCTCCTTCATCATTGCTTTAAATTCCTCCCACGGGAGTCCATTTGCCATTGCCAGACCCAACATTTGAACTTGGGCATTCCACCATGTTAGGGCCGGGCCTTCTAAAGTTCCAGCAGCAAACTTCACTTGGCTAGCCACGGGGCAGTTGCACATGGCTATTACTGATTCTACCTTCTCTAACCAGCGAAGCAATCCAACGGCTCCTTTAGCTCCACTAAAGGTGTGGGGTTTGCAATCCATAAATGCCTTGAAAGTACAGGCTGGTTGTTGGTTTTGCTGATTTTGCTGACCTGGATTTAGAAATACAAATAAAATTTGGAATTATAGAGTTCGGAAAGATGTCCTTAGAAGAAGATTGACACCATTTGTCAATAGCTAAAGCATTTACCTGCAGCATTCTGTGCTGCTAGAGCCTCTGCAAAGCTATCATTTATCAGTGTTGCTAGCTCTGCTGCCGTCATGTTAATGGTACCACGACCACCGGCACGGCCTCCGCGTCCTCTCCCAGACATGATTATTCACAATCACAAATAAAAAAAAAAATGAGAAATATATCGCATATTAAACATTATTTAGGTACGAGTAAGGAGATACAACATCTAATATTTTGAAAATTAAATAAATTGTAAGGCTACAAAATAAATAACTCAAATATTAAACTTCTCATACTTTTATTGGATGGGAACAACCTTACCCATCTAGGTTTGAAAAGAGAAATAACATAAGCAAAAACAAACATGAAAAGGAAGATAGAATAGGAAGATCATCAAACATCCTCGTCATCAGAAGAGACGTATGACTGTGCATCATCGATCTCCACTGGCTCCTCCTCAGCTGGCTCCCCCTCTAAGGGCTCCTCCTCGAAGGGTTCCTCTTCAAAGGGCTCCTCCTGAAAGGGTTCTTCTTCAAATGGCTCCTCTTCATCAACAGATACTGGAATGTCTTCCGGGAATAGGGCCGCTTGCAGTTGGGCCTCCAAGTGAGTCACCCTCTCATGGAGTCCTTCATTGGCATGATTTGCTACTTGGAGCTGGGCTTCCAGGTTAGCCACTCTCTCTAAAGTTTCTCCTGTGTCCAGTTCTGAGGTGTCCGCCCTCGTCTCTAAATGTGCAACACGATCCACCAAAATGTTATGGACCTGATCAGTTAGTGCTAACTCAGCAGTCAAGAGTTCAATTCTCTCCTTGTTTTCCTCCACTAGTGATTCCCGTTTTAGAATGCCGGGTACCTTATCGGTAGATTCCTTCATCTCTTTTAATTCCTTAGTTATGATAAATACAAAGGATGCAAAAGCTTGCTCCATGGTGCATGGCAAGCTTGGCAAAGTAGAGGATGAGGAAGTAGAACCAAAGTAAGGCGATGGAACATTTCCTAGTTCGATCCACCTTTGGATCATCTTCAGGTATGCATTCCAATTTAGCGAGACATTTCTTGCATGAGCATTACTCGGTTCCCCTTGCTCCACCGAGTTGTCACTAGAACTAGTCCGACGCCTTTTGGGCTCCGGGGACGATAAGATAGATCCCTTAGGTGATGGTGGCGGAGTTGACGACATAATCCTGTAATATAGTACATAAGTGCCAACCATACAAACGCTTATGACATATAACTAATGTGTGAGGTTATAGTCTAGTATGCAATCCTAGTTCCTTATAACCAATGTCTCTGATACAATCTGTCACACCCCCAATTTCAACTAACAGAGTTTTACCGTTTTGGGAAGTGACAAACCAGGATCTCAGACATCAGTTACATTGAACGACTCTACATGGGACATAAGTGTAATATAATCAAAGTTCAGAGTTCAAATGCGGAAGCGTAAAGAGAATAAATGCGCAAAATACACGCGCCCCAAAAAGAAAGTCCAAACGTCCAAGTCCAAACAATAATAAAACGAAAACAATCAAAGTAGCAAGACATCAATAAATCAGGAGCATCCCATGCATGATCCTAGTTGTGCACCTGTGTCTTAACTTAGTGACCTGAGAAAACATGTAAGTAAAAATGTCAACACGAGGTTGGTGAGTTCACAGGTTTCAATATATAAATAAACGTTTACCAGATTTATTGTACAATCAACATATATATACCAATGAGTAGCTAACCCATGTTCATGTTTGCTATTACGCTCGTAACCGTAAACTGACTGTTTGTATTGCCTCCCACCAGGTCTATCAACCACGGTGCACACCCGTTCGATATCCAATCGAGTTAGCGCGACTAACGCGGGTGAGGTTTGTCAAACCCAGTAGTACTACCCAACATACCTCGCTATATTCATATTTAAACGGTTCGATGTGAGGACTTTCATGATAGAGTTTACGCATAGTCATAACAAGTGATATAAAATGAAGTACAAAAATCAAAAAGAGTTTGCATCATGTTTTCTCCCCCAGTTTAAAAGCAGTAAAAAGGGGCCGTGAAAACTCACCTGATTGCGAAGGTAGTAATCACACAAGTACGAGATTAAAATCTCAAGTGGTAGCCTGACACGGCTCACGAATGCCCTAGAATTACAACATAATTATTAGGGATAAAATGGAATATGTGACGACGACACGGAATAAGGAACGTCTTAAAGGAAACGCTCTAAAGATTAACGAGTAAACGAACGGACGAGAATGAGAATTCTTAATTAGGATAAATACGTTTCACGATGAATGAAAAATAATATATAATAAATATATTCGAGCGTTTTCGCCATTAAATAATGGCCTAAGAAAATAATATAATATATATTATTTTTAGATTTAACAAAAATTCACAATAAACAATTGCGCGACAAAATAATAAATCTATTATTTTATTCGAGGATAAAAACGAGCGAAAATAATATCAATAATTATATCATTTTGTTAGATTGAAACGTCTCATAATATTTATAAATGTAGTGAATCAATATTTAAATACTAATATTTTAACCGGAGTCACGGAATGAAGTATATTATTTTATTTGAAAACACGGATTTAATAATAATATAATATATATTATTATAATATTGAGAACAATAATAACGATGCGTTAAAAATCCCAAACCCGAGCCTACGGGTGGTTTTTCCGGTTCAAAACACATAATATATTAATATAATAATATGGAATTTGATTATGTATTAAAACAAAGTTTAGAAAAATGATTAAAAATAAAACGTGTGTGGAGAGACTCGAACCCGGGTCTCTCCCACACTAGCACACTGACCTAACCAACCCGTCCAGCATGGGAACCGCGAAATAACTCAAACTAGAATGGTTTTAATCATCACGATTATCAAGTCCCTACCCCAAATGCGATTTCGAACCAAATACATCCCAAATCCGGTGAATTCAATCGCGATTGGAAACAAGGGTTTAGGGGTTTTGTTTGTCAACCGAAATCGAGTTTGAGGGTAGTTTTCATTTCAAAAACAACAAGTTTAAATCCGTTTAATTCTCGTTTTAGAAACCGAAACCCTAGATAGAATCAAATTGATCGATTTGGATATTAAATCTTCTTGGAATCATGGGGCTTTTACTGGTTTAAGTGTTGCGAAACTACCCCTGTAGTTTAATTGCATTGAGACTGTGTCAAAAATCAAAACCCCCAAATCGATTATGAACAAACCCTAGGATTTGGATCGAGTTCAATTCGATGATAATTGATACATTAAGCATAGGGTTTTCAATGAATGTAAGATGGCGAAACTGATTATAGGATTTAATTTGATTAAAGTTGGGTTTAGGGTCGAAACCCCCAAATCGTTTTTACGAAGAACCCTAGATTTAGATTGTGTTAAACTCGATGGTGAAAGCCCGAATTAACATAGGGATTTCATTATACCAGTGATTACGAGTCTAATGGTATAGATTAATTGAATTATAAACGTGTCTAGGATCAAAAGCCCCAATTCGGGTTTCATAAGAACCCTAGATTAGCGTTCTTGCTAAGATTGATGTTGTAAGCCCTAATTGACATAGAGCTTTTCATTAGGAGGTAAAAACGAAAGGGAGGATGTGGTAATTTACCAGAAACAGTTGTGAATTGACCGAGATCGACTAGAATGTGTTCCGACTTGTGCAACTTTGATCTCCGACGGCTTGGACAGCTTCTCCGATCGAAGTAAGTAGTGTAGCAGGTTCCACAAGGTGCGAATAAGATATGTGAGAGTTCAATTTGTAACAACAATACAAGGATCCGTCGAATTTGATGCGTACGAGGAGGTGGTCGACGGTTACGGGTTTAATACCCATAATTGAGATTAATTCGAACTTATAACTATGATCAATGACTCAATGATAGTCGTTACTACTATTAATTCCTATTTCAGTTACTAATTCGAACGATTTTCAGTTGAGGGATGTGAATTTGGACCAAAAACTCTCGATTTGACTTTACAAAGTCAACACGAACCACATCACCCAATTTTGACTTCAAAAGTTAACACAATTAGGGTTTGGATTAATTACACTACCAGTCCTTGTAGTTCTAGTTTAAACATTGACAGAATTGACCCCTAGGGTTAGATTTAACTGGTTTCAGTTAACGGGGTTAAGTTTCAGTTAGGATATTTAACGGAATTGTTAACGGAGTTAACCGAAAAAGTCGGGTTGTCACATTTAGGTTTTTGTACATCTTATCGCTTCCAGGATGCATTGTATATTTAGATTTATGAGCTTCCTCAAGAATTTCCTCACGAGTATTTCCATAGATAGGAACCTAGATTCTCTTATTCATTCTAAGAATTTCATCATCTCCATTGACCAACTGATCAATCATGACTCCCAATCCTTCTTTCTCAAGGTTGGGCTCTTGCAAAGCAAGTTTATGAGATTCCTTAATATGAGTAATAAGATCGATTTGGATATCGAGTCTTAAAGCACGAACGTTCTCATTTTCCTTTCTGCTTAGAGCATCAGCTACGACATTGGCCTTTCCTTCATGATAACAGATTTCACAATCATAATCATTTAGGACTTCCATACAACGTCTTTGCCTCATATTCAGTTCTTTTTGACAGAATATATACTTCACGCTTTTATGATTAGTGAATATAGTGAATTTGACTCCATAAAGATAGTACCTCCATAATTTCAGAGCGAAGATTTTGGCGCCCAAATCTAAATCATGAGTCGTATAATTCTTTTCATGAATTTTTAATTGCCGAGAAGCATAAGCAATGACTTTGCTTCCTTGCATTAACACACAACTAAAGTCGGAGTGTGAAGGACCACAGTAAACTGAAAAGCCTTCATTTCCATCTAGCAAAGTATGGGTGCTTGAGTCAAGTTCTGTTTTAGAGTTTCAAAAGCTTCAGATTGTTTAGGACCCCATTCATACTTAGCTGACTTACGGGTAAGAGAAGTTAATGGTACTGCGATTCGAGATATCTTGAATAAATCTTCGATAGTAACCAGCTAAACCGAGAAAACTTTGGATTTCAGTTGGTGACTTTGGGATTTCCCATTTAGATATGGCTTCAATTTTGATAGGGTCAACTTGAATACCATTGGCATTGATTACATGACCACGGAATTAAACTTCTAATAGCCAGAATTCACATTTTGAGAACTTAGCGTATAGCTTCTCTGTTCTCAGAATTTCAAGTAAGATTTTCAAGTGATCGGCATGATCTTCCTTACTTTTGGAATAGATAAGAATATCGTCAATGAATACGATAATAAGTTTTTCTAGGTAAGATTTACAGACTCGATTCATCATATCCATGAATGTTGCCGGTGCATTAGTAAGTCCAATCGGCATTACCGTGAACTCATAATGACTATATCGAGTTCTGAAAGCAGTTTTAGAAATGTCTTCCTCCTGAACTTTCAATTGGTGGTAACCGGAACGAAGATCAATTTTAGAAAAGCAACGAGCTCCTTGGAGTTGATCGAAAAGATCATCAATGCGAGGGAGTGGATAATGATTCTTTATCGTAACTTTATTAAGTTCACGATAATCGATACACATAAGCATCGATCCATCCTTCTTCTTAACGAATAGAAATGGAGCTCCCCAAGGTGATGAGCTTGGTCTTTTAAATCCCTTTTCCAGTAATTCATCTAATTGCTTCTTCAATTCTGCCATTTCATTTGGGGCTAATCTGTATGGGGCTTTAGCAATAGGTGCTGTACCGGGTACCAGATTAATTCTGAACTCCACTTCTCTCTCAGGTGGGATTCCAGGCAGTTCATCAAGGAAAACATCAGGAAATTCAGCCACAATCGGCACATCTTCAATTTTTACCGGGTACCAGATTAATTCTAAACAAGGTATGCTAAGCACCCTTTTCTTAGGTATTTTGTGGCTTTAAGCATAGAAATTATTCCAACAGAGTTGGATAATTTATCACCATTGATCGTAAGAATGTCCCCTTTTGGTGACCGAAGTTCTATTGCCTTTTTATCACAAAGGATACGGGCTTGGTTGAAGGCTAACCAATCCATTCCTAAGACAATGTCAAAACCTGCCAAAGTCATTGGCAACAATTTTGCAGGTAGAACATGTCCTGATAATGTGATATGGCAATCGTTAAGGATTTCAGAAATTTGGATGAGGTCACCGTTGGCAGTCTCTACCACGTATTTCTTGTCTAATTTAGCTAGAGTTTTATTTAACAGTCTACAGAATCTATGATTTATAAAACTTTGGTTTGCACCAGAGTCAAATAAAACTCGAGCATAAATATCATTGACAAAAAATGTACCCGTAATAACATCGGGCATACCTGCTGCTTCGTGAGTGTTAAGAATGAATGCTCGTGCATTCTTCTTCACTCCATCTGCAGGTTTGGGACCTGTTCCGTATGTCTTCTTCTGCTTCAGACAATTGATTTTGATGTGGCCTGCTTCACCATAACCATAACAAGTGATTTACTTCTTCTTGAAGCAATCCTCTGTTTTGTGTCCGGACATTTTGCAATAGTTACAGAAAATTCCAGCACGACATTGTCCCAAATGCCTCCGCCTGCACCTTGGACATTCAAGAATAGAAGAATTGTTATTCAGAGGAATAAAGGATGACTTCTTGATTCCACTTGGGCCTTGCCCAGTAGCTTCCTTGTTCTTCTTTCCTTCTTCAAGATTTCTTACCAGGCTGGTGGTTAATGATGCTCCCAGATCCATGGCCTCATCAATATTTTCACAATTTGCGACTTTTACCATGCCGCGGATCTCACCAATCAAGCCCCAAATATAACGCTTGATCAGGTTTGATTAAGGAGTAGCTAGATGCGGAACTATTCTAGCATATTCTAGGAGTTTGGTTGCATACTCCTGATGATTGGTTCCGATCATCCTTAAACTTAAAAATTTCCTTTGATTTGTTCCCTTTCATTCTGGGGAACATACTTCTTCTCTACTCTTGTCCTAAAGGCGTTCCAACCTATCGCATTGGCTGCTTCTCTGCCTTTGGCGGCAATGATGTTGTTCCACCACTCTAAAGCTTGATCTTTGAATAAATTAGAGGCATATAAAACCTTTTCCTCCTCAGCACACTTTCTGGTAGCCAAAACTGACTCATTCTTCTCAATCCACCTTAGTGTGGCAATTCCTCCTTCTTTTCCAGCAAAATTGTATGGCTTACAGTCCTGGAAAATCTTATAAGTACAGCCTACTACCATTTTCTTCTTTGCTACGTGACCATAATTATTACCCATACTCTCGTCTTCTGAAGAGTTATGGTAATTTTCTTCTCTTTCGGTCTTCTTGGATTTATGAGAAACAGAACCCTTTGGTTCAAGAGTAATAGGTTTCGATTGGGTTACTGTTCGAGTTAGACGAGAATGAACAGATTGAGGAACTGAAGGTTGAACAGATATTTTATCTGCTTGTCTCTTTTCTAGCTCCGTAAAGTTCATCGGAAGAGAATCCTTGATTCCTTCCGTTATCATCTTTTGAAGTTCAACATGAGAATTATTATTTTCTGCAGCGTTTTCTACTTGCTTCCTTTTTCCCCACGTGTTTTTAGATGGTCCAGTTTGTTTCGACATACTATCAAAAGAATATGAATTGATGTAAAACACAACTTTTTATTAATAGAATATTTTACAAGATAATTCATATAGAACATATTCAGAAGTTTCTAAAGTTCTTGTCTTCAAGAGCCTGAACTAGTAGAGTATTTCAAGCTTCAACTTTAGCCTTTTCTCTTTCCAGTTTGGCTATTCGGTTTAACAGCATTTGCTCCCTTTCATTTCCTGGCGCATTCTCATTTCTATGCGGAGCAGGAACATGAATAGTTTCATAATACGAAACGTAAGGTATTTTGGAATCAACATGCTCTTCTTCTTCAGGATCATATTTACTTTCATAAGGAATATTAACATATCTCTCATGAAAATTTTGTGGATAAACAGGAGTAATATTTTAACTTCCAGCAGTTGGAGCAGAATGAAAGCTTATAGAAGGATTATAGGGAACACTAGGGTTTCCTATATTTTCGAGGCTTCTAAAAGTAGAACTTTCAGTTTCCTCATTAAGTTCTATAGTTGTTTCATTCGTCTTACGGTCAAAGTAATTAGCAGGAGCGAATTTTCAAAGAAAACTAGGACCTTTTCGAAGAAAACTAGGACCTTTGCCCTTTCCAACCATTCTGAAAATACAAAAACGAAAGATACTTTTATTATCACAAAATATATTACAATATAAAGTAAAATACAAGAAAATCTTAATCCTTCATCAGTTCTTTACCAAGGTCTTCAGATCCTTTCCATACACATATACTTGATTTCCATAAAACTGGGTTCTTTTCTTATCCATAATTCTCTTTTTGTTTATCTCGTCCGTTTGGCGTAACGAACGATCTAAACATTCAAGATGGGAAGACGACATAGTATACTTATAACCATATTTAGGAGGAGGATCGCGAATACCCATCAGCATATCATTATGATGACATTCTGGCGGTGATTGGAAATAAGCTTGGTAAGGATCAACATAGGGATCATATGTGACCGGGGATCCAGAGTTATAGGATTGATAATCATAACTGTTTGAGATAAGGTTATTGAAAAGATAGTCATTAGGGTTTTCAGAAGCAGATTAGTATTGGGGATCTTCAGAAGGATCTTCTTCAGATAATTGAATTTGACTGAATTGCACGGACTGAGCAGCAGTATTCCAGTTGCTAAAATCTGATCCAACATCCATCCATTGGCTGGAAGAGTTTTGGGATCGTGGGTGATATTCGGGAGAGTTAGGGAGTACGGCAAATGGATCCTCATTATAGTAGGGCGAACAGATAGGATTCTGCCGTGAGCCTAACAGATGATATTATGGGGATTCTTGCTTAATAGGACGATTAGGATCGTAATATGGAATCGTATTTCCTCCAGACATCTGCAATCTTATCATATTAGTATTTGTTTTACTTGTAAGACTTAGATACTGAAGCTAGTATCTTAATCTTTAACTAAAGTTCTACAAGGATGGTTATCTTTCCAGAGTCGTACCTCCAACAGATATGTTCCCAGGTAAGAGCGACGGGTCTAGGAGAGATTTATACATCACTCTTTCCTTAGACAGAACATTTCCGTTTGTAAGATAACTACATATCGGTCAGAAGGTCACCTTGTTTTCTTATCTTAAAAGCATTATAGTTAAAGCTTATTTTTCTTAAGACATTCATGGTTGAAGCTTAGATACTAGATCCAAGTATCTAATTCGCAAAAACCTGTGGCTCTGATACCAACCTGTCACACCCCGCCTCAGCCTGGACGTGTGCGAGCGCGATTGGTATCACTTTGGTTACTTGATTTCAGAGTTTTATAAAATACCGCGGAAGACTTTTTCAAAGGATCGTTTCATCATTCTTTCAACCTTAAGGGTTGTAATTGTAAATACCAAAACTCAGTTGGAAAACAAAAGCCTTGTATTTACTTTATAAACATAGGGTTTCAATACCCTTCTCATTTGATTACAATACAAGTTTTAAATCAAATACATGATGAGCCATTGGAAATAATACAACACAGAGTTGATCAGTTCCCTGGTCCTATCTCCTTTCTTTAGGATTTCCCTTTACACGAGGCCTGAGAATCCTACGTGCATTCCATCCTTTTTCCTGGGTCAGATCTTATGTCTGCCCGTAAACACCTCTCATCATATTTTAATCGTTACCTGGATAACATTTGGAAAATAAAACGTCAGCGCGAACGCTGGTGAATATAATATCTTGACATAAAATCATTTTGGCACAAATAAGTATTAAGTTGATAATCACAACTTCCTGTTCAATCTACACATTCAGCAGACCCATGTTCTGACCGTGTGCACCACTATATACACTAGCGCCATAGCTTATAATAATGAGAACTCCACGTCCTTCATTTATTATAAAATAAGCACCAGCCATAATCCGGGAATTTCACCCGAGACCCGTGTATCCCTTGCAAGTTTTACGTATACCTATGGCCTGAATGCTTTGTTCGTAGAAGAACGTTAAGCATTATTTCATTAATCTTCATTTGTCCATTTTCACAAATAAAATATTTGACACAAGTTTTGAGAAAGATAAAGTATTCACCTTGTTTGCAGGAATGAGCCTCTTAAGTTCAAAGATTAGATTCTAGCTTCTTGACCTGATTTCTCTAGCATTCAGACCTTTCTACGAGCGTTTCTTTTTATACCGAGCACTACGAGGAGCGGGAATCGAACTAGGATCGTCGAGAACCGGCTAAGGATGTCCTGGAACAAGTTTTGAACGTTGGTTTCGAATTTGGGATGAGAAAAACTGTTGAAATTGAATGGTTATTTATAGGCTGAATAACTGACCCGTAGCGGACCGCTACACAGGGCGTGGCGGTCCGCCACCGCCTTGGATGGCGTAAGCCCTAAATGTTATTCACTAATTGGACCGATTATGGGTTTGCGGCTAGGGGACCGTTACCCAGGGGCGTAGCGGTCCGCCACCCTTTCGCGTGGCGAGTTCGGATTATTTTGCGGCTGGCGGACCGTTACCGCATGGCGTGGCGGTCTGCCACGAGTACACGTGTCAAACTATATGATCATTAGTCATTATACACGTGGCTTCACCGGGTTCATTGCTTAGTCCCTACGTAGCGGACCGTTACTTAGGTAATGGCGGTCTGCCACCCAACTTTGCTTGTTTAGCGGACCGTTAGGCTTAACCTTAGCGGTCCGCTAAGGTCTTAAATCCCTAATTTTCCATTTTAAACCTTGAACTTAAGTATGATTACACTTATAGTCCCTACGGTTTTACCTTTTGTCAAATCTCGGACATTTTTGGGGCAGGGTTACATAAATAATCTAAATAAATGGACAATTTATAGAAAACCCTTTTTATTATATTTTCACTTATTATAAGGAGATTATTTTTAAGATAAATTAATGGCAATTTTTTTATTATTTTTTTTATAATTAAGCAAAGGTTTAGTAATCAATTTAATGAGAATAAGTCATAATTAATTATTAATAATTCTTTTATAACACAAGCTGTATTAAATTTCCTTGCAAGATGAAAAAAAAGTTTATATAAAATTTATATTTCAGATACTATTTATAAACTATAGGTTTGAAAGATAAAATACCGATGTTGTTTAAATCAGATAATGAGATGATTTGTTTACGAAGAAAGTTCATAGGTATGTTTATTAATTTGCAATGAATGGGGAAGTGATGTTTGGGTGGTCTTGATGAAAATATGACAGTAATATTAAATCGACGAGTAATAGTATTTAAAGTTGTAAAACAAAACTTAACATTGAATGATAAAATGTCAAAAGCTTAATTCAAACATAAGGTAGCGGTTTAAAACGAGAATTTAAAGACAAAGTAGAACAATCCAGCTAGCGTCTTAGATAGCTCTCAACGAGGAAACAGATGAGCACCAAGACGAACATTGCTATGGTCACTCGGATAGCAAACCGGGCCTCAGCTCTAGCTGTTTCCGTGCGTTTCTCAAGTATTTCTTTGTCTTCTTTCAGGCTTGAAATCTTCTCCTCCTGGGATGATACATGATTTAATAGGCTATCTATCCGCTGACCTAGTAGGTCGTGTCTTATACCATGCTCCATCCCTTATCTCACGAACTCTGAGGTCCTCATGCATTGGTGGGTGGTATCAATTGGGACTCCCATAGCACTAGGGGGTGCCATGGTATGCCTTGCCCTAGGGTTAGGATGATATGGGTCGGGTGCTACGTAGGTGTCCCTTAGATGGGATGGTAACTGGTTTTGTAGGTGAGGTGTCTGATACGGGTTTCTTGATGGGGGTGATCCATATGCTCGAAGTCTCGGGCCAGTGTTCCTAATCCAATCTGCTCTTATGTGAAACCTTGGCCTAGCAGTTGGGGGTGTTGGTGACCGATACACTGGCGACCCGATGTCTCTTCCCGATCAGACACTGCTCCGGGATGGTATATCAGGGAGGAAGGAGAGTAAGAGTCTATGTCTAGCAGAGAAAAATGAAAAAAAGGTTGTATGCGATAATAAAATACTGAGTGTTAAATATAACACCGAGTCTTCACAATAGTATTTTAGAAGTAACACTTGATCTATAAGTAGTGCATCCATGAGGAGAATTCCCAGGAATGAGAAATTCCCCGATAAAGCTGCTAGTACCAGGTAAACTCATATTGGCCAAAGTAAAAAAGAAGAAAATGGTAGAGAAATTACCCTGTCTTTCCTTAGACAGAATCTCTCATGGGTCTAAACACTCTTCCAACCATCATGTACTAATAACACTATTGTTGGGCTCATGGTCATGATGAGAATCATTGTGGACCGGGCTTTAAGGCCCGAATGTGAGGTTTATTTATTCCAGCAGGCTTCTTCTTCTTGGAGGATAAGTGAGCTTTTTAGTTTATTATTAATGAGTATTAGGCCTAATAGTTTAATTTTTGTTCACAAAATATGATAGTATCATGTGTGTGAGATTTTAGGTGCATGAAGAATTAGGTGTGTATAAGTGTGTGGTGAAACTTAGGGTAACACTTAATGATACAAATATGTAGCATGTAGATAGCAATGTTTATAAGCACAAGAATTATCAAATAGTGTGACACATAGATTATTAAGTATTGTATCATACGATGTAATTACTTAGAATAACATGTAAAAATATTCACACAAAGTAGTAATCATGTAGCAATTAGTAATATGACAAAAATCATAAAGCATGTCATTTGATGGGTGTCCTAAGGTTATAGTCTAGGTCAAAAGTGTCTAATAACCTAATTCCCTATAACCAAGGCTCTGATACCAATCTGTCACACCCCAATCGACGGCGGAAACGTCAGGGCAGGACATGTAGACTGTTCATGAGCAAATGATCAACTAAAGTTTCATATATCAACTAGTTTAACTTACATAACACTTGTCCAATAAAAAAAACATACAGAGGAACGAAATACATCAACAAAATTTAACTAAGTCCTCAATTCCTATGTGTAGCATCTTGAATATGAATGATTGCACATTGTTAACCGTCGGCTTGTATAGTTAATGATTGCACACAAAATGTAGTTAACACACCTAGTACTCAAACATAAGCCTCAAATTGCACACATGAATGTACGGTGGAATTGTTTTGTGTAGTTTGCAAACATTGTATATTTGTATTCATGTTCCACCCCAAAAATGTAAATAGTGTAAAAAGGGGCTATGTAAAACTCACCTGTAATGAAGCTAGTGAGTTGTACGAGTAGTAAATGATAGAGGCTTCGTGAGGTTTCCTCACAATTAACCTACATAGTAAGTTTGTATTCAAGACTCAACATACGTCTAAAGGAAATGAAAATAAGAAAATCTAAACATAGTTGAGTTTCTAGGGATTCTTGGGATTGATTATAGGATTTGCACGAGTTCACAAGTATTGTAATAATGATCTAGAAAAAATTTGAATTGATTAGCATTTCTAATTTATCATATAAGTTGTGACAATCCGACTTTTCAAGCTAACTCAGTTAGTAATTCCGTTAAACATTCTGTTAAATCCTAACCAAGTTAACTTAATTCTAAAACCAAGGGATCAATTCTGTCAAAGCTGAAGTTGCAAGGGCTGGTTTTGTAAATAACAAGAAACCCTAGTAGGCACGGTCGCGCCTTGTTTTGGCACGGTCGCGCCTCTTATTGGCACGGTCAACGCAACCTTTAAACGCAAATCCGCTCGAATATCAAATTTGTAACGTAAAATCTATAATGGCGATCATCATTGGACCATTATCTCATGCTTTAACACCCGTAATGATCGAATTAAACCCAATTATGGTCATGATTATCGTAACCGTCGACTCCACCTTTTCTATACACGAATTCGTTTTAATTCGATTGTTAGAACTGAAACTGATCACCTACACATCTCGTACGAAGCTTTCTAGAACTTTTGCACACATCCAACTCGTCGGAGACGCAGCAGAAGTCGCCGAGGATCAAGCCTTTCGCATTTGGCATCGGCGTTTACTCGTTCCCCATCAATTCGTCAACGATTCTGGTAAATCTCTACACCCTTAGAGTTGCCTCTATGCCTGGATGGAAAACCCAAAGTTAATTTAACATGTTATCATCGAGTTGTTCAAGATCATTAACCTAGGGTTCATATGAAAACGAATTTGGGGTTTTGATTCTAACGATTACCTCAATCAAATTAAACCATAGGGTTGGATTCGAAACCCTCTGTTTTTCAAAAACCCTATGATTTCATTTACATTTAACACCCAAATTGGTCAAATCAATTTCGTATTCAAACCTAGGGTTCTCGGACTTTGTAACCAAAATTAAACACGTTTACCCGTTAATCCTAAGAATGTTTAAAGGCGTTCTAATCTTCTGTGTGTCATCACAAATCCCAATGAGTCCCTAATTGTTGTTTGTAATTTTAGGGCATTCGTGAGCCGTGTCGGGCTAACGCTTGAGATTTCAATCTCATACTTGTGTGATTACTACCTACGCAATCAGGTGAGTTTTCACGGCCCCTTTTTTTACTGTTTTAAACTGGGGGAGAAAACATGACGTAAACACTTTTGGTTATGTAATCCTAATAGTCCATAGAAATCACCAACCTCGTGTTGACATCTTTTCTGTTAGAACCTAATAGTCCATAGAAATCAATTAGATTTAGTTTTGTATAACTTTAGAGTTTTCGGTCGGAAAGTGTTTTCGTTCGAAAACATTTTTTGATCAGAAGATTTCGATCGAAACTTCTTTAGTATAAATAGTTGTGTCTTTTGTATTTCAAGTAACGATTCTCATTTGTAATGTAATTTGCAAATTTATCAAAGAGAATTTCAGTGTGTCTTTGCTGTTAATTATTGATTACATTGATGGATTAATGAAGATAATCATCATGATTATATGCATCTTGTGTGATTGATAGTATCCATATTGTTCATCTTTGATTTGATCATTTCGGTGTGACTTGGATTTCTGGATTGATTTCGCCAATTCAGAGAGTGATTGAAGACTTTATCCTTGAATATCAGCAGATATGAGGGAATCACAAGTGGTATCAGAGCTGTTGGTTAATAGCTCTTGGTATTCAAGAAGAATTTTAGTCAAAATTGATCGAATTGAAGTAATTTGGGTGCCATTGTTGCAAATTTGAAGCTAATATTGATGGAGATGAAGTTTGCATCAAGTTTGGAGACTTGATTCTTTACTCGGATCATCACAGAAAGTTTTTGGTCAATTCAAGTGTTCTTCTGTTGAATTGTCCGAAAAGTCTTTTTGAAGAAGCCGAGAAGTCTGTTTGAAGAAGCCGAAGAGGAGAAATTTCATACTTTTCGATTGAAAAGTATTGTCCGAAATTTCATCTGTTCGAAATATCCAGACTTCTCGATTGAAAAGCATTGTCTGAAATTTCATCTGTTCAAAATATTCAGACTTCTTGACTGAAAAGATTTGTCCGAAAAGTTATTTGTTCGAAATTTCATCTGTTTACATATTCAGACTTTTTGACCGAAAACTATTGTCCTAAGTTTTCGACCGAAAAGTTCTAAGTTGGAAGTTTTTTCTGTTTTCGACCAAGTTTCAAATTACAAGTACAGAATGGCTGGAAAGGTATACGATACTGAGAGGGTTACTGGGAAATCACCACCGATGCTGAAATCGATATCAGAATTTTCAAATTGGAAAATAATGATGAAGGCGTATTTCAAGTTTACTGAACACACACTTTGGGAATCAATTGTGAAGGGTCCTCATATTCCCAAGACTGCAAATGCTGATGGGTTAGTACCTATTGCTGTGATCTTTATTCAGAGGAAGATAAAAAGTTAATCGAGAGGGATAACAGAGCATTGGGTTCTATTATTCTAGCACTTCAGACTGAGTTGTATTTGAATCTTGAGCAACATGAAACTTCTCAGGGTTTGTGGAACGCTTTGTGCTTAAGATTTGAAGGTAATGCAACTCTTCAGGAAAGCAGAACAGATCTTCTACTGAAGCAATATAACATGTTTAGTTATAAAAAGAATGAGACTCTCAGTGAGCAGGTAACCAGGTTTACAACCATGATCAACAGATTGAGAAAAATGGGAGTGAAATTTGAAGAATATGATCTAGGGAAGAAGCTGTTAGACTCATTGCCAGATTGCTGGAGCATACCTTGTATGCTAATCAAGAACACAACCCCAGATCTGGAGAGTAAAACCCTTGATGATATTATCTGTCTGCTCGAGTCTTATGAATTGGATGCAAAGAAGAGAGAACTGAACAACCAAGATAAACAAAATAACTCAAGTTCAACAAATGCAACACTATTCTCTAAAAGTAGTGAAGGAAGTAGTGGAACAAAATCTGAGAAAAACAAAGGTTGTTGTGAACACTCTTCTGGTGAGAAAGTCAAGTCATTTGGAAAAATACCTGAAGATCAGATTGCTCTGTTCGGAGCTTTCATGAGCAGCTATGATGCATTGGTGACAGGAAAGTTAAAACCTGCTGTGCATGATGTAGAGGATCTTGTTCAGATCAATCCTGATGACTTGGAATATACGGACTTGCAATGGCAGATGGCCATGATAGCTGTAAGGGCTAAAAGTATTTGCAGAAGGTTGGGAAGGATAAGTTGCAGTTTGGGAAAAAGGTTGGTTTTGACAAAGCTAAACTTAGATGCTACAACTGTCAACAGCTTGGTCACTTCGCTCGTGAGTGTACCACGGACAAGAAAAAGAAGGTTGAGGGAAGCGGAGTTAAGCTAGTGGAAATGATTGATGAGACCGACAAGTCAAAGAAGGCTCCAACTGCACTCATGTCCAAATAACTTAGCAATTGTGAATGGGAAGATGAGATCGAGGATGATGAGGATAAACTGGATGAAGCCTTGATGGCTGAAATTGAAGATTCAAAGAAACCAGCTGAAATTGCCAGTGACTGGGCGCTCAAAACAGATTCTAAAGGAAAGGGCAAAGCTGTCGATTATGATGAAACTTCATCTGAGAGTGAGGTAAATTCTGATAATGAATTTGACATATGTTCCTCATTGTGTGTAGAACGAATGCAAAATTATCATGCAACAAACACGTTTCTGCTTGCTGAAAATGATAAACTAAAAAGAGTAAACAAACAATTGAAACAAAATGAAGTAAATTTTACAAGAAAAATTAAAGTATTATTGAAAGACAATGTAACATTTAAAGAATATTTGGATAAAAAGGACGTTTTAATCAAAGATCTTTCAGAAAAACTTGTCAAATCTGAAACTGAGTTAATAAAAGAAAGGGTAATTGTTGCAAAGTGGAAGATGCAACAAAATGTCTTTGATGAATGTGTGAGTAAACAAAGAACTGTTTACATCAAAGACGGGTTGGGTTACAACAAAGTTCCACATCCTGAGAACTTTGTACCATTTCCTGAATCGCATGAATCAAATGAAATGATGAATGCAGGTAACTCTAACTTTCATGATATGTATATAAGTGCAGATATAAACTCAGGGTGTGTGGATGATGATAATGAACTTGATGGAGTGAAAAATTTTTCAGCTTTCTATAAACAGTGCACTAGGGAGTTTATTAGGGACTGCAAACAGTACCTAGATGTTGACTGTAATATAGATAAATTTGTTTCAGTTTCTAGTGTTAATGTTGATGTAAACAATATTCATGTTTCTGATTCTGATGTTTCTTATGTTTCGGCATGTTCTACTAATGGTTGTAATGATTTTGATTGTGTGTCTGAAGTGTCATCAACATCCACTTTCTTTGATAAAGTGGTGCATACAGCTAGAGATTATGTCCCACTTCATAAACTCTCAAGTCTAGTTGATGATGTAGTCTTAGATGAGTTTGGAAATCCTCTGATTCAAGAGTATGATTTGTCAAGTGAGAGACCAAAGAAAAATGATGTCATAGCACCAGAGAATCATATTCTTACCAGTGAGACAGAGAGCAATAAAATTGTCAAAGCTAAAGTGAGTGTACCAACAACTGTCCAAAGAAAGTCTTGGTGCGTAAAAGGCAAATCCATTGATGTCAAAGCCAAGTTCATTGATGTCAAAGATAGGCCTATTCATATCAAAGAACAATTAATAAAGAAAGGTTGTGGCCTAAAGAGTGAAGTAGGCGAGTGTTCAAAGTCAAAGTCAAAGTCAAAGCCTAAGAGTTACAATTGTTTTGTGTGTGGTCAGGTTGGTCATTTTGCGAGAAATTGCAAACACAACTCTAGTAAGTCAAGGTTCACAAAGAACAAAGAGAAAGTTAAGAGCAAAGTTACTCGATATTTCAAGCGAGCGTCTGAGAACGACAGTGTGTCAGAGTCCGGAGTGATACAAAGATACAGTCGTGATTACTTGCTTTCTAGAAATTGTCCTGATTTATATTCTAATGTTTATCGTGATTATGTGCTACCAAAGTTTGAGGATACACGTGTCCCAAAAGGTTCACAATATGTGAAGAAATTTAACCAACAAATCAATTTTTCTAAAGAAAAAATGATTAAGAAATATGCGAATAATGTTGGTTATGTTTGAAAAGTTAAAAATGAACAGTCTTCACATATGTTTGGAACAAAGAATAATATAAATTTGAAAGAACAAGTTGTTGTGACTAAGACTGTAAAAGGTCAAAGTCAGCTCGGGTAAAAAATGATCTGGGTACCTGTTTCTCATTAATTTTGTCTTGAATGTGCAAAGTTTAACCGGGAGGACTATTAATAATGCTTGGCATGTTGATAGCGGTTGCTCAAGGCATATGACTGGACAAAGAGAAATTCTAGAAAACTTTCGAGCTTTTGATGGTGGTTTTGTTGCATTTGCTGGAGATAAAAAGGGAGGAAAAATAACTGGTCAAGGAACAGTGTTGAATGAACTCATAACATTAGAGAAAGTAAATTTTGTGTCTCAATTGGAATTCAATTTACTAAGTGTTTCTCAAGTTTGTGATAAAGACATATCTGTCCATTTTACTGCAAAGGAATGCTTGTTCTTAAAGCCTGGACTGGTTATTCTAGAAGAAATGATTCTGATGCGTGCTCCAAGGAAGTTCAACACTGTTGTGGTTGACATGAATGATCATACTACACCAGTAAATGCTTCATGTTTATTATCAAAGGCAACTGGTTCAAAATCTTATTTATGGCATCGACGAATGGGTCATGTGAATTTAAAGAACATGAATAACTTGGTGCATAAATATTTGGTGCGAGGATTGCCAAAGAAAGAGTTCATAATTGAATAAAATTGCATGTCATATGCGAAGGGAAAACAACACAAGAAGTCCCATCCAAGAAAAACCATAACAACTTTTACTAGACCTTTATTTCTCATATGTATGGATTTGTTTGGTCCACTTAGAGTTAAAAGCATTGCAAAAAAAGTCATATTGTCTTGTTATCACAGATGACATTTCAAGATTTTCATGGGTGTTTTTCCTTGCAACAAAGGATGAAACACCAGAAACAATTATTGATTTTGTCAAACGAATAGAAAACATCTGTACTAGCAAAGTTTCAATCATTCGTAGTGACAATGGAACATAATTTAAAAATAAACTGATAAATTCGTTTTGTGCAGAAAAAGGAATAACACATCAGTATAGTGCTGCAAGAACACCACAACAGAATGGAGTAGCTGAAATGAAGAACATAACTTTAATAGAAGCTGCTCGAGCAATGCTTGTCGATTCCAAGTTGCCTATTATTTTATGGGCTGAAGCAGTAAACACGACATGTTGTGTACTAAACAAAGTTCTTATGGTGAAGCAACTTACAAAGACTTCCTATGAACTATTCTATAAAAGAAAGCCGTACATCAAGTTCTTCAGAGCATTTGGTTGTTCTTGTACACTGTTAAATACACAAGATTCATTGCCAAAATTTGTAGCTGTTGGTGATGAATGCTATTTCTTGGGTTATTCTTCATATCAGAAAGCTTATAGAGTGTACAACAAGAGAACCAAAATTGTTCAAGAATCATTTTTTGTGGAGTGGCAAGAACTAAATACTCCTCCAGATCAAAATGGACCTGACTGGTTCTTTGATGCTGAAGTAATTTTCAAAACCTTTGATCAACAACTTCAAATGGATTCAAATGAAGCAAGTACTTCGGGTAATGTAAACGAGTCTTCTAGCAGTGATCTATCTGTTGAAAAGCTTTTGGTTGGACCACAAAATGTGACGATTCAAATTGAGATGTCTGAAAATGTTACTATATCAACTCAAACACAAGAAGATCTTGTTGATAAATCTGTCATTAATGTTGATTCTGAAGTACAAGAAGTTCCAAGTATTGATGATGAACCAACAGTTAATGAAGTTCAGTTGGATCCTGTAAATGATCAGACTGAGGATTTAATTCAAACAAGTTCTTCAAGTATTGAAGATTCAAATGATCAATTACCAGAGTTGAATGATACAAATATGCCAGAATCTGTGGAAGTTGAACCTATTCCAAATCATCGAATTCATTCTGCTCGACCAGTTGAGAATATTATTGGATCTCTTGAAGATGGAGTAAAAACAAGAAGTCAAACTGGAAATATTAATGTCTGTTTATACTCCTGCTTCTTATCTCAAGAGGAACCAAAGAATGTTACTGTTGCTTTACAAGATCCAAGTTGGATTGAAGCTATGCAAGAAGAACTGCTTTAGTTTAAGAAGTTAAACGTGTGGCATCTTGTGGACTTACCTGAGGGAAAATATCTAATTGGAACGAAGTGGGTCTTCATAAACAAAAAGGATGATCGTGATATTGTAGTTCGAAACAAAGCTCGTTTGGTTGTACAAGGTTTTTATCAAGAGGAAGGATTAGATTATGATGATGTCTTTGCTCCTGTTGCATGAATTGAAGCCATACGTATCTTTTTGGCTTATGCATCGTATAAGAAATTCACTGTATATCAAATGGATGTAAAAACAACTTTTCTGTATGGGGTGGTAAAGGAAGAAGTTTACGTGAATCAACTACAGGGTTTTGAAGATCCGGCTCATCCGTTTCAAGTGTATAAGCTTGATAAAGCACTGTACGGGTTACATCAAGCGCCTCGTGCGTGGTGTGAAACCTTGTCAACGCATCTTACATCGAATGGCTTTGTTCGTGGAACAATTGACAAGACCTTATTCCTGAAGAAATATGATGTTGATTTGTTAATTATACAAGTTTATGTCGATGATATTATCCATGGGTCAACTAATGAAGCTCTTTACAAAGAATTTGAACAAGTTATGAAATTAAAATTCGAAGTGAGCTTGATGGGAAAAATGCAGTTCTTTCTGGGGTTACAAGTTGAACAGTCTGAATCAGGGATTCTTATCCATCAGGCCAAATATGTGAAAGATATTCTTACAAAATTCAAGATGAATGATTGCAAATCAGCTTCAACACCAATTGCTCCTCATGAACCTTTAACTATAGATTTGTCTGGAGTTGAAGTAAATCAAAAGATGTATAGGTTAACGATTGGTTCGTTGATGTATCTGACTGCAAGCCAACCGGATATCATGTTGCTGTTTGCTCCTGTGCCAGATATCAGGCAGCTCCAAAAGAATCTCATGAATTGGCTGTTAAACGAATATTCCGATATCTTAAGGGTCGAGTAAATTTAGGTTTATGGTATCCTTCTGATTCTGAATTTAATTTCTTTGCTTACACTGACAGCGATTATGGAGATTGTAATTTGGACAGGAAGTCAACTGCAGATGGATGTCAATTTTTAGGGGAGAGACTGGTGTCTTGGCAGTGTAAGAAACAAACGAATGTATCCACATCAAATGCTGAAGCTGAGTATACTACCGCCTCGAGCTGTTGTTCACAGGTTATATGGATTCAATATCAAATGCTAGATTTTGGAGTAAATTTCCTGGAAACTCCGATTTATTGTGACAACGAGGCAGTGCTCGGAATAGTCAAAAATCCTATTCAGTATTCCAAAACAAAGCACATTGCGACCAGGTTACATTTTATTCGTGACTGTTTTGAAAATGGGTTGATTAAGGTGATCCTTGTCGATACCCTAGAGCAAAAAGCCGATATATTTACAAAAGCCTTTTCAACTGATCGGTTTAACTCTTTAGTTGAGATGTTAGGGATGATTTCTTTTTAAATAAAAAAAATCATCATTTTCAGAATAATAAATAGTCCATTTTTGAACAGAAAGACCTCAGAAATATGTTCCTCAAAAAGATTTTCTTTTAAAGTGTTAAAATTGTGTTGTGTATACTTTATATGTGTGTGTGTGTTAGCTTACTGCATGCTTATATTAGATATGTTTTTTTATAGTGTTATGCAAAATAAATAAAGTCTACATCAAAATTTTAGAGGGACAATAAAAGAATAAAACAAAAAGAAATATGAAAAAGAAATATGCTGAGTTTAGTTGGTTCTAAGTGTTTGAAATAATGGTTGAAATAAATTCTCTCTTATGAGAAATTCTCTCTTATGTGAAGTATTTTACTATTATGTGATTAAAAAAAAATGGCTGAAAATTAAGAAAATTATGTGTCTGATTGACGTATATATAGGAAATGATAGTAAAAGTGTGTGCTGAGCTTATGCATGAATTGGATATGATGGTGACATTCGGTTAGAATTTTTTGATGTACTGGTAGGCTCTGCATATGTAAATTTGGCGATATTTGTGTGATTAACTAAATTGCAATCTTAGTGTTATCCTCATCGAATATCGGTACTCTCATTCTTCGAATGCTAAGTGAATCCATGCATACCATGAGACCAGGATCTTGATGGGTTCTTAGCACATTTCGTTTACTCTATTGACTATACCTGTCAAATATACGATTTAGAGTTAAACATCTTCATTCAGCTGATGGTTCTGGTGAAAATCTAGGATGGAAACCAGGAAGTCAGTCTGTTTCGCCCTTTGAATCATTCGTGATTTCAATTGACATATCCAACATTCTATGGATATCCGCATACCCGAATCAAAACTGATTCAAATCCTTCTTCATCAAAATATCACATACATATTATTTCACCTGAATCAAACATGATTCTTGACGAATTCCATCTCATATGAATCAACATGATTCAATGCTCATTTCATCAGAAACAAAGACAAAAGAATCAAAAAGATTCATATCAAATCCATTTGGATTATTTTTCTGTGCTAAGAACGCTACCCTCATGTTGGTGATTGGATTATGTTTTGGTGAAACTTTGTATTGCGTATTGGCTTAATCCATCTCGATGTTTGGATACACTCTGTATTGATAAATCTTACCTTAAATGTCACATAATATCTGTTGATATACGATGTTTGAGTTTAAGCTGAGAATTATACTGGCAATCAATGTTGAACTGTTTAGATCCTGATTTGATATGCAGTGTAGTTAAGACAGTATATATTTATGATCCTATGTCAGTTCAGTTCACCAAAAGAAAAGAAAATTAAAAAAAATAATAATAAATTGTTGAAACATGTTGAGAAAAAAGTAATTGGAAAATAGTAGAAATAAATATATAACTATGTGTTTTGTTAAGTGTGTAATTGTTTTCTGTGTTTGAAAAAGAATAATGAGTTATTCTTGATAAAATTAGTGTGCAAGTGTGTATTCTTTCCTAGTTATGATTGAAATTGTGAATTTTATTAAAAAAATTTGTAACATGTTTTAATGATGTCAAAATGGACTTAAATAAATAAATAAAAATATATGTTTGGAGATTTCGATCGAAAAGTTTTTAAACGAAGTTTTCGGTCAGATTTTGAAAATCTATATATTCAAATGTTGGATTGAAAAATCATTTTCCACCTGTTTCATTTCTCTCGACTGGCATTAAAGTGTTCTTCGAGTTTTTACAAGTGTTGAGGTTTCGTGCGAAAAAGTGGTCGATTGTAAAGTCGTCGAGTTTCTCAGTAGTTTTCGATCGTCCAGGTATGTTCTCGTGATTTGTAGAGGTTGATAGGTTAGATCCAAAGCCTTAGTTTATGGTTGAATATATGAATGTTTGTATTGCACGAAATCTTAGTTGAATGAATTGAAAAGTCTCATGAATAGACCGAAAAGTGTTTCGGATGGAAATGAAGGGTCGTCTGTCATCCGAAATAGTTTTCGACCGAAAAGTGTTTTCAATCAAAAAGTCGAGTTATTGGTTTTTAGTGAAAGTTTTTTGATCGAAAAGTAAATGTTTTGGTTTTATTAATGAAAGTTTTCGATCAAAAAGTTGTAAGGATAAAATTCAAATGTTTAATCAAAATGCTGTTTTCATTTGAAAAAAAAAATAATAGTACTAAGAGTTTTCGATCAAAAAGGTAAAGTCCTGAAGGAGTTTTCGATCGAAATGTTCAAGGTAAAGTTTTCAGTAGTGGTTTTGAATGTTTTCGATCGAAAAGGTTGTATATATAAGGGAGTTTTTGATCGAAATGTCAAAAGTTAAGAATTTTTCAGAAATTGTCTAACTTGTTGTCTCTCTTTATAGATATGAACATGTTAAAATTTGAGCCTAAGCACAACATTTGTGCCTGTTTAACCACTAGTACAAAGAAAGCACATGGCTATCAGGAGATTGTGAGGTTTCTAACGAAGTCAAGAATTCATACTTCAATTTCTACACAAGTGCGTGTGTTTGAAAAACATGTTAGAGAATTTTGGGACAACGTGGAGTACAAGAATGTTAATAAAGAGATCTGGATTGAAAGCTCAGTTGGAGGGAAATACCAACGTCAAATTCTATAAAGTTTCCAAATGAAATAAAAGAGCACATATATAAAAATCCAATTCTAACACGAACACAGGCTGTAAGATCCACTACTACAAAACAGGGCATTTGCGACCAAAAATTTACAACCGTTAATGACAGTCACAAAATTAGCTACCGATGTGGCGGTGGCAAAAACGTTACCGGTGGAAAAAACATTTTGGGCTTTTTATTTACTAAATATTTTAGACTGTTTTGGGAACAAGATTAAGGTTACTGAGAAAGTGATTAGAGAAGTATTAAACTTCAGAGATGCAGCTGATTTTCCTTACAAGATCAATCATATTGCAGTCTCAGGGATCATTATGACTATGGGTTATGATGGAACTTTTCTGAGAAGACAGGTTACCAAAACAATGTTTGGGAAACAATGGAGATACCTTGTCCATGTGCCAATACATTGCACGAGTCCTAGAACGTCTGCTTTCGATCAAATTAGTGAAGTATTCAGCAGAGCGTTGGTTTGTCTGGCAACTCATAGAAGATTTAATTTTCAAGAATGATATTTGAGGCAATGATTAGTAACTTTGTGGGACCAAGGCAAAATTACAAGTTTCTTATGTACCCAAGATTTGTACAGATGATCATCAACACTTTGCTGCCAAATCTGGAAAATGATGGTGTTGAACTGCCTTTAGAGTCAATGCAAGAAGTGATTTTCAGCAGCATGAATACTGTGAGGAAGACAAGCAGATTTAGTGGTACTGTGACACCACTATTTCCTAATATGCTTGAAGAGAATTAATTTGTGGGACCAAGGAAAAATTACAAGTTTCTTATGTACCCAAGATTTGTACAGATGATCATCAACACTTTGCTGCCAAATCTGGAAAATGATGGTGTTGAACTGCCTTTAGAGTCAATGCAAGAAGTGATTTTCAGCAGCATGAATATTGTGAGGAAGACAAGCAGATTTAGTGGTACTGTGACACAACTCATAGAAGATTTAATTTTTCAAGAATGATATTTGAGGCAATGATTAGTAACTTTGTGGGACCAAAGCAAAATTACAAGTTTCTTATGTACCCAAGATTTGTACAGATGATCATCAACACTTTGCTGCCAAATCTTGAAAATGATGGTGTTGAACTGCCTTTAGAGTCAATGCAAGAAGTGATTTTCAACAGCATGAATACTGTGAGGAAGACAAGCAGATTTAGTGGTACTGTGACACCACTATTTCCTAATATGCTTGAAGAGAATCCTGATCCAGATTTTACTCTTGAAGATGAAATAAATGATTTGATGGCAGAGGATATAGAAGATGGAGTTGACAGTGACAATGATGAAAATGATCAAGTGAATAATGATGATCAGGGAAATGATGATGATCAAGGTCATGATAGTGGTCAAATGAATGTAATGCCAGAAATTCAACAAGAAGTTTATGTTCAAGTTCAAGTTGAAGAACAAAGGGTTGATACACATATGGGTGAATATGAAGCTCATGACTTGATTTTTGAGGAGAACAAAATTCCTGAAGTGAATGAAGAGGTTACAGAACCATTACTGAGTCACACAGAAGAGTTTATTGCTGAAACTGACGTTGTATTAAGTGTGAACACTGAAGTTTTAGAAGTTAGTGATGAACAGTTAAGAGCAACAGCAACAACCCCATCAAAGAAAAGGAAAGAACCTGAAAAGACAAAGACCGTACCTTCTAGACCTCCTCCTTCTAAGGGTATTGTGTTTATAGATCCAGAACAAAGAAAGAAGAAGAAAACAACAACTACTGTACTTGATAAAGGCAAAGGCAAAACAAAAGAAGTTACAGAAAATCAAAAGTCTAAGAAATCAAAGAATTATGGTTTGGTTGATGAAGAGTTTCTGAACTATGCTACCAGGGAAACTGCAGATGTGGTTAGTCAACTAAAGACTCAAATCTCCAACCTACAAAGTAGAGAAGCTGTAAACACTAGAGAGATCAGAGAGTTGAAAATATAAAGTAATAAACAGAAAAGCTTACTTGCAAATCAACAACAACAAATTGATTAACTTCAAAGGATTGTTAAAGATTTGATAGCTCAGATTGGTGCTCCAATTGGTACAAATTTAGAAGTGAATGTTGAAGATGTTCATAGTCCTACAGCTACTGAACCAATTCCTTCTACAAGTGAACAAGTTCAAACTCCAGTCTTTGAAGCAACTATGTATGAGGACAATACTTTATTTGATGTTGATATGCTTTTGAATGACGAAGGTGAAGGATTGGAAAGAACTGATGAAAACCAAGAAGAAATAGAGAAGGGAGAAGAAGAAGAAGATGATGAAGAAGTGGTGATTACTGGTGAAAGAAAAGATGATAACTATTCTTCAGATGACGACAATAATAGTGGTGGTGCTAGAGGTGTTGGTGGAAGTGAAAGAACAACTGAAGATGTTGAACAAGAATCTCAAACAAACACTGAATACAAAAAGTATGAATATGAACCACAACAGACGTATGTTGAAGAAGATGGTTCAATGATCGGTAAAATGGATAAGCTTGTAGATGAAAGAGAACCATTTAATGTTCCTGGAGACATTGAAACACCATCTGAAAGGTCAAAGACTTCAAAGATTGATAAGAGTTCTTGGTGGACAGTTACTAAGAAGCCATCCATTGTTGAAAGGCTTACACAGACAATCAAGAGTCCAGAACAAGCTTTAACTTGTAAAATATTAGCATAGATATATGATGGTGAGAAGAAGATGTATGTAATAAAGAGATGTGATGGGAATATCCAGTATTTTGACAGAAGCTCAAAGTTAAATACATTACCATACTGGGATATTAGAGAGCGAAGTCATTTGAAGATGATCAATCCATCGAATAATTCATTTGCTGCTAATTTTGAAGAGTATTTAAAGAGAGAGTGTGGAAAAGCTAAGTTTGAACACTTCAAGCCATAGGTGCCTGGATGCAGAAAGTTGAAAGAAATGATAAAGATGGCAAAAGAAGGTTTAGATACATTGTGAAGCCAACTGATATAGTTTCAACTGTATACATTCCAGCACGTAAAGAGACGTTCATCAAAAACTTCAAGAAGTGGATGTATGACAGCAAAACACATGAAGATGTGATCATGCAGGATCATTCACCAGAAGTCAGAGTTTTTGATCCGGTTGATTTGTTTAGCTTTTCTGATGAAGATCTGAAGATTTTGTACAAGAATCCTATCAGGTGTGATATGAGCACAGAGATTAAAGCTGAGGCAAAGTTGTATATGAGAGTCGTGGCTTGATGTTTGTCAAGAAGACATGAAGCTAAAGTGATCAAGAAGAGACTTTCTACTCTGGATGCTAAGAAGCTAAATGTTAAAGCCAAAACCAAGCCTGCAAAAGACAACATGTGAAAAATTGATGTTCTGTGGACTAGGGGGAGATTGTTGGAACCTAATAGTCCATAGAAATCAATTAGATTTAGTTTTGTATAACTTTAGAGTTTTTGGTCGAAAACTTTATGTTTTCGGTCGGGAAGTGTTTTCGGTCGAAAACATTTTTCGATCAGAAGATTTCGATCGAAACTTCTTTAGGATAAATAGTTGTGTCTTTTGTATTTCAAGTAACGATTCTCATTTGTATTGTGATTTGCAAATTTATCAAAGAGAATTTATGTGTGTCTTTGCTGTTAATTCTTGATTACATTGCTGGATTAATGAAGATAATCATCATGATTATATTCATCTTGTGTGATTGATAGTATCCATATTGTTCATCTTTGTCTTGATCATTTCGGTGTGACTTGGATTTCTGGATTGATTCCACCAATTCAGAGAGTAATTGAAGACTTTATACTTGAATATCAGCAGATCTGAGGGACTCACATTTCCTTACATGTTTTGTCAGGTCGCTAAGATAAGGCACATGTGCACATATAGGACATGTATGGAGTCCTACTTTTGAATTGTGTTTTATTATTTTGTTTGGACTATTTTATATTATGTTTGGACTGGACTTTTTGGGCGCGTTTGTTTTGCGCCTTTACTTTCTTTGTACGCTTCCGCATTTACTTGATCGTTTATGATATTTTCATTTTAGTCCCATATATGACGTTCAATGTAACTAATGATTGAGATCCTGGTTTGTCACTTCCCAAACGGTAAAACTTTGTTAGTTTAAATTAGGGGTGTGACAGATTGGTATTAGAGCCATTGGTTATAGAGAACTAGGACTGCATACTAGACTATAACCTCACACATTAGTTACTCGGCACAAACATTCATACCTGATACACATAGAACCCATACATACATTGCAGTGCAGGCATGTAACACCATCCGTATCACCCTCAGTTGGCGAGGGACACATCATTTGCATTGCATCATCATTCCTAGTGGCGATACTCGGGGAATCACCAGAACATCATCCACTCCCATCTGAGGGCAGCGAGACGGAGCCTTCGAAGGAGTCACTTACATCACCATCACCTGTTGGGTATGGTGAGCTTTCTCAGGTCCATGTTATGGACGACACTTAGCACTAATGCATATCTCTTTAGGAGTTGGGATCGTCAGAGGTGAGTCCCTACTGTACCCACTAGCAATAATACACCGAGTGAAGGCAGACCGTTGCACGCATTATTACAGAATCCATTAACACGTAGATGTAATCATTTTCCCGAGCCATGGGCTCGCGTCTTTGGTCGATATTCTGTTGAAGATATATTGACCACAAAGTTGAGAACGCATTGCTCATTGCATACTCAGACCCTATCTTGACTCAGTTGAAAGGATGGTTACTTTGCTGCTTCCTGTAACTTGTATTCAAGAATTAGTTTCATTTCTCGAAGTCGCATTTCATGTACATGTTTGTTCCATGTTCTCATCTACAATCCGCTGGATTGGACTCTTGTATTGTGTTTCAACTAGAGTGAATACTCGGATCAAACCATTCTCGACTACTCATCCGGATATGAGTCCTAGTTGAGCAACTTATAGTTGATGACTAAGCTTCTCAATGACTTATCTTATCTGAAAACACTCTGTACTCATCAATACATGCTAAAGGACATTATGACACAGGACAGGGAGAACTAGGGTGAGCATGCAAATCAAATTATCATTACGGGTGCACACGTAAAAGTAATTTAAGGTGCATGTAAGTCCTGGTGAAACCTAGTGTGTGAATGAATGGTCCTAATCTGTGATTTACAAAATTAAGTTTCCACTATCTGTAAAAATTCTCATAACCCACTCAACGACTAGTTGGGATCGTTAAACCTGTTCAACAGTCGATAGACGCGACTATCAGGTTGAAGATGTTTTCGGGCCCACTGAACTATCATCAATAGGATCCATCATTATACCTCAAATCATGTAAGAGTCTTAGTGAAATTAAGACTCTCATCCAAACGTGATCACAGAAACCAACTCGATTGAAACTCTAGTAGAACCTCATGGCAAACTCACTGACTCCAACCTTGTAAACAGAAATTGTGGAATTCTTTCTAAGCTAACATGTTATCCCTTACACTCCATCAATGAATTTCATTTGACCCTATTGCCTTATTTGGTGACTAATCCTTAGTCTAATTCAAAATATACCCTAGCATATTCAATCCTGTAAACGAATTTCTTTCTGAAATGATCCAGTGACATTAGGAGATGAGGATTTAGTCCAACCAACCCCATCAACGACAGAGTAGGTTTAAGTCTGCTAAGAGTTTCAACCAGTCGACCTCTTCAGGACAAAACCAGAGTGGTTATACGGAGAGATACCCTAAGTGCAACTAGTGTAATTTTCACCATCTCGGTGCTTATGAGAGAAATCGTTTCCAGCGGTGTGACAAGGTGGGCCATGCTGCCAAGGATTGTAGAGGTGAACTACAAGCCAAACATCCTTTCCAACAACTGGGATCTACAAAGGGTTGTCTTGAGTGTGGAAAGGAAGGACACTTTCTGAAGGATTTTCCTCAACTGAAGTAAGGGGGTAATGGCAACAATAACAGTAACCAAGGTAACAACAACAACCATGGTAACAATAACGGCAACAATGGCGGAAACGATGCGAAGGGGCGAGCCTTCATGCTTGGATCCGGAGAAGCCAGATATGATTACAATGTGGTTACCAGTAAGCTCCTCTTAAACAATTACTTTGCTTCTATCATTTTAGACACTGGTGCTGATAGGAGTTGTATATCTAAGAAGCTTAGTGATTTTATAAAAGAAAATCCAACCCTGCTAGAAGCTAAGTACATCATAGAAATAGCTGATGGCCAAATAATTGAAGCAACCCACATTCTTAAGGGTTGTAAGCTTGAATTGGCTGGTCATAAACTTGATATTGACCTTATGTCGGTCACACTTAGTAGTTTTGATGTAATTGTCGGCATGGATTGGTTATCTAAAAACCAAGCCGAAATCATCTATAGTGAGAAAATCGTTCGCATTCCTCTTCCGAGTGGAGAAACTCTTTCCGTTCAGGGAGAAAAGGTTGGTGCAGTCATGGGCATCATATCCTTCATGAAAGCCTAGAAATGTCTTTGAAAAGGGCATACTGCTATTTTGGCTCTCGTCGCCAAGCAGCCATCTGAGGAGAAAAAGATTGATGATATTCCGATCGTTTGCAACTATCTGGAAGTATTTCCCGAGGATTTTCCTGGTCTGCCACCACACCGTCAAGTTGAATTCCAAATCGATCTAGCACCCGGAGCGGCACCGATCGCTCGGGCACCTTACCGACTAGCACCTAGTGAATTGCAAGAGCTATCGACTCAGCTACAGGAATTGTTGGATAAAGGTTTCATCTAACCTAGCTCATCGCCATGGGGAGCTCCAGTTCTGTTTGACAAGAAGAAGGACGGGACTTTCCGTATGTGTATCGACTACCGTGAACTGAATAAAGTGACAATCAAGAATCGTTATCCTCTGCCTCATATAGATGATCTCTTTGATCAACTCCAAGGATCAAGCTTCTATTCCAAGATAGATCTTAGATTCGGTTACCATCAATTGAGAGTCCGAGATGAAGATATCTCCAAGACTGCTTTCAGGACAAGGTACGGCCACTATGAGTTTATGGTCATGCCTTTTGGATTAACCAACGCACCCGCGGTATTCATGGACCTCATGAACCGTGTGTGTAAGCCATACCTTGATCAATTTGTCATCGTTTTCATCAACGACATCCTCATTTATTCCAAGAACAAGGAGGAACATGAGGAACATCTACGCTTAATTCTGGAATTACTTAAGCAGGAGCAGCTGCATGCTAAGTTTTCCAAGTGTGAATTCTGGATCCGAGAAATTCAACTCTTAGGACATGTGGTTAATAAGAAGGGAATACATGTCGATCCATCAAAGATTGAAGCTATCAAGAATTGGGCAGCACCAACGACTCCGACTAAGGTGCGACATTTTTTGGGATTGGTTTGTTATTATCGTCGATTCATCAAGGGATTTTCTAAATTTGCACAACCTCTCACTGTCTTAACTTAGAAGGGTAAAGCCTATAACTGGGGCGATAACAAGGAGTCAGCATTCCAACTCCTTAAACAGAAACTATGCAGTGCATATATTCTAGCTCTTCCGGAGGGAACAGATGATTATGTGGTAATGCATGCATTCATGGTCTAGGTTGTGTGTTAATGCATTGAGAAAAAGTGATCGCATACACTTCACGTCAACTAAAGATTCACGAGAAAAACTACACCACTCATGACCTAGAGTTGGGAGCCGTAGTTTTCACACTTAAGATATGGAGACATTATTTGTATGGTACCAAGTGCACCATCTACACCGATCATAAGAGTGTTCAGCATATCTTCGAGCAGAAAGAGCTAAACATGAGACAACATCGTTGGGTCGAGCTCTTGAATGATTATGACTGTGCGATCCGGTATCATCCGGGTAAAGCTAATGTTGTAGCTGATGCCCTAAGTCGAAAGGACACCAAGCCGAAATGAGTTCGAGCATTACAGCTTACTATTCACCCCGGATTACCTGACAAAATCCGTAGTGCTCAACTCGAAGCCCTGAAAAAGGAGAACCTACCGCTAGAAGGTACACGCGGTATGGAAGAACAACTCGAGGTCAAATCTGACGACATTCGCTACTTCACTGAGTGAATATGGGTTCCAGAATTCGGGAACTTAATGGAACTAATCATGGATGAAGCTCATAAATCTTGTTACTTCGTTCATCCAGGTTCTGACAAGATGTACCATGACCTAAAGGTGCTGTATTGGTGGCCAAAGATGAAGGACGATATAGCCACTTATGTGAGCAAGTGCCTGACTTACGCAAAGGTCAAGGTTGAATATCAAAAGCCTTCCGGTATACTTTAGCAACCAGAGATTCCCATGTGGAAGTGGGCGCAGATATCCATGGACTTTATCACAAAATTGCCACGAACTCCTACCGGATGTGACATTTGGGTAATAGTCGATCGTTTAACAAAGTCCGCTCACTTCTTAGCAATCAAGGAGACCGACAAAATGGAGAAGCTTACTCGTATTTACTTGAAAGAAGTAGTCTCTCGGCAAGGGGTGCTAATCTCTATCATTTTGGATCGTGATGCACGATTCACCTCCCGTTTCTAGAAATCACTGCATAAAGCTTTAGGCACGCGTCTAGATATGAGCACAGCATACTACCCTCAAACTGATGGCCAGACGGAGCGTACAATTCAAACTCTGGAGGATATGCTACGAGCTTGTGTGATTAATTTCGGTAACACTTGGGAGTCTCACCTACTGTTGGTGGAGTTCTCTTACATTAATAGTTATCACACTAGAATCAAGGCAGCTCCATTTGAAGCACTATATGGACGGAAATGCCGTTCTCCTATTTGTTGGGCCGAGGTTGGAGATAGTCAACTTACGGGTCCTGGTCTTGTACTTGCAACTTCTGAGAAAATAGTTCAAATTAGAAACTGTATGGCAGCAGCTCGTGATCGTCAAAAGAGCTATGCCGATAAGCGTCGTAAACCGTTAGAATTTCAAGTAAGGGATATGGTCTTGTTAAAAGTCTCACCTTGGAAGGGTGTCATTCATTTTGGAAACGAGGCAAATTAAATCCTCGTTATGTTGGACCATTCAAGATAGTGAAGAGAATTGGTCCAGTAGTGTATCAACTGGACCTACCTGAAGGACTTAGTAGTGTACACAACGTCTTTCACGTCTCAAACTTGAAGAAATGTCTAGCAGACGAGTCACTCACGGTTCTTCTTGAGGAACTACACATCGATGAACAGTTGCGTTTCATCGAAGAACCCATGGAAATCATGGATAGGGAAGTCAAAACGCTTAAACGCAGTAAAATCCCTATTGTCAGAGTCCGTTGGAACTCGAAACGCGGACCGGAATTCACGTGGGAGCGTGAGGATCAGATGATGAGCAAGTATCCTAATCTGTTCAAGCACTCCACGTCAAGCTCTTAAGGTACTATTTTAATTTTCAGGACGAAAATTTTTTCAACTATGGGATAATGTGACATCCAGAAATTTTTTTTATTTATTTAATTTTCAGGACAAAAATTTTTTCAACTAGGGGATGATGTAACAATCCGACTTTTCAAGCTAACTCGATTAGTAATTCCGTTAAACATTCTGTTAAATCCTAACCAAGTTAACTTAATTCTAAAACCAAGAGATCAATTCTGTCAAAGCTGAAGTTGCAAGGGCTGGTTTTGTAAATAACCAAAAACCCTAGTAGCCACGGTCACGCCTTGTTTTGGCACAGTCGCGCCAAGTGCCTTGGCACGGTCGCGCCTCTTGCCCAGTTGAAACGTAAACGCAGCTTTTAAACGCAAATCTGTTCGAATATCAAATTTGTAACGTAAAATCTCTAATGACGATCATCATTGAACCATTATCTCATGCTTTAACACCCGTAATGATCGAATTAAACCCAACTATGGTCATGATTATCGTAACCGTCGACTCCACCTTTTCTATACATGAATTCATTTCAATTCGATTGTTAGAACTGAAATTGATCACCTACACATCTCGTACGAAGCTTTCTAGAACTTTTGCACACATCCAACTCGTCGGAGACGCAACAGAAGTCGCCGAGGATCAGGGCTTTCGCATTTGGCATCGGCTTCCACTCGTTCACCATCAATTCGTCAACGATTCTGGTAAATCTCTACACCCTTAGATTCGCCTCTATGCCTGGATGGAAAACCCTAAGTTAATTTAACCTTTTATCATCGAATTGTTCAAGATCATTAACCTAGGGTTCATACGAAAACGAATTTGGGGGTTTTGATTTTAACGATTACCTCAATCAAATTAAACCATAGGGTTGGATTCGCAACCCTCTATTTGTCAAAAACCCTATGATTTCATTCACTTTTAACACCCAAATTGGTCTAATCGATTTCGTATTCAAACCTAGGGTTCTCGGACATTGTAACCGAAATTAAACATGATTAAACCTGTTGTTTTTGGAATTAAAACCATCCTATGATTCGCATATTACTGTTAAACAGAATTGTCATGTCCTTTTGGTCAATCGTAATCGAAACGAAACTGATTTGGATTTATTGGTTCATTCTGTTAAGCATTGTGTCTATATATCCAAGAGACACGGTCGTGCGAGGTTTTAGCACGGTCGTGCCTCATACTCTGACCCGGTCGTGCCTCTTGGCTAGACCTGGTCCTGCCTTAGAACCCTAGACACGGTCATGCCTGGCTCAGACACGGTCATGCCTAGTGATCAGCTTTGTTGTGTCTTCTGTTTGATCAACACGGTCGTGCCCCTGACCAGCACGGTCGCGCCCATGATCTTAACGCGGTCGTGCCTTGTCTTAGGCGTGGTCGTGTGTGAGAAAACCTTTTGTCAGAATGTTTGATTAATATTTAAATTTTTATTTTCAAAACAATAATTATTATATATTATTTGTCATTCATCGCGAAACGCATTCATCCTAACTTAAAAATCCGTATTCCCGTAAACTCGTTCGTTTTCCCGTTAATCCTTAGAATGTTTAAAGACGTTCTAATCATCCGTTTGTCGTCACAAATCACAAGAGTCCCTAATTGTTTTTTGTAATTTTAGGGCATTTGTGAGCCGTGTTGGGCTAACGCTTGAGATTTCAATCTCATACTTGTGTGATTACTACCTACGCAATCAGGTGAGTTTTCACGGCCCCTTTTTTTACTGTTTTAAACTGGGGGAGAAAACATGACGTAAACACTTTTGGTTAAGTAATCCATATATGTTATCACTTGTTTGACTATGCGTAAACATTTATCATCAAGTCCTCACATCGGACTGTTAATATGAACATAGCAAGGTAATTTGAGTGGTACTACTGGGTTTGACAAACCTTAGTCGCGTTATTCGCGCTAACCCGATTGGAGGTCGAACGGGTGCAATATTGACCTAAACATGCACCATGGTTGATAGGCCTGTTAGGATGCAAAAACATAAACAGTGAGCTTTCGGTTGCGAGCGCATAAGTTAACATGAATATGGGTTAGCTACCTGTTGATTTATATATTGAATGTACATTAACCTGTTAAACTTTGTTACAAACTGAAACATGTGAACTTACCAACCTCGTGTTGACATCTTTTGTTACATGTTTTCTCAAGTCGCTAAGATAAGGCAGGTGCACATATAGGACAGGCATGGAGTCCTACTTTTGAATTGTGTTTTATTATTTCGTTTGGACTGTTTTATATTATGTTTGAACTGGACTTTTTTTGGCACGTTTGTTTTACGCATTTACTTTCTTTGTACGCTTCCGCATTTACTTTGATCGTTTATGATATTTTCATTTTAGTCCCATATAGTGTCGTTCAATGTAACTAATGAGTGAGATCCTGGTTTGTCACTTCCCAAACGGTAAAACTCTGTTAGTTAAAATTGGGGGTGTGACATAAGTATTCGTAATAATACATTAGAATTTATTTAAATAATTATTCTAAAAATAGTTAGTAAATAAATTTGATTTTGGAAAAGGTTTTAAATAATTGTTTTTATATAACAAAGTGCTTATATACATGTATAACTACACCTACATTTGTTAAAAAAATGATACGTAGATGTAAGGTTGAAAATTTGAATTAATACATGTTAAAAATAATAGTAATTAGTGTGACATATTGCGTCCAACAAGTAAGGGATTGAAATGGGATGCCATTATTGTATAAGAATATAATAAAATAGTATTAGAAAGTCATGGTTGTTACAAGGATTGGGTAGCGGACCGCTACCCAAGACCTTAGCGGTCCACTACGTGGTGAGCACGCGGAATAGCTGGCAGGAGGCGGTAGCGGACCGCTACTCCTTTGCATAGCGGTCCGCCACCGGTGCAGAATCAGCCCTATAAATAGTTGGCCATTGCCATTCATTTGAACACCACCAACAACAATTCCACCATTACATACACACTAGCACGAATACCAAAGAGCCCCGAACAATGGTTACGAGCGCGGTGGTTACGAGTGCGGTACGCTAAGAGTGTGGTTCGAGTTCGAAGAAACGTTTAAAGCGAGGAACGAACTTAGGAACTACCCGAAGATAAAGTAAGTACACTGGACCCGTACCCTAGATAAAAATATGTGAATTATGTGTTTAAATGATACGTGCTATGTGATATGTGATATGATAAGGGTACGGAGTAATGACAGATTAGTCTAAACACTAAACGAGAATAATGAAGAAATCAAGACGTATCTAAGGGGTGGTGGATACGCCGCTGGTACTTCCTATATATAAACTTCTTGGTACTTTGTGGTGAAACCATTATGAATGTTTAGGGGTATAGACTAATAAATAATAATATAATATAGTAAACGTACGGGAGAACATCCAACCGGTATGTGGTTATCTGACAAACGAAATATCCTGTCTAAGGAAAGAGTGGTGTATAAATCTCTCCTAGACCTGTCACTCTTTCCTGGGGACATCTCTGGAAGGAAAATGTCACACCCGGCCGGCGGCGGATTATACGCCGGGGATGACGCGGTTGTTCATAAGCACACGATCATCTATTAAATGTGATAATATTTATTCATCAAAATTAAATGCATCCGTTACAAATAAAAATGGAAAACAAAGCGTTCAAACATAACATAGGTTGAATTTAATTTATGTTAAAGCTTGTTGAAGCAATTCTTGTGACAATCACTCTGAAGCTGTTTACTCTAAAGCTGTGTAGACATCTCCAGAGCTGCTGTCAAGGGGGAGTTTGTTGAAGCAATTATTGTGACAAGCACTCTGAAGATTGTTTTTACTTATGTATTGTCCTTATGTATTTGTATTTGTATATCAGCATCTGTATGTATTGATTTATCGAGTTGTAATCATGTTCGTAGGTACTTGTCGTTGTATTCGTCTTTGTTAAGTGTTGTGCACTTAACAAGTGCGCAAGTTGCTTAACCTGCGTACTTATCAAGTACACAAGAACATTATCTGCGTACTTGCTAAGTACGCAGGAACAAAGCCCTGCGCACTTAACAAAAGCGCAGTCAAAAGGTTTTGTATAAATAGGATAGGTTGACAGAAGTTAAGTACGCAGACTATTGTGCACTCAGTATTTTTCTCTCTGTAACCTTCAAGTGTTTATAATAGACGAAAGTTTAAAGTGATTCTCTTGTCGGTTTACTTTGTGTTGTTTTATTCTCCACCTAGTCATGAGTATTCCGCACCCGGTCCGACTAGCCAACGCACTTGCATGTGACGTTCCGTGACACCCGAGGGACCTACAAGTGGTATCAGAGCATTGCTCTTGATTTCGAGTGTTGTGAGTGTGTTTGGAGCATTTTTCTCACATCCTACAGAGTTTTTGCAAGCAAAAGTGGGTATTTTTGTTGATTTTTGTGATAAAATAGGGGTAGCTCTTGAGCACTATTTTAGAAGCAAAAATCACTCAAAAACCGATTTTTGTTGTGTATTTGAGTGTTTTGAGCATCAAAGGTTGGTTAGAAACGAGTTTTTGACCCTTTGGCTCATTTTATTTGGTCAATTTTTTGATTTTTGCCATCTCCGGTGAGTTTCTAGTGACCGGAAAAGGTTGGTGAGAGTTGGTGAAAAGGTGACCTGCGTACTTACATGATTTGGGAACAAGTACAGTCTTGCTGCGTACTTACCAAGTACGCAAGACCAATCTTGGTGCGTGCTTATGTTATTTCCTGCGTACTTATCATTTACTCCTACGTACTTATCAAGTACGCAAGAGCAAATCCTAACTATGCAATACTACTTCTTTAAGTGCGCAAGGCCAGTTACAAGTTCGCAAGTTTCTGTGACTTTTCTGAAATTTGACTAAGTGTTCACCATGTCAAATCTTCAGAACCTCGGTAACCTTCTGAACTATGACAACGAGATCGAAACCCCTCAGAAACCCCCAAATTTGCTTAATGTAAATGATTATTCAAACTGGAAAGCACGCTTTGAACATTATATTTCTTATACCGATTCTTCGTTGTGGATACCCATTTTAGAGGGCTATAAGCATCCCACGTACATTTACCTTGATGAAGAAGTTCCCAAGCCTATCTCTAAACTTGATGAAGAAGAAAAGAAAGTTTATGATAGAGAGAAGAAGGCACACGGGTCTATCACTATGGCCTTGACCAGGGAGTTATTCCACAGCTTCAGAGGATACGATAACTCTAAGGATCTCTGGAAGGCGTTACAGAAGAGATTCGAGGGCAATAGAGACATCAAGAAAAGTAAACGGGATCTTCTCAGGAAGCAGTATGAGTGCTTCAGATTTCTGGAGAACGAATCCATAGATGAACTCATCTCTAGATTCTATCATCTGCAGACTGAGTTGAAAGCTTTTGACCTCATCTATCCAAATGAGGAATTAGTTGAAAAATTTATGGATGCTTTGCCACCCAAATTTGAGATGTATACTACCCTGATGAGAGAAAATTCTAAGTTTTATGAGATGACAATTGACGAGGCAATTGGAAAGGTTCAAGCACATGACATGAACCTAAAAAGAAAGGAGAGCTCAGAAAGACCTCAAATACAAGACCCTTCTATGTATTATGGGACGTCTTCTACAACCAAGTCATCGGGCTTTAGAATTGCCCTTTTCTCGGGAAACTCTTATGAGGAAGAAACTGTAAAGGTTTGTGGTGGTCATGCATGCTATGCAACATCTGGTTCTGGCTCTGGATCTCATCACCAGAACTCCTCAAGAAATCCTTCTCCCACATCTTCAGCTAACTAATCAGCAATAGCCAAGATAGCTGAAGATCATGTGGCTTTATTCTCATCATGCATGCTTGCCTATGAGAACTTCATTGGCGGTAAGCTAACAGATCCTGAAACTATCGATAAAGACTTTAATCAGGTGGATCCGGATGATATGGAGGATATGGATATTCAATGGAATATGGCCATGATCTTGAGGAGGGCAAAGCGTTTCCTGAAAAGAACAGGAAGAAAATTCATTGGCGGGCATTCAAATGCCAAAGTTGGTTTTGACAAATCCAAGGCCAAGTGCTATAAGTGTCTGAACTTTGGACACTTTACTCGTGAATGTCAAAAAGATAGAGCACCGGCTTCGGGTTTCACCAGACCTAGCCAAGGAAACAGCCAAGGCTACAACAACTCAAACAACCACAATCAAAGCCAAGGTAGAACGTCCAATGCATTGGTGGCTCAACAGGAGGATAGCTTTGATTGAGGTGTTCATCTGGAGGATGCTCTTATTGCACAAACTCAGGTTAGTATCATGGCTGAGATTATGGAGATGATGGAAGCTGAGGAAGGGGAAGCTTCTGTGGCTGATCCAGAAGAGTCTACAACTACTGTTGCCCTCATGGCTATTGGAGAGGCATCCTGTTCATCAAATGAGGTAGATTCTAATCCTTTTACTGTTATTTCTTATTCCAATTGTCTAAGCTTTAAGGTTGAAAACTCTAAGCTTCAATAAAAAGTCAAACCACTTCGTATTGTAGCGTTAAGCTACAAGGAAAACGAAAAACGATTTAAAGATTCAATTGAAACGTTGAAGAAAGAAAAACGTGATTAATCACTTAAAATCAGCGATCAACAGTTTCACTTGGATGTTGCATACAAGGGGTTAGAGAAAAGGAACAATGAGATCAACAAACTGCAAAATGAGATCTTGTAGTTGAAATGTACTAATGAGAAGTTGAAAAATTCTCGTTTTGTGGTGGAACACTACGAGTCTGTAGTGAGGCAATTGAATGCCTTAGGGTTGGGTACTAATGCTATTCATCCACCAGTTAGCGGGAAATTTGTCAACTGCTTAATAGACATTGATTTGTCTTGCCTTGATGAGTCCTCGGGTAAGGATGATTCCTCAAGTAAGGCTGACTCCACATATAATGAGGAGTTCTTTACCGCTTCTGATGATGGGTCTGAAAGCACCTGCCTTGAAGGAGTAGTATCTGAGGAGTTGTTATGTGAATAGAAAATTAAGAAAAACATTATCACGAATAGTGACAATTGTATTTTGACTGAACCCGATATCATTGAATCAAATGATAAATTAAAGGTAATGCTTTATGGGGGGTATAAACACATTAATCAAGTTAAGAAAGAAGCTTTTTCAGCTCATTATGGGCTTGGTTATAAAGAAAATTTGCAAAAATATTATACTCTCAAAAACCAATCTTTATCGGGTCAAACTCCTGTTCACCAACCAACTCCTCCTGCTCATAATGCTGAATCATCAAATGCCAGATCTAATGAGCCTTACAGGAAGACTTACACAGACAAGAGGACTTGTTTTCACTATGGTATGGTTGGTCACATTTTTGTGAACTGCCCTTCTAAGAACCATGGGAAACGGCCAATTGTTCCACAAACGGCTGTCATCCCTAAGTCACCACCAGTGAAGCATCCCAAAAGTCTAAAAGCAAGTGTGGTGAAACCACCAGTAAAACCTATGGTAAAGCCAAATATCACATCTGAGGCTAAACCATCTGTTTCAATAAAGGGAAAGCATCCTGCTAAACCTTGTGTATCTACCTCTGGTAGTACACCTACAGGTGAGAAACCTGTGGTGAAACTCTCTAAACCACAGAGAAGGAGAAGGAACAAGAGGTTGAGAAAGCTTGAACAGCTGACTAAAATTCAATCAGGTGAAGCTTCCACTAGTTCACCTGTTGCTGTTGAATCTAAGTCTACTATTCCAGTTCAGAAAAAGAAGAGATCCTAGAACAACAAAGATAAAAATGGTTGTGTCAGCTTTGACAATGTCAACGACTGTGATTTAATTGAGGTTGTTTATTTTCAGAAAGACGGACGACCCAAGACCACTATGGCTTGGGTCTCTAAATCTAATTAATTCTTTTTATGACTCGTGCAGGGATATCCGAAGGGTACTATCTCTAATCATTGGTATGTAGATATTGGATGCTCCCGACACATGACAAGTAACATGGCCCTCTTCAAGATGTTAAACCATTCAAAGGCGGCTATGTGGCCTTTGCTGGAGAGAAAGGCGGTAGTATCATGTGTCAAGGCGTGGTGTCAAATGGTTGTGTCAGCTTTGACAATGTCAACTACTGCGAGCAGCTGACGCATAACTTGTTGAGTGTCTCCCAAATGTGCGATAAGGAGTACTCAGTGATGTTTGACAAGAATGAATGCTTGATACTCAAACTTGGTTTTGAGATTCCTAAAGACTGGATTCTGATGAGAGCGCCAAGGAAAAACGACACCTATCAAATTGATATGAGCGTGGCAACATCCACCTCATCAGTTGCTACCTGTTTGCTTACCAAAGCGACAGAACTTAACTCTATCTTGTGGCATAGGAAACTTGGACATATTTCTTATCATAAAATGAATCATGTTGTCCGAAACAGTTTGGTAACCAGTGTTCCTAAGCTGAGATTTACCGTTGCAGATGACTGTATTCATTGTAAAAAGGGAAAACAGCAACGGAAGTCTCACAAGCCCAAGCTCCAAAACACCATCGATACTGTCACACCCCGACCGATGGCGGAATCATCGGGGCGGGACATGTAGACTGTTCATAGCACATGGTTGACTAAATTGAAATATATTAAAGTCAAATTTCCATTACAAATAATCCAAGTACAACCAAATTCAAACAAAGAAACATAAAACAACTCATAGAATTCTTGATTTAAATTGCTAAGTCCAAATCCTATATTGAGCACGTCTTGAATCATTCTCACATATTAGGGCCTGAAACATGAATAAAATAAAGTCAACTAAAAAGTTGGTGAGTATAACACAGTTGTATATAGATAGCATATAGTTGAAAACAAATCCTTTACAAGACATGATAAAATAAGACATTTATGGGGAGCAGCTATTGTGTAATCAAGTACAACCAAACCTTTGTAACTAGTATGCAAATTGTGTTGTCAGTATCAATCACCTCCACTTGGGTGGGTTTGTCAGACTCAATAGATCTATCATTGAAAACCGTCGGCTTGTATAGTTAATAATTGCTCATAAGTTTTCACAAAGATTAGCACAACTAGCACTCGGGCACAAAACTCAAATTTTGCACACATGTATGTAGATAGGATTTTGCACTTGTGTTGTTTGTGTAAATGTAAATGTGTAATGTGTATAAAGTTCATGTTCCACCCTAAAAGTGTAAAAGAGTAAAAAGGGGTTGTGAATACTCACTTGGTATGGAAGTGTAGCTAACAAAGAGTATAGATAAAATAAGAATCCTTGATACGCACGAGTTAACCTAGATAATAATGTATATTGAATCAAATATGTGCACAAAGTTTAAGTCTAAAAATGAAGGTTGAATTTGTGTATAAAACTATTGATTTGTATTTAAAAGTATTGAATAATATATATAAAGTTTTGAAGTAAATATTTTTGAAACATTTTGATTAAGGTTGGGAATTGAATAGTAAAATAGAATATTTATAAAATCATTGATTATGAAAATAAAGTATGTGTTAAATATAATTTAATAAATAAATAAATGTTTTTATTTAAAATGAAGAATAAATAATCTTTATTTATTTATAAAGTATGTAACTTACAAATAAAATGTTTTAAATGAAAAGTTTAATAACAAATTTAATTTTATAAACTTTTAATTAAATGATTTTCCATTTATTCCAAGATTAATTATTTGATCTTTTCAAATACTTTTTTTATAAAACTAACTATTTTTATTTAAAAACTTAATCTGGAATTTTTACAGATTAAAATAAAACAACAATAATTCTGATCAAAGATTCTGACCTAGACACGACCGTGCCTGGGAAGGACACGACCGCGCTCGAACCACGGGCGCGACCGCGCTAGTCGGGACTCGACCGGGTTTGATCAAACTGAGGCCAACTTAGACAATTCACGAGGCACGACCGCGCCTTAGCTCGGCACGGTCATGTCTATGATTCTTAGACACAACAGAGACTAGCCCAGAGGGCATGACTAGGTCTGGACAGGAGGACACGACCGCGCTACATGAGGCACGGCCACGCTAGATGATTAGCGCGACCGTATCTCTTCCAAATAAACCATGAATTGAACAAATCTTGTATTTATAGCGTTGGAATTGTTAGGGCTTTTGATTACCGAGTTGTTACGAGTCTATTTAAATAAATTAATTGTTTGGAAATTTTGTTTAAGAATGGGTTCGACTAAATCATTTTTTTATTAAAATAATAATTCTGATTCGGGATGGTTTACATATTGAAAGCCCAAATTGATAAGGGGCTTTCGATATAGAGACTTATTAAACGAAATAAATGGCTTCAATTACCCTGAATAACCGAGAATCGATATAGGACGGTAGAAGGAGGTTCCGGCGACGGCAAGATTTCTTCCGGCGACTTCTGCTGCGATTCCGACTGCTTCAATGGCTTCAGTCATTCCAGAGAGGGTTGAATATCGTATGGTGATGGCTTGCTCGAGAGTATTCGGATCGATTTTGAGGATTCGAGGCTTGGGAGGAACTTGACGGTTTCTTGAGAGGAAAACGTAATTGAATTGATAAAACTCGTAATGGACTGAGATATTTTTCTTTGTCAAAGAAAATAAAACGTAATCGGTTTCGAATTTCAAACGATCGAGCGTTTTGAAACTGCATTTACGTTTCGACTGTTACGCAGGCGCGACCGTGCCTAAGAGACGCGCGACCGTGCTTAGGCACCGGGCGCGATCGTTCCAGGACCAGTCGCGCGATCGTGCCGAGGCACCTGGCGCGACTGTGCCAGGACGAAGCACGACCGTGCTAATTAGGGTTTCTTGATAAATTTTCAACTTTAGTCCTTGACTTTTCAGGTTTGATAAATTTGAATTAAATAGTTTCGTGCATAGTGTTTAAATGTATATAATTGCGTAAAACTTGCGAATTTGTATTGAATCATTGCATTTAATTTATGGCGAGAAAAATAATAAGACAGTGCACGAGTATTGAGTTTGAAATTGCATTACATTGAATTGAAAATATAAATACTAAAATCAGAAATGTTACAGTCTCCCCATGTTGAGAGAATTTCGTCCCGAAATTTAGCTAGAGGGAACAACAGTATCAATAAAAAGATGAGGGTACTTGAGCTTCATTTGGTCTTCTCGTTCCCAAGTGAACTCAGGACCACGCTTCGATTCCCAACGAACTTTGACAATAGGAATGCGACTTCGCTTGAGTTATTTGACTTCGCGATCCATAATTTCCACCGGCTTTTCAACGAAGTGCATTGTTTCATCAATGCGCACGTCGTCAAGTGGTATATGGAGATTTTCATCAGCGAGACACTTCTTCAGATTAGATACATGAAATGTAGGATGCACATTTCCAAGAGATGGAGGTAACTCGTGCTTGTAAGCCACTTTCCCAATCATTTCAAGGATTTTGAATGGACCAACATAACGAGGTGCTAACTTGCCTTTCTTTCCAAAATGGATCACGCCCTTCCATGGAGACACCTTTAGAAGAACAAGGTCACCGACTTGGAATTCCAAGGGTTTTCGACGTTTGTCGGCATAACTCTTTTGCCGACTCCTCGCTACTCGAATATTGTCACGGATTTGAATAATCTTGTCGGATGTTTCTTGAATTAACTCGGGACCAGTGATTTGTGCTTCACCAATCTCGTTCCAACAGATAGGAGAACGACACTTGCGACCATAGAGAGCTTCGAATGGAGCCATGTTGATACTTGTGTGGTAGCTATTGTTGTAAGAAAACTCAATGAGGGATAGATGTGAATCCCAATTGCCACCAAAATCGATTACACAAGCTCTAAGCATGTCTTCAAGAGTTTGGATTGTTCGCTCGGTTTGACCATCAGTTTGCGGATGGTAAGCCGTGCTCAAATCCAATCGAGTACAAAGAGCCTTTTGGAGAGATTGCCAAAATCGAGAGGTGAACCGGGCGTCTCTATCGGATATTATGTTCACGGGAACACCATGACGGCTCACAATTTCATCAATGTAAATTCGGGCTAGTTTCTCCACTTTGAAGTCTTCGCGGATAGGCAAGAAATGAGCGGATTTAGTGAGACGATCAATGATCACCCAAATACTATCATATCCACTCGAGGTGCGAGGGAGCTTGGTAATGAAATCCATAGTTATATTCTCCCATTTCCACACGGGAATTTCTGGTTGTTCGAGTAAACCAGATGGACGTTGATGTTCGGCTTTGACTTTGGAACAGGTTAAGCATTTGGCCACATAACAAGCAATGTCTTTCTTTATACCGGGCCACCAATAAAGTTGGCGAAGATCTTGGTACATTTTATCCGCACCAGGATGAATAGAATAACGAGTCTTATGAGCCTCGTTCATGAGAAATGCACGGAGATCGTCGTGATCGGGAACCCAAATACGGTTCAAGTAATAGAGTAAGCCATTGGGTTTTGATTCAAGAAGGAGTTCAACACCACATGACATTTCTTCGTACATGTTACCCTCGGTTACCGAGACGTGTTGAGATTCTAAGATACGGGTTTGAATATCGGTTTGAATAGGGCACAATGAAGCATAACATGGTCCTTTCGACTCAAAGCATCGGCTACAACATTCGCTTTGTCGGGATGGTAACGAATCTCGCAGTCGTAGTCGTTAAGGAGTTCGACCCAACGTCGTTGCCTCATATTGAGTTCTTTTTGGTTGAAAATATGTTGAAGACTTTTGTGGTCGGTGAACACCACATATTTCGTGCCATATAGGTAATGTCTCCAAATCTTTAATGTGAATAAGACCGCACCCAACTCGAGATCGTGCGTCGTATAATTCTTCTCATGAACTTTGAGTTGCCTTGATGCATAAGCGATTACTCTGCCTCATTGCATGAGAAAACAACCAAGACCTTGGTTAGAAGCATCACAATAGACAACTAAGTCATCATTTCCATCGGGGAGAGTCAATATGGGAGCATTGCACAACTTTTGCTTGAGGGTTTGGAAAGCTTCTTCTTGTTTCGGTCCCCATTCATAAGTCTTACCCTTGTGGGTCAAAGCGGTAAGAGGGACAACAATCTTTGAGAAGTTTGAGATGAAGCGACGATAATAACCCGCAAGACCAAGAAATGAATGAACTTCTGTAGGAGTCTTCGGGGCATTCCAATTCTTAACCGTTTCAATCTTAGCAGGATCAATATGAATACCCTTGTCGTTGACGATGTGACCAAGAAATTGAACTTCCTTTAGCCAGAATTCACATTTGGAGAATTTGGCATATAGTTGTTCTTTTCTCAAGAGGTCCAAAACCAATCTAAGGTGTTGTTCATGATCGGCTTTAGTCTTGGAATAGATTAAGATATCGTCAATAAAGACGATCACGAATTTATCAAGGTATGGTTTGCACACATGATTCATGAGATCCATGAAAACTGCGGGTGCATTGGTTAGCCCGAAAGGCATAACCATGAACTCGTAATGACCATACCTTGTTTGAAAGGCAGTCTTAGGGATGTCATCTTCTTGAACACGAAGCTGATGATAACCGGATCGAAGATCAATCTTTGAGAAACAAGTAGAACCTTGAAGTTGATCAAAGAGATCATCGATTCTAGGCAAAGGATAACGGTTCTTGATAGTAAGCTTGTTGAGTTCGCGGTAGTCAATACACATGCGAAATGATCCATCCTTCTTCTTAACAAATAAGACGGGTGCACCCCACGGTGAATGACTTGGGCGAATGAAACCTTTGTCGGAGAGCTCTTGAAGTTGACTTGCAAGTTCTTGCATTTCGGAAGGTGCAAGGCGATAAGGAGCTCTAGCCACGGGGTTAGCTCCAGGTATAAGATCAATACGGAACTCTACTTGATGAACGGGAGGAAGACCGGATAAATCCTTAGGAAAAACTTCGGGGAAATCTCGAATGATCGGAATGTCTTGGATACTCTTCTCCTTGACATCCTTTTGAACAATATGAGCTAAGAAAGCAATGTACTTCTTTCGTAAGTACTTTTGAGCGGTAGTACACGACATCAACTTAAGTCCCTTGCAAGGCTTTTCACCAAAAACCCTTAAGGTTTCTCCCGATGGTAGCGGAATTCGGATACACTTTTCAAAGCAACTGACTTCGGCATGATGATTTGATAGCCAATCCATACCTATGATAATATCAAAGCTTCCTAGTGGCATTGGAACAAGGTTGATTGGGAATGAATGATCATTTAGTTCTAAGGAGCAATCATAAATAATGGAGTCAATTGTAAGGGAGTCACCATTTGCTATTTCAACGGTGAAGGTTTTCACTAATTGGGATCGTGTCTTTGCAAGTAAAGGCTCAAAATTAACTGACACAAAACTTTTATCGGCACCGGTATCGAACAAAATGGAGGCATATTGACTATTAACAAGGAACGTACCATTAACCACGTCGTTGTTGGCTTTAGCTTCGTTGGCGTTTATGTTGAACGCACGCCCACGAGCTCCACCTTGTCTAGCATTTGCAAGTCTTGGACATTGATCACGAAAATGGTTCGGGTCACCACACTCATAGCAAGCGCATGGCGGGAGCACCTTGATTAGCCACTTGAGGTACGGTTCGGTTTGGAGGGTGGACTTGGCCCGCAAGAGCTTTGGCCCTACAAACATTGATAGTATGACCATATCTCCCACAATGAGTACAAAGGCGACATGGGATAGTTTGAGGATGATGATAATTGCAGGTGGCACAAAGAGGGTAGATCCCAACATATGGCTTTTTAGCCGGCGCTTGAACCATAGGTGCAGCTTGGTTGACGGGAACAACAGGAGTAACCACAGCAAAATTTCTAACCTTCCTCTTTCTATTATTGCGAGAGGGCTCAGTTGTGGCTTCTTTGTTGTGAGTAGGAGGGGTTACGGTTTCAGAAACTTTCTTAGAACCCTTTTTGGTAAGAGTTCCAGCTTTCACATGATTATCAGTTAAGGTAGCGGATAGACGAATAGCATCCTCCAGAGTAGCAGGATTTCTACCTAAGACCGTATCTTGGATTTGTCTTGGTAGCCCACCAATATACTTTTCGATACAACGGGACAAAGGAGTGACCATGTGGGGCACGAGAAGACTCAACTCATGGAACCGAGTTGTATATGCTAAGCTTTCCCCACTATCTTGGGCTAGATCCCAAAATTCAGCTTCTAACTTTTTCACTTCATTTCGAGGGCAGACTCCTCGGTCATAAGCCTTTTGAACTCATCCCAAGGTAAAGCCATAGCTACATCAACACCCCTATTCCTTTTCTCCCCATTCCACCATGTAAGTGCCCATTTTTGTAGGACACTTGTAGCATGACGAACACAGAGATTGTCGGGACAGTCACTATTGAGAAAGGTATTCTCAATGCTTTCAAACCATTGAAGGAGTCCAGTAGCTCCTTCGGTACCAAAGAACTTGAGGGGATTGCACGAGTTGAAGTGCTTGAAGGTGCATTGAGATGGATTGTTACCACCATTTCCACCATTTCCACCATTATTACCACTATTGCTTCCATTTCCACCATTGTTGCCATTGGTGGCACCATTGGCTTGAGTGAGTTGTGTCACCAATTGAGTAAGAATAGTAGCAATGTCGGTGTTGGAGTTGGTTGCGGGAGCACGACGAGGAGGCATTCTACAGATTTTCACAAGAAAGATTGTAAGAACTTATGAGATTTGATAGGATTTAATAGAATGAGATAATAAAAATAGATATTCTTAGTTTGGATTGTACTCAAAAGTGACAAAATCACTTGAATACTATGGCACATTAAGGTTAATTAAACTTATATAATTTTTCAAGGAGACATGCTTTAGCCTATAAGTAAACACTCATCTCGGGGATTCCCAGGAAAGCATACGGGTCCCTCGGTTGATTGGGATTTATGCGAAATGCTTTCCTAGACAGAAAACCCAAAATACAGGTGTCACCCTTCCAGATTGCACGTGTCCTCAAATAATTTAACAAGTTTAAAAACCTTAACGAAGAAATAAAAATTTTAGAGATTTTTGCTTCAAAAATTTTTCCACATGCTAAGAAGGATAAAGATAGAAAAGAAAATAGAAATATTATGAGGTTTTAGGATATATGAAAGGATATTATTTATTAAATTATTATTTAAGAAGATCCTACTAAGTCATGAATTTTTATCAAGTAAGGTATCAAATATAAAAATAATTAATCATGGTAAGCATATAGCACATAGCATGTAACACATAGCACAAAAATCATGAAACATAGTATAAGTGGTTGTCCTAAAGTTATAGTCTAGGTCAAGGTGTCTAATAACCTAATTCCCTATAACCAAGGCTCTGATACCAATCTGTCACACCCCGACTGATGGCGGAATCATCGGGGCGGGACATGTAGACTGTTCATAGCACATGGTTGACTAAATTGAAATATATTAAAGTTAAATTTCCATTAAAAATTATCCAAGTACAACCAAATTCAAACAAAGAAACATAAAACAACTCATAGAATTCTTGATTTAAATTGCTAAGTCCAAATCCTATATTGAGCACGTCTTGAATCATTCTCACATATTAGGGTCTGAAACATGAATAAAATAAAGTCAACTAAAAAGTTGGTGAGTATAACACAGTTGTATATAGATAGCATATAGTTGAAAACAAATCCTTTACAAGACATGATAAAATAAGGCATTTATGGGGAGCAGCTATTGTGTAATCAAGTACAACCAAACCTTTGTAACTAGTATGCAAATTGTGTTGTCGGTATCAATCACCTCCACTTGGGTGGGTTTGTCAGACTCAATAGATCTATCATTGAAAACCGTCGACTTGTATAGTTAATGATTGCACATAAGTTTTCACAAAGATTAGCACAACTAGCACTCGGGCACAAAGCTCAAATTTTGCACACATGTATGTAGATAGGATTTTGCACTTGTGTTGTTTGTGTAAATGTAAATGTGTAATGTGTATAAAGTTCATGTTCCACCCCAAAAGTGTAAAAGAGTAAAAAGGGGTTGTGAATACTCACTTGGTATGGAAGTGTAGCTAACAAAGAGTATAGATAAAATAAGAATCCTTGATACGCACGAGTTAACCTAGATAATAATGTATATTGAATCAAATATGTGCACAAAGTTTAAGTCTAAAAATGAAGGTTGAATTTGTGTATAAAACTATTGATTTGTATTTAAAAGTATTGAATAATATATATAAAGTTTTGAAGTAAATATTTTTGAAACATTTTGATTAAGGTTGGGAATTGAATAGTAAAATAGAATATTTATAAAATCATTGATTATGAAAATAAAGTATGTGTTAAATGTAATTTAATAAATAAATAAATGTTTTTATTTAAAATAAAGAATAAATAATCTTTATTTATTTATTTATAAAGTATGTAACTTACAAATAAAATATTTTAAATGAAAAGTTTAATAACAAATTTAATTTTATAAACTTTTAATTAAATGATTTTCCATTTATTCCAAGATTAGTTATTTGATCTTTTCAAATACTTTTTTTTATAAAACTAACTATTTTTATATAAAAACTTAATCTGGAATTTTTACATATTAAAATAAAACAATAATAATTCTGATCAAAGATTCTAACCTAGACACGACCGTGCCTGGGAAGGACACGACCGCGCTCGAACCACGGGCGCGACCGCGCTAGTCGGGACGCGACCGGGTTTGATCAAACTGAGGCCAACTTGGACAATTCACGAGGCACGACCGTGCCTTAGCTCGGCACGGTCGTGTCTATGATTCTTAGACACAACAGAGACTAGCCCAGAGGGCATGACTAGGTCTGGACAAGAGGACACGACCGCGCTGTTAGTCGGCACGACCGCGCTACATGAGGCACGGTTGCGCTAGATGATTAGCGCGACCGTATCTCTTCCAAATCAGACACGAATTGAACAAATCTTGTATTTATAGCGTTGGAATTGTTAGGGCTTTTGATTACCGAGTTGTTACGAGTCTATTTAAATAAATTAGTTGTATGGAAATCGTGTTTAAGAATGGGTTCGACTAAATCATTTTTTTATTAAAATAATAATTCTGATTCGGGATGGTTTACATATTGAAAGCCCAAATTGATAAGGGGCTTTCGATATAGAGACTTATTAAACGAAATAAATGGCTTTAATTACCCTGAATAACCGAGAATCGATATAGGACGGTAGAAGGAGGTTCCGGCGACGGCAAGATTTCTTCCGGCGACTTCTGCTGCGATTCCGACTGCTTCAATGGCTTCAGTCGTTCCAGAGAGGGTTGAATATCGTATGGTGATGGCTTGTTCGAGAGTATTCGGATCGATTTTGAGGATTCGAGGCTTGGGAGGAACTTGACGGTTTCTTGAGAGGAAAACGTAATTGAATTGATAAAACTCGTAATGGACTGAGATATTTTTCTTTATCAAAGAAAATAAAACGTAATCGGTTTCGAATTTCAAACGATCGAGCGTTTTGAAACTGCATTTACGTTTCGACTGTTACGCAGGCGCGACCGTGCCCAAGAGAGGCGCGACCGTGCTTAGGAGACGGGCGCGATCGTTCTAGGACCAGTCGCGCGATCGTGCCGAGGCACCTGGCGTGACCGTGCCAGGACGAAGCACGACCGTGCTAATTAGGGTTTCTTGATAAATTTTCAACTTTAGTCCTTGACTTTTCAGGTTTGATAAGTTTGAATTAAATAGTTTCTTGCATAGTGTTTAAATGTATATAATTGCGTAAAACTTGCGAATTTGTATTGAATCATTGCATTTAATTTATGGCGAGAAAAATAATAAGACAGTGCACGAGTATTGAGTTTGAAATTGCATTACATTGAATTGAAAATATAAATACTAAAACCAGAAATGTTATAGATACCCCTTTGGAGCTATTACATATGGATTTGTTTGGCCCCATAAGTATCAGGAGTATTGGAGGTAAGTCATTCTGTCTGGTTGTAACTGATGATTTCTCACGTTTTTCTTGGGTGCATTTTTTAGGTACGACGGACGAAACTGCTGATATTCTTCAATACCTGATCCTGAGCTTGGAATCTCTTTGCAAGTTGAAGGTTAGAAGAATAAGGAGTGATAACGGAACTGAGTTCAAGAATAATTTGATGGAAATTTTCTGTCTCAAGAAGGGGATCCGTCACGAATTTAGTGCTCTGTACACACCTCAGTAGAATGGAGTTGTAGAACGGAAGAACAGAACCTTGATTGAGTTTGTATATCAGCATCTGTATGTATTGGTTTATCGAGTTGTAATCATGTTCGTAGGTACTTGTCGTTGTATTCGTCTTTGTTAAATGTTGTGCGCACTTAACAAGTGCGCAGGTTGCTTAACCTGCGTACTTATCAAGTACGCAAGAACATTATCTAGTACGCAGGAACAAAGCCCTACGCACTTAACAAGTGCGCAGTCAACAGATTTTGTATAAATAGGATAGGTTGACAGAAGTTAAGTACGCAGACTATTGTGCACTCAGTATTTTTCTCTCTGTAACCTTCAAGTGTTTATAATAGACGAAAGTTTAAAGTGATTCTCTTGTCGGTTTACTTTGTGTTGTTTGATTCTCCACCTAGTCACGGGTACTCCGCACCCGGTCCGACTAGCCAACGCACTTGCATGCGATGATCCGTGACACCCGAGGGACCTACAAAGCTAGATCCAAAGTCCTAAGTGATCATGTAGTGTCCTCAAACTGGTGCACCTGAAACATATGAGTAAATGTCAACTACAAGTAGTTGTTGAGTAACATAGGTTTTGACACCAAACAAAAGTTGTAAAAATGATGTGAAATTCAATATGTTCAAAGCATAACTAAGGCATAAATGTGAAAACATACAAGGTTCCAAAGCGTACAATCAAACTGTAGTAAATGGAAAACTGGTATGCACAATCCAACTGATTGCGTTTTGGAAAAAGTAGTAATATGGTACACATAAAACCCGCCAAGGTTTGTGTTAACTGGTATCGGTTTCCCGTATAAATGATCATGTTAGGTACTACCTTAGGCCTCCCTCACAAGTTAATGATTCTACTAAACATGAACACACGTATGGCCGCCAAGTAGTTTAAGACATAAAGCACATAGTAATCAGCACGAGAACAAAGGTAATGAATTTGTATGTATAGTAATGTAAACATGTTCCACCGGAGTATTTGTAACCAATAGTAAAGAGAAAGGGGGCTATGAACTCACTTGTAATGAAGCTAGTAATGATACGAATTGTTAATAATGGCTAGGCCTCGTGAGGATTCCTCACCATCAACCTACACGGATAAATTTGTATTCTAGACTCAATGAGAATAAACAATTCTACATCTCTTTGAGTTTCTAGAGATTTGGAGTTGGGGTTGGATGTGGGGTTTGCATAGGTTTTGTGGGAATATATATATATATTTTATAATGATAAGTTAATGTCAATTTGAATTAATGATAATCTCAAATTAATTATGTAGTATTTACAATAATAATATGATTGAATATAATTATTCTAAATTAAGTAAACAAATTAGGAAAAAGGTTTAAATAGTACTACGTTCGGATTTATTTATATAATTATTCTAGGAATAATTAATAAATAAATTATAGAATGAAAAATGTTAAATAGAACGATTAATTAAACTATTTAAGAAATTGTTCTATGTAAATAAACATAATTATTTAAACTACTTCTTTTACTTTAATAAAAGAGACATTAAAATAAATATAAGTTTTAAGTGAAATCAATAGAATTTGTGTAACTATTTATCTAAAATAATTATCTAAGTATTTATATAAAGTTTTAAATAATTATTCTTGCAAAAATATATATTTATATGTTTAAAATGGGAGGTAAAAATGTTTAAGCGAAAAATTACGTTCATTTGTATTGTTTATCTAGGATTTTATAACATTCTTAATATGTTTTTAATAAATCGGAAATGTATAACACCTTTTAATATTTCCTGATTTTTATACAAGTTTCAGAGTGTATTTATAAGGTATAAAAAAAAAGAATTACATTTTAAAACAATGGTTTATGTATTAAAATCATCAATTGAATTAAAAAGGGGGGCTACGAACTCGAACCCGCGACCTGTTGTGAAAGAGGCAAGTGCTTTAACCAGGTGATCTGGGATTAGAGCCTTGCTAGAAACTAGTGGTGTTTGGTTTTTAATATATAGCTTCCACGACCTTTCTTCCCCAATTGACTCAACCAAAAACCCTAATCCCAAATCCATATGAAATTCTCACAGATGATCATCAATAAGATAGGGTTTTTGATTGCGAAGGCTAAACGAGTAAGAGAGTGAAGTGTTTACCCGATATTGAAATCGATTTGATGTTGGAACTGAGAGACTCACCACCTTGGTTCTATAATATGTTTACCCGATATTGTTTACCCGATAATTCTATAATATGTTTAAATTTTTTTACATAAATACAGAATTTTTATTACATAGAACAAAAAATGAAAGTATAATCTCAAATATCAAAACGCGTAGACCAAAACATTAAAATATATCAAATGAAAGCAATCAATATGCCACCTTTCACACATATGCGCCAACTTAAAAATCTCAAATAAAATTAAATCATTAAAAAAAACCAAACAATCTTTGAAATTACACTCGACAACTAACAATTATAAATACATAAAAATTTGAAAATTTGAATTCAAATTAAGCAATATATTACCAATATCCAATGTGATGATGTAAGACCCTAACCCGGGTATCCTACAGTTGGTTCTCATAACGGGTCATTTTCATTAAAAGCGTATTTATTGCAATTCAAATTACAGCGGAAGCCTTTCTAAGAACATTTATTGCTATTTAAAGTTGTTCAGTTTACCTCACGAATGCCTGCACAGCGATCCGAGTAATACCGCCCCCAAACCAAGATACGTCAACGCTACACTTACCTGCAAAATAATCTAACGTACACACAAAGTCAGCTACGCTGAGTGAGTTCTAATAGTTTAATTTAATTAAAAGCCAACTCGTCACAAAAGTTATTTAAACTTTACTCAGGACTCTCGGCCATTATAAAATAGTTTCATAATACAATAAGAATATAGTACCCCTGTTATCACATGATATCCCATAACCATTCACCACCCGAGACTTATCCCATAATAATAATAATCCCACAGTTTCATCGACATAGATCGAATTTACTATACTAATAACTCGTACTCTAGCACACGTATTACCTCAACACTTTGTTAACCACAACCAAACCCTAGACCTTGACTTACCCGGCCTTAACTAAGGCTCTTACCAATCAACTGACACAACAATTATCAACACCGCATTAAAATCCTGAAACAACGGTCAATCTAACTCTACTTGTCACATTAATATCATCTACACATCACATTAATACTATCTCACGCACAATAAATATATCATATCACTTGCATGCAAATTGACACATATGTAAGCATGCAAAAACATACCTCATCATTTCACCCTCGTCAGGGCATTCGAAACACCACGAGCTCACCATTAACCTGTTAATAAATGTCACCGTTGGTGACTTCCCGACGAACTTCGCCCTTCACAATCTCGTTTGCCATGTCATAAAGACAAAGACGCAAACGCAATACCTGTCGTGTCACATGGACAACGACACAAGCACACAACACAAATATAACACATAAATTATCACACAATATTCATCTGACTCATTAACCACACCTGCACCTTACACATAGCACTAAAATAATAAATATAGCCCACATAAAATCATAAGCATTTAGCTTAAGTTCCGACCCTCCTCGATCAACCCTTAACACAATACAACACTATTATAAATACAGATTCAATGTCCCGTTAACTAAGCACGTACCCACCTTTAACCTACACATCCCAGGGACAACACATAATCCTTTAGCCCCATATTTGAGTTCATCAATTCACAAACTCATCGAGTTAAACCCCAAAGTTCGTTATATATTTAATGTAATAAAACACGTCTTATAAGTATGTACGATAGCCCCAAGACATTAAAACGTTTAAAAGAGGGGATTAGAAACTCACCGGTTGCTAAGCTTTCCTTCCGAAGTCGCATACCCGTAAACTTGTAGTCCAACGCGAACCTGTCGTCAAATGAACTACCCAGATCAATCCTATTACCGCAATAACACTAATGCATCTATTCTGGACCAGCAGCTACAAGCTCGGTCTAAGTCGTCCCAAACCGTACAACCGACGCGCTCGCTCGCGTACAAAAACCCTTAAATTAACGTTACCGAAAAACGTTCCCGACATTTTTCTCATATCCCAAAATGGTCCCCAACAATGAATATAAAGTCCTATGGGGTCATACCTTTGCGTACAAGCCGTTCTAAGCGGTTTTGTACGAAACTGCTGAGCACCACGCGAGAGGAAAACTTGCTTTGATCATATTTCGTCCATACGAGCTCCGTTTCGCACGAGCCACCTATCCACGCGTTCGTCTCAATATTCCCGACCTCGAAAAATTATTGGTGTCGGCCGTCGCCGCCAACGCTGCTGCCAGAACGTGAATTTTTTTTTCAGCGCGTTGAGTTTTGCTCGTCAAAATACGAGTAGCTTATTATTAAATTGTAAATCATATGTCCACGCGTTGAGTTTTGCTCGTCAAAATGAATTTTTTTTTCAGCGCGTTGAGTTTCGCCTAAAACAGCTTAAAACCGACCCAAATGAACTCTGTTTTAGGCGAATCATATGTCCACGTGTCCGTATCGCCGAACCCTTTTAGACCTCCAGTCGCTGTCACCGGAAACTGCCGCCTCCTTCGCCGGAAATCCAAACAGTAGCCGGAATTCGCTCCCTTCGCGCGTATATCTTCGCGATGCTCGAATCCCTATCAAACGAACTCGGAATTTGACAAATAATATATCCACGCGACCATGTCGCCAAAAGATTCCACCTCCACCCATCTCCGCCACTTTCCGTCACCGGCGTCGCCGCCGGAAACCCGAACAGTGGCCGAAAATCCTCGCCGGATTTTCGTTTTCGCTTGGTTTCTTCACCGATCATCTCTGGGTCGTTTTCTAGCGATCTTAACACTGAAACAAATCAATATTAATTGAAAAACCTTCCACAAACGAATACAAGGATGAAAAATATTACCTTAGCGATGTAGAAAATCCCGCGCGCGACAGCATTACCACTCCCTTCACGCCGTCGTCGCCCTCCTTTTCCGGCCCTCTCTCTTTCTCGCTTGTATGGCTGCCGTCGAGCATCCCCTAGGCCGAATGGCCTAGGTTTTTCCTTAAAATATTTATTTAAACCTTCTAGGTTTACACTCGGGTCCCTGCGGTTCCGTACTTGCACGTTTCGATCTTAAATTAGACATGACACGGTTAAATGGTGTCTTTACGACCCATCAGTATGAAATTCAAGTGCCATTAATAATAACACACATGTTTTAAAAGAGATTCGGGTCATCTTTGACCCGAACCATTAGCTTATGAAACTTCGGGATGTTACAAGTATATCCCCCTTGAAAGAGGAATCGTCCTCGAATCCTGCGTCGGCACAACCCAACGCACTTATCTTTCTGCGCTCACTCGTGCACCAATTCCATCTGGTGTTTAACATTCACCTTCACACTTATTGATTTCAATACTCTGAGTTGATCTTCATCGTCCACACTTGGCGTTCGAAGATTGTTATGTTCATAGTCCACGTTCATCTTGGACTTGCAATTCTCACGCACCTCTTTTTCTTATGGCACCACCTTGTCAATTAGTTGCTTACTCATCGCATTTCTTGATCCGCTCACAGCACACAAGACATCACTCCTTTATAACCCTGATGACCTCGCTATCCCGATGGTCATACCCAAGTAAGGTTCCTTGCTTCTCAAGGTTTGGATCATTCCTCATCCTTCTTATTTCCCACTCTAATCGCCATTCAACGATGACTCCTCAAAACCCAGGCACCACTGCCTTGCTCATAAAGGTACTTCCCTTGTCATTTTTTGCTAATTCTCCAGGCGCTTTTGCCAACTACACCGGTCCCCACCACATTCCTCTACCAACATATTCAAGTATCTCGTTATCATGCGTTTAATACATCCTTTAGTTAACCCATAATTCTCAAGATTGTAGTTATAATCATCAGTTCCCGATGATTCTCAAACATTCACATAATACCATCATGCCCTACTCGAAAGCAGTACATTTGCTTCACTTGACGCTCTATAGGAGCCCGCCTTAAACTAATCACATACCTACCAGAGTAGGTGTTCCCTTTCCAGTCACTCGGGTGCCATCAACATTTATCTCTCATGGATCCTGCTTTCCTTGTCGTTGGTCTATCGTTACCACACTATTACCGACCACACCTCATTCATCAAATATGCACATGAAGTCCGCCCTTGCATAAGCTTCAGCTATCCATCGACTTGTTCTGAGTAAACATCTGTATTCCTCTGGTATCTCATATTAGTGGAATTCTCCATGTGGAACGTATTCTATGGAGACCCCTTCGCACTTAGTGGTATCTCTAGCGTCGTCACCTCGATCACGTCATAACTAGCTCCGATCAAGCATCAACGCAACGCTTTCATCATGAAATCTCACAGCTGCACCCCTTGGCTTTGTGCTCCGAATTCCTAAGATATAAGCATAGGTACCTCATAGGAGCAACTCACTGATCGTCTGGACGTCAAAACTTCTCGCATCACCTTGATATATCATCGTTACGAAAATCGTCAAGATAGAAACTGTAAACTTGAGCACACCAACCACTCGTCCTATGCACGACTAATCGTATACTACAAGGACACACACCGACTTAACAAAACTACAGGACACACAATGTCCTACGTACGTACTAGTATCCCCACCTTCTAACTTGCACAAAGTGCACACACACAACTAGCTAGACTTGAGCAAATCTACCTATGTGCAATATGACCTCGTCATTTATAAACACACACACACACACACACAACTGAACCCTATCTTCTATTCACCCTAGCGGGTCGTACCAATGGTTCAGGATAACACATTAATCAGTCTAGACACAAGACATCGCCCTAATATTTTATACACATAATATTTATAAATCATAGCTCCTCACAGGACCTCGTCCCGAACCTTTGTACCAATACACAATGTACATAACCACAATTTCTCACTGGACCCTGTCCTGCACATTCACAGAAAGTGCAATACGCCCATTGCACTCTAAACATCACCTGATCATTAGCACATAGGTGACACTACCTTAAGATTGTAGACACAACAAATTTCAAAACTCATACAATCTAATTAACCATGCTCTAGCACCACAGCAAAAATTACATTTAATATGAACTCACGTTTTTCAAAAGGTAATCACATAATCACACAATATCGCATTAAATCTAACATTGTACCTACCATAGTACGCTATCACCAACACAACTATCATTAATCACACTCAAGTCATCCCGCGGTATAACTCGTAATCAATGTCAAAATCACTAGTTAATATTCGAACTAGGCATCCAACCACGTAAACAGCTAATCAATCAAAGTGTCAAATCTCCCCGGGATCTCTCATGACAACTACCACACACACTACTCATCAAGAAACCGAGCATCCTAAGTACTGCTCACTGAATCATTGCTAGACCACGTCATGTGCAACTGGCGTGTCCTCCTCTCGTTCCTCCTGAAACAAAGCTCTCTTAACCATCGTAAGTGGTCGATCTCTCAATCGTGTAGGTCCACTTCCTGGAAGAAAATCACGTACAGCTGGCACTGATCTCCTTTTCCATCCCGTCTCTCCAACCATAGCTCCACGTGGTATGTCGCCGACCGAAGTTCTAATCACACTTGGCATAAGAAGCTCCAACACTACTCCTATTTCACTAGCAGTTTCACCCGCAGCGGTTGTTGTCTTGTCTGGTCGTTCAGCATTCCCACTAACAAGGGCATCACGCCTGACCGATCTCGTATGCATCGTCTTAACCACCTAATCCTACTCAAGATAAAACGCTAGAGTGGTTACTATGGGCACAAATTCAGAATATGAGAGTAATCATAGACTGCCAAATCACGGTGGTCAAATCATCACTGCTCGGATTCTAAACCTCTCCCATCATACTTACACTAACTTTCGACCTTCACACACACCGGATGCACATGCATCCCACACAACTCACATAGCACATAGCAATAATCTAACAGATTATCATATTCATCACAAATGCACACCACACATGGTTACACACAAAATCATTAACCAAGCTAACACACCAAACCATTTCAAATAACGCAATTAATACTAATCCACATTAACTAACTCAAAAAACATGATTTCACCGAATCACACCACACAACTTCACATAGTGTTAAACTACACAATTAACACACTAACAATTTATACATAACTCAAAAGACGTACCTCTTGGCTCGCGGTTACTCGTGGTGGCATTCGTTTCACACTCATCCCATTTTCGGTTTAAGTTAAAGTTTTTTATTTGTTTAAAAATACTAGTTTTCTCTTAAACCACAGCTCTGATACCAACTTGTAAGACCCCAACCAGGGCATCCTACAATTGGTTCTCATAATGGGTCATTTTCATTAAAAGCGCATTTATTGCAATTCAAATTATAGCGGAAGTCTTTCTAAGAACATTTATTGCTATTTAATGTTATTCAGTTTACCTCACGAATGCCTGCACACCGATCCGAGTAACACCGCCTCCAAGCCAAGATAGGTCAACGCTACGCTTACCTGCAAAATAATCTAACGTACACACAAAGTCAGCTATGCTGATTGAGTTCTAATAGTTTAATTTAATTAAAAGCCAACTTGTCACAAAAGTTATTTAGACTTTACTCAGTACTCTCAGCCCTTAAAAAATAGTTTCATAATTCATTAAGAATAAATAACCCATGTTATCACATGATATCCCATAACCATTCACCACCCGAGACGTATCCCATAATAATTGTCACACCCCCAATTTCAACTAACGGAGTTTTACCGTTTGGGAAGTGACAAACCAGGATCTCAGTCATTAGTTACATTGAACGACACTATATGGGACTAAAATGAAAAGATATCATAAATGATCAAAGTAAGTGAGGAAGCGTAAAACGAAAGTAAATGCGCAAAACAAATGCGCCCAAGAAATGTCCCAAAGTGTTCAGTCCAAACAAAGTCCAAAACAAAGTACAAAGGAATTTAACAATAATAATTTATAATTTAATCATAAGACTCCATGCATGCCCTATGCGTGCACCCGTGCCTTATCTTAAGCGACCTGAGAAAACATGTACGAAAACATGTTAACACGAGTTTGGTGAGTTCACAGGTTTCAGGTTGTAAGAAAGTTTAATAGGTTAATGTACATTCAATATATAAATCAATAGGTAGCTAACCCATAAGAATGTTAACTAATGCACTCATAACCGACAGCTGACTGTTTATATTTTTGCCTCCCACTAGGCTTATCAACCATGTTGCATGTTTAGGTCAAGAATGCACCCGTTAAACATCTAGTCGGGTTAGCGCGACTAACGCGGGTGAGGTTTGTCAAACCCAATAGTACTACTCAACTTACCTCGCTATGTTCATATTAACAGTCTGATGTGAGAACTTAGTGATAGATGTGTACACATAGTTAAACAAGTGAAAACATATATGAGTTACATAGCAAAAAATGTTTACATCATGTTTTCTCCCCCAGTTTTAAAACAGTAAAAGGGGCTGTGAAAACTCACCTGAATGGCGTAGGTAGGTTCACACTAGAATAAGATTGGAACCACGAGTGTTAGCCTTCAACGACTTACATATGCCCTTGAATTATACACATAACAATTAGGGATACAATGGATTATGTGACGACAATACAGAAGGTTGAACGTCCTAAAGAAACGCTCTAATGATTAAGAGTAGACGAACGTGTACACGGGAATGAGAATTCTTAATTAATAAATACGATAAACACGTTACGCGATGAATGACAAAACAACAATATATATAATAAATATATTCAAGCGTCTTCGTCATTAAGTAGTGATCTAGAAAATAATATTATTATATTATTTTTAAACTAGTAGAATTAATCCGGTAATCATTTAATTGGCAAAAATAATAGTTATATTATTTTTATTGAGAATATATAAACGAGGGTAATAATATAACTAATGATATTATTTATAAATTCGGAGTATTACGCAATGCTCGTTAAAGTGACGAAAATAATATATAAATATATTGTTTATAATAGTGGAAAATAATATTAAAACGGTCACAAAACTAAACCCGAACATAAATATAAACACAATTGTTTGCATGTTTTTAAATAATAATTTTGATAATAATAATAATAAGTTAATATTATTTCTAATATATTTATAATACTCTAAAATGAGTCATAAAATAAATCTTGACACTACAAAAGTTTTTCCGGGTTAAAAACGTTTTAATATGTTATTATACTACAATAGGAATTTGTTTTGCAAAGAATAAACAAGCAAAAAGTCCATAAAAATTTTATCATAAGAGACCAGATTCGAACCCGGGTCTCCTATGTGTGAGCCATGAGTATTAACCAAGTCCGCCCGCTAGGGATTCGCATACAGATTCGGACAGAAACAATTTTAATCAAAAACACCCGAGAGCCCTTCCCCTATACCCGATCATGATCGGTCCTAGTCCAATACCCAAGAATCTGATCGCGATTTATTGAGGTGGTATAGGGGTTTTGTTAATCGGGGTGTCACGGACCTGGGGGTATGTTTGATTGTAAAAATGATCGAGTTTTGAATCGTTTAATTTCTGTTTCAAAAAGTCGAAGCCCTAGGTTCAAATCGGTTTTCAATTGTCCAAATTCTGTAAGATTATTAGTTGGATTCATGGGGCTTTTACTAATTAAAAGATTGCGAATCTAATGGTGTGGTTTATTTGAATTGAGGTGGTGTTTAGAATCAAAAGCCCCAAATTCGATTTCGTATGAACCCTAGGTTTTAGATCTTGAAAATTCGATGATAACTGGTAAAATTAACTTAGGGCTTTCAATCTACAAGTCAAAACGAAAGTGTGGATAGACCCAATTACCAGAATAGTGCTTGAATTGAGAGTTTTCGACTAGGATGAGTGCCGAGGACGACGGGTTCGATCTTCGGCGATTCCTGCTGTGACTTCGGCCAAGAGTTTGTGGGAAAAAGCTTCTATGGAACTCGTACAGGCAGTGCAATGGTTTAACTTGAGAGTCCAAGCTCGAAATGATGCGAATTGGTGCGTATAAAAACTGAACTCGGCGGTTACGAGTTCAATTCCAATTATTAGGTTTAATTCGCGAATAAAGACGATGTTTAACACCTCAATGATGGCCGAAACTGCTAGTAACGTTCAAATCAGTTATGAAATCGAATGAATTTCAGGTATAGCTCGCGGATTTGGATCAAGGAGTCACGGGTTTGACTTTTTAAGAGTCAACAGAAACAAGAATCTTCAATTTTGACTCAGAAAGTCAACAATCTTGAGTTTAGGTTAAATACATAACTAGTCCTTGCAATTCTTATTTAAAAGGTGACAGAACTAGCCCCTAAGGTTAAAGATTTGAGTTAACGGGTCTAAGTTTTAACAGAATATTTAACGGGATTTCTAACAGAGATAACTTGAAAAGTCGGATTGTCACATCATCCCTTAGTTGAAAGAATTTTCGTCCCGAAAATTAAAGTAGTAATAATAATAAGAATTTCAGGACATCACATCATCCCCTAGTTGAAAGAATTTTCGTCCCGAAAATTAGAATTGTACCTTAAGAGTTTGACGTGGAGTGCTTGAATAGATGAGGATACTTGCGCATCATCTGATCCTCACGCTCCCACGTGAATTCCGGTCCGCGTTTCGAGTTCCAACGGACTCTGACAATAGGGATTTTACTATGCTTAAGCGTTTTGACTTCCCTATCCATGATTTCCACAGGTTCTTAGATAAAACGCAACTGTTCATCAATGTGTAGTTCCTCAAGAGGAACCGCGAGTGACTTATCTGCTAGACATTTCTTCAAGTTTGAGATGTGAAAGACGTTGTGTACACCACTAAGTCTCTCAAGTAGGTCCATTTGATACGCTACTGGCCCGATTCTCTTCACTATCTTGAATGGTCCAACATAACGAGGATTCAGCTTGCCTTGTTTCCCAAAACGAATGACACCCTTCCAAGGTGAGACTTTTAATAAGACCATATCCCCTACTTGAAATTCTAACGGTTTACGACGCTTATCGGCATAGCTCTTTTGACGATCACGAGCTGCTGACATACGATTTCTAGTTTGAACGATTTTCTTAGAAGTTTCAAGTACGAGTTCAATACCTGTAAGTTGACTATCCCCAACCTCGGCCTAACAAATAGGAGAACGACATTTTCGTCCATATAATGCTTCAAATGGAGTTGCCTTGATGCTAGTGTGATAACTGTTGTTGTAGGATAACTCCACCAATGGTAGGTAAGACTCCGAAGTGTTACCGAAGTCAATCACACAAGCTCGTAGCATGTCCACCAGATTTTGAATAGTACATTCTGTATGGCCATTAGTTTGAGGATGGTATGCTGTGCTCATATCAAGACGCGTGCATAAAGCTTTATGTAACGATTTCCAGAAACGAGAGGTGAATCGTGCATCACGATCCGAAATGATAGAGATTGGCACCCCGCGCCGAGATACTACTTCTTTCAAGTAAATGCGAGTAATTTTTTCCATCTTTTCTGTTTCCTTGATTGCTAAGAAGTGAACGGACTTTGTTAAACGATCAATGATTACCCAAATGGTATCATATCCAGTAGGAGTTCGTGGCAACTTCGTGATAAAGTCCATGGATATCTGCTCCCATTTCCACATCGGAATATCTGGTATTTGGAGAAGACCAGAAGGCTTTTGATATTCAACTTTGACCTTCATGCAAGTTAGGCACTTGCTCACATAGGTGGCTATATCGGCCTTCATGTTTGGCCACCAATACAGCACCTTTAGATCATGGTACATCTTGTCGGAACCTGGATGAATAGAGTAACGAGATTTATGAGCCTCATCCATGACTAGTTCCCTTAAGTTTTCGAATACAGAAACCCATATTCACTCGGTGAAGTAGCGGATCCCGTTAGATTTGACCTCGAGTTGTGCTTCCATGCCGCATGAGGCTTCCTGCGGTAGGTTTTCCTCTTTCAGGGCTCCGAGTTGAGCACTGTGGATTTTGTCAGGTAATCCGGGGTGAATTGTAAGTTGTAATGCTCGAACTCGTTTGGACTTGGTTTCTTTTCGGCTTAGGGCATTAGCTACAACGTTAGCTTTACCTGGATGATACCGGATTGCACAGTCATAATCATTCAAGAGCTCGACCCAATGATGCTGTCGCATGTTCAACTCTTTCTGCTCGAAGATATGCTGAAGAATCTTATGATCGGTGTAGATAGTGCACTTGGTACCGTACAAGTAGTGTCTCCATATCTTAAGTGCGAAAACTACAGCTCCCAACTCTAGGTCATGAGTGGTGTAGTTTTTCTCGTGAATCTTTGGTTGACGCGAAGCATATGCGATCACCTTTTCTCGTTGCATTAGTACACAACCCAGACCCTGAATGGATGCATCACAATATACCACAAAGTCATCTGTTCCCTCCAGAAGAGCTAGAATAGGTGCACTGCAAAGTTTCTGTTTAAGAAATTGGAATGTTGACTCCTGGTTATCACCCCAGTTATAGGCTTTACCCTTCTGAGTTAAGGAAGTGAGAGGTTGTGCAATCTTAGAGAATCCCTCGATGAATCGACTATAATAACCGGCCAATCCCAGAAATTATCGCACCTCAGTCGGAGTCGTCGGTGCTGCCCAATTCTTGATGGCTTCTATCTTTGATGGAACGACATGTATTCCCTTCTTGTTAACCACATGTCCTAAGAATTGAACTTCCCAGATCCAGAATTCACACTTGGAAAACTTAGCATATAGCTGCTCCTGCTTAAGTAATTACAGAATTAAGCGTAGATGTTCCTCATGTTCCTCCTTGTTCTTGGAATAAATGAGAATGTCGTCGATGAAAACGATGACAAATTGATCAAGGTATGGCTTACACACACGGTTCATGAGGTCCACGAACACCGCGGGTGCGTTGGTTAATCCGAAAGGCATGACCATGAACTCATAGTGGCCGTACCTTGTCCTAAAAGAAGTCTTAAAGATATCCTCATCTCGGACTCTCAATTGGTGGTAACCGGACCTAAAATCTATCTTGGAGTAGAAACTTGATCCATGGAGTTGATCAAAGAGATCATCTATACGAGGCAGAGGATAACGAATCTTGATTGTCACTTTGTTCAGTTCACGGTAGTCGATACACATACAAAAAGTCTCGTCCTTCTTCTTGACAAACAGAACTGGAGCTCCCCATGGCGATGAGCTAGGTCAGATGAAACCTTTATCCAACAATTCTTAGAGCTGAGTAGATATCTCTGGCAATTCACTTGGTGCTAGTCTATAAGGTGCCCGAGCGATCGGTGCCGCTCCGGGTGCTAGATCAATTTGGAATTCAACTTGACGGTGTGGTGGCAGACCAGGCAAATCTTCGGGAAACACTTCTAGAAAATCACGAACGATAGGAATATCATCAATTTTCTTCTCTTCTGATGGTTGTTCAGCAACGAGTTCCAGAATAGCAGTGTGACCTTTACGCAGACACTTCTACGCTTTCATGAATGATATGATGCCTACGACTGCACCACTCTTTTCGTATTGAACGGAAAGGATTTCTCCATTTGGGAGAGGAATGCGAACAATTTTCTCACGACAGACAATTTCAGCTTGGTTTTTAGATAACCAATCTATACCAACAATTACATCAAAACTACCAAGTGTGACCGGTATAAGTTCGATATCAAGTTTATGACCATCCAGCTCAAGCTTACAACCCTTAAGAAGGTGGGTTGCTTCAATTATTCAGTTCACGGTGCTAGTCTAACAGTGTTGGAGTTCCTTTTATCATATCACTAAGCTTCTTAGATATAAAAATCCTATCAGCACCGATATCAAATAGGACAGAAGCAAAGTAATTGTTTAAGAGAAACTTACCGGTGACCACATTATGATCATACCGAGCTTCTCCAGATCCTAGTACGAAGGCTCGTCCTTTCGCACCATTCCCTCCATTATTGGCATTATTGCCAACATTTTTGTTGCCTTGATTGTTGTTGTTACCATTGTTGCCCTGATTATTGTCATTACCGTTACCATTCCCATTACCATTTCCATTACCACCCCTCTTCGACTGAGGACAATCCCTCTAAATATGTCCCTCCTTACCGCACTGAAAACATCCTCTTGTGGACCCTTGCAGTTGGAATGGTTGCTTGTTTTGAAGATCAACTCTACAATCTTTTGCAGCGTGGCCCATCTTGACACACCGTTGACAATGGTTACAAGCACCGACATGGTGGTAATTGCACTTGTTTCACTTGGGGGCTCTTCCCGCATAACCACCTTGATTTTGACCTGAAGAGGTCGTCTGGTTGAAGTTCTTAGCAGGCTCAAACCTACGCTTCTGCTGCTGTTGCTGAGGTTGATTAAACTGGCATCCCTTGGAGTTGGAGTTGTGATCAAACTTGCGCTTATTATTATCAGTAGCTTTAGAAACTAAACCCCTCGGGGGTAGAGTCCCTTGAGTTACCGGCTGGTCAGTTAACTTGTCGGCAAGTCTGATAGTCTGCTGGATGGTAGTGGGGTAGGATGAAGTAACCATACTCTGAATCTGAGGCACTAAGCCTCCAAAGTATAGCTCAATTCTCTTGTAATCAGGAGTCACCATATGTGGGCACATGGTAGCAAACTCATGTGAACGAGTGGTATAAAGCTCAATTTCAGAACCTTCCATTTTCAGGTTCAGAATTCTCCTTCCAACTTTTGAATTTCCTCCCGGGGATAGTACTCCTCCTTCATCATCGTCATAAAATCCTCCCATGGCAGTACATTGGCCATAGCCAGACCCAACATCTGGACCTGTGCATTCCACCAAGTGAGAGCCGGGCCCTCCAAAGTTCTAGAAGCAAATTTGACCTGATTGGCCAACGGGCAGTTGCACATAGCGAATACCGATTCTACTTTTTCGAACCACTGGAGTAGTCCGACAACTCCTTCGGCTCCACTACAGGTGTGGGGCTTGCAGTCCATAAATGTTTTGAAGGTGCAGGTGAGTTGCTGATTTTGTTGACCTGAATTTAGAAACATACTATAGGTTCGAGATTATAAAGCTTGGGAAAGGCGCTTTGAGAGATGAATTAACCTCACTAGTCAATGGTTATAGCATTTACCTACAGCATTCTGTGCTGCTAGAGCCTCAGCCACACTATCGTTGATTAGTGCCGCCAGCTCAGCTGCTGTCATGTTGATGGTACCTCGGCCACCAGCACGACCTCCACGTCCTCTTCCCCGACATGATTCTTCACATTCACAAATACAAAACAATGAGAAATATATCGCATATTAAACATTATTTATGTACAAGTAAGGAAATACAACATCTAACATTTTGAAAATTAAATAAATTGTAAAGTTACAAAATAAATAACTCAAAACATTAAACTTCTCGTGCTTTTATAGAATGGGAACAACCTTACCCATCTAGGTTTGAAAAGAGAAATAACATAAACAAAGCATGAATTAAAAGAAAAGATAGAATAGAAGGATCATCAAACATCTTCGTCATCCAAGGAAACGTATGATTGTGCATCGTCGATCTCCACCGGTTCCTCCTCGGGTGGCTCCTCCTCTAAGGGCTCATCCTCGAAGGGCTCCTCCTCATCGTCCGAAAGTGGAATGTCCTCTGGAAATAGGGCTGCTTGTAGTTGGGCTTCTAAGTGGGTCACTCTCTCCCGAAGTCCTTCATCAGCATGGTCTGCTACTTGTAGTTGGGCTTCCAGATGAGTCACTCTCTCCAGAATCCCTCCTACATCATGGTTCGAGGTGTCCACCCTCGTCTCCAAATGTGCAACCCGATCCCCCAAATGGTCATCGACCTTGTCCGTTGCTGCTAGTTCAGTGGTCAGATGCTCTATTTGCTTCTTGTTTTCTTCCATTTGCGGCACTTGTTCTAGAATGCTGGGTATCTCATCAGTGGCTTCCTTCATCACTTTTAACTCCTTAGTTATGATAAACACAAAAGCTGCAAAAGCTTGTTCCATGGTGCATGGCAAGCTTGGCAAAGTAGAGGATGAGGAAGTTGAACAAAAATAGGGTGATGGAACATTTCCCATCTCGATCCATCTTTGGATCATCTTCGGATATGCATTCCAATTAAGTGTTGTGTTCTTTGCTTGTGCATTACTTGGTTCACCCTGTTCTACCGAGTTGTCACTAGAACTAGTCCGACGCCTTTTGGGCTCCGGGGATGATAAGGTAGATGCCTTAGGTGATGTTGGTGGGGTTGACGACATGATCCTATGACGTAATAAATAACAAAAAATCCAAATGTCTACGACATGTAACTAATGTGTGAGGTTATAGTCTAGTATGCAATCATAGTTCTCTATAACCAATGGCTCTGATACCAATTTGTCACACCCCCAATTTCAACTAACGAAGTTTTACCGTTTGGGAAGTGACAAACCAGGATCTCAATAATTAGTTACATTGAACGACACTATATGGGACTAAAATGAAAATATATCATAAATGATCAAAGTAAGTGCGGAAGCGTAAAACGAAAGTAAATGCGCAAAACAAACGCGCCCAAGAAAAGTCCCAAAGTGTTCAGTCTAAACAAAGTCCAAAACAAAGTACAAAGCAATTTAACAATAATAATTTATAATTTAATCATAAGACTCCATGCATGCCCTATGCGTGCACATGTGCCTTATCTTAAGCGACCGGAGAAAACATGAAAGAAAAGATGTCTACACGAAGTTGGTGAGTTCACAGGTTTTAGTTTGTAAGAAAGTTCAATAGGTTAATGTACATTCAATATATAAATCAATAGGTAGGTAACCCATAAGCATGTTAACTAATGCGCTCGCAACCGACAGCTGACTGTTTATATTTTTGCCTTCCACCAGGCCTATCAACCATGGTGCATGTTTAGGACAAGAATGCACCCGTTCGACATCCAGTCGGGTTAGCGTGACTAACGCGGGTGAGGTTTGTCAAACCCAGTAGTACTACTCAACTTACCTCACTATGTTCATTTTAACGGTCCGATGTGAGGACTTAGTGATAGATGTGTACGCGTAGTTAAATAAGTGATAACATATATGAATTACATAACCAAAAATGTTTACGTCATGTTTTCTCCCCAAGGTTTAAAACAGTAAAAGGGGCTGTGAAAGCTCACATGAATGGCGTAGGTAGGTTCCGACTCTCCTCGATCAACCCTTAACACAATACACCACTATTATAAATACATATGCTATGTCCCGTTATCTAAGCACGTACCCACCTTTAACCTACACATCCCATGGACAACACATAATCCTTTAGCCCTATATTTGAGTTCATCAATTCACAAACTCATCGAGTTAAACCCCAAAATTCGTTACATATTTAATGTAATAAAACACGTCTTATAAGTATGTACGATAGCCCCAAAACATTAAAATGTTTAAAAGAGGGGATTAGAAACTCATCGATTGCGAAGCTTTCTTTCCGAAGTCGCATACCCGTAAACTCGTAGTCCAACGCGAACCTGTCGTCAAATGAAATACCCAGATCAATCCTATTACCGCAATAACACTAACGCATCTATTCTGGACCAGCAGCTACAAGCTCGGTCTAAGTCGTCCCAAACTGTACAACCGACGCGCTCGCTCGCGTACAAAAACCCTTAAATTAACGTTAACGAAAAACGTTCTCGAAAGACGTTCCCGACATTTTTCTCATATCTCAAAATGGTCCCCAGCAATGAATACAAAGTCCTATGGGGTCATACCATTGCGTACAAGCCGTTCTAAGCGGTTTTGTACGAATCTGCTGAGCACCACGCGAGAGGAAAACTTGCTTTGATCATATCTCGAACATGTAAGAAAACATGTCAACACGAGTTTGGTGAGTTCACAGGTTTCAGGTTGTAAGAAAGTTCAATAGGTTAATGTACATTCAATATATAAATCAATAGGTAGCTAACCCATAAGCATGTTAACTAATGCGCTCGCAACCGACAGCTGACTGTTTATGTTTTTGCCTCCCCCCCGGCCTATCAACCATGTTGCATGTTTAGGTCAAGAATGCACCCGTTAAACATCCAGTCGGGTTAGCGCGACTAACGCGGGTGAGGTTTATCAAACCCAGTAGTACTACTCAACTTACCTCGGTATGTTCATATTAACGGTCTGATGTGAGGACTTAGTGATAGATGTGTAGATATAGTTAAACAAGTGATAACATATATGAATTACATAACCAAAAATGTTTACGTCATGTTTTCTCCCCCAGGTTTAAAACAGTAAAAGGGGCTGTGAAAACTCACCTAAACGGCGTAGGTAGGTTCACACTAGAATAAGATTGGAACCATGAGTGTTAGCATGCAACGGCTTACGTATGCCCTAGAATTATACACATAACAATTAGGGATACAATGGAATATGTGACGACAATACGGAAGGTTGAACGTTCTAAAGAAACGCTCTATGATTAAAAGTAGACGAACGTGTCCACGGGAATGAGAATTCTTACTTAATAAATACGATAAACACGTTACGCTACGAATGACAAAACAACAATATATATAATAAATATATTCAAGCGTCTTCGTCATTAAGTAGTGATCTAGAAAATAATATTATTATATTATTTTCAAACTCGTAGAATTAATCCGGTAATCATTTATCTGGTAAAAATAATAATTATATTATTTTTATTGAAAATATATAAACGAGGGTAATATAATAACTAATTATATTATTTATAAATTCGGAGTATAACGCAACGCTCGTTAAAGTGATGAAAATAATATATAAATATATTATTTTTAATAGTGTGAAATAATATTAAAACGGTCACAAAATTAAACCCGAACATAAATATAAACACAATTGTTTGCGTGTTTTTAAATAATAATTTTGATAATAATAATAAGTTAATATTATTTCTAATATATTTATAATACTCTAAAATGAATCATAAAATAAATCTTGACACTACGAAAGTTTTTCCAGGTTAAAAAGTTTTAATATGTTATTATACTACCATAGGAATTTGTTTTGCAAATAATAAACAAGCAAAAAGTCCCTAAAAATTTTATCACAGGAGACCGGATTCCCGGGTCTCCTGTGTGTGAGCCATGAATATTAACCAAGTCCGCCTGCTAGGGATTCGAATACGGAAACAGTTTTAATCAAAATCACCCGAGAGCCCTTCCCCTATACCCGATCGCGATCGGTCCTAGTCCAATACCCACCAATCTGATCGCGATTTAATGAGGTGGCATAGGGGTTTTGTTAATCGGGGTGTCACGAACCTGGAGGTATGTTTGATTGTTAAAATGATCGAGTTTTGAATTGTTTAATTTCTGTTTCAAAAAGCCGAAGCCCTAGGTTCAAATCGGTTTTCAATTGTCCAAATTCTGTAAGATTATTAGTTGGATTCATGGGGCTTTTACTAATTAAAATATTGCGAATCTAATGGTGTGGTTTATTTGAATTGTGGTGGTGTTTAGAATCAAAAGCCCCAAATCCGATTTCGTATGAACCCTAGGTTTTAGATCTTGAACAATTCGATGATAACAAATAAAATTAACTTAGGGCTTTCAATCTACAAGTCAAAACGAAAATGTGGATGGACCCAATTACCATAATAGTGCTTGAATTGAGAGTTTTCGACTAGGATGAGTGCCTAGGACGACGGGTTCGATCTTCGACGATTCCTGTTGTGACTTCGGCTAAGAATTCATGGGTAAAAGATTCTCTAGAACTCGTACAAGTAGTGCAGAGGTTTAATTTGAGAGTGTAAGCTCTGGAACTCGACGGTTACGAGTTCAATTCCCATTATTGGGTTTAATTCGCGAACAAAGACGGTGTTTAACACCTCAATGATGGCCGAAACTGCTAGTAACGTTCAAATCAGTTGTGAAATCGAATGAATTTCGGGTATAGCTCGCGTACTTGGATCAAGGAGTCACGGGTTTGATGTTTTAAAAGTCAACAGAAACAGGAATCTTCAATTTTGACTCAGAAAGTCAACAATCTTGAGTTTAGGTTAAATACATAACTAGTCCTTGAAATTCTGATTTAAAAGGTGACAGAACTAGTCCCTGAGGTTAAAGATTTGAGTTAACGGGGTTAAGTTTTAACAAAATATTGAACGGGATTTCTAACAGAGATAACTTGAAAAGTCAGATTGTCACAATAATAATAATCCCGCAGTTTCATCGACATAGATCGAATTTACTATACTAATAACTCGTACTCTAGCACACGTATTACCTCAACACTTGGTTAACCACAAACCAAACCCTAGACCTTGACTTACCCGACCTTAACTAAGGCTCTTACCAATCAACTGACACAACAGTTATCAACACCGCATTAAAATCCTGACACAACGATCAATCTAACTCTACTTGTCACATTAATATCATCTACACATCACATTAATACTATCTCACGCACAACAAATATATCATATCACTTGCACGTAAATTGACACATATGTAAGCATGCAAACACATACGTCATCACTGCACCCTCGTCAGGGCGTTCGACACACCCCGAGGTCACTAATAACCTATTAACAAATGTCACCGTTGGTGACTTCTCGACGAACTTCATCATTCACAATCCCATTTGCCATGTCATAAAGACAAAGACGCAAACGCAATACCCGTCGTGTCACATGGGCAACGACAGAAGCACACAACACAAATATAACACATAAAATATCTCACAATATTCATCTGACTCATTAACCACATCTGCACCTTACATATAGCACTAAAATAGTAAATATATCCTACATAACATCATAAGCATTTAGCTTAAGTTCCGACTCTCCTCGATCAACCCTTAACACAATACACCACTATTATAAATACATATGCTATGTCCCGTTATCTAAGCACGTACCCACCTTTAACCTACACATCCCATGGACAACACATAATCCTTTAGCCCTATATTTGAGTTCATCAATTCACAAACTCATCGAGTTAAACCCCAAAATTCGTTACATATTTAATGTAATAAAACACGTCTTATAAGTATGTACGATAGCCCCAAAACATTAAAATGTTTAAAAGAGGGGATTAGAAACTCATCGATTGCGAAGCTTTCTTTCCGAAGTCGCATACCCGTAAACTCGTAGTCCAACGCGAACCTGTCGTCAAATGAACTACCCAGATCAATCCTATTACCGCAATAACACTAACGCATCTATTCTGGACCAGCAGCTACAAGCTCGGTCTAAGTCGTCCCAAACTGTACAACCGACGCGCTCGCTCGCGTACAAAAACCCTTAAATTAACGTTAACGAAAAACGTTCTCGAAAGACGTTCCCGACATTTTTCTCATATCTCAAAATGGTCCCCAGCAATGAATACAAAGTCCTATGGGGTCATACCATTGCGTACAAGCCGTTCTAAGCGGTTTTGTACGAATCTGCTGAGCACCACGCGAGAGGAAAACTTGCTTTGATCATATCTCGAACATGTAAGAAAACATGTCAACACGAGTTTGGTGAGTTCACAGGTTTCAGGTTGTAAGAAAGTTCAATAGGTTAATGTACATTCAATATATAAATCAATAGGTAGCTAACCCATAAGCATGTTAACTAATGCGCTCGCAACCGACAGCTGACTGTTTATGTTTTTGCCTCCCCCCCGGCCTATCAACCATGTTGCATGTTTAGGTCAAGAATGCACCCGTTAAACATCCAGTCGGGTTAGCGCGACTAACGCGGGTGAGGTTTATCAAACCCAGTAGTACTACTCAACTTACCTCGGTATGTTCATATTAACGGTCTGATGTGAGGACTTAGTGATGGATGTGTAGATATAGTTAAACAAGTGATAACATATATGAATTACATAACCAAAAATGTTTACGTCATGTTTTCTCCCCCAGGTTTAAAACAGTAAAAGGGGCTGTGAAAACTCACCTAAACGGCGTAGGTAGGTTCACACTAGAATAAGATTGGAACCATGAGTGTTAGCATGCAACGACTTACGTATGCCCTAGAATTATACACATAACAATTAGGGATACAATGGAATATGTGACGACAATACGGAAGGTTGAACGTTCTAAAGAAACGCTCTATGATTAAAAGTAGACGAACGTGTCCACGGGAATGAGAATTCTTACTTAATAAATACGATAAACACGTTACGCTACGAATGACAAAACAACAATATATATAATAAATATATTCAAGCGTCTTCGTCATTAAGTAGTGATCTAGAAAATAATATTATTATATTATTTTCAAACTCGTAGAATTAATCCGGTAATCATTTATCTGGTAAAAATAATAATTATATTATTTTTATTGAAAATATATAAACGAGGGTAATATAATAACTAATTATATTATTTATAAATTCGGAGTATAACGCAACGCTCGTTAAAGTGATGAAAATAATATATAAATATATTATTTTTAATAGTGTGAAATAATATTAAAACGGTCACAAAATTAAACCCGAACATAAATATAAACACAATTGTTTGCGTGTTTTTAAATAATAATTTTGATAATAATAAGTTAATATTATTTCTAATATATTTATAATACTCTAAAATGAATCATAAAATAAATCTTGACACTACGAAAGTTTTTCCAGGTTAAAAAGTTTTAATATGTTATTATACTACCATAGGAATTTGTTTTGCAAATAATAAACAAGCAAAAAGTCCCTAAAAATTTTATCACAGGAGACCGGATTCCCGGGTCTCCTGTGTGTGAGCCATGAATATTAACCAAGTCCGCCTGCTAGGGATTCGAATACGGAAACAGTTTTAATCAAAATCACCCGAGAGCCCTTCCCCTATACCCGATCGCGATCGGTCCTAGTCCAATACCCACCAATCTGATCGCGATTTAATGAGGTGGCATAGGGGTTTTGTTAATCGGGGTGTCACGAACCTGGAGGTATGTTTGATTGTTAAAATGATCGAGTTTTGAATTGTTTAATTTCTGTTTCAAAAAGCCGAAGCCCTAGGTTCAAATCGGTTTTCAATTGTCCAAATTCTGTAAGATTATTAGTTGGATTCATGGGGCTTTTACTAATTAAAAGATTGCGAATCTAATGGTGTGGTTTATTTGAATTGTGGTGGTGTTTAGAATCAAAAGCCCCAAATCCGATTTCGTATGAACCCTAGGTTTTAGATCTTGAACAATTCGATGATAACAAATAAAATTAACTTAGGGCTTTCAATCTACAAGTCAAAACGAAAATGTGGATGGACCCAATTACCATAATAGTGCTTGAATTGAGAGTTTCCGACTAGGATGAGTGCCTAGGACGACGGGTTCGATCTTCGACGATTCCTGTTGTGACTTCGGCTAAGAATTCATGGGTAAAAGATTCTCTAGAACTCGTACAAGTAGTGCAGAGGTTTAATTTGAGAGTGCAAGCTCTGGAACTCGACGGTTACGAGTTCAATTCCCATTATTGGGTTTAATTCGCGAACAAAGACGGTGTTTAACACCTCAATGATGGCCGAAACTGCTAGTAACGTTCAAATCAGTTGTGAAATCGAATGAATTTCGGGTATAGCTCGCGTACTTGGATCAAGGAGTCACGGGTTTGATGTTTTAAAAGTCAACAGAAACAGGAATCTTCAATTTTGACTCAGAAAGTCAACAATCTTGAGTTTAGGTTAAATACATAACTAGTCCTTGAAATTCTGATTTAAAAGGTGACAGAACTAGTCCCTGAGGTTAAAGATTTGAGTTAACGGGGTTAAGTTTTAACAAAATATTGAACGGGATTTCTAACAGAGATAACTTGAAAAGTCGGATTGTCACAATAATAATAATCCCGCAGTTTCATCGACATAGATCGAATTTACTATACTAATAACTCGTACTCTAGCACACGTATTACCTCAACACTTGGTTAACCACAAACCAAACCCTAGACCTTGACTTACCCGACCTTAACTAAGGCTCTTACCAATCAACTGACACAACAGTTATCAACACCGCATTAAAATCCTGACACAACGATCAATCTAACTCTACTTGTCACATTAATATCATCTACACATCTCATTAATACTATCTCACGCACAACAAATATATCATATCACTTGCACGTAAATTGACACATATGTAAGCATGCAAACACATACGTCATCACTGCACCCTCGTCAGGGCGTTCGACACACCCCGAGGTCACTAATAACCTATTAACAAATGTCACCGTTGGTGACTTCTCGACGAACTTCATCATTCACAATCCCATTTGCCATGTCATAAAGACAAAGACGCAAACGCAATACCCGTCGTGTCACATGGGCAACGACAGAAGCACACAACACAAATATAACACATAAAATATCTCACAATATTCATCTGACTCATTAACCACATCTGCACCTTACATATAGCACTAAAATAGTAAATATATCCTACATAACATCATAAGCATTTAGCTTAAGTTCCGACTCTCCTCGATCAACCCTTAACACAATACACCACTATTATAAATACATATGCTATGTCCCGTTATCTAAGCACGTACCCACCTTTAACCTACACATCCCATGGACAACACATAATCCTTTAGCCCTATATTTGAGTTCATCAATTCACAAACTCATCGAGTTAAACCCCAAAATTCGTTACATATTTAATGTAATAAAACACGTCTTATAAGTATGTACGATAGCCCCAAAACATTAAAATGTTTAAAAGAGGGGATTAGAAACTCATCGATTGCGAAGCTTTCTTTCCGAAGTCGCATACCCGTAAACTCGTAGTCCAACGCGAACCTGTCGTCAAATGAAATACCCAGATCAATCCTATTACCGCAATAACACTAACGCATCTATTCTGGACCAGCAGCTACAAGCTCGGTCTAAGTCGTCCCAAACTGTACAACCGACGCGCTCGCTCGCGTACAAAAACCCTTAAATTAACGTTAACGAAAAACGTTCTCGAAAGACGTTCCCGACATTTTTCTCATATCTCAAAATGGTCCCCAGCAATGAATACAAAGTCCTATGGGGTCATACCATTGCGTACAAGCCGTTCTAAGCGGTTTTGTACGAATCTGCTGAGCACCACGCGAGAGGAAAACTTGCTTTGATCATATCTCGAACATACGAGCTCCGTTTCGCACGAACCACCTATCCACGCGTTCGTCTCAACATGCCCGACCTCGGAAAATTATTGGTGTCGGCCATCGCCGCCACCGCTGCTGCCAGAACACGAATTTGTCCTTCAGCTCGTTCGGTTTTGCTCGTCAAAATACGAGTAGCTTAAAATCGACCCAAATGCACTCCGTTTTAGGCGAATCATATGTCCACGCGTCCGTATCGCCGAACTCTTTCAGACCCCCAGTCTCCGTCACCGAAAACCGCCGCCTCCGTCGCCGGAAATCTGAACAGGAGCCGGAATTCGCTCCTTTCGCGCGTATGTCTTTGCGCTGCTCGAATCCCTATCAAACGCACTCCGAATTTGACAAATAATATATCCACGCGACTGTGTCGCCAAAACCTTCCACCTCCACCCATCTCCGCCACCTGCCGTCCCACCGCCAAAAACCCAAACAGTGGCCGAAAATCCTCGCCGGATTTCTGTTTTCGCTTGGTTTCTTCACCGAGCATCTCCGGGTCGTTTTCTAGCGATCTTAACACTGAAACAAATCAATCTTAATTGAAAAACCTTCCACAACCGAATACAAGGATGAAAAAGATTACCTTTGCGATGTAGAAAATCCCGCGCGCGACAGCATTGCCGGACCACTCCCTTCACGCCGTCGTCGCCCTCCTTCTCCGGCCCTCTCTCTCTTTCTCGCTTGTATAGCTGCCGTCAAGCATCCCCTAGGCCGAATGGCCTAGGGTTTTCCTTAAAATCTTTATTTAAACCTTCTAGGTTTACACTCGGGTCCCTGCAGTTCCGTACTTGCGCGTTTCGATCTTAAATTAGACATAACACGGTTAAACGGTATCTTTACGACCCATCAGTATGAAATTCGCGCGCCATTAATAATAACACACATGTTTTAAAAGAGATTCGGGTCATCTCCGACCCGAACCATTTGCTTATGAAACTTCGGGGTGTTACAGATGATGAGAAGAACCGATATACAACACCCAACTCCAAAAACCGACATGCAAAAAATAAAATTGTGTCAATGTGTTTTTTTAAGATGTGCACTCTGAATCCATACAACAAATTTACCTTCCTTCAAATTTCCACTATCTCCCCATGTTACATTATCCTCAACTCCCATAACTAAACAAAACACCAAAAACAGTAAACAAACTAAACAAAATTGACAATCACAAATCCAAACAAAAATACGAAGCCTATATTCATATGTAAGGAGGCTGTTAACTGCTTTGTAGTTTAAGAACCCATCAAATTTCTTCTTGAACAACCCTCCCAACTTCATTAGTGTCTCCTTGTGACCCGCCTTGTATAGAAACTGAAACAACAGACAATAACACACAAACTTTTATAATTATGATTATTATAACCCTTTCTCTGCTCCAACTAATTACACTTACAGTGCTTGCTGGATCAAGAATCTCATATTGAGCGCCTTCAACTTCAGTTAGGATTTCAAGCCCAAAAATCTCATTGTTGGTGTACTTTGCTTCCAAAAGCTTCCTAGAGTGGCTTGCATCAATTATTTTCCTCGTGTATGCCAAGAACATACCGTTTATTCAAAAAAATCCCTTAATTAAAATCAAGCTGACTCGTTTGGACCTGTTGATCGACACGTCCTTTTTGCAACATCTAAGATTGAGGTTAAAAGACCATCACTTAGTTAATTCATGAAATATTCGCGTTTCTAAAAAGAAAGGCGAGATCAGTTCTAATGCAAGTATCGTTTGGGTGAAACGACGTAACTAATTTACTCATTTGACCCACCCGTTAATCTACTCATTTTTCTGATTTTATTCCTTTTAGCAGAAACATTAGCAACCCAAAACAGATAAGATTTGCAACCCAAAATAGTAGATATTTAGTTGTACAAACATCATACAAAAACTACACACGTAATTAACTCAATATAAGGAATAAGCTGTTGATAACATATATGATGTGGCAGTGAAAATACACCTAAAAACTGTACTCGCTTTACAGCAACAAATGCATAAAAATGAACTATTTCGACAACTACATAATGCATAAAACTGCACTATTTTTGGCAGCTTCATAATGCATAAAACTACATTAATTTTTCAGCAACAGAAGGCTTAAAATGCACTAATTTTTCGGCAACAAAAAGCATAAAACTGCGATGTTTCGAAAACTGCATAATGCCTAAAACTGCACAAATATTATAACAGCAAAATGCCTAAAACTGCACAAATATTATAACGGCAAAATGCATGAAACTACACCGTTTTGGCAGCTTTATAATGCATAAAAACTGCTCCAATTTGACAGCCACAAATTCATAAAATTGAACTATTTTACACTCACCTTCGCGGCCGTAGGAAAGAATGCATCTTGATTTCTTCATCCAACCCCCATTGAATGCTAAGCTTGAACATAATTCAAATTTTCAAAACAATACCAGAGACTTAGCATGCAGGTTCAAGATTGTTTCCACATTAACCATAAAAAATACTCATCAATTAATATTCTATTTCATTTATTTTAAATCAACAATAAGGTTTCTCAATCTAACTTGTATGAAATCTTGCAATTTAGTAAGATTCCTTTTTTTTGGGTATTTTATGGACGATTCAAGTATATACAACTTCAAGAGATATAGACTTTGCTAAAATGGTTATGCATATGTAGATTCGATGAGAAATGACTATAAAAATCTCAGATTCGTTACAAAAAAACTTTAGTAAACCTAACATATCTCAAAAAACTTTGCAAAAAACTTTAGTAAACCTAACATATCTCAAATTCTTATTGATAAATCAATAAGAAAGAGAAATTCTGAGCATTTTGCAGAGAAAACAAAGCTTCTTAGGGCAATCAATGTACGTAGCTCCTTGAAAACCAACTTGATGACCCATTCTCTTATAAAAACCAGAAATCACGAAATCCTTTGTGACAATGGTGAACATCGACAAACAATGGCGATTGAAATCGAGCAAATGATGAAGAAGAACCAATGACGGAGAAGAAAATCGATTGATACTCGCCTGCGATGAGATCTTTTTCTGTAAGAGTAATAGAACGAAGCGTCACAGATGAGATCTTCACGATTAGGGTTTCTAATGAAAAGGAAACTGGGTAAAATAGAAACAGCGGAATAAGATCCGCGTGTCTAGCAAAACGGGTCAAAAGGAGAGTGACATGTGATATCAAGAGATTTTTATTTATTAGAGTAGTAAGATACGTATAATTATTATTAAAACTGTGTATATAATTACATATTTGGAATTATAAATTTAAACCACATGCTTGTGTTGGGTTAGCTTTAAACAAGAATATATATATTTAACATTTTTTTATGAAACATCTTAAAAAAAATTAGTTTATAAAGTTTTATAGTTTTTAACAAAAAAAATCAATTTATAAATATCTATATCTACATATAAATATTTACAAAGTTTAATAAACTTATTTTGAACCCTTGAACATTTGGAACCGCAATTTGAACCACCTCCTTTAGAATTGAACATTTTCATCCCTATTTGACCCTATTTAATGGTATTGACCTATTTTGACTTCTAAAAAGTCAACAGATTCGAATTCTTTGCAAAACAATACTTAGATCGATCAAAATTGTTTGACATGGGTTTTCCATGCATACGAATTCGATCACAGACCACACCCTAGCCCACTTAAAGTTTCAATTCGATCACACCACGACTAGAAATCAAATTTTGAACAGTTTGACCCTCTCGAGTCAAACCGCGTTCAAATTATTGCCAAATCAAGAAATTAAACGCATTTATCACCCGTGAATCACGCCATGACTGATCTCGCTTGTATTCAGTCCATAAACATGACCCTGTTCATCTGCAATCGAGTGAAATTACGCGTAATTCGTTTAACAGCTGTAACCTTCTATTTGAAATCAAATCGCGTAATTAAGATGAAATTGAACAAATTAAAATACTCCCATACCTTCGCATAACCTCATACAAACTCACTAAACACTCCATCGACCCTCATTACACCTCTGTACCTTGATCACGCACGAAGAACTTCGTCTCTGATTTTCTAGCCGACGGCATACTGTACTCAATCATTTCAAGTAAGTCTCGTTAACTTCGTAATCACTTGGCTAGCAAAAGCCCTCTGTCAATTCCTTATGACAAAGGATAACAACCCAATTTCAATTAGGGTTCTTACTAGTTCTTGGCCATTCCTGATTTGAATTTTGCTTGGATTTCAATTAGTGGTTTTAGTTAATTAGATTTCAATATATAACAGCGAAACCATCTAGCCCAGCCGGTAAGCTACTGCACCGCTAGGCTAGATGGCATGGGTTCGAAACCCATAACCCACAGACTTTTTTTTGCGTGGCTAAAAACTAGACCCGTCTCCCTGTAGTGTTCATGTTAAGGTTATACCGATCCGGGTTTGCAGCAGGGATGCGTCCCTTGGTCCGATGGTTGGGACGAATGCCTCACACAGCAGCCACCCGGGTTCGAACCGGGTGGACTGTTTCTTTTTTTAAAACCAGTTTTAATGCTCCAAAAATTTGTATAAAAATTATTTTATAAACACTACATTTTTTGAACAGAATAAAACAAAAGTTTATTATTTTTAACATAAAATAACTATTATTACAAATTTAGTTGTTAAAACCTCGTTTTAATTATTTAAAAAATATACATATATATTTTTAAATGATTAAACAAAGTAATTATAAATGTTGTGAGAAATTTTATAATTACTTTCCTTTGAAACAAAGTTTATAAATCATTGTTAGAGTTTAAACTATATTTAAAACAAATAAGACTTTATCTAAAGTATATATATTTTTCATATTTCTTAAAAGAACATACCATTTTAAATGATAAATAAATAAATAAATTTATTTATTATTTATATATTTTATATTTACAATCGACTTAGAGTTTAAATTGTATTTAGCATTAGTTCTTATATACTAATATATATGTACACATTTTCATAAGTAAATAAATAAAATAAAGTTATTTATTTAAATTATATTTGAATAAATATAATCTCACACTACTTTTATAAATAAATAAAAGGAACTTATTTAATTTATTTAGTTATTCAAACCTAAACCCTAAATCACTTATTATTAAAACCATACACTTCAAACTTACATTTTTTTTATAAAAACTCTTATTCAAATACAAACACAAACACATACACATCCTCTTATGTAATATAACACGAACTTTTTGTACAAGTCCCTTCACTCACTCCCATTGAAACCCTAGACTCTACTTTAGACATAATGCACAACGTTAATTCAAGTTCATACACTTCCACTCTAGGTTAACTTTGTGAGTTACAAGGATCACTTTGCTACCTAATCTCTCGTGCTATCTACACAGTTTATACAAGTGAGTTTACATAGCCCCTTTTACACTATTTACATTTTTGGGGTGGAACATGAGTAAAATGTAACATCCCTGAAACCAGACAGTTAATGGGTCAGGGTAATGGATGATCCGAATTTCTAATAAATGACGTGGTTGTCTCGGATTATCGAATTAGAGTTTGGACTAACAGTATTAAAAGAATCGGGTAGCCGGATTAAGCTGTTTGGATACATTTCACATAAAGGAGAAACTTGGGGACCCGGATGTAAACCGGGAAGGATTATATAACATCCTTAACACAAACCCTTCGGCCTAGGTGTGTTGCGACGGAAGGAAAGAAAGAGACGAGAAGGGAGTGCAGACGGAGAAGAAAGAAGAGGCTCGATGGTGGTCTTGCGACGGTCCTAAGGCTGTAACGATTAAGGGGGGTGCTTCATCTATGCGAAAGGTAATCTTCAAAACTCATCCTTTGTACCATGTTCCTGTTTAGCATGTAACACCCGATTAGGGTTTAAGCTTCGTTAGCCTGTATGGATCGGAAGAGAAGGCGGGGATGGTTTAGTGTGGGTGGTCGTTAGTGGTGGTGGTGTCTACAGGTGGAGCATGGTGGAGACGACCCGAAGGGGGTACCCGATCTGGTGGAAGCCGATGCAAGGAGGTATCCGGCCGGGGTGGTGACGGAACTACCGAAGGGAGAGAGACATGGTGATGGTGCAACGGGAACTATGATGTTTCCGGTAGCTATGGTGTGGGACGACTACCATGGGAGAAAGATGTGGAGGTGTGACGTGAAACCGGCAGCGGCCGGTGATGGCTGTAAGAGTGCGGCGGCTGGTAACGGCGGTGGAAGTGCGACCGCAGTAGCGGTGGGCTCAGTATTGGTCGGTGATGATGGAGTCGGCGAACGGGGAAGCATTGATGCGGGCTATGGTGGTGCATGGCAGATTAATGTTGCGGCTAACCAGTGAAGACGATGGCGGAGCTCGGCGGTGACGACAGTGGTCGTGCGACAGGTAACCGGCGGCAAACGACGACCGTCATAGTGGCAACAGTGGTGGTGCATGGCGGCGGCGTGGGTTTGGTGGCTCGACAGTGAGGGTTGGGATGGTATGATCATGGGGGTGGCGCACGGTGATGATCGGTTAGAGCTATTCACGAGCAGGGTTCGCATGCATGCATGGGAACCCATGGGTTCGATGTTCGGTTTTTAGATGGGTCAAGGACGACCCGGTATGTGTGTTCGTGGATCTACAGGTTCGATAAGGAGGACGGACGAGAAGATGAGACTAAGCGACGGGATTGTGTTATTTTATGCATTATTAGACTTCTGTTTTGAACGTGCCTGATCAGGTAATCGTACATTGACAGGTTTGGATATTTAGCGGGTGATCAAGGTCCAGAGCAAGGACTCGGACTTAGTGACTGGTGAGTTTCTAATCCCCCTCTTTTAAACGTTTTACTTTTTTAGGGCTATCGTACATATATTCACGTGGCGTTAATATAATTAATCATGTTAAGGGTTTTGGGTTCTAACCCGACGTGCTTTGGGTCTAAAATAAGTATTAAGAGTCGTAGGGATAATGGTATGCTAAAGGCGGATCGGGGAGAGTCCGGCTTTAAGTTAAATGCCCAAGATTTTATGTGTGAGTCAATGATATGGTTTGTTAGTGAGTGATGTGTTAAGGGCCGAACGGGAACGGTTGTGCCCGGTAGTAAAGGCTAATGAATTTTTGATATTAAATGCGTTGTTTTAAGGTTATGTGTGAGGTGTGTGTAATTAATGAGTCATATGTATACGATGTGATATTACATGTTTATATTCAAGTGTCGGGTTTACCTCGTTGTCTATGTGGCATGGTAAACAGGAACGTGAAGGACGAGATCCTTCGGGAAGTCATCAAAGGTGACAGTTAGTTGACAGGGGAATGATAATCTCGGGGTGTGTTAATCGCCCTGACGAGGGTAACCCAAACGAGGGTACAGTGATGAGGTATGTGGTTGCATGCATATACATATATGTGTGTAATTTGCATGCTAATGTTTAATTGTATTTACTGTGTATGAGCTAGTGTTATTGTGACGTGTTGAATGGTGACGTGTAGGGTTAGAATGACCGTTGAGTCAAGACTTGTGATGTGATGTGACATGCATAAGAGTCGTGTTAGTTATTTGTGAGAGCCTTGGTTAAGTCCGGACGTGTTAGTGTTCTAGGGCATGTTGTGTTAATCCAAAGTCGGGTTAAGGTGTACTCTTAGATACGAGTTGTTAGCATAGTATGTGGAGTCTATGCTGCTGTGATGGTAAGGTAAGGTCGTTATTACATATGATGGAAGTACGGGTGGAGTTTTGGGTAACAAACAGTTACGGGGTGTCATGGAGTGACACGGGATTAGTCATTCGTTAATAATGCGTAATTATATATTTTTAAGGACCGGAGGGTCCGAATGAATTAAACCAAAGAACTTGGTGTGGTGGTTTTTCTTTATATTAAATTATTAGAACACACTCATCGTAGCTGACTTTGTGTGTACGTTAGATTGTTTTGCAGGTAAGCGTTACGTTGACGTATCTTGGCTTGGGAGCGGCGTTACTCGGATTGGTGTGCGGGCATCCGTAAGGTAAACCTAAGGACAATAAATGATCATAAATGTTTTTAGAAAGGCATCTGTTGTAGGTTTAATTACAATAAATATGTTTTTAATGAATACGACCCATTATGTGAACCAACTGTAGGATGCCCGGGTTGGGGTCTTACATACAATTATACAATGTTTACAACTACACAATACAATTCCACCCTACATTCATGTGTGTAATTTGAGCCTTAAGCTTGAGTACTAGGTGTGCAAACTACAATTTGTGTGCAATTTACATGTGCAATCACTAACTACACAAGCCGACGGTTAACAATGATAGATCTATTGAGTCTGACAAACCCACCCAGTTAGGGTGATTGTTACCGACAACACAATTTGGTTTTTGCATTCTAGTTACAAAGGTTTGATTGTACAACTTGGTTTCACAATAGTAACTCTCCATAATGGCCTTATTAACCATGATATGTATGGATTGTATACACACAACACAATGATACTATTTAGAGTTAAAACCTATGTATGCTCACCAACTTTTTAGTTGACCTTGTTTTTATCATGTTTCAGGTACAAATGCTTGAGTTGATCAAGTTTGCTTCACTTAGGTTGTGGACTTAGTTAATTGAATGAAATGAACTTGTTATGTATTTCAAGATTCTTGTATTGTTGAATTTGGTTTGTTAGAGTTATGAATTGAAATGTCATGTTTTAATATATTACAACTTAGTCAACCATGTGCTCATGAACAGTCTACATGTCCCGCCCTGACGTTTCCGCCGTCGGTTGGGGTGTGACACGCTTCAATTTCCATACCAGTCGATTGAATGGATTCTTGCCACTGACTTTTACTTTTGTAGTCAAAATTTGGTAAAAACTCCTTCCAGGGTTCAAACAAAGGAGTGGGGGTTTAAATAGGGTTCAAGGACAATTTGAAGGGGTTCTTTTGGTTTAAGAGGGGTTCAAGACTAATAGTAAAGGGTTTTTAGAAGAGATTCTGTTAGGACATAGATGTGTGACAAAAGCTTGTAATAGCTTAGATCTTTATGTCTTTATGTTTTGTAAATGTTTCTAAGTGTTAGATAAGTTCTGCTAGAGGCGAACTTGATAAGTTCGCCTAGTTCAAGGTGAGGCAAACTTGTTAAGTTCGACTATAGCAGAATGGTGTTCTATAAATAGGAGTTTACATGTTCTATTTTGTATGCGTTTTGTTATTAGCTTTCAAGGTTCTTTAAACTCTGTGTTTGGGTGAAATAGAAGAGAAGATTATTTACATTATGTGATTGTCATTGTTTCTATTGTCTTGTATACACTGTCATTGACACTGTTGGATTCCGCACTCCGTGTTGTTGATACGTCACGTCTAGAGTTTGATCTATAGAAGAGTCATGTGGACCTACAAGTGGTATGAGAGCTTATGCTCGTGATTTGTGATTGTTTTGTGACGGCTTGTGTATGAATTGACAACAAAAAACATTGACTTTTGCATAATTTTCATATTCATGGAGTTTTCAAGTTCTAGAGAGTATTTTGGGGCTGAATTCATAAATTTGGAAGTGTTTTTGAAGAAATTGATCCATTAGATGTGTTCTAATTCACATTATACTCAATCCTACCGTTCAATTTCATCAAATTCCATCAATTTAGCAAGATATGATGATTTTTAGAGTTTTTCGTTCGTGTTTTGGTTGAAGAATTCGTCTTCCTGAGTTCTTGCAGCTGATACAGGCGAACTTATTTTCAAAATTCAGTTACAGGCGAACTTATTAGGCGAACTTAGTTCATATTCTTCATTAAGCGAACATATTAAGTTCGCTTGAATAGTAAGAAGCGAACATATCAAGTTCGCTTGAGGGTAAAATTTTTCTAATCTTTGTTTTACTTGTGATTTTTGTATACTTGTTGTTATGGCTAACATGGTGCAGGTTACAAACATGTTCAATTATGATAATGAGATTGGTACTTCTCAGAAACCACCGAAGCTGTTGAGTCTTGCTAATTATCGAAACTGGAAAAATCGTTTTGAACAGTTTGTGTCATTCACTGATATCAGTTTATGGATACCTTTTCTGGAAGGATATACTCATCCGACGTACTCATGGATAGATAGTGATAATTTTCCCAAGCTCGTATCTTCTTTAATATCCGAAGAAAAGATATTATTTGATCGTGAGAAGAAGGCAATGACAAGCATTTCAATGTCACTTCCAAAAGAGATTTATCACAGTTTTAAGCAATTTAAATCTTCCATGAAATTATGGGAGGCTTTATAGAAACGTTTTGAAGGAAGCCTTGATGTGAAGAAAAGTCAGAAGGAGTTACTGAAAAAACAATTCTTGGAGTTTAAACACTTTCAGAATGAATCTTTGGATGATCTGGTTACAAGATTCTATCATTTGCTGAGTGAGTTATCAAGTGCTGGTGTGGTTTATGAACCAGCTGAGATAAATGATAAGTTTTTGGAATCGTTACCATCAAAGTTTGATGTGTATTCAGTTTTGATCAAAGAAAATGAAAAGTACAAATCATGTCCCTTGAAGATGTTCTTGGAAAAATTCAATCTCATGATTTGAATATGAAGATAAATGAGACAAATATGGAGCATATTCAAGATCCTGCTTTGTATTTTGCAAAAGACTTCTGGAAAATCTGGATGTGGAGTTGCGTTAATCTCTGGAGATGTTGAAGATAATTCAAATGATAATGTTTCTGGTTATTCTTGTCAGACTGGTTTCTCTGCTAATACACCAAATGTAGCATCTGGATCAGAAAATACAAATTCACATAATGAAAATCAAAGAGATTCTAATGATTATATGGAAATGTTTTCTTACTTTATGACATCGTATGAAAACTTTATTGGTGGGAAGATTCACGATCCTGACGCAATTGAAGAGGATTTTTGTCAAATTGATCCAGTTGATTTGGAGAAAATGAATATTCAATGGAATATGGCTATGCTTATTAGACAAGCAAAATATTTTCTAAAGAAAACTGGCAGAAAATATATTGGATTAAATAGTCGAACAAGAATGGGATTTGATAAAACAAAAGTTCGATGTTACAATTGTCAAGAATATGGTCATTTTGCCAAGGAATGTGTCAAGCCAAAAGTTGAATTTGACTCTCAGAAAAAGAATAACAAATATCAAAGTAATAGAAATCAACCACAAGGATCTACTGGCTCTGGAAATTCAGCTCATGCTTCAACATCATCTGCGTTGGTGGCTCAAGGTGATGGAAATTATGATTGGGGTGTTCATCTAGAAGATCTAGTTGGTGCTGTGAGTCAAGCATTTGTGACAGAAATTCATTCCGAAAAATATGAAAACACATCTGATGATGATAGTTCAAGTGATGGAGAAAATTCACGGTGTGATGAAGAAAGTCAAAATGTATCATCTGATGATAGCATTGAAGAAGACAAATCTGTTGAAATCAATGTTGAACCAGAAGTTCATTCTGAATCTGGTGCATTTGAAGAGGAGATTTTGTTGACCAGGAAGATCTCCTGTGATGTCTGAAGAGATTCCAATTGCTAAAGTTTTCATGGCTGACATGTCCGATCCTTCAAAGGTACAAGATACTATCTGTAATATCTAATGTTCTAATTGTGTTTCTGTGAAGGATAAAATGATGAAAGTCATGGATGACAATACAAACTTGATTTGTGATATGAAATCAATGCATATGGTAATTCAAAAGTTAAAGGATAATAATAAGTTGTGTATTGAACGGAATGAATCACTAAAGAGAGATCTAAATTCTTTGGGATTGAAGTACAAAGAACATGCATATCATCTGGATATGGCCTATGCTGAATCTGAAAAGAGAAATGATATAGTTGCTGAGAAATACAAGGAAATTTCAGACAAAGAATCAGAGGTGATCAGATTACATCGAAAGCTGGAGAGTTTTGGAAATTCATCAATTATGTTAGATTATTTTAATGACAATGCTGATCCTGCTAAGAGAACAGTTGGAGTTGGATTTGTTCCTCCACCATTTAATGGCAATTATGTGGTTGAACCGGGAATTATCAATGAAGAAGATATAGATCCAAAGACAGTTATGAAGATTAATCTAGTGACATGAGAAGAAATGGTCTATGATTCTAACATTGAAGATGAAGTTTTTGATGAACAAAAGGTTGAAGGTGTACCTAAAGAAGGGAAACTTGGTGAACCAAAAGTGATGAAACAAGTTACAAGAGATCGGCGCATTCTAAATGAACCTGCTGAAGTTGTTCAAACAACTATTTCCAAAGTTCTATCTCAAAGTGGTTTTGTCAGTGCTGGTCATGTTCAGAAGAAACCTAATATCCCATCCGCAAAGATTGATCCATCTAAAGTTTCAAGGAATTAAGGTGGTGACTTTTCAAGGAAAATATATGTTCCCAAGAGGACAGTTGATAGTGGTGCTCAATCTTTTGAAGGATATTCATCTGGAAGTTCTTCGACTTCAAGAAAAAGTCCTTACTTCAGGGAACATCGGGATAAAAGAGTGTGCTTTCATTGTAATGAAGTTGGACATATTCTGATAAATTGTCCTTACAGGAACAAACAGAAGAATCCTCTTATTCCAGAAGAAGTCAAACCAAATGTTGTTAAATCACAACAAAAAGTTGTGCAGATTCTGAAAAGACCTAGTATGGGAAAGCCTACTTCTAATCATGTGATGTGTAATCCAGTGAGGCAATTTGTACCTAACCAGAAATTTGCTAAATCTTTGGGATTTAAGCAAAATGAGAAACATCATGTGCATGATAGACTTGTTAAATCTAGATCAGTGTTTGTTCAAACTGGTGTTAGATGTGATGTTGATTTTCAACAATCTTTTGAGAATCCAAAAATTGGATTCACAAAGAGTTTTCAACCTGAGGTCAAACTTTCACGACCACAAAGGCGGAGACGAAATAGAGAATTAAAAAAACTTTTGGAAACACCTGTATCTGATATTGACATTCATAAAAATGTTATTCCAAATAACACTAATGTGTCTCACCCAAGAAAGCTTGTTTTTGTTGGATCTCATGTACCAAGGGTTGATGATAATATTGATTGTGAACTCATTGAAGTGGTTTATTTTGATAATTCTGGCTGGCCCAAGACCACCATAGCTTGAGTCTCCATTTCTAATTGATTTCTTTTGTTTATGTAGGGACAACCAAGGAGGACTGTTGTAACATCCGGCCCCTCGTACCAACAATATTGTCCGCTTTGCCCACTAAGAGCTCACGGATTTGTTTTTAGTTGCCCGGGTGAAAACTTCCCAGGGGTCATCCATCCCTGGATTACTCCCACCCGAGCACGCTTAACTGTGGAGTTCTCCTCTCATCCACTACATTAAGCCCCAAAACGCGTTGTTGATTTAAGAGGCAGGGCATTCCTTATGAACCAAGGATCTCTCTTGTGCACGGCCGATGTGGGATTCGCCTAGGGTGTTACAATCACCCCCCCTTTTGGACTCATCGTCCTCGATGAGGTTTGCCCCACCATCCAATTCAGGGATGTGGGATTCGCCTAAGGTGTCCTTTTGAACACCCCCGGGGACTCAACCGTGATCGCTGAGGTTTGCCCCACCATCCCGAACGATACAAGAGTGTCTCTGATACCATTTGTAACATCCGGCCCCTCGTACCAATAATATTGTCCGCTTTGCCCACTAAGAGCTCACGGATTTGTTTTTGGTTGCCCGGGTGAAAACTTCCCAGAGGGTCACCCATCCCTGAATTACTCCCACCCGAGCACGCTTAACTGTGGAGTTCTCCTCTCATCCACTACATTAAGCCCCAAAACGCGTTGTTGATTTAAGAGGCAGGGCATTCCTTATGAACCAAGGATCTCTCTTGTGCACGACCGATGTGGGATTCGCCTAGGGTGTTACAACTAAGATCCCTCCGGTCTTGTGGTTGTGCGTTCGTGACTCCTCAGGACAGACCCGGGTTCGAGTCCCGTGGTCTGTTCTATTTTTACTTGTAAGGCCCCTTTCCCGGGCAACCTCACTTGTTGGATTTACTCATAAACATAGTCATAATTACTGAACTTAAATTTAAAACATTCAGAAGTAGCGGAAGCAAACATCATTCAAATTACATGTCATAATAGCGGAAGTCTTAAAACAATACATGGTATGTGGATAGTGGTTGTTCTCGACATATGATTGGAAATATTCGGTTATTAGAAGATGTTATTAAAATTGATAGAGGTTATGTCGCTTTTGCTGGTAATAAAGGCGGGTACATAACAGGTCAAGGTACTTTTAAGAATGATAAGGTTAAATTTGAGAAAGTAAACTTTGTTGAGCAACTTGAACACAATCTTCTGAGTGTATCTCAAGTATGTGACAAAAAGGTCTCATTCCATTTCAATGATGTTGAATGTTATATTTTGAAGCCGGGATTTGTCATTCCTGAAGAATGAATTCTTATGAAGGCACCAAGGAGAAATGACACATATGTTTTACACATGAGTGTTGCAACGACAACGGATTCTATTCCGACATGTTTACTCTCAAAGGCGTCTGAATCAGATTCTATTCTTTGGCATAGGAAACTTGCTCACATCAATTAATTGAAAATGAATTACTTAGTGAAGAATGATATGGTTTCTGGTGTTTCTAAGATGAATTCTCTGTCCCTGATGATTGTATACCTTGCAAGAAGGGCAAACAGCATAAAAAGTCCCACAGATCCAAGAACCAAAATTCAATCGTGACTCCTTTGGAGCTACTTCATATGGATCTGTTTGGACAAATCAGTATTCATAGCATTGGAGGAAAATCCTATTGTTTGGTGGTCACAGATAATTTTTCTAGATTCTCTTAGGTTAAGTTCTTAGCTTCAACGAGTAAAACTACAAAGATGGTTCAATACTTAATCTTAGGATTAGAGAATCTATGCAAACAGAAAGTCAGGCGAATTAGAAATGATAATGGTAGCGAGTTTAAGAATAACAAGATGGGTCTCTTTTGTTTACAAAAAGGAATTCATCATGAATTTAGCGCACCATATGTCCCTCAACAGAATGGTGTTGCTGAGCGAAAGAACAGAACTTTAGTTGAAACAGCACGAACAATGCTTGCAGATTCTAAGCTTCCTGTTACTTTTTGGGCTAAGGCTGTGAATATTGCTTGTCATGTCTTGAATAGAGTTCTGACCGTGAAGCGCCATAATAAGACATGTTATGGACTGATCAATAATAGAAAGCCTAATTTGGAGTATCTATTTCCTTTTGGGAATCCGTGTACTCTTTTGAAGATTCGAGATGTTCCGACCAAATTCAGTGCAAAGGCGATTGAAGGAATATTTATGGGCTATGTTGCAAATTCAACAACCAAAAGAGTATATAATAAAGAAACTCGTCAAGTTGAGGAATGGTTCCATATTGATTGTTCTAATCGATCTATACCTCAAAGGGCGGTTGGTCCAGAATGTGCGTTTGATTATGACAGTTTATTCAAGTATTTCCATTTATCATCTGATCTTTCTCCTGACGAAGCTGCATTGTTATACGACTCTTGTCAGGATGCACAAGAAGGAGGTTTTACACCAAAGTTAGTACACAATTCATCTGTCCCCTCATCTTCTAATCATGATCCACATATTACCTCGTGTACGGGACCACCAGATTCTGACAGTGAAGAAGATGAAGTTATCTTTCAAGATTCTTCAGCTGATCCATTAATCATTGATGATTCTTTTACTTCTACACATGTTCAGGGGGAGATTCCTATGAATCTGGATTATGTGATACCAGTTAATTAAGAAGTTCTTTCTCCAAATGAAACAACTCAAATTGATGTGTTTCCGGTTCCTGAAGTGGTGTCCATAAAAGAGCTTAAAAATCATCCGGTGACAAATATCATTGAAAATCTGAGAGTGTACATGCAAACTCGTTCTTTAACTAAAAATACTTGTTTATATACATGCATAAAAGATACTGGTGTTCTTGATGTTTGCTTATATTCTTGTTTTATTTCTCAGGTTGAACATAAAAATGTTGAAATGGCTTTACAGGAAAATAATTGGATAGAAGCAATGCAAGAGGAGCTTGCTCAATTTGATAAGCTGAAAGTGTGGAATTTGGGTGATCTTCCTAAAAGCGTGTATCCGATTGTCACCAAATGGGTTTTTAAATGTAAAAAGGATGATCGTGGTGTCGTGGTAAGGAATAAAGCAAGATTGGTTGTACAAGGTTTCAATCAACAGGAAGGCATTGATTACACTGAGGTGTACGCACCGGTAGCTCGGCTTGAAGCGATTCATTTGTTTTTAGCGTTTGCTTCTTTCAAATGATTTAAAGTTTATCAATTGGATGTTAAGAGTGCTTTCTTTTATGGCAAGGTCAAAGAATAAGTATATGTTTGTCAACTGCTGGGGTTTCAGGATCCAATCTATCCTTCAAGAGTGTTCAAACTTGATAAAGCTCTTTATGGCTTACATCAAGCACCCCGAGCGTGGTACGAAACTTTGTCAAAGCATCTCATGGACAATGGTTTTGTTTGTGGCCAAATTGATTCGACCTTGTTCATAAAGAAAGCAGGGGGAGATTATCTACTGGTTCAAATATATGTGGACGACATTATCTTTGGCTCAACAAATGAAGCGTTATGCAAAGACTTTGAGAATGTTATGAAATCAAAATTTGAAATGTCAGCTATGGGAGAGTTATAATTCTTTCTTGGACTTCAAGTGAATCAAAAAGAGGATGGTTTCTTCATTCATCAGTCTAAATATGTCAAAGACATTTTGAGCCGATTCAAAATGGAAGACTGATCGCAGTCAAACGTATCTTTCGTTATCTGAAAAGAAAACAAAGATTAGGGCTATGGTTTCCACATGGTTCTAATTTTGAATTTAATGTTTATACTGACTCTTATTTTGGTGGTTGTTGTTTGGATAGAAAATCTACAACAGAAGGTTACCAATTTCTGGGTAATCGTCTTGTTTCCTGGTAGTGTAAAAAGAAAACTACAGTCTCCATTTCAACATGTAAAGCAGAATACATCGCTGCTGCAAGTTGTTGTTCCCAAACCTTGTGGATTCAACATCAATTAAGAGACTATGGTTTAAATTTTGCTGGAACCCCCATGTTCGTTGATAATACTACTACAATGTCCATAACAAATAATCCTGTTAAGCACAACAAAACGAAACACATTGAAATTAGATATAATTTTATTCATTACTGTGCAGATAAAAAGTTGATAGAGCTGGTGAAGGTACATACTGATGATAATTTTGCTGATCTCTTTACCAAGGCATTTGATCGTACCAGGTTTGAATTTCTGATCAAGATGATTGGTATGATCAATCCCGAATAAAAGTTTTCAAAATAATTTTCATGGAAGTTTTATTTTTTATTGCTTTATTACTTTTCTGTATTTTATTTTCAGTCAAAAATTGGTTATTTATAAAAATTCCAAACAAAATGAAAAAAGATAAAAATTGACATCATTTGATGTTAGAAAAGAATTGATAGTACATTAATGAAAAGTTTATCACACATGACCATAGAAGACCTTTTGATATGATAATATGTACTTGTATTCTTTTGATTTGATCCAAATTTCAAAGTCAGCATGAACAAGAAATGATAGTGTTATAAATACTCTAATCTTGATAATCTGATTGTTTTTAATTTGAGTATGAGTATGTAACTTAGATTGTCAGTAGACTAGAAGCGTTTTTGGACCATTAGTAGTGTGAAAACTAAATAATAAATGACAACATCTGTGATTTGAACCCATTGTATGCCTGTGTAAAGCCCCAAACCCGGGAGGTCTCACTTGTTGGATTTACTCATTCACAAACAGTTCTTGAACTTGAATATCAAATAACGCAGCGAAAAATTTCATTCAAACATAACGTCAACATTGTTTAAACATGCGGAAGCGTAAACATTGTCTAAAACATAAATACATCATAACTAAAAAGTAACGGGATGCCAGTCTTCATGATCAGCCGGGTAACTCGTCTCGCTAGCCAAGCATCACCTGAATGTGCATACTAAAAAGTCAGCTACGCTGGTGAGTTCTAGCATTACATAAAAATTTAACATTTACTTTTGCCAAAAACATAACATTCATTCATTTAATAAAACCGTATGTAAAAACATGTAATAACTTAACATCATCAAAACCTCATAATCATATCATCATAACATAAGTCAACATGAACCGAATCTGTGCCTTTTCGTAACCGTCAATTCCATTCATCGCATAATGGCGGAGAAACCCGGAGGCACACCACCACTAGGCCCATCAACACCGTACTGTCCTTCGGGTGAAGAAATCCTAGGGCCCGATTGTAGGTCCCTATGGCACTTCTACGGATCGTTCTCATGAAAAGACGTGTCGTTAACTCGGAGTGCGGAATCCAACGAATCAATGATTGTATACATAAAAGACAATAGAGACAATCAAGTAAATAACATTCACGCTTGTATTCCAATTCTCAGTAGAGTTTACAGATTCAATCAGACCAAATCGTACAACTCTGTTCTATCTTTCTGATTCTTTTTCAAACTGACTCTGTAATCCCTATTTATAGACATCTGACCTGCATTAGGCGAACTTAACAAGTTCGCCTCTAACAGACTAAGCGAACTTAACAAGTTTTCCTCAGATAGACTTAAGCGAACTTAACAAGTTCGCCTCTGTTAGACTAGGCGAACTTAACAAGCTCGCCTCTAGCATAACTTGCATAACCACTTAAAACATTTTACATTACAAAAATATAAAGACATTAGATCTAAACTATTACAAAGCTTTTGTCATTACAAACTATGTCCTAACACCGATACCCCAAAGCCGCTCGACACCAGAACCTTAGGAACGGTTTCACAAGGATACACACACTTTCCCTTAAGCACGGCGTCCCAAAGGACAGCACGTACCTTCACCTTAAGCACGACACCCCGAAGGATAGCACGTACCCTCACCTTAAGCATTGTTCCCTCGCAGGGAATAGTACCTTCAATAGGGATCCCGGTAATCCCATGGTGACCGTCGTCACCCCTTTCTCCACCCAGTTGTACAACCATTAGCCAGCCAAAAAGGCCCCCATAAGGGTAAGGCCCATTCATGCATACATACCGTTGTTCCCGTAGGAACTCGTGGCAGATTCGTTCATTTCGCGACTTTCATAAAAACCGTTACCGCCTTTACCTCATTTCAGTTAAAACATTCATACGTTTTATTAAAAACATTTCATCATTAAACCGTTCGCAAACCATTCATATACCTCTTTGGCAAAACACTTCATAAACACCTTTCAACTTTCCTTTCATAAACATCATTTCATAAAACATCATTTCGTTAAACATCATTTCGTAAAACATCATTTCGTTAAACATCATTTCGTTAAACATCATTTCGTTAATCATAGTTACGTAAGTATGCACACCAGCCCAAAAAATTAATAAAATATTTAAAAAAGGGCTCTAGAACTTACCTGATAAGCTAATCTGGGTTGTCATAAACAAAAGTCCAACAACGTCACTTCCGATCTGAATTGATTAGTTAAATACACATCAGACCTAATCTAAATTACACACTTTTACGCAGTATGATCTAGGCGAACTTAAGGCTAAGTTTGCTGCCCCTAGTCTAGGCGAACATATAGGCGAACTTGTCCTAAGTTCGCTTAACTTGACCAGGCGAACTTACCAGGCGAACATAACCAGGCCAACATAAACAAGTTCGCCCCTTGATGCCATAAGCGAACTTGTCAAGAGAACTTGATAAGTTCGCCCCACCCTTGCCAGGCGATAAGTTCGCCTGTCGGGCAGTTATCTTCCCCAAAAATCCAAAGTTCTTGCATGCGAATCTGATCATGTCAAAATCCAAACTTTCTATGCTCAAAACGTTCGGTTTTCCTTCTAGATGCTAGACCTAAGCTTATTTTCAAGTTTCATCCGTAAAAACATTACCTTTTTACCCAAAACCCGAAAAACCCAACATAACCAAAAATCTCAAATCTAGCTCGAGTTGTTACCTGAATCGAGATTCTTATTTGGAGGTCCTGCTCACGAGTTCGGTAGTAATGCTTTCCTTCAATCTCGGGTCGATCCGTCAACTTTCTCTCTCTACGGTTTCTCTCACTAAAGATGAAAAATGAGAGAAGGTGGATGTGTTGGGGTATTTATGGGAGAGGCCTCCCCTGCCCAAGCCCACCTCGCGACCAACTCGGCACAAACCCGGCCCGCGTACCTCTGTCCGTTCATTCCACTCGTCCCGCTTGAACTCGTTATTTTTATTTCTCATTTTTATTTTTGGGATGTTATAACCTGGGTGTGTGTGTAAAAGATCATTATTAGATAAAGAATATATGATTTTAAGAATTTCTTGACACCAATATCGGATTATATGTTTAGCACAAATCTTTTCAGTTCACTTCACTGCCCATGCCCCGAAAAACATGCAATGTGATGATGAACTAATATATGTCTTCTGACAACATCTGTTGAAGCATATTCTAGCCCTTGGATCATATTGATACATCATCTATACTGATTCCATTGAAACATATCTAGATAATAGTTGGATCCTCATACCTGAATTGTGTGATTCTCATTCTAAAGCTAATTCATTAGAACCTTTTGATTCTGAATATTCATGATTCTTATATCTTACGGGATCTGCTATTCTTCTCTTGTGCTAATAGAGATAATTTCAACTTGGAGATTGATCTAATCTTGCAGAAAATCATATATGTCTTGAAGATAATGCAATTTTAAATTTATGTTGGGCATATATGTGGGGTACATGATGTTTTTCATCTAAATGGCACTAACTCACATGAATTTGGAAGAAAAACGCTTGTAGTTTCAAATTTTATAATACTGCCAACTTACACATGCTTTGTATTGCAAATTCGGTATGAATAATTGAGCATATTATAGCCTGATCTTGTTTACTTTGAAATTTATCTCGTAGCATTTCAAGTATATGATGAAAAAGAATGAAAAGAATGGAAAGATTGAAAAGAATGAAAAGAATGCAAAGATTGAAAAGAATAAAAAAGAAATTGATTTGAATAGTATAATCATGTTTCATAGTATACAAATTTGGCTGTACTGATGGTATTCTTTATCATAAAATTGGTCATGAAATAAGTGAATTCAATTTCACATAGTTTGTTTGATCTAAATTTCATTGTTTGATCGTATAAGCTAGTTTCATTTCAAAATGTGTATTCAAGTTTGTCATATACTGAAGTATCATAGGTAACCCATAGTTTTGATAGAATGTGTGATAGATTACTCGTATACTGATATAATATTTTTACTCATTATGTTCAAAACAAAAATATGTGTTTTTGTTGTTATTTGTCAGAAAAATTCAAAAATATGTGCTTTGAGTTTGTACAGATAAAAACAAAAAATATGTGATTCTGTTTGTATAGATAAAATCCAAAAAGATTTTCTTTCTGTCTTCCATGAAAATCCTATCTTTTATTTTTATAAATGTTCGGGATTGGATCGGATTCATGTTCCAGGTGGAAGTTAACAAGAAATAAAAGTTGAATGATTGAAGCTTGAACATGTTGAAATATCAAAATTTTCTAAGTGTGAAGGATTATGTTCGCCTGGTAAGCGAACATATCAAGTTCGCCTGGTAATCGAACTTATCAAGTTCGCCTAATTAAACGAACTTGTTGGCTGAGTATATAAACATGTTCCAGCAAACTTAATCAGTACCATTTGAAAAACCTCCAGCGAACATATTTCATGTGCACATTGTTACAGTCCAACGAACTTGATTTTGTGTACTACGTGTGTGGTTGATCGATTTTTCTTGGACTGATTCTTAGTCATTTTGTGATTGCGAGTCTTTCTATGATGGATCGTCGTGTCGAATACAAATATAATCAAGTGGGTTTATTAGATCCGTGGATGTCTGAAGCAGTAAATTACCAAGGCATAATAAATTTTCTAAACATATCAAGATTGCAATTGGCTCTGTCTACTAATCCTTATATTAGCCTCCCGTTCATTCAACAATTTTGGGCTTCAATACAACATGACACCAATGTTGAACCAAGTGTGTTACATGCTACAGTCAACAATATTGAAGTTGAAATCTCTGTTGATACTATTAGAACAACTCTTGTTCTTGGAGGTGAAAATGATGATCCTATCAGCTTGCCTGGTACTCTTATTATGGGATGTTTTCTGAGAATGGGTTATCGTGGAAGACAAAATGATACCCTAACAAGAAAAGGTGGTCTAGTTGGACAGTGGAGGTACTTCATACATGTGATAATACAATGTCTGTCACCAAGAAAGGCTGGTACAGATGGTTTAAAGTCCTCTTTACAAGCTGCAATGGTTGCTCTTACTCTGAATAAAAGGTTTAACTTTGCACTATACATATTCAGAGAGCTTGTCATGCAAATTACACCACCAGAGGGTCAAGGGTTTCTTATGTATCCAAGGTTTATTCAAATGATTTTGAATCATCTGATTACTAATCTACCTCAGCATCCACAACGTCTTACCTTGACTCCTATGACTAAAAGAATCTTCACTGATTATACCAAGCTTAAGCAGCAAAATGTGGATTTGATTCCCGTTCCTTCTCCCTTATTTGGGCATATTATTAATCCTGATTATGTGGAGCCTCCAAATGATAATTGGTTTTATCCTGAAGAGTTGGCTCAAGAACAAGACCAACCGCAACAACAAGGTCAACTTCAATATGTTCAACAACCACAACAACAAGTTCAACAACCACTGCTTCAAGATCCTGTTCAACAGGAAAATGTTCAAGTAAATGAACCAACTGATGTTGCAACTAATGTTGAAGCTGATGTTGATATGCATGAAGATAAAGACTTAGGTTTTAATATGGATGATTTTCAAGATGATGTTGTACAATCACCTATTCATGAAGCAGAAGGCAATGTGGTTGATACAAGTACTAGTTCCTCTGATGTACCTGATGCTGATGGAAATGTGTAACGAACCAAAATCCGGGTTTCTTTTTCAAATAAATAGACATTCTAATAAATCGTATGGTGAAAATAATATTTTAGAAATAAGTTGACACAAGTGGGTTTCAAGTTAGTAACGGGGTTATACTAGTTTTTAACTTGTTTTGGAATGAAAAGGGGTGAAATGGAAGTTGAGGTGCTAAAGGTGTAACATGAGAAATCTGCCATTTTGACTAAAAGAAGTCAAAATTGAGTTTTTCTCATTATGGTTGGGTCGTTCATTTCAAGAGGAGAAAAACGAGAAAACGAAATTGAAACCAAAATCATGCATTTGAAGCTTGTTTTGTGAAGATTTTGGCTCACACAACACCTTCCTAACATCAAGTAAGTGATTATCTTCCTTTGATTTCACTTTTGAATGTGTTAGTTGGTGGGTTTTGTAGAAATATGGAAATTTGAATGCTTGTGGTTAATTGGTGTTAGATTGTTGATAATCTAGCTAAACTAAAGGTAAATGTGATTCCCTTCGATCTGCTGATATTCAAGAACAAACACCTCAAACAGTCTCTGGAATGGCGGAAACAATCCAGAAATCAAGCAACACCGAGAAGATCGAATCAAGTACGAACATGAAAGGATGAAATCAAACTCATGAGATGCACAATTAAAATGATAATCTTCATTGATAAACCTTGTGATTTACAGAATCAAACAGCAAAACAACAATGGAAATTCTCTCTTCAATTACTTCTATTCAATACTATGCAAAAGATACAAATGAGAATCCTTACATGACATTACAAAGGACAACCTATTTATACTATTCAGGTTTCGATCGAAAACTTCTGATCGAAAAGTGTTTTCGACTGAAAACACTTTTCGACCGAAAACTTAAATTTTCAACCAAAAACTCTGAAGTGATACATTTCTGAACCTAATTGATTTGTATGGACTACTAGGTTCCAACAATCTCCCCCTAGTCCACAGAACACCAATTCTTCACTTGTTATCTTTGACCACCTTCATTACCTTGATCGTCATTATTTCCTTGATCATTACCATTTCCTTGATCATTACCTTCACTGTCACTATCAACTCCATCTTCAATATCTTCAGCCATCAGATCATTTATTTCATCTTCTAGATTGAAATCTGGATCGGGATTTTCTTCCAACATGTTAGGAAATAATGGTGTCACAGTACCACTAAACCTAGTTCTCTTCCTTACATTGTTCATGCTGCCAAATATAACTTCCTGCATTGAATCCAATGGTAATTTAACACCATCATTCTCAAGATTTGGCAGCAAAGTATTGATGATCATTTGAACAAATCTTGGATACATTAAGAACTTGTAGTTCTGCCTTGGTCCCACAAAGTTACTTATCATTGCTTCAAAAATCATTCATGAAAAGTTGAACCGTCTATGTGTTACAAGACAAACCAAAGCTCTGCTGAAAACTTCACCAATCTGATCAAAAGCAGATGTTCTGGGACTTAGACAGTGTATCAATACAGGAACCAAATACCCCCATTGTTTCCCTAACATTGTTTTAGTAATTTTTCTTCCCAAAAATGTTCCCTCATAGCCCATTGTCATAATAATCCCTGAGACTGCAATGTGATTGATTTTATATGGAAAATCAACTGCATCTCTGAAATTCAACACTTCCCTTATAACTTGTTCAATGACTTTGATTTTGTTTCCTCCAACTATGCTTTCTATCCAGATTTCTTTGTTTACGTGCTTGTATTCTACATTGTCCCAAAATTCTCTAACATGTTTCTCAAACACTTGGACTTGTTTAGATATTGCTGTGTGAATTCTAGAATTTGTCAGGAACCGTACAATCTCTTCATATCCATGTGCTTTCTTAGTATTTGTGGTTAAACATGCACAAATGGTGTGCTTAGGTTCAAATTTCAAACGATTCATATCTGTGAAAAACAAAACAAGTTAGAAAATTTATGAAAAATCCTTAACTCTGAACATTTCGATCGAAAACTCCCTTATACACAACTTTTTCGATCGAAAACTTTTAAATCCCCTTTTACCAGAAAAATTGAAATCCCACAACTTTGAACTTTTCGATCAAAAATTATATCAACACTTCATCATTTCGATCGAAAACTCTTAAACACTTATGATCAGAAATTTAAATCAAACAACTTTGAACTTTTCAACAGAAAACTCTTTATTAAATTAACAACATTTTGATCGAAAACTCTAAGTTAACCTTTTTGATCAAAAACTTAGAATTGATCAAATTTCAACTTTTCGATCGAAAACCTTTCTTATTACAACTAACAAACAATCATGACTTTTCGATAGAAAACTCTGATTTTTCAAAATAAGTTTCAAGCACTGACTTTTTGAACGAAAATACTTTTCGGTCGAAAACACATTTCGAACGAATCAAAATTGACTCTTCATTTCCATCTGAAACATTTTTCAATCCATTCATCATACTTTTCGGTCCATTCTTCCTAGTTTTCGGGCGATTCAAAAAATCATAAATTCAAACTAAAACTAAGGCTTTGGATCTATCCTATGCACCTCTATGAATCACGAGAACGTACCTGGATGATCGAAAAAGTCTATATATCACGATGACGTCACAAATCAACGGGTTTGTGCACGAAATCCTCAAACTTGTAAAAACTCGTATAATCTTGAACCAGTCACAGTCAGAAGAGAGAAACCAAGTGGAAAAATGCTTTCAATCGAAAATTCTTGTATTTATAGACTTTTCAATTTTGACTGAAAACTTTGGCATAGATTTTTTGATCAAAAACTTTTCGGATGATATTTTTCGGTCAAGAGATTTCGATCGAAAACTCTGAACTTTATTAAATTCTGAAAATTCAAACAACCATCTTTATTTTTCAAGTCCATTTTGACATCATTAAGACCTGTTCCAATATATTTTTCACATTAACAAACATAACCAGATAAAAACACACACTTGCACATGGATTTTAATCAAAGTGACTTATTACAAACTATCAATCACAGAAAATACTAAAACACACATATTTATTCATTTATAAACCGACTAATCTCTTTTTGACTTTTTCTCAACATATTACAACACTTTATTTTATTTTTCCTTTTTTCATTTTTCATTTTTCATTTTCTTTTGGTGAACTAAACTGACATAGGAACATAAATGTATACTGTTTTAACTACACTGCATATCAAATCAGGATCTAAACAGTTCAACCTTGATTGCCAGTATATTTTTCAGCTTAAACTCAATCATTATATTTCAGCAGATATTGTGTGACATTTAAAGTAATATTTATCAATACAAAGTGTATCCAAGCATCGAGATGGATTGAACTAATACGCAACACAAAGTTTCACCAAAACATAATCCAATCACCAGCATGAGATGGGCGTTCTTATCACAGAAAAGTAATCCAAATGGATTTGATATGAATCTTTTTTATTCTGAATCATTTGATTCCTTTTGTCTTGGTTTCTGATGAAATGAGCATTAAATCATGTTGATTCATATGAGATGAAATGCGTCAAGAATCATGTTTGATTCAGGTGAAAGAATATAGATGTTATATTTTGATGATGAACAATTTGAATCAGTTTTGATTCGGGTATGCGGATATCCATAGGATGTTGGATATGTCAATTGAAATCACGAATGATTCAAAGGGCGAAACAGACTGACTACCTGTAAAAGCATGTTTTGGTAACTATAGATAAAATTCTCTGTATCGGTGTATGTGGCTAGTACGCAGGAGGGTGTTCACCATTTTGGTCCTGCGTACTTAAGCCTTGCGTACTTGTAAAGTACGCATGACTAAACCCTGCGTACTTAAACAAGTACGCAGGTAGTGTTCATTCCCCTATAAATATGAGATGACAGCCTCATTTGTAGGTGGAACTTCTGGAACAAGGTTGAGAGGTGTCCGGGTCGGGACGAGCTCTCCCGACCCCTGGCCCGTGAGCTTAGATGAGAGATGTGTGCTCCTTCGGTATGTAGTCTGTAATACGGGATGACTTCTATGTTATGGATTACGTATCGTTTCATTATCTTTTGTTTATGTTCGTGTTTCTCGGTCTCGTTTCTTGGTTCCCACACAAATCACAGAACAGGTCCGTGTTATCTCCGCTGCGCGACGAGGCTCCCGGGACCTACAAGTGGTATCAGAGCCTCGGTGTTCGTTGATTTGTGTTCAGGTTTTGATTTTTTATGGTTTTGAGCAGATACGAGTTCGTACTTTTTTAGACCTAAAATCCTTAAAATCAAGTTTGTTATCACTTCATTTGGTGTTTGAAAGGCTAAGGGTTTGTTAGATGATGTTTTCTAATCTTTTGGAAGCATTAATTTCTCAGATCCATCACTTTTCGAGCATTCTCCTCAAGATTCGTCAAGAACACTGCTGTACTGAACTAGTACGCATAATCACATTTTCTGCGTATTTGCTAAGTACACATGGGTTAGCCCTGCGTACTTAGTAAGTACGCATGAGAAGTGACCTGCAAACTTAGCTAAGTACGCAAGAGCATTTCTCTGCCCATTTAACAAGTACACATGGGTACATGTCTTTGCGAACTTACTAAATACGCAGCAACACCCTACATATGCATATTTACTAAGTACGCATGAACTAGCATCTGGGATTTAAAAAAAAATGGCGGGAAAACTTTTCTTGGCCAAATTTTTAGGGATCAGTTGTACGCTTGTTTCGGGCCATTTTTTTAGAAGATAGTAATTTTGGTTTTTCGGTACAACAGTGTTCTTGATAAATGTTTAATATTTCATTGATACTCTTATAAATAAATAAAAATAAACTAAAACAAAAAATAAAAATTATTATATGGTGGGTAAAATTGGTTTTTCTAATTGTTTTCTCGGTTTTCGCCTAACTTGTGGTTTTCTCTGGAACCCTCCCATATAAAAATATACCCACTTTTTTTATAAAAAGACACCTCTAAACACTAAAAACAAACATTTTTATCCAAACATAAAAATTTAGTATCTAAAATAATGAATTTTTGAAAATTTTAAAATACAAAAACTAAAAAAAATAAATTCTAGGTAACTACCGGGTGAACCATCTGTGGTCGTTAGTTTAATTAAGAATCACAAAAGTTAGCACATATAAATATTATAAAACATCATTCTTAACTAAAATATTAAAATTATTTTCAAGAATTTAAATTTTGTCGTTTATTTAACGCGTTCGCGGTACACGCGGTGTATGCACTTACCTGGTTTTCTAGTTGAGACCTTAGTGTTTGTCTAATGCAATGCTCCTAGAATTCCTAGAAACACATAAAATATACAATCTTGAAATATAAACATATAAAGGTCGAGAAACGGTAAGGATTTGAAAATCCGCAGTTATCACACACACACACACATATATATATACATGTATATATATCTAGTTACCTCCTTAAATGTTAGTTTTCTTATGAACTTAACCATATATATATATATATATATATATATATATATATATATATATATATATAGGGAAAGGTTCAAATGCTAACCAACGTTTTATGTGATAACCGTGCTAACCACTATAAAACAATCACATATTTTATAAATTATTTTTTCTTTTAATTGTTAAAATAGTATTTAAGTATCTTGAATAAATATTTTGAACGTAAATACGGAAATGATGAGTTTTACGTATACGTACCAAATAATGTTACATATGCGTGACATATAGTGTTTACTTATTGTAACATCCCGAAATTTCATAAGCTAATGGTTCGGGTCAGAGGTAACCCGAAACTCTGTTAAACATTTGTGTTAGCATGGAAGGTGCGAGAATTGCATAAGTAATGGGTCGTATAGAGTCTGGTTAATAGTATTATGTCTAATTCAAGATCGAAACGCGCAAGGATGGAACCGTAGGGACCCAGATGTAAACCTTGTAGGTTTAAATAAGAATCATGAGAAAAACCCTAGGCCATTCAGCCTAGGGGAGTTCGACGACAGCAGGCGAAGCGCATGGAGAAGGAGGCTGAGCTAGGCAATCTTGTGGAGGTTTAGCGACGATGTCAAACAAAGAGGAGGACTCCCCTTTCGTTAAGGTAACACTCGTCAATTCATTTATGTACTCGCTCGATGTTATGTAGTGTAACCCGAGTAGGGTTTTAGTTGTTTGCTTGTTTATGATCTACGAGAGGGGGAGGGGCTATGATATTGGTGGCCGACGACGGGGTAAGGGTGGCACATGGAGGTGGTGACCGAAACAGGAGGGCGGCTGGCGGCCGAGGAAGAAAGAGAGCGAGCAGGAGAGAGAGAGAGGGGGGAGTTGCTGTCACACCCCCAAAATCCACTAACGGAGTTCTACCGTTAAGAGCGAGACAAACCATGATCTCAGTCATTAGTTACATCAAACGACACTATATGAGACTTAAAAAGTCATAACATAAATGTTCAAAGTTAAACGCGGAAGCGTAAACGTTAGAATGAAATCAAAAGTAATTACACGCAACAAGCGTCAATTAATATAAATAAGTAAAATTGTTTAAAGTGTTTGAAATGAATGATATGACAGTAGGACTCCATGCATGTCCTAAGTGTGCAATCTGTGCCAAAGCGACCTGAGAAACATGTAAGAAAAAGTGTCAACACGAGGTTGGTGAGTTCACAGGTTTGTATGTAAATAAACTGTTTGAGTGTTGCTGGATCCACATACGTAAGTCACACCTATTGCTAGCTAGACAATGTACAAGTTACTCTAAGCGTTCGCAACCGAAGCTGACTGTTTGTGTTTGGGTGCCTTTCGCCATTGCTAACATCAACAATGGCAAGTGTTTAGGACAATTTACACCCGTTAGACCTCCAATCAAGTTAGCGCGACTAACCCGGGTGGGGTTTGTCAAACCCAGTAGTACTACTCAAATTTCCTCGCTATACTCCATATATTAACGGTCCTAGTGTGTAAGGACTTTGCATGTTATGTTTGCACTTAGGTACACAAGTGGTAAAGAAATACTATGTGATCCATGTCCGTGTGTATGTCTCTCCCTGGCTGGGAGACAAGTAACGGATGCCTGTTCATATGCATGTTTCTCCCCAACGGGAAAACAAGTAAGATGATGTTTGTTTGTATGCATGTTTCTCCCTAATGGGAAAACAAGTAAAATGATATTCGTTTGTATGCATGTTCCTCCCCAACGGGAAAACAAGTAAAATACTGTTTGTGTGTATGCATGTTTCTCCCCAACGGGAAAACAAGTAAAATAATGTTTGTGAGTATGCATGTTTCTCCTCAACGGGAAAACAATTAAAATAATGTTTGTGAGTATGCATGTTTCTCCCCCAATAGGAAAACAAGTAAAATGGCGCCATGAAACTCACCTGCGTTGCGTAGTAGGTAGTATCACACAAGTATGAGATTTAGAACCTCATGTGTTAGCCTGCACGGCTTACGTATGCCCTAGAATTATAAACACATAAGTTAGGGATATATGGGATTTGTGACGATGACACGGAAGATTAGAACGTCTTAACACATTCTGAGGATCAACGAGCAGACGAACGTGTCCACGGGAATATAGGTTTCTTAATATAATAATTAAGAAAAATGCGTTACGTATCGAACGTCTCTATTTTCGAATAATAACATATAAATATTTATTCGCGTGTTTGCACCATTTAAAATAATGACTAGGAAAATAATATAAATAATATATTATTTTTAGAGAAATAACACGATTATTTAAAATGTGTGACAATAAAATAATAAAACTATTATTTTATTCGAGAATATAAACGTACGTAAATAATATAAATAATTATATTATTTTTTAGTTTGAAACGTAATGTTTGTAAACGTGGTAAAATAATATTTAAAATTTTTAGTTGGAGTCACGGGTTAAAAATAATATAAATATATATTTTATACGAAGTCGTGGTTTAAAAATAACATAAATATATTATTTTATAAGTGAAAATACTATTTATAAAATCAAACCCAAGCCTTCGGGTGTTTTCCGGGGCTAAAACACTTTTATATATTAATATTATAATATTGGGGATGATTTTTATTTAAAAATATTAATTAAAAACTGTTTTTAAAAATAAAAGGGTGTGGAGAGACTCGAACCCGGGTCTCTCCCACACAAGCACATAGTCTTAACCAATCCAGCCCGCTAGGGTATCGCACAAGGATTCGAATCGGTAGGGTTTTAACATTCAAATCTCGTGGGTTCTTCTCCCCTACGCAAGCCGAGCCAAAACAAGTCCCAAAACCCACGATTTGGACGTCGATCGAACTAGAAAGCATAGGGGTTTTGATCATTGGTCTATTTCGAACCTGTGGGTGCATTTAATTTCAAAACCAACAAGTTTAGGATCGTTAGATTTGGTTTAAGAAAGCAGAAACCCTAGAACAAAACAAAGGATAGATTTGATCGATTCCGTTGTTGAAAGATCTTAGATTCATAGGGCTATTACTAAACAAAAGGTTGCGAAACTGATCATGTGGTTTAATTTTATAAAAATAGTCATTAAGATCAAAAGCCCCAAATCTGATTATGAATAAACCCTAGTTATTTGATTTAGTCAATACGATGTTATATCATTAAATTAGGAAAGGGTTTTCAACGAGTGACTGTTTTTAAAGCTAACCGTGTGATTTAATTGAATTGAAATGGTGTTTGAATCAGGGTTCGATTAAACCACAATCGTATGAACCCTAGAATCTGGGTTTCGATCGAACTGATGATATGAGCCCCAATTGGCATAGGGCTTTCACTCTATGGACAAAAACGAAGCTAGGTAAAAATTTACCAGATTAGATGACAAATTGAGTGTGGTCGACTGAAACCGAGGCCGACGATGACTGTTTTGGTTCCCGACGACTTCTGCTTGGATTCCGGTGCAATTGATGTGTACAGGAGCTTCACAGGGTTTCGTTTAAGTGTGTAGGGTATTGGATTGTGAAATGACAACCGAAATAATGTGAATTTGATGGTTATATTCGCGAGTTCGACGGTTATTTCTTGAAGGATCATAATTAGATTTAATTCAAATCAATGTCGATGTTTAAAGTGCTAATGATGATCGTTAATGTCATTTAATGATGATAATCATGAAAGACAGTTACAACTAACCGGTTTTTAATGAATTCAAGCTTCAAGAACGTGAGTTTGACTTTCAATAGTCAACACAAATTGAATTTTGGCAAATTACAGTTTCAGCCCCTGTGGTTTCTGAATTAGGGTTTTGGAATTGGCAGAATAAGTCCTTGGGGTTAGAATGAGTTAAGAAACATGGTTAGTTTGACTATTAAAAGTCAATAGGACTTAACTCTTGGATTTTTGACTTTACAAAGTTAAATAGAATCAAGTTTAGGCTAATTATGTAACCAGTCCTTGTAATTAGGGTTTGAAAAATGATAGAAATAGTCCTTGGAGTTTGAGTTAAGTTAAATAGGTTAACTTTAACTGGATTTTTCTAACGAAGTTAACCCTAAATAGCCGAATGCCACAGTTGCGGGTATGGACAATAGTGGCTGCGGGGTGTAGCCGGGAACTCAGCGGCAGCGGGAGAAGGTGCCCGGTGGCAGCTGAAGGCAGCGGTGATGATGGTTCATGATGGCGAACGACGAGAAGACGGTGATGGTGGTGTTCCATCGTAAAAGAGAAAACCCGGTTAGGGCTTCTCACGAGAAAGATGGTGACGGGGAGCCGACGGGGACGAAGACGGGATTAGGCAGCCACGGTGGTGGTGCACAATGATGGTGGTGATGCCATAGTGGCACGTGGACGATCGCGGGTGCGGGCGGGGTGACTCAGGTTTGGATGAAAAGGTGTTATGATTGAGGTTCAAGCAAGTGTCATGCACACGTGCATGCATGGGAACCTGGTCGTGCATTCGGGTTCCAACCAAGTCAAAGACGAGTCGATACGACCATTTGGGGTGGCAAGTTCGATGACCCAACCTATCAAGCAGACGAGACGAGTGTCGGGGTTTTATTTTATGTATGCGTTATTCGACGTAGGGTTTAGAACGTGTTTTGATCATATAATCATACGTGTGACAGGTTTGGATTTCAAGCGCAAACGGACGAGTTACAGAGCAAGGACTTAGACTCAGCATAACCAGTGAGTTTCTAATCCCCCTCTTTTAAACGTTTTACTATTTTGGGGCTAATGTACCTACATTCACGTGGTGATAATACAATAAATCATGTTAAGGGTTTCGGGTTCTAACCCGCTATGTTTTGAGCATAAAATGATTATTAAGAGTCGTAGGGTCAATGGTGTGATAAGGGTAGTTTGGGGGTACGAGTCGTTATTATGTGACGTAATAAGGGTAGATCGGGGAGAGTCGGGTTTTAGGCTAAATGCCTATGATTTTATGTGTGAGTTAGGGATATGGGTTGTTAAGGCGTGACGTGTTAAGGGTCGGACGAGAATGGTCGTGCCCTATATTAAATACTAATGAATTCATAATATTAATATGTTATTCTCGGGTTATGCGTGAGATGCATGTGTATGTTTATATTAAGTGTCGAGTTTTCTTCGTTGTCCGTATGGCACGGAAAACGGGATCGTGGAGGATGGGGTCCTTTGGGAAGTCACCAAAGGTGACAATTATTTAACAGGTTAATGATGAGCTCGGGGTGTGTTGATCACCCTGACGAGGATGCAACAATGAGGTATGTGTTTGCATGCGTATATATATAAGTGTTAATGTGCATGCTAATGATTACTTATGTTTACTGTGTATGAGTTTGTGTTATCGTGACATGTTGAATTGTGACGTGTAGAGTTAGACTAACCGTTGAGTCAGGACTTGTGACGTGACGTGTATAAGAGTCTTGTCTGTTATTTATGAGAGCCTTGGTTAAGGCCGGATGTGTTAGGGTTCTAGGGTAGGTTGTGTTAACTGAGAGTCGGGTCAATGTGTATTCGTGGATACGAGTTGTTAGCATAGTATGTTGAGCCTATGATGTTATGATTGTAAGATTGTTATTATGTATGTGGGTAGTACGGGTTGAGTCTTGGGTGATAAACAGTTATGGGATGTCATGCGGTGACACGGGCTTAGTCATTCATTAAGAAAGCGTAATTATATTTTTAAGGGCCGGAGGGTCCTGGGTAAGTTAAACTGAAGAACTTGGTGTGATGGTTTTTTATCTAAATTAAACTATTAGAACTCACTCAGCATAGTTGACTTTGTGTGTACGTTAGATTGTTTGCAGGTAAGCAATGTATTGACATATCTTGGCTTGGGAACGGTGTTACTCGAATCGGTGTGCAGTCATTCGTAAGGTAAACCTAATAACATTAAAGAGTCATAAACGTTTTTAGAAAGACTTCTGCTGTAGTTTGAATTGCAATTAATGTGTTTTTAATGAAAACGACCCGTTATGAGAACCAACTGTAGGATGCCCGGGTTGGGGTCTTACACTTATATGTAAATTAACATAATAATAATCGATACATATACGTAACACTATGTTTTATAGTGGTTATCATGGTTATCACATAAAAATTGGTTAGCATTTGAACCTCACCCTATATATATATATATATATATATATATATATATATATATATATATATATATATATATATATATACGGGGAGGTATTAAATACAAAGTGGGCCTAGCGTACGAAGCTCTGAGGATACGCCGCGTGTTCCTTTTTAAGTTTGGTTAAAAGGATAGTTTTGTCCTTTTACAATTCTTTATAATCTTTCTTTATTTTGATTTTTACGTGATTATGTTTTGCTAGCTTTGTATGATATGATCGCTCATAATTTTTGGAAAAGATTCAGTATATCAATTTCCCCTAAATATGGGCGGTTATTGTTTTTCCATATTTGCGATTCAACTGTTTCCTATTTTTGTGTTGAAATTTTTTCTAGGTTTTGCGAGGCGATGGAATTTGTTCAAGGTACAATTATGTTCTCCTATTGTCCGTTGTTCGTTCATCATTATTCAATGTAGATTCATTATCGTTATTTGTTGTTTTACGTTTTTTATAGTCAGAAGTATGATTGATGTTTTTATTATTCAGAAATTATGTAATATGTATTACGTAATTTCAATTATAGTAGTATGTAGATCTGAATAGTTTTTTTTTTGTTTTTGTTACGTAATTTGGATTACGTAATATGCATTGCGTTATTTCAATTATAGTAATATGCAGATCTGATTAGTTTTTGTTTTTGTTACGTAATTTGGATTGTTTTATTTACGTTATTTGTATAATCGTAAATAGGTATAAACGTGATTATAGTAACGTATTATAGCGTAATTCGCATGTAACAATTGTAGTTAGTAAATCATGCGTGAATACTTAATTGTTAATATAATGCGTCATTACGTAATACGTGATTGCGTGTATTTGATATTTTTTACAGATAGAATACATGTCACAATTGTAGTTATTAAATCAATCGTGAATACATAATTGTTAATATAATGCTTCATTACGTAATGCGTGATTGCGTGTATTTGATATTTTGTATTTGTTATTTTTACAGATAGAATATGATGTCGTCCAGACGGTCTATAAAATAAATAACAAAACCTAACCTAGACTCCTAAGTAATAAAAGGAATACCTTCGAACTAAACTGCACTGACAGACAAGTGTACCTATCGAGTGTAGCACAACTTAATGGTAAATCGAGTTATCGAACCCTAGAGACACTATGAAACAATACTAGACTCTGACTTGGACTAAAGATTTGATTGATGGGGGGAGGGGGTTTACTACACTATTGATTATCACTAAAGAATTCAATAAACTAGATTGACGTAACTATCAAAAGAAAGGACTAAGGTGAGATTAAGATATAGGAAGAATACTACCCAGATCGGAATCCTACTTACAAAGCACAACTTCTACCGGTTCTGGAAACAATGACGGATCTGGGTTTCTAAGGAAACAGCTCTAGAAAACATAGTGGATCCCTAATCACTCTCAGGGTGTCACCAACTAAGCTACCTAAAGATGTACTAACTGACCAGATTGTTGGATCACTTCTCAGGTATTTCCAACTACGATAAAGTACCCGAATGGACAAATTACTAGATTGTTGATTCTTCTTCCTTAAACCCTAAATCGCCTCTGGAACTCCTCTCGACGGCTAATAAATCAAACTCCCAGAATAATGGCATTGTAAATCTAATATAATTCAATTTAGGGTTTTTTTCTCGAAATTTCCATCTCCCGCGTACCGCGAGAGAATTGGGCAAGGCCCTCGCGTATCGCGAGGGTCAAATTAGTCGGGGCAATATCTGGAGTCTTTCGCGTACCGCTTTTCAATGTACCCACGCGTTAAAATTAGTCGGGGCTAAATTAGACTTGGCTTTTCCCATTTTTTCACTTTTATTTCTTGTGACTTGTTCTCGTGCTCGGTTTCTTCGGGTTTTCTTATTATTCTCATGAGCACATGTAAACATAACAAAGACTCAAATCAATATGAAAACGACTCAAAACAAATACAAAACTAATCTAAAACGCACTAAAACGATGGAATAAAGATGTGTGTTTTGCACTACATCAAACATCCCCACACTTAACATTTTTTTGTCCTAAAAAAAGTCTGCAGTGGAATTATAACTGAGATCTAACTTCTATAATCAATTAGGTATTCACTTTTCAATGTACTCACGCGTTAAAAAGCAATAATCAGTATTTCTGTCCGATTAAACCCAAGCACCAACTATCTCGCCCCCGTGATGTGTTCTAATTACAATTTATACAGCAATCAATCAACCTATATGACTCACACTTAGAAGCTACAACTCTGCATAATCCCGTCTCACGGTCATGTCTAGGCACATGTTAAACCATATAGATTTGCCCACCACGTTAAACTAAGATTTACATGTTTTTAGAAATTTGTGGCTTATGGAACGAATGGAATGAGTATTATTAACTGTATATGAATCAACCTCACCTAGAGGTGCATCTTCCAATTCATTATCCCAAAAGGTAGCACATAGGATATAGTCTATCAATTTAAAGCACATAAGCATCTAACTTAGAGGCGTTTCCACCGAGTCACTATCCCCGTGGGTAACACATAAATCAGAAATTATTTATCCAAAAACGCTGATCACTCAAGTCCCCACCCATGGGTGTATCAACCAAGTCGCTATCCCGGAGGGTAACACGTAGGTTATGCAACATCCTGAAATTTCATAAGCTAACGGTTCAGGTTGGGAGTGACCCAAATCTCGTTTAAACATATTTGTTAGCATAGGTGGTGCATGAATTTCATATTGATGGGTCGTAAAGAGTTCAGTTAATTGTGTTATATCTAATTTAAGATCAAAACCTAGAAAGTTTAAAGAAGAGTGTAATAAGAGTTTAAGGGAAAACCCTAGGCCACCAGCTTAGGGGGTGTCGCACGGCAGTAGGAAGAACAACGAAGGGAGGAACCGGTGATCGGTGGCGGTACACGACTACGCGACATCTAAATCTCGGTCAGGTAATTTCTGTTTAATCTTCGTTTGTGTTCTTTACGTGTATGCATGTAGGTTGAATATTCGGTTAGGGTTTGGATGTTGTGGTTTGGCCGTGAGGGGCTGTTGCGATGGAGGGGGTAGCCGACTGGTGAGGTTATCTAGTTGTCGTGGTTGTGCGCGATGGTAGTGATTGGCGTGAGGCGGAGGGCGATGTTCGAGAAGGAGAAAGGAGTCGAGTAGCGTGGCGTAGTCTCAGGAGTCGGGTAGCGTGGCGGTTAGGGTTTCTCTCGGCTAAAAATTTGGTGGGAGTGCGAGGATGACTCGAGGTGACGGAACGTGATGGTGGTCCACGACGTTGAGCGACGAAGGATTGGAGTCGAGCTACACCCGACTATGGTGTTGCAGGCCCAAGATTTGTATGGCCGGGTTTAGACGTGCATGGGAGTCTCAACTCGGGTTCATGTAGTCTACAAGGCTGACGTGTTACATGGCACAAAAATGTGCACGCATGTGGGTGCTAAGCGAGTTCAGGACGACCCATATCAAGCCGAGACGTAGTTTAGGGTTTTACGTGGATGAAGGGACGAGTGGGTGAGACAAGCGTTGAGATCATTTATATTTAAATAGAACCGAAACATGTTTAGGATGTTCACTGACTATGTGGTCATACGTTAACAGGTTCGGGTTCGTACGAGGAAGCGTTGCGGTGCTTGTAGTGATCGTTAAACTAGTGAGTTTCTAATTCCCCTCTTTAAATGTTTTTAACGTTTTGGGGCTATCGTACATGCTTATGAAATAACATTTACTTCATTAATTGTGTTAAGGGGGGTCCCAACCCGATGCGTTTTGAATATAAGATAATTATTAAGGGATCGTAGAGTCTATGGCGGGTTCATGGAAATGGGTGAGCTAAGGGTATGGGTTGTTAATACGTGACATGTTAAGGGCCAATCGGGAAGAGTTGGCCCTTAAATTAAATACTTATGAATTCATGTAGTGTATATATATGTCGTCCTAGCGTATGTGTGAGGTGTGAGTGTAGTTAATGAGTCACGTAAATGATGGGTGATATTATGTTTTTATATTTATGTGTCGTGTTTGCATCGTTGTCATTATGGCACAGCCAACGGGAGTGTGAAGGATGAGGTCCTTCGGGAAGTCACCAATGGTGACATTTATTTAACAGGTTAATGATGAGCTCGGGTGTGTTGAACGCCCTAACGAGGGTGCAGTGACGAGGTATGTGTTTACGTGTGTATTTTTGTGTGTGTTGAATTGCATGCAAACATTTATATTTATTATGCATGTAATGATATGAATGTCGCGATGTTAATGTGATGGGTGAACAATATTATTGTGGTACGTAGTGTAGATTGACTGTTGTATAAATGTTGTGACGTGACGTATATAACTGTTGTGTCAGTTAAGTGTGATAGCCTTGGTTAGGGCTGAGTAAGCAGACATGTAGGGTTTTGTTGCGTTAACTAAGCGTCGAGTTATTACACGTTCTAGAGTATGAGTTACTAGTGTAGTAGGTTTGACCTATGTCGACAAGACTGGGGAGTTATTATTGTTATTATTATTATTATTATTATTATTATTATTATGGGACGAGTCTTGGGTAATGAACAAGTATGGGATACCGTGTGATGCAGGGGTTGTCTATTTGTTAAAGACTGGTAAACTACTTTATAAGGACCGTGGGTCCTGAGTAAAAATTAAATAACTGTTATGACGAGTTAGCTTTTAATTAAACTAAACAATTAGAACTCACTCAGCCTAGCTGACTTTGTGTGTGCGATAGATTGTTTTGCAGGTAAGCGTTGCGTTGACGTATCTTGGCTTGGGAGCGATGCTACTCGTATTGGTGTGCAGGAATTTGTGAGGTAAATATTTAATAACATTAAATAACAATAAAATAATTTTGAAAGACTTCTGCTGTAGTTTGACTAATAATAAATGTGTTTTAAAGAGAGTGACCCGTTATGAGAACCAACTGTGAGATGCCTGGGTTGGGGTCTTACAAGTTGATATCAGAGCCGTGGTTTAAGAGAAAATCGGTGTTTTATAAAATAAAATACCTTAACTTTAACTGAAAATGGGATAAGTCAGAAACGAATGCCACCACGAGTAACCGCGAGACAAGAGGTATGTCTTTAGAGTTGAGCATAAATTATTATTTACCATTTGTGTAGTGTTACGATAAGTAGCGCAATCGGTAGGAGTGAGTGATTTATGGTTCCGTGTGGGAACATGATGGGTGCTATGTGTTATTGTAGTATGTAGAACTGTGTGAAGTGTGTGGTGTGACTTAGTGAACTCATGTTTTGTGAGCTAATTAATTGCGTTATGTGACATAGCTTGGTGTGTTAGCATAGTTTAATGAATATGTGAGTAACTACATGTGGTGTGCAATTGTGATTATTAGGATGTTGTGCTAGATCATTCTGTAATGCCATGTGAGTTAAGTGGGATGCATGTGCGACGGGTGAGACGTTTGGCTGCTACATGTACGGTAGTTGTCGGCAGGAGGCGGATACTAGCACCGGTTCCATTGTCAGTAGTACCCCCTACAGTATAGGAGGTTTGTGGGCTACAGACGCAGGAGGTGACTTTGGTACTCCCGGCGCCTAATGCACCCAGTGCTACTAGGGCAGCCGCGAGAGGAGGACTCACTAGCTCCTTCTACAAGAGGAGTAGCTGGATGGGAGGTGTGCATTCGCAGTTAGGTATCAACCACCGAGAAATGATTCGGGGTCGAGCAACGGGTAGCTTGAGGAGTCTGACGACGAGGAGCAGGTGGGTGACAACTTCGAGTTGTTCAAGGTGTCGGGCGCTGATATATTACCACGTGAGGGTTAGCATGTTTTGAGCAGTAGTAGTTTGACATTTTTGTGATGAAATATTTGTTTTGGATCTTTTATTATTTAATTGAGATACTGATAGTGGGTCTTATTGTTGGGTGATGTTAAATATATTAATTGTGTTTGAGACGATGTATGACTGTGATTTCAACAGTAGAATATGTGAGGGGTAATGCAATGATTTGATTACATTCTGAATAACGTGAGTTAGCATTAGATGTGATTTTTTTCTGATCCTATGTAGGTCCACATGACGCTTCTATAGATCATACTCAAGACGTGACGTATCCTTGACACGGAGTGCGAAATCCAACCGTATCAAAGTATGTGTACACGAGATGACAATATAACTCGTAACAATCACAGAGTAAATAATCTTCTCTTCTATTTCATTCAAACACATAGTTTATAGAACAGAGCATTCAAAGTGTTATGCATTTCTAAAACTGAACCTGCAAACTCTATTTATAGACAAAGCTTTTGCTATAGGCGAACTTAATAAGTTCGCCTCTACTGAGATTAGGGGAACTTGCTAAGTTCCCCTCTAGCAGAACTTTAAATCAAACATTAACAAAACGTAAAGACAATAAGATCTAAACTATTAGAAGCTCTTGTCATACATCTATGTCCTAACAGACTCCCCCTTGACAATAGCTTGATAATCTGTCTTCAGTCTTTATGATGAGCTCTTCCAATTCTTTGGTAGCTTGCTGCCTGCATGCACCCCATATCTGGACAAACCTCCAAAACTCTCTTGTACTGCAATCCTTGCTCTCTCCATTCTTTAGTAAACATGATCTCATTCTTTCTTAGAGTTCTCTGATCTTTCTTCGAGAAATTAATAAATTCATTGCTTCATAGAAACTTACAATGACCTTATTATCTCTATCTTCAACTCTAGCTTCTCCAGTATTTACATTAACATACCACCACATCATATTTCCGAGAAAGTCTTGTGGTATCTTTTTTAATGGAATCTTTTGTACAGGTCTTACTGGTTTGAACTTATACTTCCAAGTCACAACACCGGTACTTGGATCAACTATCTTCACTCTCTTTCCTCTTTGAGGTTTTAACTTTTCATACTTTCCAGATCCACCTTCTCTGCTTATCAGATTTGCAATTACATCAGCTAATCCGAACTTAGATCTGTTTATCAGTGGTTTCGTAGCTAGACCATTCATTTCACACCTTGGTAAGGTATTGAAATACTTGATCCTAGGCTTTAAGTACTGAACACCATCTGATCTTTTAAGAGCAAATAACCAACTAATAATTCTTCCTATACACCGCTCTTTGTTTATATATCTTTCTTTCTAAGCTGGTTGTATAGAAGACTTTGGTAATTCCTTTTTCCAACTATTCACTACCTCCTTCCACTGCTCTTTAGTCATACCTGTATCTCTATACATCACAGGTTCTTCAGTTGACTTAGACGGCATGGAATGAGTAGTATCAGTTTTAGTATTCAACTTGGATTGAGCAGTATCATCAGTCTTAAATAAGTTTTCAACAGAGTCCATAGAATCAGTTACTCCTTTATTATAAAACTCAGGAATAACATCATCCTGGATGAAGTTATAAGGCACATTAAGACCGTCACAACCTTCATATGTAACCTATGTTTTACTCTTTTCAATCTCCATCTCTACAATCTCACCTTCTTCAACTTCTTTCTCTACAATATCTTCTTCAACATCATCAAACAGATTATCAAGATCATCTAAACATTCAATCTTCTCAGCTTCTTCTTCTTCAGCATCAGAATTAGTTTGAAAGAATTCCCAGAGTAGAATCTCTTCATTCACTTCAGAACCTTTCTTACTTCCTTCAATAGTACCTGATGTTGATGACTCCCCCTGAACTCTTGAAATAGGATTCACGTCAGCGTATTGACGATCACCTTCCATGTTGCCACTAGGATTATTGTCATCACCATCATTTCTTTGATCAGACTCAGTATGACAAGCATCATGGATCCTTAACTCCCCCTGAGCGTCAAGACGCTAAACAAGTTTAAAACCAACAATTTCATGTCATCTAGTTGTTTTGCCTGAGCTTGAAGAACCATCTGTCTCTGAGGATCAGTGTTTACAAGAACATCTACTTGATTTTGCAAGGAAATCACTTGATATTCAAGGTAAGTAATCCTCTCAGAATCTGAAGATTGAGAAGTACCAGCTGTAGATGATGTAGTAGCCTTTGGAGCAGGAGTAATCACAGGATAAGGACGTTTAGATGGAGGAGGTGTAACAATCAAGGATTAAAAAAAATAGCATCCTCTACACCCTGTGATGAATTTGCAGTAGCAATAGAAGCAACCTTGAGCTTCTGTGTCTTTGGTACAGGAGTAAACTCCCTGTCCGAATCAGAAGATTCATCTATTAATGTTTGTTTTCCAAGAACTGAACCGGAAGGAGAATCCCGAATAGATTTACATCTTGGATTTCTGGCTTTAGATTTGACTCGTTTCCCTGCATTTTCCAATGGCAAATTAGCCAGTCTTTCATAATGACCTGAGCTAAAGTCCCGTGAGGAATCAGAATCAGTAGCCTCAGAGTCAGGAAGAATTGTATCACTAGAACTCGTATCAATCACATTCCCTTCAGGTTCATGAATGGGTGAGTTCATAGCATCATCAATAAAGTCCTCCATATTAAGACCTAAGTCTTGATCTTCTTCATTATCAGCAACATCAACTTGAACTGGTTCATTCACTTGAACATCTTCTTGAATAGGAACATGTTCTTGTTCTTGTTGAATTGGAACTTGCACTTGTTCTTGTTGAATTTGTGGTTGTTGTTGTTGTGGTGGTTCTTGATCTTGAGTTTGTTTTAATTCCTCTTGATGAAACCAATTGTCATTCGGTGGCTCAACATAATCAGGATTGATAATGTGACCGAATAGAGGAGTAGGAACAGGAATCAACACTCATTCTGCTGTTTAACTTTGGTGCAGTCGGTAAATATCCTATTTGTCATTGGAGTCAGAGTTAGACGTTGTGGATGCTGCGGTAGATTAGGAATCAGATGATTCAGAATCATTTGCAAGAATCTAGGGTACATGAGAAACCCTTGACCTTCTGGAGGATTAATTTGCCTAACAAGCTCACTGTATATGTATAGTGCAAAGTTGAACCATTTATTCAATGTCAGTGCAACCATGGTAGCTTGTAAAGCACTCTTCAGATCATCAATTCCACCCTTTCTTGGTGACAAGCACTGGATGATTACATGCATAAAATACCTCCACTCACCTATCAAACCACCCTTCCTATCTTGAGTATCATTGGGTCATCCTATGTATCCCATTCCCTGAAAGCATCCCATGAATAACGTTCCAGGGTAAGATATTGGATCATCATTAGCACCACCTAATACAAGAGCAGCACAAATGGTATCCACTGATATTGCCACCTCAGTGTTATTAACCGTAGCTCGAAGAACATGAGGATCAACATCTGTATCTTGATGTACGGTAGCCCAAAACTGTTGTATATAAGGTAGACTGATATATGGATTACCCGAAAAAGCAACACTCAGTCTTGATCTGTTCAGAAAGTTGATAATGCCTTGGTAATTCACAGCTTCCGACATTTGAGGATCTAACAAAGCCACCTGGTTATGTTTGTACTCAACACGGCGATCCATATATACGTGCATTGAACATGAAACCACATTAGTAAAATCACAAACACAAGCAATTCACACACACAAATGATATACACACACATATATGATATATACAAACAACAAACAAATAACAAAAAAATTTTTTTAACACAAAACAAACAAAAACAAAAAAAAATTACAAGTCCAAGCAATACTGAATACCTAGGCGAACATACTAAGTTCGCTTAGAGTTACAAGAAGCGAACATAATAAGTTCGTTTGAACAAGTTCGCTTGTCGATACATCTTCTTCACAGAATTAAAACTTTTTCAATCCGACTATTCTTTGCAAATTAAACACAACACAAGTATCGATTACTAACAATGAAACACTATTAAACACCAATTTCAAATTTTAACCACTATAACATCCTATTTGACCATAAATCAAACCGACAGTCGAAACATGATGAACACAGGGTTAAAAGATCAAATTCCCATCGGTTGAAAGATTCGCACTTCAAAACCGATCAAGAATTAATCACGAAAAATTCAATCCAAACAACCCGAATTCAAAAATATCAAGTTCGCAACACTGTTGAATAAGTTCGCTCAGGAAAAAGACAAGGGTAATGAATATGTTCGCCTGAAAAAGATATTTATAACCTCAATTAAGTTCATGGAAGACACAAAGAAAATCTTTTTGGATTTTATCTATACAGACGAAATCACATATTTTTGGTTTTTACCTGAACAAACCGAAACACATATTTTTGGGTTTTCTGAAAATACACACATATTTTTGGTTTAACATCATGAGTAAGAAGATCATATCAGTATCTGAGCAATTCATCACACATTCTCTCACAAACTATGAGTAACCTATGATACGCACTGAATTATGATATTAATGTGAAATGAATTCACTTATTATTTCAAATTTGATATGAAACAATCAAACTCCTTTTTATGCAACTCATATCTTTTTCATTCATTGGAATTTTTGAATTTCTTTATTTAACTTTGTACAAACTTTCACATATGTCTCTTAAATCTCCAAGACATGTAATCCTTTTCTTTTCTCTTTTCAAACTTTGCAATCAATTTGAATATTACTTGAAATGATACGCGATAAATTTCAAAGTAAACAAGATCATGTCATAAAATGCTCAATTATTCATACCGAATTTGTAATACAAAGCATGAATTCTTAAGTTGCCAATATTATAAGATTTGAAACCACAAGCGATTTTCTCCCAAATTCATGTGAGTTAGTACCAATTAGATGAAAAACATCGTGTACCCCTCATATATGCCCAACAAAATTTAAAATTGCATTATCTTCAAGACATATACGATTTATTTCAAGATTAGATCAATCACCAAGATGAAATTATATCTATTAGCACAAGAATATAATAGCAGATCCCAAAGGATATAAGAATCATGAAGATTCAGAATCAAAAGATTCTAATGAATTGGCTTTAGAATGAGAATCAATAGATTCAGGTATGAGGATCCAACTATTATCTGGATAAGTTTCAATGGAATCAGTATAGATGATGTATCAATATGATCCAAGGGTAAATATATGTTCCAACAGATGTTGTTAGAAAGCATATCTTAGTTCAACAACACAATGCATGTTTTTCGGGAAGTGAACCGAATTAATTTGTGCTAAAGATATAATCCGATATTGTTCTCATGAATTCTTAAAACCATATATTCTTTATCTGATAATGATATTTTACACACACACCCAGGCATATAATGGATTCAAATCACATATCATATTTAATTTTCACACTACTATTGGTCAAAAAACGCTTCTAGTTTATTGACAATCCAAGTTTCAAACTCATATTCAAATTAAAACAGATTATCAAGAGCAGAGCATTTATAACACAATCATTTCTTGTTCATGCAGACTTTGAAATTTAGATCAAATCAATACAATTTGAGCACACATATATCATCATATCATAGGTCTACTATGGTCATGTGTGATAAACTATTCACTGATGTACTATCATTTCTTCTCTAACTTCAAATGATGTCAATTTTATATTTTTCATTTTGTTTTATAAATAACAATTTTTAACTGAAATTTAAAATGCAGAAACATAATAAAGCAATAAAAGAAAATTAAAACAAAATCTCCCATAAAAAAATGGTTTTTGAAAACTTTTATTCGGGATTGATCATACCGATTATCTTGATCAGAAATTCAAACCTGGTACGATCAAATGCCTTGGTAAAGAGATCAGAAAAATTATCATCTGTATGTACCTTCCCAGCTCAATCAACTTTTTATCTGCACAATCACGAATAAAATGATATCTAATTTCAATGTGCTTTGTTTTAGTGTGCTTAACAGGAATATTTGTTATGGACATTGTGGCAGTATTATCAATAAACATGGGGGTTCTTGTGAAATTCAAAGCATAGTCTCTTAATTGTTGTTGGATCCACAAGATATGTGAACAACAACTTGTAGCAGCGATGTATTCTGTTTCACATGTTGAAATGGAAACCGTTGTTTTGCTTTTTGCACTGCCAGGAACTAGATGATTACCCAAGAACTGGCAACCACCTGTTGTAGATTTCCTATCCAAACAACAACCACCAAAATCAGAGTCAGTATACACATTGAATTCAAAGTTAGAACCATGTGGAAACCATAATCCCAATCTTTGTTTTCCTTTCAGATAACGAAAGATTCTCTTGACTGCAATCAAATGAGACTCCTTTGGCTTTGCTTGGAATCTGGAACAAATACACTCATCAAACATTATATGTGGCCTTGAAGTGGTTAAATACATGAGAGATCCAATCATTGCCCGGTAGAGTTGGCAATCATAGTCTTTTCCATCCGAGTCAGAATTCAACTTATGATTGACCGAAATTGGAGTATCGTATGGGGTACAGTCCTCCATTTTGAACCGGCTCAAGATGTCTTTGACATACTTGGACTGATGAATAAAGAAACCATCTTCCTTCTGATTAACTTGAAGTCCAAAGAAAAATGATAACTCTCCCATAACTGACATTTCAAACTTCGATTTCATAACACTCTAAAATTCTTTGCACAACCCTTCATTTGTGGAGCCAAAAATAATATCATCTACATATATCTGAACCAGTAGGTAATCTCCCCCTGTTTTCTTAATGAATAAGGTCGAATCAATTTGGCCATGCACAAATCCATTGTCCATGAGATGTTTAGACAACGTTTCGTACCATGCTCGAGGAGCTTGATGTAAACCATAAAGAGCTTTATCAAGCTTGAATACTCTAGATGGATGAACTGCATCTTCAAATCCCGGCGGCTGACCCACATAAACCACTTCCTTGACCTTACCATATAAGAAAGCACTCTTCACATCTAATTGAATCACCTTAAACCTTTTGTAAGATGCAAAAGTAAGAAACAATCGAATAGCTTCAACCCTAGCAACATGAGCATAAACCTCAGTGTAATCAATTCCCTCTTGTTGATTAAACCACTGTACAACTAATCTTGCCTTATTCCTCACCACTACGCCACAGTCATTTTTCTTGCATTTAAACACCCACTTAGTGCCAATTGGATACACGCCCTTTGGTAGATCTACAAGATTCCAGACTTTTAGCTTATCAAACTGAGCAAGCTCTTCCTGCATTGCTTCTATCCAATTGTTATCGCGCAAAGCCATTTCGACATTCTTTGGTTCGACCTGAGAAATAAAAAATGAATGTGAGCAAACATTAAGAACACCAGTATCCTTAACACATGTATACAAACAAGTGTTCTCTATTAAAGAACGCGTCTGCACTCCATCTCTCAAATTCCCAATTATATTTGTCACCGGATGATCTTTTGTTCTTTGATTGATGCAACTTCAGGAACCAGCAACACATCAACTTGAGTCATTTCAGATTGAGAAGACAAGTCCTGATTAACCGATATCTCTGAGTCCAGATTCGTAGGAATCTCCTCCTGAACTGTGTCAAAGTAGAAGGTTCATCAACTAATAATGGATCAGCAGAAGAATCTTGAAAAACAACATCTTCTTCTTCACTTTCATAATCTTGTGGTCCCGAGAAAGAAGCAACATTAGGATCAGGACTAGATGTAGATAGAACAGATGAATGTTGAACCACAGTCGGTATAAAACCTCCATCATGTGCATCCTGACAAGACTCATACAACACAACAGCCTCTTAAGGAGAAATATAAGAAGGTAAATGAAAAGACTTGAATAAGCTGTCAAAATCAAAAGCCCAGTCTGGTCCAATCGCCATTTGAGGTAAAGAATGATTTGAACAATCAATATGAAACCATTCCTCAACCTAACGAGTCTCTCTGTTATAAACCCTTTTGGTAGTAGAATTTGCAACATACCCCAAAAAGATCCCTTCAATAGCCTTAGCATTGAACTTGGTTGGGACATCTCTAACCTTCAACAAGGTACATGGATTTCAAAAAGGTAGTAAAAACTCCAGATTTGGCTTCCGGTTATTAAGCAACTCATAGCATGTCCTGTTGTATCGCTTCACGGTCAACACTCTGTTTAAAACATGACACGCAGTATTCACAGTCTTAGCCCAAAAAGTAACTGGAAGCTTAGAATCTGCAAGCATCATACGTGCCGTTTCAACTAAAGATCTGTTCTTTCGTTCAGCAACCCCGTTTTGTTGAGGTACATATGGCGCACTGAATTCATGATGAATTCCCTTTTGTAAACAGAATAAACCTAGCTTGCTATTCTTGAACTCGCAGCCATTGTCACTCCTAATTCTTCTGACTTTCTATTTGCACAAAGTCTCTAAACCCAGGATTAAGAATTGTACCATCTCTGTTGTTTCAGCTTTAGAAATGAGGAACTTAACCCATGAAAATCTAGAGAAATCATCTGTTACCACCAGACAGTAAGATTTACCTCCAATGCTCCTAATACTAATTGGTCCAAACAAATCCATATGTAGTAGCTCCAATGGAGTTACAATAGAATTCTTTGTCTTAGATTTGAGGGACTTATTGTGTTTTTTCCCCTTCTTCCAAGGAATACAATCATCAGGAACGGAGAATTTCATTTTCAGAATACTAATAACCAGATGATTCTTCACAAGATAACCATATGATTCTTCACAAGATAATTCATTTTCCTGTAATTGATGTGAGCAAGCTTCATGTGCCATAAAATAGAGTGAGATTCAGACACCTTAGAGAGTAAACATGTCGGAATAGAATCCGTTGTCATTGCAACACTCATGTCTAAAACATATGTGTCATTTTTCCTTGGAGCCTTCATTAGAATCCATTCTTCAGGAATAACAAATCCCGGCTTCAAGATATAGTATTCAGTATCATTGAAATGGAATGGAAACTTCTTGTCACATACTTGAGATACACTCAAAAGATTGTGTTCAAGCTACTCAACATAGTTCACTTTCTTAAATTTAACCTTTTCATTCTTCAAAGTACCTTGACCTGTTATGTACCCGCCTTTATTCCTAGCAAAAGAGACATAACCGCCATCAATTTTAATAACATCTTTAAGAAAACGAATATTTCCTGTCATATGTCGAGAACAACCACTATCCACATACCAAGTATTGTTGATAGTCCTCCTTGGTTTCCCCTACATAAACAAAGAAAATCAGTTAGAAATCGGAACCCAAGCCATTGTCGTCTTGGGTTGTCCGGAAGCATCAAAATATGTAGAAGCATGTTTTTGTAACTATAGATAAAAATCTTTGTATCAGTGTATGTGGCTAGTACGCAGGAGGGTGTTCCTGAGTACTTAGCCTGCACACCAGTTTGGTCCTGCGTACTTAGTAAGTACGCAAGGCTTTTGCCTTGCGTACTTGTCAACTACGCATGACCAAACCTTGCGTACTTAGACAAGTACGCAGGTAGTGTTCCTTCCCCTATAAATATGAGATGATGGCCTCATTTGTAGGTGGAACTTATGGAACAAGGTTGAGAGGTGTCTGGGTCGGGACGAGCTCTCCCGACCCCTGGACCGTGAGCTTAGATGAGAGATGTGTGCTCCATCTTTTGTCTTTTTTTTGTTTCTCTGTCTCGTTTTCTTAGTTCCCACTCAAATCACAGAACAGATTCGTGTTATTTCCTCTGCGCGACGAGGCTCTCAGGACCTACAAAATAAACAACTTCAATGAGTTCACAATTTACTTTGTCATCAACCTTTGGTACATAAAGACCAACAAAATCAGAGCTTCTCGATGGAGAAACATAATGATTATTTTGAAAAACATTTTTAGATTTATTATTATAAAATTCAGATGTTTCCAAAAGTTTCTTTAATTTTCTGTTACGTCTCCTCCTTTGTGGTCGAGAAAGTTTGACCTCAGGTTGTAAACCTTTTGTGATCCTAACATGTGGAATCACAAAATGCTGTGGAAAATCAGCATCATTTCTCACACCAGTATGCACAAACACTAGTTTAAACATATGTTTATCATTTTGTTTAAATCCCGTGGATTTAGCAAATGACTGAGTAGGCACAGATTGCCTCAGTGGAACTTTCTTCACTACATCAGATGTAGGCTTTCCCACATTAGGTCTTTTCAGAATCGTCATCACTTTTTGTTGTGGGGGAACAATTTTGAATTTGCCTTTCTCTGAAATCATTGGCTTCTTCTTTTGATTCTTGTAAGGACAATGTATCAGAATATGACCCACTTCATTATAATGAAAGCACACTCTTTTATCTCGATGATCTCTGACATAAGAACTTTTTCTTGAAGTTGATGAACAATCTGATGAACATCCTTCAGAATAAGTCACTGAACTTTCAACTTTCTTCTTTGGAACATAAACTTGTTTAGTCACCTTAGAAGTTGTCTTTAAACCTTGAACAACACCAACAAAACCACTTATAGAGAAAACCTTAGGAAGGTTAGGTTATATAACTTCATCAGGTTCGGTTAGAATGCATCTATCTCTTGTAACTTGTTTCACCACCTTTGGTTCAGCAAGTTTCACTTCTTTAGGTATACCTTCAACCTTGTTGTCATTAAACACTTCATCCTCAATGTCATAATCATAAATCATATCCTCACCTGTCTCTGGATTAACCTTCAAAACTGTCTTTGGATCAATCTCCTCCTTATGAATAATTTATGGTTCAACTGCATAATTCCCATTAAATGGTGGAGGAACAAACCCAACTCCAGCAACCCTCTTTGTAGGATCATCATTATCATAAAATTAATTCAATAACACTGATAAATTTCCAAAACTTTCCAACTTTCGATGTAGGTTGATCACTTCTGATTTTTTGTCAGAAATTTCCTTGTTTTTTCTAAGCGACAATTTCATTTCTCTTCTTAATTTCTGCATAAGCCATATCCAGATGATATGCTTGTTCCTTGTACTTTAACCCCAAAAGAATTTAAATCTCTTTTCAAAGATTCAATTCTATCCATACAAAGCATATCATTATCTTTCAACTTTTGATTAACCAGATGCATGGATTTCATATAACAAATCAAGTTTGTGTTATCATCCATAACCTTCTGCATTTTATCCTTCACAAAGATGTAGTTAGAACAGTAAATATTATAGATAGAGTCTTTTACCGTTGAAGGATCTGACATATCTGCCATGAAGACTTTAGCAGTTGGAATATCTTCATAAACAGCTTCATCAGAAGAACTTTTAGCCAACACAATTTCATCTTCAGATACACCAGATGCAGAAGAAATATCATAATCAACATTGTGTACTTTAACACTCTCTTCATCATCACTTTTCAGACTCTCTCCATCACTTGAACTATCATCATCAGCTGTCTCTTCAAAATTATCAGAAT